>CM038146.1:138461509-139114100 GCA_021437245.1 Aegilops speltoides | reverse complement strand
GGGAATTTGTTAATGTCCGGTTGTAGATAACCCGAAGTTGACCTTAATTAAAATACATCAACCGTGTGTGTTACCGTGATGGTCTCTTTCCGGCGGAGTCCGGGAAGTGAACACGGTGTTGGAGTTATGATTGACGTAGGTTGCTATAGGATCACTTCTTGATCATATTTTTATCGACCGTGCTTTGCCTTCTCTTCTCGCTCTCATTCGCGTATGTTGGTCACCATTTATGCTAGTCGCTTGCTGCAGCTCCACCTCATGCCTTTACCTTACCCATAAGCTTAAATAGTCTTGATCTCGCGGGTGCGAGATTGCTGAGTCCCCGTGGCTCACAGATACTTCCAAAACCAGTTTGCAGGTGCCTATGTTACCGAGCAGGTGACGCAACCAAGCTCAAGGAGGAGCTCGATGAAGATCTTGTTCATTGTGTTGTTTCGTTTCAGTTGATCAGTAGTGGAGCCCAGTTGGGGTCGATTGGGGACCTTTGTCGCATTTGGGGTTCTTCTTTTATTTTGGTTCCGTAGTCGGACCTTGATGGTATCTGGATGATGTAATGCTTTATTCATGTAATTGTGTGAAGTGGCGATTGTAAGCCAACTATGTATCTCTTTCCCTTATGTATTACATGGGTTGTGTGAAGATTACCTCACTTGCGACATTGCTTTCAATGCGGTTATGCCTCTAAGTCGTGCTTCGACACGTGGGAGATATAGCCGCATCGAGGCGCTACAAGTTGGTATCGAGCCTTCCCGACCTTAGGAGCCCCACTGCTTGATCGTTTTTAGTGGCCGAGTTGTGTCTAGAAAAATGTTTTGAGTCATTTAGGATTATATATATCGGAGAGTTTAGGAATTCTTTTTACTCCTCAGTCCCTTCGACCTTCTGGTGAGGTATCCTGACATAGAGTTTTGACTTTTCTCTTCTCAAATTTCACTAAAAAAAATTTTTAGGATCACGCGGGTATCTTGGAATCGTTCCGATATTCTTATGACGAGAACATTGTTCTTGGTGCCTCCTGTCATTTAGGGGTTGTGGCAGTGTCCCGGGGAGTTGAGCTCTGAGGTGTTGTCGTCATAATTTTATCGTTGCAGTTCTGGAATACCTGAGTTTAGTACGCCGACATCGAAAATCTCTTTTATGAAGTTGTTGGTGAGATAACCCGCTAACCCAAGATCGAGGTGAGTACGGAGTATTGCCATGACTCGTATAACGGATGCTTTTCGAAGGTTGAGGTAGACGATTTCCGAAGGTTTCTTGGTTATGTGTTGACGGATGGATACAGCTGGATGTAGGGATTGTTAGTTTGGGTGAGATATATTGCTCCCCTGTATCCCTAACACCTGATTGCATAACCGGAGAATTTCGGGAGTTTTATAGGTGGGAATTCAAGTAGCTCTTAGGATATCTTTCCGACGGATGTATGATATGAAATTTGGGGTTCGACGTCTAGTGGTCCGCCTATTCACGGTTGGTTTTACAGTGGTCTCGTTGTGTCTTAAAGAGTCCTTGGCTATGCCGACTCGGGGACACTTCGTATGTCATGTGCACTACCTTGTACATGATGGTGTTTGTCTGATTGAGCCGTGTAGGCCCCACCATGAAAACTTCGGACGAAATCTCTATCATATGTTTGTTCCGGCTTATTCTGCAAGCCAGTCCTTTGTTTTTGTTTTGAGTTGTGGTATTCGAGTTGCTTCAATGCCAAGTGTTGATTCCATACCTTTCCGAAATGGTGTTCTCATACTCCGATGTGAATACCAATCCTTCTCGACAATCGAGATTGTCATGTCAATCCTTTCCAACCGGTGTGCTTCTCTTCAAGTGGATCCCATCATTTTTCCCATTCGCAAGATCAAATCTAAGTTTTCTCAACGGTGTTTGTTTCATCCGTCCCAAGTTGTCTTTGTTTTTCCCACCCACCCACCCTTTTTCTTCAAGGACACAGATTTCTTAATCAGGTATTCATTTAATCATGTGAAGTCTCTTCATTCTTTTCTTTCGATGTTCTGATCCGGTGATCCCTCGTGAAGATGCTCACGAGTTTCAAGTTCATCATCCTCCGTTCTCTTTTCTTCTCCGGTGGATTCAAGTCAAGTTTTGTTGATCATACCTTTTTCCTCATTTCAATGTCTTCTCATACCGGTGCACCTCATTATCATTCTACTTCTCGCTATTTGTTATTCCGGAGTGCTCAAGATATCTCGAAGATTCGTGTTTCCACTCTGCATTCGTTCAAGCTCTTTCGAGATTGCTATCTCATTCAAGCCATTTAATTCAACCGGTGCAACATCTCTTTTAAATCTTTTCAACGGTGTTTCCTTCTGAGTGGGCCCTAACCCACAGGTCTTTTCCCAGGATCTTACCTGACTCTTCTATTTTCCCAGACCTATCCTAAATTCTTCTCCAAGTTTGACGTAAGAATGAGTTATCATCAGTCAAATGCTTTTCTCCAAGATATGTCAATTTTTTTCCTCATAGTTGGCTCAACCTCTTCGCTTTTGATTCTACCGGTGTGCCTCAATAATTCTTGGTGGTGTTTCTCGTTGTCATTCTCATCATTTGAAGACCGAAGAAGAGTTTCTCTTTAATCTTGCTATATTCTCTTCAAGATTCATGGTGCTAGCTTGTTGCCATCCTCTCATAATTGTTTTCGATTGTGAGAATCTTTTTCACCCATCCGGAGCATTTTAGGAGTCTTTTCAGTTTCATTCTTTGAAGCCCATCATCTCAGTATTATTCATTCAAGCTTTCAGCTCTCGTTCTCCAAATCATACCGGTGCATCATTCAAGTATTCTCTTATCAGCTAGTGATCTATTCGTTCATTTGTATTTAAATCCCCTCAGATATCTTCATTCATTTTTCAATTATTCCCGGTGAATTGTGCCTTTCCTACTTCGATCATTTTCAATTCTTACGGTGGTTCCATCAAGATCTCACTTCCTTGTTCATCATATCAATTCATTTGTTGTTCCAATCCTACCGGTGGTTCGTTGTAGACCTTCTCAAGTTTCGATATATCTCTCTTAATCCTTTCCACGAGAATAAGTAGTATGCCAAATCCGTTGATTCTCATCAATTTAATTGGTGAAGGATAAGCATAACATAATTCTTATTCTTGTTCATCCAAGTGATTAATTCTTAATTCCGGAGGCCTTTAAAATTTTCGGTTTCATTTGTTTCATCTTCTCTTTTCCCGGAGTTCCAAGCTCTCATCATCACGAAGATCCATCTAAATCATTGCAAGGCTTCACCTTGTGTTTTCTACTTCTCTTTCTTTTTATCATCCTTCTATTATCGGAGTTCTTCATGGAGGCTCTATATGATGGTTCGTCAAGGATTCCTTTCATTCTTCAACTGTTCTTCAAGTTTTCTCTTGAAGTTAAGATCCGCCAAGCTATACTCAAAAATTAAACATGGTGTTCAACACATGTTTTGTTTTGAGGAGTTCAAGCATTCTTCATCTTGCATTCCAAAGTGCAATTCTTTCTACCTTATCTTTTGAGGTGGGGTTATGTCATTCTTGACAATTTCCATTCATGTTTCATGATTCACATGTTGTCAAGAATGAGGTATTTTAAATCCATCAATCTCTTCGTTGGATTTATCTTGTGTCATGTTTTCACCTAAAGCCTTCCCTAAGGAATGTTGCTATTTTGGTGCTTATTAATGACCCAAGTTATCTCTCTTCCATCTTGATGGAACAAGCTTTCATCTCTTCGTCAATCTCAATCAAATCAATGGTTTCCATTAGTGGCCGGTTGTCACCTCATAATGTTGAGATGTTTCCATAAGCCCACTACAAACTTATTCTTTTCGTTGTTGATTTTCCAACAACTCTGTTCAATTCTTCTTTGCAAGGATGCTTTCCTAGCTCATTTGTGGCAGAAGTTTGCATTTTCTCCTACATTATGTTATTCCAATGATCTATCTTCTATTGTTTCTTCTGGAGGCATTGTGATGTTGCTCTCTTCGCTCATCATCTCAAATTGTGAGGACCGTGTTCTTTCCATGCTTACCCATTTAACCGGAGTGTTGTATCATCTCTTCAATATCTTTTCATCTCATCAAGTTTTCTTCTCTTTTCTACCGTAGTGCTGTCCAAATTCTGAAATTCTTGTTCCTTGGTTATCTCATTATACCGATGTGGTCATATTCTTTTCGTTCGTGAAGCTCTTATTTCCATGTCTTTCAACCTTCAAGTTCTCGTAATGTTCCTTGTCCCTCGTTTCTAAGGATTGTTTGTAATCTTGGTCATCTCCGTTATTTAGTTTCTTTCAATGTGTTCAACCTCTCAAGGTTCACGGTTTCACCTGCTCATCAAAGAAGCAACTTAGTTTTACCTCTTCTCTTCCTCTTCCGCTTTCCTCGGTGCCATCCTAGATCTCGGACGAGATCCTCTCGTAGTGGTGGAGTGTTGTAACGCCCGGATCCGATCGCGCCAGATGTCCGCTTGATTATTCGCCTTCGTTGCCATGTCATTTGCTCGCGTGTTGCATTTGCCATGTCATAATATGCATTTCATATCATGTCATCATGTGCATTTCATTTTGCATACGTGTTCGTCTCTGCATCCGAGCATTTTCCCGTTGTCCGCTTTTGCAATCCGCACTCCTATGTCTCCGGCGTCCCCTCTTCTCTCTTTTCATGTGCGGGTATTAAACTTTCTCGGAATGGCCCGAGGTTTGCCAGCTGCCTTGGTATACCACCGTAGACCGCTGTCAAGTTCGTGCCATTTGGAGGTCGTTTGGTACTCCAACGGTTAACCGGGTAACCGCAAAGCCCTCTTTGAGTTGCAGCCCAACACCCCTTCCAAAGTGGCCCAAAACCCACCAAACTCCCCTCCATGCTCTCGGTCGTTCGATCACGATCGCGTGGCCGAAAACCGCTCCTCATTTGGACACTCCTAGCTCCCTCTACCTCTATATATAGACCCTCCCCCGAATTCCCACAGATCATACCCTAAAATTCGTCCCCGTGCTCGCCGAACACGTCCGACCCGCCGGACGTGTCCACCCCGCCGCCACGCCGCTTCGGCTAATCGGGCGCGACACGTCGGCAACCGCCGCGCGCGCCACTCCAGCGCCGCCACGTGGCCTCCGGCCACAGCAGCGCGCGCCCGCCCCTGCCAGCCGTCCCGGCCCGCGGCCCGCGTCCGCTCCGCCGCCCCGCCCGCGCTGCCGCCGCCCGCGCCTCGCAGCGACCGCCCGCCAGTGCGCCCGACCCGCCGCCCGGCCGGCCGCCGCCTTCGCCCTCGCCGCCGGCCACTCCGCCGCCCGTTCACGCCGCCAGACCCTGCGCCTCACCGCCGCTGCGCCCGCCTTGCCTCGCCGCCGCCAGCCGTGCTCTGCCGCCCAAGGCTGCCGTGCCCTCTGAAACCCCGCGCCGCCCGAGCTCAAGCTCCGGCCGCCGCCCGGCCGATCCGCTTGCCGGCCTCCGCCCTCCGTCGTCGCGCGGCCACCGCTCCCGCCGGACTTCGGCTTCGCGCCGCCTCGCCGGTCCCCGTCGACCGCCGCCGCCTCCGCGCCTCGCGCCGCCAAGACCTCGCCGGAGTCCGCCGCCCTCGCCGGAGTCGGATCCGGTCAGATCCGTCCAGATGGGACGAGATCCATCGGGATCCGACCCAAACGGCCCCGCTCCGTCCCGGAACCCCTCCATCCATTTTTCCCCGAGGTCCAATTTTGACTAAGTCCCAGATTTCAGTAATTTTCATGCCATGTTCATGCCATCACATCTCTGCATCTGTAGATCCGTTTTGCGCGTATAATATGTCAAATTGTTCGTCTCGACGAGTACATCATTTCATTACATTGCATCATTTGCATTTGAGCTCAACTTGATGCCCGAAATGCTGTTGGAAGATGGCTTCAGATCGTTAGTTTCAGAATCTTATCAGCTCGAGCTCTTTTGTCATTTTTGCCATTAATTATGTGTGCACCTTATGAACTTGAGTCCTACATGTGAGTTGAACATTGCCATGCCATCTTTCCAGAGGTGTTTTCCATGTATTTTTGTGATCTATGTGTTGACTAGAACAAGCATGCAAAGTAGGGATGATGATGTTGCTGATTTCAGGAACTTGGTGTTTTCACTAAGTCTTGTCCTGCTGTTATTTTTATGCCATATGTTAATGTTGTTACAGAGAGATCTATGCCCTTTTTGAGCATGATCAGTAAGTGTGTTTTGAACATATGGATGTGCTCTATCCATCCATGCCTTTTTTGGCATTTATGGAGTAGTCTAGCATGTCATTTTCGTGCTCTACTTTTGCTTGAAAATGTTTCCTGGCAGACTGTTTGCATGAGATTCAATTTTCACGAGGTCGTTGTAGTTGATCCGTGTATGCTATGACCTTGCTCTTGCCATTCTTAGCTTCATAATCATGCCTTCTTACTGTTGGTTGCCTTGCCATGCCATGTATTGCTCTGTAGTGAGTGCTTCGAGCTCACGAACATGCCTACTCGTTATCTGTTTTTGCCATGCCCAGTTTTTCTGCTAAGTCTAAAATCTGTAATAAAACTTGCAATGTTTACATGGGTGCCATCATTTCTTAAGGTCCTTTTTGGCTTATGGTCAGTAAGGGACTATTGATATATGCTTTGAGTAGAATCATGTCATGCCTTGTTTTGCTATTATAAGTTCCTGTAGCATGTTGTTTGCTTGCTCTAAACATGCCTTCCTGATGTTAATTTCTGGCATGCTAGTATTTTCACTAAGTCTGTGAACCTGATATTTTTAGCACTTTCACCATGCTTGTTTGAACATGTTATGATGTGATTTAGCCGTAGCTCAGTGATCCTCTTTTGTTAAGTATCTCCTGTAGATCGCCTCCATATGCTTTGTTTTTATGTTGGGGTGCTGTAGCATAGTTTCTTGTTGCTTGCTAAGTAGCATCGGGCTGTTAAACGCAGATTTGCATCATTCTTGTTTTGCTTTCATTTGCAAACCGTGCATCCGATTCCGGCGATCTTTATATCGATTTCACCCGAAATCATCCCATCTTTCCAGCGGCATACTTGTTTTTCCAAGTTGATGCCCGGTTCATCATTTTCCTTCCGGAGCATACATATGCATTGCATATCACATCTCGCATAGCATGTCATGTATTGCATCATATTGCTTGTGCATTGTTCCTTGTTTGATTGTGGTTCCGTTGCTTGTGTTCTTGCTTTGGGTAGAGCCGGGAGACGAGTACGTGAACGAGGAACCTGTTGAGAACGCCTACGAGGATCAAGCCTTCGACAACTCTGAGAACCTTGCAGGCAAGATGATCATACCCTCGAAATCACTACTATCTTTGCTATGCTAGTTTGCTCGCTCTTTTGCTATGCCA
Organism: Aegilops speltoides; assembly: GCA_021437245.1. Classification (NCBI taxonomy): domain Eukaryota; kingdom Viridiplantae; phylum Streptophyta; class Magnoliopsida; order Poales; family Poaceae; genus Aegilops; species Aegilops speltoides. The sequence goes on along the minus strand of CM038146.1, from coordinate 139,106,769 downwards.
ATGCTACGATGGCTACCATTTGCTTGTCAGCCTCCCAAATTGCCATGTCAAACCCCTAACCTTTGACACCTTTCCTATGCAAACCATTGTTTGGCTATGTTACCGCTTTGCTCAGCCCCTCTTATAGCGTTGTTAGTTGCAGGTGAAGATGAAGTTTGTTCCTTGTTGGAACATGGAGATGTTGTTCCTTGTTGGAACATGTTTACTTGTTGGGATATCACAATATATCTTATTTATTTAATGCATCTATATACTTGGTAAAGGGTGGAAGGCTCGGCCTTATGCCTGGTGTTTTGTTCCACTCTTGCCGCCCTAGTTTCCGTCATACCGGTGTTATGTTCCCGGATTTTGCGTTCCTTATGCGGTCGGGTGATTTATGGGACCCCCCTGACAGTTCGCTTTGAATAAAACTTGTCCAGCAAGGCCCAACATTGACTTTTACCATTTGCCTCACCTAGCCCTTTTCTTCCCTTGGGTTTCCGGAGCCCGAGGGTCATCTTTATTTTAGCCCCGGGCGGTGCTCCTTCGAGTGTTGGTCCAACTCGAGCGATGTCCGGCGCCCTGGCAACCAGGGTCTATGCCAACCCGACGTCTGGCTCATCCGGTGTGCCCTGAGAACGAGATATGTGCAGCTCCTATCGGGATTTGTCGGCACAGCGGGAGGTCTTGCTGGTCTTGTTTTACCATTGTCGAAATGTCTTGATGTACCGGGATACCGAGTTTGATCGGAGTGTCTTGGGTGAAGGTCTATTCCTTCGATGATCGCGAGAGCTTGTCATGGGCTAAGTTGGGACACCCCTGCAGGGTATAAACTTTCGAGAGCCGTGCCCGCAGTTATGTGGCAGATGGGAATTTGTTAATGTCCGGTTGTAGATAACCCGAAGTTGACCTTAATTAAAATACATCAACCGTGTGTGTTACCGTGATGGTCTCTTTCCGGCGGAGTCCGGGAAGTGAACACGGTGTTGGAGTTATGATTGACGTAGGTTGCTATAGGATCACTTCTTGATCATATTTTTATCGACCGTGCTTTGCCTTCTCTTCTCGCTCTCATTTGCGTATGTTGGTCACCATTTATGCTAGTCGCTTGCTGCAGCTCCACCTCATGCCTTTACCTTACCCATAAGCTTAAATAGTCTTGATCTCGCGGGTGCGAGATTGCTGAGTCCCCGTGGCTCACCAGATACTTCCAAAACCAATTTGCAGGTGCCTATGTTACCGAGCAGGTGACGCAACCAAGCTCAAGGAGGAGCTCGATGAAGATCTTGTTCATTGTGTTGTTTCGTTTCAGTTGATCAGTAGTGGAGCCTAGTTGGGGTCGATTGGGGACCTTTGTCGCATTTGGGGTTCTTCTTTTATTTTGGTTCCGTAGTCGGACCTTGATGGTATCTGGATGATGTAATGCTTTATTCATGTAATTGTGTGAAGTGGCGATTGTAAGCCAACTATGTATCTCTTTCCCTTATGTATTACATGGGTTGTGTGAAGATTACCTCACTTGCGACATTGCTTTCAATGCGGTTATGCCTCTAAGTCGTGCTTCGACACGTGGGAGATATAGCCGCATCGAGGGCGTTACATGGGGTCGGGGCGGTTCGTCTGATCCCGATCCAGATCGGGTCGGGTTGGGGAGAGGAGCGAGGGGGATCGACGGGATCATGCGGGAGTGGGAGAGGGGGTGGATCGGTTAGGGTTATGGGGGAGGAGAGGTAGGCCATATAGGCCAGGGCGGGGTGGGCCGGCTGGCTGGCAGATTGGGCCTCACGACCCAAATGGGGGTGGCCTGCCTTTCTTTTTTTTTTTTGTTTTCTTTAGTTTTGTTTTCTTTTATTATTTTCTATTTTATTTTAAGTTCCTTTTATTTCAGTTTTATAAAAATTATCACTAGCACCTAAAATTGTATTTATAAATATAGTATCTGCCACCTTAATTCTCAACCCAAAATAAAATAGCTTAATATTTTAATAAAACTCAATAGGCATTTATTTAATTGTTTTAACTCTTTTTTTTAATTATCTTAGAGCCTTTACATTTTATCAAAGTTTGGTTTCTCCACCATAATTACCTATGTATTATTAGGTTCACTCCGAACATTTAAATTTTAATATTTGAAAACTTTTATTGTTTGTGTGAATTTGAATTTGAATTTGAATCGGTTTCGAACTAACTCGAGATTAGCAACTATAATCGAGGTGATGTGGCGTCACTAGCAGAGGATCACTGTAGCTTAATTACCCGGGCGTCACAGGTGTAGCACGCTATTCATCTGTAAAAGAGAGGAACATAGTTCGAAAAGAAATCGTGCGAAAAATGTATTTAAAACAGAGTATGAATAAATGAATAAAGTTGAGCTTTTATTGGCTCTTATTGTTCATACGCACAGCCCCTTGTGAAGGGGTATGCGGCTAGGAAGCCCCTAGTTTATTTGTGCCGGACTTGCCTAGCCGTGTCCGGGGTCTTGATTGACCTTGTAAGGAGATGATGCCGCGTGGACCGGGCATTTTGAGTGTAAGAGACGCGTAGTGCGGTATTGCGTTAAAGCGGGCGAAAGCTTCAAGTCCCAATAGTGCTTGATGGCTACTTTTAAATGGGGCGACATGGAAGAGTAGTTTTTCGCAACAGAAGTTGTCGGGTGAACCGAACACAACTTCTAGTAGTAAGGAGCCCATGGACTTGGTGTAAGGGCCTGGCGTCACTCCTTTGAAGGAAGTGCGGCTATGGCGAATTTCAGTAGGGTCTATCCCCAACTTGCAGATTGTGTCCGGATATAGCAGGTTTAAATCACTGCCGCCATCCATTAGGACTTGTGTAAATTGTAGTCTGTCGATTATAGGATCCAATATCAGAGTAGTCCATCCTGCGTTTCAGATACTTCTGGAGTAATCCAGGTGGTCGAAAGTAATTGGTTTTGACATCCAATCTCGGGATTCCACTGGGGTGGACCGTGCGACACGTACTTTAGCGGGTGCCGCACTATTGTTCCGTATTATCATATGAAGTGAGTTTACTATTTTGACTTCTTGTGGGAAAGTCTTTTGTTTTCCGGCGCTCTGCTGGTGGGGTTCGTCATCGTCCTCGCTTGGCGTGTCGAGCCCCTTGTGTTCGGCGTTGAGTTGGTCGGACTGCTTGAAGACCCAAAGAATCTCGATGGGTGTGGTTTGCAGGCTTCCCGGGGGTACTGTGGATTTGACATATCCGATCCAAAATTTTGTTTAGGTTGGATAGCTCATCACTGTTGTCCTTAAGAGGCAGTGTTTTGTTGTTCGGCCGAGAGCTTTTGAATCCGGCGTTGACCGTCTTGTTCTTTGGGCCATCTTCTTTATTTCGGCGCTGATCTTTTCTGCGTCGTGATTTTCCATTTCCATCTCTGATCTCGGATGTACTCGGGTTGCTGGTGCTGCATCTTGCCAGCCAGCTCTCTCCCCCCGCGCAAAAGCGGGTCATGAGGCTCATTAGCGCGGCCATTGTTCTTGGCTTTTCCTGGCTGAGGTGTTTGGCGAGCCATTCGTCTCGGACGTTATGTTTAAAAGCTGCTAAGGCTTTGGCGTCCGGACAGTCGACTATTTGGTTCTTTTTGGTGAGGAACCTGTTCCAGAATTTGCACACTGACTCTCCAGGCTGTTGAGTTATGTGACTTAAATCGTCTGCATCTGTAGGGCGGACATAAGTCCCCTGAAAATTTGCTCTAAACGCGTCCTCGAGCTCTTTCCAACTTCCAATGGTATTTTCTGGGAGGCTTTTGAGCCAATGCCGAGCTGGCCCTTTGAGCTTGAGGGGTAGATATTTTATGGTGTGGAGATCGTCTCCTCTAGCCATATGTATGTGTAGGATGTAATCCTCAATCCGCACTCGGGTGCATTGTTGATCGTATGCCTCTATGTTTACGGGCTTGAATCCCGCTGGAAATTCATGATCCAGCACCTCATCGGTGAAACATAGTGGGTGTGCGGTGCCCCTGTATTTATGTGTCGTTATCTTCGAACACTCGGCGTGTTGTGTTGCTTCCCGGGGCCCTCTTTTTTGGCCCATAAATGGACCTGACCGGGCCATCCTTTTTGCGAGGATCTTTATGTGTGTCATGTGCCGGCTTATGTGTGGCGCCGCTTGCCGCTCTTGGCCTGTCATCTGGTCGTCTATCCGGCCAGGCGGCCTCTTTGTTTTTTGATTGTGGTGGCTCTACGGCCTCCTCGTCGAATTCGGGCAGCAGCTTGCGGTTCGGGTAGCTCTTTGCTTGCTGGCTATTGCAGTATTTGTCTACGGTCTTGAGTACTTTGCTCCACCTCATTCTGAGTACGTCTTCCGCTGTTTTGAGCTTCCGTTTCTGCTTCTTCAAACTTCTTGCAGTGGCGACGAGCCTTTTGTGAAGGTTCTTATGCTCCGGTGGTGTGTCCGGCGTGAGATCATCTGGACTGTTGTTTTCACCGAGGATGGGTTGATTGTCCGATTTATCCTGTTCGGATGGTTGCTTGGTTGCATGTTTGTCATCCACTGGTTTGCCCTGCTCTACGGCTGGGTCATTATGGGTGCTGTTGTTATCGAGGCGGGACTTCAGGCGGCGCTTGCCTCGCCGTTTTGGTTGTTTTTCGGGGGGATTATCCTTCGCCGCGTCCCGTTGTTCCTCGTCATAGCTTCCTTTTGGGGTGTCCACCATATATATATCATGAGTTGAGGTGGCTTTCCAGTGCCCGTTAGGCGCTGGTTCTTGGTCATCTCCGGCATCGTCGTTCATTCTGTCGATGTCTTCGGAGTCGAAGTCTAGCATGTCGGTTAGATCGTCGACAGTTGCTATAAAGTGGGTGGTGGTGGGATTTGATTTTCTTCGTCGTCCATATCCCAACCGTCCCGACCGCAGTTCGGCCAGGGCTCTCCTGATAACGAGAGATACCTTAGCGAATTCAGGATGTCGCCGAAAGGTGAGTGTTGAAAGATGTCCGCGGTGGTGAACTCCATGATCGCCGCCCAATCGGATTCGATTGGTAGGGGCGCAGGAGGTTCGGAGACCGGCAAGGAGTCCGGCACCTCGGAGTCATGAGCTTCACAAGGGACCAGGTAGGTATTCGGCTCCATCGCCGTAGGAGTTGCAGCCCCTGAGGCGGTGTCTAGCCACCCGTCCTCGATCTGCGCGATCGGCTCCGAATTAAGGGTCGGAGCGGACTCATGTGCGGCCTCCAGGGCACTGTCCGGCAGCAGAGCTAAATCATGCCCATCGTGACAGTGCGGCGCACTTGGCTGTGGCTCGGATCCGTCGAAGATTAAGTCTCCGCGGATGTCAGCCGTGAAGTTTAGACTTCCAAATCTGACCTGATGGCCAGGGGCGTAACTTTCGATCTGCTCCGGATGGCTGCGAATTGGCCCATGATGCAAAGCCGCCGAATCTGAAGATCTGTCCGGGAGAAAGGTCTCACCTGGACTGCCGTTGTTGATGATCGAAGGAGCCATCAAGCCTATCGGTGACGACACGAGGAACTCTCAATGAAAGCACCAATGTCGGTGTCAAAACCGCGGATCTCGGTAGGGGTCTGAACTATCGTCTAGGCGGATGGTAACAGGAGGCGAGGACACGATGTTTTTACCTGTGTTGGGCCCTCTCGATGGAGGTAAAACCCTACTCCTGCTTGATTAATATTGATGATATGGGTAGTACAAGAGTGGATCTACCATGAGATCAAGGAGGCTAAACCCTAGAAGCTAGCCTATGGTATGATTGTTGTAATTGTTGTTCGTCCTACGCACTAAAACCCTCCGATTTATATAGACACCGGAGAGGGCTAGGGTTACAAAGAGTCGGTTAGAATGGTAGGAGATCTACATATCCGTATTGCCAAGCTTGCCTTCCACGCCAAGGAAAATCCCATCCGGACACGGGACGAGGTCTTTAATCTTGTATCTTCATAGTATTGGAGTCCGGCCGACGATGATAGTCCGGCTATCCGGACACCCCCTAGTCCAGGATTCCCTCAAGGAGTATTAAGGTAAACCTAAACACATCATTAAACATATGGGTCCATATCAACCCCTAACGAAGCAACACATAAACTAGGGTTTAAGCTTCTGTCACTCTAGCAACCCATCATCTACTTATTACTTCCCTATGCCGTCCTCTAGGCCCAAATAATGGTGAAGTGTCATGTAGTCGACGTTCACATAACACCACTAGAGGAAAGACAACATACATCTCATCAAAATATCGAACGAATACCAAATTCACATGACTACTAATAGCAAGACTTCACCCATGTCCTCAGGAACAAACGTAACTACTGAAAAAGCATATTCATGTTCATAATCAGAGGAGTAATAATATGCATAAAGGATCTGAACGTACGATTTTCCACCAAGTAAACCAATTAGCATCAACTAGAAGGAGTAATCAACACTACTAGCAACCCACAGGTACCAATTTGTGGTTTTGATACAAGATTGGATACAAGAGATGAACTAGGGTTTTGAGAGGAGATGGTGCTGGTGAAGATGTTGATGGTGATTGACCCCCTCCCGATGAGAGGATCGTTGGTGATGACATTGGTGATGATTTCCCCCTCCCAGAGGGAAGTGTCCCCGACAGAACAGCTCCGCCAGAGCCCTAGATTGATTCTGCCATGGTTCCGCCTCGTGGCGGTGGAGTTTCATCCCGTAAGGTTGCCCACGATTTTTTCCAGTGTAAAAGTGATGATATAGCATAAGATGGACGCCGGAGGCCCGCCAGGGGGCCCAGAAGATAGGGGGCTGCACCCTACAGGGGGGGCGCGCCCCCCTGTCTCCTGGACAGGGTGTGGGCCCCCTGGCCTATTTCTTTCGCTCATAAATTCTTACTAAATCCCAAAAGTTGTTTCGTGGAGTTTCAGGACTTTTGGAGTTGTGCAGAATAGTTTTCCAACATTTGCTCCTTTTCCAGCCAGAATTCCAGCTACCGGCATCCCCCTCTTCATGGTAAACCTTGTAAAATAAGAGAGAATAGCCATAAGTATTGAGATATAATGTGTAATAACAGCCCATAATGCAATAAATATTGATATAAAAGCATGATGCAAAATGGACATATCAATTTGCACAGGCCGACTCTGCCTTCTGGAAGAAGAAATACCAGGAAAAGGAGAAGGCGCCTAAAAAGCCCAGGACCAAAACCAAGGCCTCCAAAAAACACAAGGAGAAAACTGATGTCTCGGAACTCTTTGGTCTTGATGATGATGATGAGTCAGAGGTAGAACTTGACTCCCTTGGCTCATTCTTTATACATCTTATTGACACGAACCTCTCTCAGGATGATACGAAGGCAACTAGGCAGATGATGACGAGGTAACTATCATTTCCTCCGACTTGGAGCCTTTACCAAGACAGAAATTCGACGTGTGACCCGGAATGTAAGATTTTCACACCCTTTAGCTTACTTGGATCCAAACTTTCTTTTGAAGCAACAGCAACACGAGACCCGGCGCCAGACCCAGAACAAGGGGGTAGGGAGTTATCCTCCGGCTTACCCAACACCCCAGTTCGCAAGCGCCGAAAAGAGGTGCCTCAAATTTCAAACTCTTCTTATCCCAAGGCATGTCTTATTCGCCGTCCACTTAATCCTTCTGACTCAAACTACCAGGGAACCTCAAATTCCTCTTCTGGTGACTCAACTGGAACTCAGCTACCGGCTTTCAGGACAGCCCCTGGGTAGTGTTTTAGCCTTTCATTGTTTTAACTTTGTAAACACTTCATATTGAACTTTTTTATTTCTTTCACTGTCAAGGCCAAACCAAGCAAGAAAACCAAGACAGTCAAGATCCCCACGCTCATGAACTGGCGAAACAACTGCTAGAATCTGAAGCTTCGATCCAAAACGTTGAAAGCGTTGGTGTTTATTATCAATTCATAAGGTCACTTGGGGATGTTTATTATTCATGCTAGAATTGCATTAACCAGAAACTTGATACATCTGTGGATACATAGACAAAACACCGTGTCCCTAGTAAGCCTCTACTACTAGCTCGTTAATCAAATATGGTTAAGTTTCCTAACCATAGACATGTGTTGTCATTTGATGAACGGGATCACATCATTAGTAGAATGATGTGATGGACAAAACCCATTCGTTAGCTTAGCATTATGATCGTTTAGTTTTATTGCTATTGCTTTCTTCATGTCAAATACATATTCCTCCGACTATGAGATTATGCAACTCTCGGATACCGGAGGAATTCCATAATTGTGTGCTATCAAATGTCCAAATGTAACTGGGTGATTATAAAGATGCTCTACAGGTATCTCCAAAGGTGTTTGTTGGGTTGGCATAGATCGAGATTAAGATTTGTCACTCCGAGTATCGGAGAGGTATCTCTGGGCCCTCTAGGTAATACACATCATAAGAAGCCTTGCAAGCAAAGTGACTAATGAGTTCGTTGCAGGATGATGTATTACAGAACGAGTAAAGAGACTTGCCGGTAACGAGATTGAACAAGGTATGAAGATACCGACGATCAAATCTCGGGCAAGTAACATACCGTTGACAAAGGGAATAACATATGTTGTCATAACGGTTCGACCGATAAAGATCTTCATAGAACATGTGGGAGCCAATATGATCATCCAGGTTCCACTATTAGTTATTGTTCGGAGAGGTGTGTCAGTCATGTCTACATAGTTCTCGAACCCGTAGGGTCCGCATGCTTAATGTTCGATGACGATATTGTATTATATGAGTTATGTGATTTGGTGGCCGAATGTTGTTTGGAGTCCCGGATGAGATCACGGACATGATGATGAGTCTCTAAATGGTCGAGAGGTAAAGATTGCTATATAGGACGATGGTATTCGGACATCGTAAGTGTTTCGGGAAGCACCGGGTACTTATTGGGTCACCGGAAAGGGTTCCGGGCACCCCCGGCGAAAGATATGGGCCTTATGGGCCAAGAGGGGAAACGCACCAGCCACATAGGGGCTGGTGCGCCCCCATATGGGCTAGCCAAATTGGATAATGAAGGGGAAGGAGGAAAGGAAAATGGGAATAGGATTCCCCCTTCCCCCTCATCCTTTCCTACTGGAATAGGAATAGGAGAGGGGCGTTGGCCGAATTGGGAGACCCCAAGTAGGATTCCTCCTACTTGGGGCGCCCCCTTGGTTGCCTCTCCTCCCCTCAGCCTATATATATGTGGGGAGGGGGCGCCTTAAACATAGTAAAACAACTGCTAGCCTTGTGCGGCGCCTGTCGGTGTCAAAACTGACGGATCTCGGGTAGGGCGTCCCGGACTGTGCGTCTAAGGCTAATGGTAACAGGAGGCGGGGGACACAATGTTTACCCAAGTTCGGGCCCTCTCGATGGAGGTAATACCCTACTTCCTGCTTGATTGATCTTGATGATATGAGTATTACAAGAGTAGATCTACCACGAGACCTTAGAGGCTAAACCCTAGAAGCTAGCCTATGGTTATGATTGTTATTATCCTACGGACTAAACCCTCCGGTTTATATAGACACCGAAGGGGGCTAGGGTTACACAGAGTCGGTTACAGAGAAAGGAATCTTCATATCCGAATCACCAAGCTTGCCTTCCACACAAAGGAGAGTCCCATCCGGACATGGGACGAAGTCTTCTATCCTGTATGTTCATAGTCCAACAGTCCCGCATTCGCATGTAGTCCGGCTATCCGAGGGCCCCTTAATCCAGGACTCCCTCAGTAGCCCCTGAACCAGGCTTCAATGACGAAGAGTCCGGCGCGCAAATTGTCTTCGGTCATTGCAAGGCGGGTTCCTTCTCCGAATACTTCAAAGTAGATCTTGAACATAAGAATCGTGTCCAGCTCTGCAAAACAAATTCCATATACCATGGTAGAGAATATAACATCTCACGAGTCTAATCTGCCGACATATCATAGCATGACATCATGCCATGGCCCGGTCTTTATTCGAACCGTTTTTTTCCTGCCCCTCCGTATTTTGAGGCGCAGTTTTATTGGCACGTCTTGTCGAAGCAGAGATCGTGTCCCCTTATCACGGGATTCTCATCAGCATGAACATGGGTAACCCAACCATCCCGTTGGTATTATTTCTTGGGGATATGTATGTTTTGAGGCCGCGTAGGGGACGTTTGATATTCGTCATCTTTGTAAGGAGGCGGAGACCCGCCTTTCCCTTCTACACTATTCCCTCCCCCTCCCACCTCGAGTTCCAACACCCGAAGCTTAACCAACCGCTTTGATCCCCTGGCCATGTCCGGATCCAGCTCTCACGGCCGATGGATGGCTTCCTCCGTCACCAAGGAGGATGTCGCGAAGCTCATGGAGGCGAGGTACTTGACCACGGAAACCCTTCACAGGCTTCCAGCACAAGGGCAGGTTATCCCTACCCCTAGGCCTAATGAGAGGGTCATATTTATCCCCCACTTCCTTCGAGGGCTAGGTTTCTCCCTCAATCCTTTTGTTCAAGGGCTCATGTTTTACTACGGACTAGATTTTCATGATCTAACTCCGGACTCCCTCCTTCACATCTCATCATTCATCATCGTATGTGAGGCTTTCCTCTGTATCTCTCCACACTTTGGTTTGTGGCTCAAGACCTTCAGCGTAAGGCCGAGAATAATAGATGGGAGACACGCAGAGTGCGAAGGTGCTCTGATAAGAAAATCGGCCGATGCTGTCTAGCCAAAGGGTTCATTCACCGCAATTTCTGAAGTACGACAACGTGAGTGGTTTTATATCACGGAGCCCTATGGTACCAAGTGGGTGGCTCCACCCACGTTCCGATCTGGCCCTCCGCCACAGCTTGCATCGTGGATTAACAAGGGGCTGGATTGGGGGTCGCAAGATGAAGTTCAAATACTGCAAAGCCGCATTCGAGACCTTATTAAGAAGGACATCGATCTCGTCAAGGTAATTCAAGTCATGTTAGTCCGTCGGATCCTGCCATGCCAGCGCCACCTCTCCATATGTGGGAATTCAATCCGGAAGGACCGTGGACCATTCAGCGTTTCCTCAATACAACACTCGAAGGGATGTACGAATTAGTCTTCGGATCACGAAAGAGGTGTCCGGACACCACAGAGGACGCAGGCCTCGACTGCAACCATCCAGACTCCCCAGTAAGTACTCTATTTCCGAACACGTTCTTTAGTACAACAAAACTGAGAAAACCATACTCTGTTAGGGCTGGGTGAGGAAGGCAGAGAGGATTAGGTGTTCGTCCCCTCTTCCCGAAAACTTAGCGGACCCAGTGTTAACCAGGATGCTGGCTCTGGCACCATATCAAGTGTTGTCGAGGGAAGGAAAGGAGAGGAGTGGAGAGGCCCAAAGCGGCCTTCATACCAGAGGTGCGTCCCGCATTGTATCCGAGGAAATCATAGCTCCCGTGCCGGAGGGTGAACGAGGGGAAGATTCTAACATTCCCTCTCCCCACGGGAAGAAAAGAGCCGCTCCCGAAAACCTGGAGGCAGAGGCTTCCAAGCGAGGGAAGATCCCCATCAGGGTGCCCACAAGGAGGCCAGCCTTTAGCCGAACCATAAGTGAACAAAGGTGTTTAAAAAGCATACCCCGTTCTTTTCCCGCATGTGAGGATAACATTTTGAAACGTATGTTTCGCAGTTTGGCCTATAGCCTCCCTCAACAATCTTCATCCTCGGGGGATCTCCTTCCGGAGATGATGGAGAGCGAGACGCCGCCTGATACTTCTCCAACGTATCTATAATTTTTTATTGTTCCATGCTATTATATTACCCCTTTTGGATGTTTATGGGCTTTATTTTACACATTTATATCATTTTTGGGACTAACCTACTAACCGGAGGCCCAGCCCATATTGTTGTTTTTTTTTCTATTTCAGTATTTCGAAGAAAAGGAATATCAAACGGAGTCCAAACGGAATGAAACCTTCGGGAGCGTTATTTTTGGAACAAATCTGATCCGGAGAGCTTGGAGTGCAAGTTAAGAAGCCTCCGAGGGCCCCACGAGATAGGAGGGCGCGCCCCCCCTGAAGGGCGTGCCCCCTGTCTCGTGGGCCCCTCGGGCGGCCACCGACGTACTTCCTCCTCCTATATATACCTACGTACCCCGAAAACATCCAGGAGCACCACGAAACACAATTTCCACCGCCTTAACCTTCTGTATCTGTGAGATCCCATCTTGGAGCCCTTGCCGGCACTCTGCCTGAGGGGGAAGCAACCACGGAGGGCCTCTACATCAACATCCTTGCCCCTCCGATGAGTTGTGAGTACTTTACCACAGACCTACGGGTCCATAGTTATTAGCTAGATGGCTTCTTCTCTCTATTTGGATCTCAATACAATGTTCTCCCCCTCTCTTGTGGAGATCTATTCGATGTAAACTCTTTTTGCGGTGTGTTTGTCGAGATCCGATGAATTGTGGGTTTATGATTGTCGTGGGAAACGAGCACCTATGGGGCAGGGCCCCTTCTCGGTCCGATGAATTGTGGGTTTATGAAAAATTTATCTATGAATAATATTTGAATCTTCTCTGAATTCTTTTATGTATGATTGAGTTATCTTTGCAAGTCTCTTCGAATTATCAGTTTGGCTTGGCCTACTAGATTGATCTTTCTTGCCATGGGAGAAGTGCTTAGCTTTGGGTTCAATCTTGCGGTGTTCTTACCCAAAGGATGTAAAGGGTTGCAAGACACGCATCGTATTGTTGCCATCGAGGATAACAAGATGGGGTTCATATCATATTGCATGTGTTTATCCCTCTACATCATGTCATCTTGCTTAATGTGTTACTCTGTTCTTATGAACTTAATACTCTAGATGCATCTTTGGATAGCGATCGATGTGTGGAGTAATAGTAGTAGATGCGGTGAGTCGGTCTACTTGTTATGGACGTGATGCCTATATACATGATCATGCCTAGATAATCTCATAACTATGCGCTTTTGTATCAATTGCTCGACAGTAATTTGTTCACCCACCGTAATACTTATGCTATCTTGAGAGAAGCCTCTAGTGAAACCTATGGCCCCCGGGTCTATCTCTTATCATATTTGCTTTCCATCTACTTTATTTGCATCTTTACTTTTGCATCTATATTACAAAATACCAAAAATATATTTATCTTATCATTCTATCTTTATTAGATCTCACTTTCGCAAGTGGCCTTGAAGGGATTGACAACCCCTTTATTGCGTTGGTTGCGAGTTCTCAGTTTGTTTGTGTAGGTGCGTGGGACTTTTGAGGAGCCTCCTACTGGATTGATACATTGGTTCTCAATACTGAGGGAAATACTTACGCTACACTTTGCTGCATCACCCTCTCCTCTTCGAGGAAAACCAACGCAAGCTCAAGACGTAGCAATAAGGATTTCTGGCGCCGTTGCCGGGGAGGTCTTCTCTCAAGTCAAGACATACCAAGTACCATCACAAACCCATCTCCCTCGCATTTACATTATTTGCCATTGGCCTCTTGTTTTCCTTTCCCCACTTCACCCTTGCAGTTTTATTCGCCCTCTCTTTCCCAATCTCCTCCTCTCTTTTCACTTGCCGTTTTTCTGTTTGCTTGTGTGTTAGATTACTTGTTGCCATGGCACAAGATAATAACAAGTTTTGTGACTTCTCGAATACCAATAATAATGATTTCCTTAGTACTCCGATTGCTCCTCTTAATGATGTTGAGTCTTGTGAAATCAATACCGCTTTGCTGAATCTTGTTATGAAAGATCAATTCGCCGGCCTTCCTAGTGAAGATGCCGCAACTCATCTAAACAATTTTGTTGATTTGTGTGATATGAAAAAGAAGAAAGATACGGATAATGATATTGTTAAATTGAAGTTATTTCCGTTTTCGCTTAGAGATCGTGCTAAAGTTTGGTTTTCGTCTTTGCCTAAAAATAGTATTGATTCTTGGAACAAGTGCAAAGATGCTTTTATCTCTAAGTATTTTCCTCCCACTAAGATCATCACTCTTAGGAACGATATTATGAATTTTAAACAACTTGATCATGAGCATGTTGCCTAATCTTGGGAAAGAATGAAATTGATGCTTCGTAATTGCCCTACTCATGGTTTAAATTTATGGATGATCATACAAAATTTGTATGCCGGTTTGAACTTTGCTTCTAGAAATCTCTTAGATTCGGCCGCGGGAGGCACCTTTATGGAAATCACGTTAGGAGATGCTACAAAATTGCTTCATAATATTATGGCTAATTATTCTCAATGGCACACCGAAAGATCTTCTAGTAAAAAAGTGCATGCTATAGAAGAAACTAATGTTTTGAGTGGAAAGATGTATGAACTTATGAAGATGTTTTCTACTGAAAATACCCCTCTTGATCCCAATGATATGCCTTTGTATTTCTTGATTGAGAATAATAATGAATCTATGGATGTGAATTTTGTTGGTAGGAATAGTTTTGGAAACAATGCTTATAGAGGAAATTTTAATGCTAGACCGTTCCCTAGTAATCCCTCTAATAATTATGGAAATTCCTACAATAATTCTTATGGTAATTTTAACAAGATGACCTCTGATTTTGAGAATAGTGTGAACGAATTTATGATTTCTCAAAAGAACTTTAATGCCTTGCTTGAAGAAAAATTGCTCAAAGTTGATGATTTGGCTAGGAACGTTGATAGACTTTCGCTTGATGTTAATTCTCTTAAACTTGGATCTTCTTCTCCTAAGCATGATATCAATGAGTCTCTCAAAGTAATGAGAATTTCCATTGACGAGTGCGAGGAAAGAACCGCTAGATTGCGTGCTAAAAAAGAAAGCTTTATAAAAGCGTGTTCTTCTAGTCTACATGAAAATAATGATGAGGATCTTAAAGTTATTGATGCACCTCCGATTAGATCTATGTTTTGCAATATGAATTTTGATGATAATGGGAGTGATGATGAATCAACTTTGCCTAGAAGGCATCCTAAAAATTCGGAGTCTTTAGATCTTGATGCTAAAATTGGTAAAAGTGAGATTGGAGAACCCTCCACTTCTAATAATATAGAACTTACTATCTCGGATTTCAAGGAATTTGATTATGATAATTGCTCTTTAAAAGGTTGTATTTCCTTGTTGCAATCCGTTGTTAATTCTCCTCATGCTTATAGTCAAAATAAAGCTTTTACCAAACATATTGTTGATGCCTTCATGCAATCTTATGATGAAAAACTTAATTTGGAAGTTTCAGTACCTAGAAAACTTAATGATGAGTGGGAACCTACTATAAAGATTATAATTAAAAATTATGAGTGTTTTGCTTTTGTGATTTGGGTGCTAGTGTTTCCACAATTCCGAAAACTTTATGTGATATTCTAGGTTTCCATGATCTTGATGATTGCTCTTTAAATTTGCACCTTGCGGATTCCACCATTAAAAAGCCTTTGGGAAGGATCAATGATGTTCTTATGATTACAAATAGAAATTTGGTGCCCGTAGATTTTATCGTTCTTGATATAGATTGCAATCTTTCTTGCCCTATTATTCTTTGTAGACCTTTCCTTAGAACGATTGGTGCGATTATTGATATGAAGGAAGGGAACATTAGATTCCAATTTCCCTTAAAGAAAGGCATGGTGCACTTTCCAAGAAAGAAAGTCAAATTACCTTATGAATCTATCATGCGTGCTACTTATGAATTTAGTGCCAAAGATGGCACTCGTTAGATCTATCTTTGTTTTTATGCCTAGCTAGGGGAGTTAAATGATAGCGCTAGTTGGGAGGCAACCCAATTTTTCTTTATGTTTTTTGTTTTTGCTCCTGTTTAGTAATAAATCTTGCATCTACCTTCTGTTTAGATGTGTTTTTATCTTTTAATTAGTGTTTGTGCCAAGTAGAACCTATAGGATAACCTACGATGATAGTTGATTTGATTCTGCTAAAAAACAGAAACTTTGCGCGCACGAATATAAGATTTCCTGTTGAGTTTTGTGTTGTGAAGTTTTCAAGTTTTGGGTAAAGCTTTTATGGACTATGGAATAAGGACTGGCAAGAGCCTAAGCTTGGGGATGCCCATGGCACCCCAAGATATTCATGGATAGCCAAAAGCCTAAGCTTGGGGATGCCCCGGGAAGGCATCCCCTCTTTCGTCTTCGTTCATTGGTAACTTTACTTGGAGCTATATTTCTATTCGCCACGTGATATGTGTTTTGCTTGGAGCGTCGTGTATTATATTAGTCTTTGCTTTTTAGTTTACCACAATCATCTTTGCTGTACACACCTTTTGGGAGAAGCCTATTTGATTAGAATTTGCTAGAATACTCTATGTGCTTCACTTATATCTTTTGAGCTTGATAGTTTTTGCTCTAGTGCTTCACTTATATCTTTTAGAGCATGGTGGTGCCTTAATTTTGAAGAAATTCCTAGTCTCTCATGCTTCACTTATATCATTTTGAGAGTCTTTTAGAACAGCATGGTATTTGCTATGATCATAAAGTTGGTCCTAGAATGATGAGCATCCAAGTTGGGTATAATAAAAACTATCATAGAAAGTGAATTGGATGCTATGATCAATTTGATGCTTGATAATTGTTTTGAGATATGGAGGTAGTGATATTAAAGTCATGCTAGTTGGGTGATTATGAATTTAAAGAATGCTTGTGTTGAAGTTTGTGATTCCCGTAGCATGCACGTATGGTGAACCGCTTTGTGATGACGTTGGAGCACAATTTTATTTATTGATTGTCTTCCTTATGAGTGGCGGTCGGGGACGAGCGATGGTCTTTTCCTACCAATCTATCCCCCTAGGAGCATGCGCGTAGTACTTTGGTTTTTGATGACTTCTAAATTTTTGCAACAAGTATATGATTTTTTTTTATTAATGTTGAGTCCATGGATTATACGCACTCTTTCACCCTTCCACCATTGCTAGCCTCTCTTGTACCACACAATTTTTGCCGGTAGCATACACCCACCATTTACCTTCCTAAAAACAGCCACCATACCTACCTATTATGGCATTTCCATAGCCATTCCGAGATATATTTCCATGCAACTTTCCACCGTTCCATTCATACGACACACATTACTTTTGTCATATTGCTTTTTGCATGATCATGTAGTTGACATTGTATTTGTGGCAAGGCCACCTTCATAATTTTCATACATGTCGCTCTTGATTCATTGCATATCCCGGTACACCGCCAGAGGCATTCATACAAAGTCATATCTTGTTCTAGCTTCGAGTTGTAAATCCATAAAAGTGTGATGATCTTCATTATTAGAGCATTGTCCTAGTGAGGAAAGGATGATGAAGACTATGATTCCCCCACAAGTCGGGATGAGACTTCGGACTTTACAAAAAGAAAAAAAGAGAAAAAAAGAGAAAAAAAGAGAAAGGCCAAAAGAAAAAAAAGAAGGCCAAAGAAAAAGAAAAAAAGAAAAAATAAAAAAAATAATAAAATGAGAGAAAAAGAGAGAAGGGACAATGCTACTATCTCTTTTTCCACACTTGTGCTTCAAAATAGCACCATGATCTTCATGATAGAGAGTCTCATATGTTGTAACTTTCATATACTAGTGGGAATTTTTCATTATAGAACTTGGCTTGTATATTCCAATGGTGGTCTTCCTCAAAAGTGCCCTAGGTCTTCGTGAGCAAGCAAGTTGGATGCACCCCACTTATTTTCTTTTATTGAGCTTTCATATATTTATAGCTCTAGTGCATCCGTTGCATGGCAATCCCTACTCACTCACATTGATATCTATTAATGGGCACTCCATAGCCCGTTGATACGCCTAGTTGATGTGAGACTATCTTCTCCATTTTGTCTTCTCCACAACCACCATTCTATTCCACATATAGTGCTATGTCCATGGCTCACGCTCATGTATTGCGTGAAAGTTGAAAAAGTTTGAGATTATTAAAGTATGAAACAATTGCTTGGCTTGTCATTGGGGTTGTGCATGATTAAATACTTTGTGTGATGAAGATAGAGCATAGCCAGACTATATGATTTTGTAGGGATAACTTTCTTTAGCCATGTTATTTTGAGAAGACATGATTACTTTGATTAGTATGCTTGAAGTATTACTATTTCTTATGTCAATATGAACTTTTATTTTGTATTCATTTGGGTCTGAACATTCATGCCACAATAAAGAAAATTACATTGAGAAATATGCTAGGTAGCATTCCACATCAAAATTTTCTTTTTTATCATTTACCTACTCGAGGACGAGCAGGAATTAAGCTTGGGGATGCTTGATACGTCTCCAACGTATCTATAATTTTTGATTGTTCCATGCTATTATATTACCCCTTTTGGATGTTTATGGGCTTTATTTTACACATTTATATCATTTTTGGGACTAACCTACTAACCGGAGGCCCAGCACATATTGCTGGTTTTTTTTGCTAATTTCAGTATTTCGAAGAAAAAGAATATCAAACGGAGTCCAAATGGAATGAAACCTTCGGGAGCATTATTTTTGGAACAAATCTAATCCGGAGAGCTTGGAGTGCAAGTCAAGAAGCCTCCGAGGGCCCCACGAGATAGGAGGGCGCCCCCCTGTAGGGCGCGCCCCATGTCTCGTGGGCCCCTCGGGCGGCAACCGACGTACTTCTTCCTCCTATATATACCTACGTACCCTGAAAACATCCAGGAGCACCACAAAACACAATTTCCACCGCCGTAAACTTCTGTATCCGCGAGATCCCATCTTGGAGCCCTTGCCGGCACTCTGCCTGAGGGGGAAGCAACCACGGAGGGCCTCTACATCAACATCCTTGCCCCTCCGATGAGTTGTGAGTAGTTTACCATAAACCTACAGGTCCATAGTTATTAGCTAGATGGCTTCTTCTCTCTTTTTGGATCTCAATACAATGTTCTTCCCCTCTCTTGTGGAGATCTATTCGATGTAAACTCTTTTTGCGGTGTGTTTGTCGAGATCCGATGAATTGTGGGTTTATGATTGTCGTGGGAAACGAGCACCTATGGGGCAGGGCCCCTTCTCGGTCCGGCAGGGAGCGGAGTGCGCACGAAGAGCAGATCGAGGCGAAGCACACGAGGGATTTTACCCAGCTTCGGAGCTCTCAGGAGAGATAAAACTCCTACTGCTGCTTTGTGTTTGTATTGTGCTCTTGCTTGAGGGAGTGAGCGTTCTGTAGTTTCGAATGAGTCGAACCCCCTCTACGTTGCGCATGGGCCTCCTTTTATAGGCTAAAGGGGTCACCGACAGGTGGCAACGAAGACAGGGGTACAAATGTAAAAAGAGGGGTTGGTACAACTACCTCTACAGTGTGCTCTACCTAACTCTGACGGCAGGGGACAAGGGCATTTAATGCCCGTCCGGTCGCCCAAACAGTGCAGAAAACGACCGTTTGGGGTGCCACCGCTTGCCACGATGGCCTTCTCCTCATCTCCACTTGCCACCACGCACCGCTTGGCTGCACAGCCACCCGCCACATGCGCGAGGAATGATATTGGGGCGACACGTCGTTGGATGCGCTGGAGCGTGGGCGCAGGGAGGTGGCTTCGTCGCGGCAAGCGCCTTGCCGCGGTCGTTGTCTTGTCGCACCAGCTTGTCGCTCGCCGGGTCTTGCCGGACGCCTTGGCGTCTGCAACAAGTTTCTTGAAATGCCTTGGTTGGCCTTCCGGCAAGCTTCTCTTGCGGGGCCTTATCCTTCGGCAAGCTCCTCTTGCGGAGTCTTGTCTTCTCGGTCAAAACACTTTGTTCTTGAATGGCATCAATATGAGCTACGGAGGATCTTGGCGGACGCCTTGGCAAGCCTTGTGCATTGGTGCTGCTGTTGCCCGTGCACAAGTTTGGGATACTAAGGTACCCTCTTTAGTACACCAGCAGAGCCCCGGGCACTGGGCCACACATGGTGCCGAGCGCTGTTGGGTCAGGCCCAAAACAGGGCACGGGCACGCGCGGCCTGGGTCCATACCAAATCTAACTCCGTATCCACCGCGCCCTCCCGTAATGGCACGCGTCAAACGCGGCATCGTGGGAGAGATCGTGAGCAATTCTTTAATTAAGAAAGGCGTAACGTTCGCCTCCCCTCTTTATAAGCAGGGGAAACAGGGGCCGTTCCCCCACCTTCGCCACTTGCGGTTCCTTCCTCAGAAAGCTCCGCTGCTCCCCTCCGCTTCCCAAGCTGAAAGAGAGCAGCGCTCCGCCGCCCGTCGCCGCCGCCCTCCTCCACCGCTTCCACCATGGATCCGAAGACCGGAAAGAGTGCGAAGTCGGCCGAGGCGCTGCGGCTTGAGGCGCTGCGCAAGGAGCGAGCACTTCCCCCCCCCCCCGAGCTCACCCCGAAGGTGCTGCGGGAGGAGTTCTATCTCTTCTGGTCGACGGAGACGCGGGCGCATCCGCGCACGCAGACACTCTCCGCCGAAGCTTCTACTTCGAAGCGGTGCCCAAAAGGGCACTACTTCCCATCTTCTATTGCGGGCTCTGCCCGCCCTTTTCCGATTTCTTCTGCGACATTATGAACACGTACGGGCTCCATCTCCTCGACTTCACTCCCAACGCTGTTCTGACCATGGCGGTTTTCGCGCATCTTTGCGAGAACTTCGTCGGAATCTACCCCAACGTAGCCCTTTTCCGCCACTATTTCATGCCCCGAGTCGAGAAAGGAGAGCCCCTGTCTAGCGGGATCGCCTGGATCTCGAGGGCCGGCAAGAAGGAGATCTATCAGGAAGGGGAGCTCTGCAGCAAGTGGGATGAGTGGAGAACGGAGTGGTGTTGGATTGTTGACGCAGATCCGCAGCCATTCACCAATTTGCGCCAAACCCGAGTGGTGCGCGGCGGCGACTGGAGCGCTCTGGCGGCAGATGTTGCTAAGTTGAAGATCGCCACCACCCGGATTCTGCGACTCAGGCTTGCCGGGCTCACTGTAGGGGCCGTTGGCGCGGACTTCCTTCGCCGCCGCATCGCCCCTCTGCAGGAGAGGGGGAGGCCCGCCTAGCTGTTCGGGGGCCCGGCAGATATCATGAGGCTGCGCCCAGGCCTCAATTTTAACTTCACTGTTTTGGAGTTGGACGGGATGCTCAAGGAGCTGTTCAAGCACGACCCCAATCACCCGGAGTGGTTCAGGCTGCCGCAGGGCGTCATCCCCCTGTGCAACAACTCCCAGCTCGATCGCATCCGCGCAATGATGCCGGAGTGCGACTCGCACGTGATTATCCCAACTTGGCGGGAGCCCTCCGACGATGTCGTGCGGCAATTCTTCGACGGCTTGGTGGAGGTATCAGTCCGTGCTGACGAGCAGAGGCTCCTCACCCACGACACCACTGACGACGAGATGCGGTACATCGCCACCAGGGCGGAAGAGGCGGCGGCAGCCGCCGCGGGCGAGTTTGGTTTCACGTTGGAGGAGGCAGAGGCGGCCGAGGCGGCAAGCCTTGCCGACCGAGAGGACCTTGGCGGGGAGGTCGTTGGCGAGGGGGAGCCCGAAGCCGAGGCGAGCGAGCCTGCCGGGGGCGCAAGTGGCCAGCCATCTTCGAGTAGCTTGCCGCAGACGGGGCCCTCAGCGCAGCCCACGGCTCAACCAAGGAGGCGCCTCCGTAGGACCGGCGACACGGCAGGGCGGCAAACGGGCCAACAGCCGTCACGCCGCGGGACACGCTCCACCGCGCCAAGCACCGCTGACACGGGAGCATCTCATGCCGTGCCGGCAACTGGAGAGGGGTCTTCTCGGGCCGCCACCCGGATCTGCTGCAGCTCCGCCAAGCGCCCAAGGAGCCTACTCCTCCGCCTAACGCAGAAGGGTACTGACTTGACCTTTCGCGCTCAGCTCCGACGAGGAGGAAGAAGAGGAGGAGGAGTAAGACTTTCTTCCTGTTGTAATTTATACTTCTTCGTTTCTTGTTGTTTCTTGTCTTGTATCTAATCTGTTTCCCTCTGAACCTCGTTCCTTTTCAGGACTCTGGCCGAGAGAGCGGCAAAGAGGGCCAAGGTCCCCGTGGTTGTCATCGAGGACGATCCTGCTGTGACAGTAGAGGACGCGTCTGAGACTACCTTGTCGGACCCGGCAACCTCTCCCCGAAGCAGCCCCCAGCGCAGCCCCCAGCGTAAGTACTTGTTTACTTCCTGTTGTGGGGCATGCATGGGTGCTCTTTCTTTGTTGACATCTTGACGGTTGACTTGCTTGTGTAGGAGCAGAGCAGGCCCATCAGGAGCAACCAGAAGCCGCTCCAGAGGTGCTATCTGCTTCAACTACGCCGCCAAGGGGCGATTTTCCGACAAGGGAGCGCTCTCCGGCAAGGGAGAGGTCCCCGACAAGGGATGGGACCAGTGAGCCTTCGGTGGTGGAGCCCATGGTCACAGAGCCCATCACAGGTAACCCTCCTTGTCGGAAATTTTCCCTAGGGTCCTTCTTCTTCTGGTCTTCTTTTTGGATGTTTGCTTGACTTTTCCTTCCTCTTCCTGTCTTCAGATCCCCCTGCCACAGATCCGATGGAGACTGAGGCCACCGGCGAGGAGGACGCACGCGGCAATACTGAAGACGTCGCCGCCACCGAGGAAGAGGCCGGTGCAGACGATCCCGCCGGCGAAGAGGCCACCAAGGCTGCTGGCGCAGGAGCTGGAGAGGGGTCCGGTGATCGTACTGACGACCCCGAGTGCGCAAGAGCACAAGGCGCTACACCGACCGCCGACCCCTCCGCCGCTGACGCAGCACCGGGCTCCGAAGAGCCCCAGCCCGGCGCCTACTTGAAGGCCGGCGAGGGTGTCTTCATCAAGCTTCACTGGGCGTCGAGCTCCAGGGTGCCGGTCGAGGGAGAGGCTTTTGACGGAGAGGTGCTCGCCTCCGCTGGGCTGACAGTGGTTGACGCACCAAGTAGCAGCAGCGGCGAGTCCGAGGAGGAGCAACTGCTCCGGAAGTTGGAGTCGCTCTACCGCGCCCGACAAGCGAAGCTGGAGTCCCAGGAAGCGCTTGTCGCGCAGGCGGGAGTTGACATAGAGAAGCATGCGGAGGAGCTCCAGAGCCGCAACCAAGAGGCCCTCCGGTCCATTGCGGAGGAGAGGGCGCAGCTTGTCGAGGCGCGGAAGGCCTTCATCCTTGAGAAGGCAGAAGCCGAAGAGCAACAACGACTTGCCGCCGAGGGGCTGTCCACGCGAGAAGGCGAGCTAACGCAGAGGAAGGTCAACTTGGACAGTTACGAAGAGGAGCTCGCCGCACGCGAGCAATCACTTTGCGGGGCACTCAAGGAAGCGAAGGACGCTGCCGCAGCTGCTGAGGCCGCCAAGAAGGAACTGGAGGTGAAGATGATGCAGCTGGAGGCTGATTTGAAAGGGAAGAATGAGGAGCTTGCCGCGCTCCAGCGCGAACGCGAGAAGGATGCCCTCGCTCATGGTGATCTGCAAGTCCAACTCACCGATAAGGCAAAGGAACTGAATGCTGCCAAAGACTCAAATGCTGATCTGGAGCTGAAGCTGGTCATGCTGACTGGGACGCTGGACGGCGCCAAGAAGGGAGAAGACGACTTGAAGAAAGAGATCAAGGCCAACCAGGAGCTGCTATCGAGGGCCGCCGAGACTCAAAACACCTTCAGGGCTACGGTGGAGCTCTGGACGGAGGGCCTCGTCAACATCGCTGCAGTCATCGACGAGGAGCTGGCGCAACTGGACTTGGCGGGCTTCGGGTACTCCTCCGACGAGAACCTCCAGCCCAGCGCCAAGCTTACTCTTTTCTACAAGCGTGTGGCGACGGCTCTCCAGCAACTCCGGGAAAGGATCCCAAAGCAGCTGGCTGAGGAGTCGCACGCAATCTGCGCCAGAGTCTTGGAGAAGGTGTTGGTGAAGGTGATCTTCCGCAATCCGAACCTCAACCTCACCAACGTTCTCAAGAAGCTGTCGGCGGGTGCTGATCTTGCAGAACTCAAAGCCCTTGTCGCATCCATTGTGGACAAGGTGAATGAAGTCAGGAGGATCGACGGCGAGCGCGTGGATTAGGCTGCTCTTTCTCTCCTTTCCTTGCCGCTGCCATTTATGTTATGAGAACAATTTAGTAAGTGCCACGACAAGTTTCCTTTGTAATATAACTTTATCTTGGGCAGTATTTGCTATGTTATTTCCTGTACTTGATTCCTTCCTTTGTATGTTTTAACCCTACGCTTTTAGGGAACTTGCCGGCGCAGGCACCCTTGCCGCGAGCGCTGAGTGCGGAACATTAGCAGCCTGCTGGCGGTGCCGGCTCCGGCAAGAAACCTTGCCGCAACTAGCCGCAGCACACTTAAGTTGTTGAGCGGACTCGAAACAAAGTAAGGGCGCAACTAGCTACGAGTTGGTTCCTCCGCGCACAGGTTTTCCATACAAAGCACGGTCGTTCAAGGAAGATAACTTAAAAAATTAAAAACCGATTGTGCTGAAACTTTGGTGACTTAGCTTTTCTGTCGTCTGTGTCCCGGCAAGGCTATACTTCTTTGAACGACGCCCGGTCCACACCATTATCTCCTTCTCCCCCCCCCCCCCCGGTGAATTTGTGGGCGAGGGAACCTTCCTTTTAGGAAAAACAAAGAAGGGAAAATAATGATATGGAGCCTTAAGGCTCGTTATTGCTCTTCGGGGTGAGTCTTTGCACAAAGTGTCAGATAATAAATGCAGAAAAGAAAAATGCATAAAATTTGACAAGATGTGCGAAGCACGTAAGCTTTATTTATGCACGGGATCTGCGCCCGGTTTTGTACAAAGGGTTACATGCAACAGCGGCACGGCTTGTACAAAAGGTGGTTGCGGAACAGGTTCCGCAATCTGCGCTATATAGGTAAAACTTACGAAGATGCTCAATGTTCCAGGAGTTGCTCACCGGAAAGCCATCTTCGGTCTCAAGGCGGACAGCGCCAGGCCTAGTGACTCGCTTCACCCGATAAGGGCCTTCCCACTTTGGCGTCAACTTGTTGGAATTCTTGGCGGATTGAACGCGCCGAAGAACAAGGTCGCCTTCCTCGAGACTTCTGGCATTGACTTTGTGGCTATGGTAGCGACGCAAAGCTTGCTGGTAGCGAGCAGCTCGTACAGCATCCTGAAGACGATCTTCCTCAAGGAGCAGCGCGTCATCTTGCCGCAGCTGCTCTTGCTCAAGCTCATCATAAGCGAGCACTCAAGGCGATCCGTATACGAGTTCCGTGGGGAGAACTGCCTCTGCTCCATAGACTAGAGCGAAAGGCGTCTGGCCAGTGGCTCGATTTGGCGTCGTCCTGACCGACCAAAGAACCACTGGCAGCTCCCCGATCCAATTCCTTCCGCACTTGTGCAGCACAGTCGAAAGTTCTGGTCTTGAGCCCGCGCAGCACTTCAGCGTTTGCCCTCTCCGCTTGACCGTTGCTTCTCGAGTGAGCAACAGAAGCGAAGCAGATCTTGGCGCCAAGATCTTGGACGTACTGCATGAAGGTGCGGCTCGTGAATTGTGTGGCATTGTCGGTGATGATCTTGTTAGGGATTCCGAAATGGCAAACAATTGACCTGAAGAACTTGACTGCTGACTGTGCTGTTACCTTCCTCACTGCTTCCACTTCCGGCCACTTTGTGACCTTGTCGATTGCCACGTACAAGTACTCAAAGCCCCCGACAGCTCGGGGAAAGGGGCCGAGGATGTCGAGCCCCCAGACCGAAAATGGCCAGGATAAAGGGATCATCTGGAGAGCTTGAGCTGGTTGATGTATCTGCTTGGAGTGGAACTGGCACGCTTCACACTTGGTTACTTGTGCAGTTGCATCCTGGAGGGCTGTTGGCCAGAAGAAACCTTGCCGGAAAGCCTTGCCGGCAAGTGCTCTTGCGCCAATGTGGTGACCACATATGCATCCATGTATTTCCGCCAACAGCTTCTGTCCTTCTTCCCGGGGAATACACTTCAATTTCACTCCGTTGACTCTTCTTACAGACAGTATGTAAATCGACAAACTGGTACATACTTGATTGCCGGGCTACTTTCTCCGCTTCTTCTTGCTCTTGGGAAGTTCTCTGTTTGAAGAAGCGGACAATCTGCTGCGCCCATGCCGGAGCACGTGGCTCAACGACAAGGACTAAAGGCACAAATGCTGCTGCGGAACATCAGCTTCTCGGCAAGAACACGTGGTTCAGCCGGAGCTTGATGTTCCCCGGCAAGCTTGCCGGAGCAAAACTTGTCGGGAGCGTCTGCTTCAACGGAACAAACCTTAAGGCTTGTCGGAGCAGATTGCTCCTCAGCACTCTTGGTGTTGAGTTTGGGGACCTTCTTGGCGGCGGCTTCAGGGAGTTCTGCCGGAAAGTAGTCACCAGAAACTAACTTCCTCTTTTTGTTCTGTCCAGTTGATGGTGTTACAGATGGTTGAGTTAGCTTGAGCACAAAGATCCCTGGTTCCACAGGCAACTTGAGTGCGGCACATTTCGACCGGTCATCGGCAACATCGTTCTGGGCTCTTGGAAAATGTTCCATCTGCAGGTCGTCAAAATGCTCTTCCAACTTCCTCACTTCATCAATGTAGGCTTCCATCAACGGACTCTGATAATCTTTGTTCACTTCGCGGACGACAAGCTGCGAGTCACCCCTGACAATATGCTTTTTGATCCCAAGGTATGCCGCGATCCTAAGTCCGGCAAGCAAGCCTTCATACTCTGCAGTATTGTTTGTCGCTTGCTCCTTGGGAAAGTGCATCTGGACCACATACTTGAGGTGCTCTCCGGTGGGTGCGACAAGTAACACGCCCGCACCGGCGCCTTGGAGCGAAAAGGCACCATCAAAGTACATGGTCCATTCTTTGCTTGCTTCCTTGATGGGGATGCTCGTCTCCGGAGTTTCTTCATCAGGTGTTGGCGTCCACTCTGCTATGAATTCTGCCAACGCTCGGCTCTGGATAGTGGAAGTACTCTCAAACTTGAGGCCAAAGCTTGACAATTCCAGTGCCCACTCGACAATCCTGCATGTCGCTTCTGGATTCTGGAATATCCTCTTCAATGGGAAGCGAGTGACCACTGTGATCCCATGTGCTTGAAAGTAATGGCGCAGCTTTCTCGAGGCCATGAGAAGGCCGAAAAGCAACTTCTGCACACCAGAGTACCTTGACCTAGCCCCCTGCAGAAGGGAACCGAGAAAATAAACTGGGCGCTGCACCATCTTCTTCTGTTTCTCTTCCTGTGGCTGCACAGATCTATCCTTGTCGGGACCAGAGCTTGTCGGGGAAGCCCCCTACTTGTCGCTGGACTCGCTTGCCGTGGTTGCTGGCTCGTCATCCGCCTCCCTCTCCGCTACTAACGCAGCACTAACCACTTGATTGGTTGCCGCTAGATATAGCAACAACTTCTCTTGTGGTTTAGGTGCGACAAGTATTGGAGTGGAGGACAGATATCTCTTCAAGTCCTGTAATGCAGCCTCCGCTTCCGGAGTCCATTTCATTGGACCTGCCTTTTTCAAAAAATTTAAAAATGGCAGGGCGCGTTCAGCAGACTTAGAGATGAACCTGCTAAGAGCAGCTACGCAGCCGGCAAGCCTTCATACATCCTTGACGCGCTTTGGTGCTTCGATCTGCTCAATGGCCTTGATCTTGTCGGGGTTGGCCTCGATCCCCCGTTGAGACACAAAGAACCCGAGAAGCTTGCCGGAAGGGACTCCAAACACGCACTTCTCGGGGTTAAGTTTGAGGTTGATCTTGCGCAGATTTGCAAAGGTCTCGTCCAAATCTTGAATCAGAGTTGCTCTGTCTTTGCTCTTGACCACTATGTCATCCATGTAAGCTTCTACATTTCTGTGCAGCTGTGGCTCAAAAGCTTTGTGAACTACCCTTGCAAATGTTGAACCAGCATTCTTTAGTCCGAAAGGCATCCGTACGAAGCAGTACGTGCCACATGGAGTAATGAATGCGGCTTTCTCCTCATCCTCTTCTGCCATGAAGATCTGATGGTATCCTGAATATGCATCAAGAAATGAAAGCAAATCACATCATGCCGTGGAGTCGACAATCTCGTCAATGCGCGGCCAGGGAAATGGATCTTTGGGACAAGCTTTATTAACATCAGTGAAGTCAATACAAAGCCTCCATTTCCCATTTGTTTCTTGACGACTACAGATTGGCCAGCCACGTTGGATGGAGCACTCCTCGACCGAGCCTCTTTGCTTCCAACTTCTTGATCTCTTCAGCAATGAATTCTTGGCGCTCCAGTGCTTGCTTCCTAACTTTCTGCTTGACGGGCCGCGCGTGGGGACAGACGGCAAGGTGGTGCTCAATTACTTTCCTGGGAACACCGGGGATGTCAGATGGTTGCCATGCAAACACATCGACATTTGCCCGCAGGAAAGCAACGAGCGCGCTTTCCTATTTAGGATCAAGCGTGGCACTGATGGTGAAGGTACCATCAGTGCCGTCCTCCTTGGCGGCCACTTTCTTGGTCTGTAGTGAAGCTGTCTTTTCCTTCTTACACTTGCTGGTGGAGCTCGATGGTGCGTCCTCGACGGTAGCGCAGCACTCCGAAGAGGTGCGCTTGCCGGAGTGAGCATCAGAGTTCTTGCCGGACTTGGTCTTCTTCTTCCCCCGGGAGCTTCAGCGGCAAGTGTCTTGCGATCTGCTGCGGCTGCTGCTTCTCGGTAGATCTTGTCGGTACAGATAAGGGCATCTTTCTTGTCCCCAGGGACAGAAATGACACTTATTGGACCGGGCATCTTGTGTACGTTGTAGGCATAGTGAGAGGCTGCCATGAACTTGGTGAGCGCTGGACGGCCGAGTATCCCATTGTAGGGCAATGGGAAATCAACAACGTCAAAGGTGACCTTCTCTGTCCTGAAGTTCAGCTCGCTGCCAAATGTCACTGGCAGTGTGATCTTCCCCTTCGGCTTGCTCCTTCCCGGATTGATTCCTTGAAAGTGCGGTCTCTTGAGCTCATTGCCGGGATCTGGAGCTTCTTGAGCACCGCGGAGGAGATCAGATTCAAGCCGGCCCCGCCGTCAACTAGCATCTTCGTGACCTTGAGGTTGCGGATAGTTGGTGAAACCAACATCGGCAAGCACCCGGCCGCAGTTATGCGATCAGGGTGATCCTCAACATCAAAGATGATAGGCGTGCTGGACCACTTCAGAGGCTTGCGCGATTCAACTGATGGTTCTGCTGCATTAACTTCTCGCACCCACTGTTTGAGCTGGCGGTGTGAGGTATGCAGAGAAGCACCACCGTCAACGCACAATAACTCTGTAGCTTTCTAAAACTCCTGCTCGTCGGCCTCATCCTCATCCATCTCTTCATCTTCGTCTTCGTCTTCAGCCTTGTCGCGGCCGTGGGGAGGCCTGTCTCCTTGCCGCTGTTTAGCCTTGCCGCGGCGCCCGGGCGGACGCTTCTTGCCGGATCCTCCTCCACCTTCTTGCGCCTTCTCCTTGTCTCGCCGCTCATATTCAGCTTTCTGCAGTTCAACAAGCTGCTCAACTTTCTTGCAAGTCTGGAGATCATGGCCCTTGGTGCGGTGGGTCTTGCAGTACTGCTTGCCGGAGCCGTCTTGCTTGTCGGCGGCCACCACGGCCTCGCCAGAGTTGCTAGCTTTGGCCTTCTCGGTGCCACCTCCGTTGCCGGACTGCTCGACGACTAGCACATCTTTTGCTTTTCTCTTTCTGTTGTTCCGCCTCCGGTTTTTCCTTGCCGGGGCGGCATCTTCACTGTCAGACCCTCCTGCTCCTGCATTCTCCCCAGGGAGTTTCCTCCCCTCTTCAGCACGTGCACACTTGTCGGCCAGAGCATATAGCTCGCTGACATCTCTGATTTTGCACATCGCCATGTCCTCCCTCATCCTACGATTACGCACGTTCTGATGGAACGCGCTGATAACCGCGGCAGGGTGGACGTCTGGGATGTTGCGCTGCACCTGGCTGAACCTTTGAATGTACTTGCGCAGTGGTTCTCCTTCCTTCTGGGCGAGCAGATGAAGATCGCTCTCCTGACCATGGGGCTTGTGGCCGCCTGTGAAGGCGCCGACAAACTGATGGCACAGATCTGCCCACGAAGAGATGGAGTTGTCCGGCAAGTGCATGAGCCAAGATCTGACATTGGGCTTGACCACCAACGGGAAGTAGTTGGCGAGGATCTTCTCGTCGTGCCCCCCGGCAGCCTGCATCGCGATGGTGTAGATGCTGAGGAACTCCGACGGATGTATCCTGCCATCGTACTTTCGCATGCGTCGCTTGAAGTTCTTGGTCTTGGGCCTTTGGACTTGCCACAGCTCACGGGTAAACGCAGGACAACCCGCCGCGTATGGCAAGTCGCCTGGTTCCCCTGGCGCATGCACGTCGACAGTGGGCCCAGCGCGCTGGTCTGATTGACGTCGCGCTTCTCTCCGACGCTCGATGCGTGTACGAGCATCTTCGTGCTGCCGTTCTTGAAGAACTTGGCATTGATCGCGACGAGCTCGTGGATCTGACGACGCCGTGGAGTCAGTGTCGAGGTTCCCCCGGCGAGTCGGCGATCTTGGCCTTCGGGGCGGGGAGTGCACGGTTGTCGCGCCCCCGCCAGTCTTGTCGCTATCGGCTTGCGCTTGGACGTCTTGCCGCGGCTTCGACGTAGTCGGTTGCCGGGGAGTGTCGCCGTTGGCAAAGCCGATGAGGCTCTGAATGGTGGCCCTCCAATTGTCAACCTTGTCTGGCGCTGGAGGGTAATCTAGAAGCAGTTAGGCTCGGGCCAATGCTTCTTCTGGAGTCTTGGGTGGCGGCGGCGAACGGCGCGAGGAGCGAGATATGCTCGCACTTCGCGATGTTAGAAGGAGCAGCATCTCGTCAGCGACTGCGTGCTCGTGCCAACATGTTGGCGTGCATGCTGATCTTGGCGCCCGAGATCCACCAGCTTGGCCTTGACCTAACGGCGTATGGTACGCGGGTACCATGGCGTTGTCGGTCCCCGCGCCTCTGAGATAGGCGCGGTGCGTGTACGACACACGAGGTCTGTACAGCCTTGTCCTTGGACTTGGCAGCATCGTGAGCTCCCTCGTCGGCGCCCGTTCCTCCGCCGGCTTCTACCCCACCGCCCGTTGGCTCCGGGGGTGGTGGGATCGATGCGGACGGACCAGCCACCTCCGAAGCCTTCTTCTTCGATGGCATGTCGATGAAGATGATGATGTAGCGCGCGCGAACGCCGGATCAGGTTCGCACAACCTCAACGCCCCCTACCTGGCGCGCCAAAGATGTCGTGGGAAACGAGCACCTACGGGGCAGGGCCCCTTCTCGGTCCGGCAGGGAGCGGAGGGCGCACGAAGAGCAGATCGAGGCGAAGCACGCGAGGGATTTTACCCAGCTTCGGAGCTCTCCGGAGAGATAAAACTCCTACTGCTGCTTTGTGTTTGTATTGTGTTCTTGCTCGAGGGAGTGAGCGTTCTGTAGTTTCAAATGAGTCGAACCCCCTCTATGTTGCGCATGGGCCTCCTTTTATAGGCTAAAGGGGTCACCGACAGGTGGCAACGAAGACAGGGGTACAAATGTAAAAAGAGGGGTTGGTACAACTGCCTCTACAGTGTACTCTACCTAACTCTGACGGCAGGGGACAAGGGCATTTAATGCCCGTCCGGTCGCCCAAACAGTGTAGAAAACGACCGTTTGGGGCGCCACCGCTTGCCACGATGGCCTTCTCGTCATCTCCACTTGCCACCACTTACCGCTTGGCTGCACAGCCACCCGCCACGTGCGCCAGGAATGATATTGGGGCGACACGTCGTTGGATCTTATTTGGAGGCGTGGCGCGAGGAGGTAGCCGCGCACGCAAGCGCCTTTGCCATGATCGTTGTCTGTCGCACTCGAAAGCTTGTCGCTCGCCGGGTCTTGCCGGGACGCGCGGCGTGCCGCGGCAAGTTTCTTGAAATGCCTTGGTTGGCCTTCCCGGCAAGCTCCTCTTGCCGGGGCCTTGTCCTTCCCGGCAAGCTCCTCTTGCCAGAGTCTTGTCTTCTCAGTCAAAACACTTTGTTCTTGAATGGCATCAATATGAGCTACGGAGGATCTTGGTGGACGCCCGGCAAGCCTTGCCGCTGGGTGCTGCGACTGCCCGTGCACAAGTTCGGGATACTAAGGTACCCCTACTTTAGTACACCGACAATGATCAAGTCTATCTATGAATAATATTTGAATCTTCTCTGAATTCTTTTATGTATGATTGAGTTATCTTTGCAAGTCTCTTTGAATTATCAGTTTGGCTTGGCCTACTAGATTGATCTTTCTTTCCATGGGAGAAGTGCTTAGCTTTGGGTTCAATCTCGCGGTGTTCTTACCCAGTGACAGAAAGGGTTGCAAGACACGTATTGTACTGTTGCCATCGAGGATAACAAGATGGGGTTTATATCATATTGCATGTGTTTATCCCTCTACATCATGTCATCTTGCTTAATGCGTTACTCTGTTCTTATGAACTTAATACATTGGATGCATGCTGGATAACGGTCGATGTGTGGAGTAATAGTAGTAGATCAAAGTGAGTCGGTCTACTTGTTATGGACGTGATGCCTATATACATGATCATGCCTAGATAATCTCATAACTATGCGCTTTTCTATCAATTGCTCGACAGTAATTTGTTCACCCACCGTAATACTTATGCTATCTTGAGAGAAGCCTCTAGTGAAACCTATGGCCCCCGGGTCTATGTCTTATCATATTTGCTTTCCATCTACTTTATTTGCATCTTTACTTTTTGCATCTATATTACAAAATACCAAAAATATATTTATCTTATCATACTATCTTTATTAGATCTCACTTTCACAAGTGGTCATGAAGGGATTGACAACCCCTTTATTGTGTTGGTTGCGAGTTCTCAGTTTGCTTGTGTAGGTGCGTGGGACTTTTGAGGAGCCTCCTACTGGATTGATACCTTGGTTCCCAAAACTGAGGGAAATACTTATGCTACACTTTGCTGTATCACCCTCTCCTCTTCGAGGAAAACAACCGCAAGATCAAGACGTAGCACCGCCTCATACTTCCCCTCCTCATAAGGCGGACGACCCCGAGGTGTCGTCCCGGAGGATCTCTCCCGACCCGCGAAGGAGTGCCAGGACAGAAGATGACTCTTAGCCGCCCGAGGTCCGGGGTGTTCGGCTCCTAGAGAGACCAACAAAAGTTCTGAACCATCCGATATACGGCCGGACATATGGACGGGTCTTCTTCATCAAGCGTCTATCTCATAGGAACATCATACCTTAATGGGTACGGTGATGGAAAGAATTTCATCCGCAAAAGCGGTTTGAATGAAGCCTTTACGAGCCTGCTAAGAGGCTTTGAGGTATGCGAAGTAACCTCTTGTTTTGTACCGTAAACGCAATGTGCACTGTGTATAGATACTAGCCCCTAGACTCTGATTGTCTTCCAAATGGGACGATCAGAGGATCAAATGCATATGCATAGGTAATAATTTTGCTAATGTGTACACAGGCGGCTGCAGCGCCGGACACTACCCGGGCTGCTCAATTTGCCGAACTAAAGCGGCAACTTGATGTGGCAGATGATGACATCACGCTCGTGAACAAGTGGCTTGATGAGGCGCAAGGTATGTATTTTGGGCGGTCAATGCATATAAATTAGAGCAAGAATGCTGGGATTTATAGTGTGCTTGACTGCAGATGGAGCTACTGCCGTGGATACCCTTTGGGCTGAGCTTTCCCAAGCCAAGGAGCAAGCCAGGATAAGCAATGCGGCTGCCGAGAAGGCAGTTGGTGAATTAAAGGCCAAACAGGCTGCTCATCGCGTGAGTGAGGAGAAAATATCCAACATGGTGCGTGATCTAAGGGACGTCGTTAACAAATATACGCTTCTCGAGAAAGAGACCAAAGAAAAATCGGCTGACCTTGAGAAGGCCTTGCAAGCGGCAAAGGAAACCCGGTCAGAGGCCAGGGCGGCACGGGAGGAGATCCGGCAAGCTGGGGAGATCGTGGCTGGAAAGCCTTTTTTATTACGAACTAAGTTCGGCGATCCAAAGTATTATGTTCAAGTAACATGTATCCAAATTGTAAAAACAATTCTTATGATAATGAAGGCTATGTTTATACTTTTGCCCGTAAAGTATTTTAGCGCCTCCTGTGTGGCCGTTTATGTATATAACCTGAAAGTTTGCAGTCGTCGGCTTCACCCCCCTCGCGTATAAAGCAGGGGTGTACGAAAAAGCACTTGATCACACTTGACCCAACGTCTTGATCCATTTAAGGAAGTGTTAGTGGGTCGAACTAGGCAATCGGACTATAGAGCTTTAACACTTTCACTTAGCCATAGGAGTTTGATGGTGGGGCTACTATATAGCCCCTGGTATGTCCGTGTTCGTCTGAATACGGTGCGTTTACATACATGACCAGGAAACCGGTCCTTCATTAATGTAGAGGAATTGCAAAGATTCCGCTGAGTCCTCGAGTGGTTGACCAGCTCTTGCCTTATCATGACAGTCAGTTTTCGGCTTTCTCTACTGGGGTACTCATCCAGATGAACTAGGGCACAATCACAGTAGTTCTCCCTTGGCCCCCCTTAGCCGATAGAACGGAACGTAAGGTAGAAAGCACAGGAGCCGGGCAACCCCAACTATTGACCCAAGACATGATTCGGAGCTGATGCATATAAGGCCAAAACTCACGATGCCAAACACTCCCGAAGGTATTCAGACTTTTCAATATATACCGGGCTGTGTACAACCCCTAGTAATGAACCCTAAATTCGAGGCATGCTCTATGACCCGGCGTGAGGAGAAAGCGCCAATGGTGAGAATATAGTTCTCAAAGCACACTGCTTGGCTGCTTCTATAATATCCATTTTCGTACGGTGAAGCGTAAGTTCGCAAGTAATGCCGATATATTTTTAGGGCGTTTATATGCCAGGAGGGTATGACACAACAGGAGATAATAATAAGAAGAAAAGGTTGACACAGGGTCTTAATCTAAACAGAAACCTTGAAAATGGGGCCCTGCTGCATGTCTGCGCCTTTGACTCCGTTGTGAGGTGTCCTTGAAGGGTATATCATGATGGCCTATCTGTAAAAGAGAAACAACCAGGTGAAAAAAAAAATTATGGCCGTGGGTAAAGTTTGTTGGTTGTGATGAACCGTGAACTATAGCTTCTTGAGTCCGAATAGGGTCGAGCCAAACTATTGACTTCGTGCGCGCAGGGTGCCCCCAACTTTGCCCAAGGAATTTTGAGTGTATATTTATGTATACAGGAAAATATGTACAGTCTTCTTATGGGGCGATCTGTGGGGGCAGGGTGGTTTAGACGAGCACAGGTTTATCTGAGCTTTTACACGTGGGTGTGCACCGAACACGTTTGACTGTGTCCGCGGTCTTGAGGACCGATGAGTTGTTCGTCTTAAAAGGGCCGCTTCGAGCTCCGGCTGCTAGGGACGCTGTGTATTCATCTGTATGAAGAGAGCGCTTTGTACTTCCGCTCACTGTGATAACGCCACGTGGCCCAGGCATCTTAAGCTTAAGGTAAGCGTAGTGCAGGACTGCATTGAAGCAGGCGAAGGCCCTTCGTCCGAGTAGTGCATGATAACCACTTCGGAGCGGGGCAATGTCGAAGATTAGCTCCTCGCTTCGAAAGTTGTCGGGGGAGCCGAAGACGACGTCCAGTGTAGGGTGCCCGTGCAACGGGCCTCTATGCATGGTATTACTCCTTTAAAGGTAGTGCTGCTTTGTTTGATTCTTGATGGGTCTATCCCCATCTTACGGACATTGTCTTGATATATTAGATTGAGACTACTGCCGTCGTCCATAAGGACTCGGGTGAGGTGGTACCCGTCAATTACTGGGTCGAGCACTAAGGCAGACGAGCCCCCATGACGGATACTAGTCGGGTGGTCCCTGCGATCAAAGGTGATCGGACAGGCCGACCATGGGTTGAATTTGGGGGCGACGGGCTCTGTAGCGTATATGTCTCGGAATGCGCGTTTGCGCTCCCTCTTTGGGATATGAGTGACATAAATCATGTTCACTGTCTTGACCTCCGGTAGGAATTTCTTTTGTCCCCCCATATTCGGCTGGCGAGATTCGTCCTCGTCTTCGCTTTGTGGTCCCTTCCCCTTGTGTTCAGCGTTGAGCTTGCCGGCCTACTTGAAGACCCAACATCTCTATTGGTATAATTAGCTGGTTTGTCGGGAGTGCCATGAATTTGGCAGTGAAGGAAATATGCCCTAGAGGCAATAATAAAGTTATTATTTATTTGCTCATATCATGATAAATGTTTATTATTCATGCTAGAATTGTATTTCCCGGAAACATAATACATGTGTGAATACATAGACAAACATAGTGTCACTAGTATGCCTCTACATAACTAGCTCGTAAATCAAAGATGGTTAAGTTTCCTAACCATGGACATGAGTTGTCATTTGATTAACGGGATCACATCATTAGGAGAATGATGTGATTGACTTGACCCATTCCGTTAGCTTAGCACTTGATCGTTTAGTATGTTGCTATTGCTTTCTTCATGACTTATACATGTTCCTATGACTATGAGATTATGTAACTCTCGCTTACTGGAGGAACACTTTGTGTGCTACCAAACGTCACAATGTAACTGGGTGATTATAAAGGTGCTCTAAAGGTGTCTCCAAAGGTACTTGTTGAGTTGACGTATTTCGAGATTAGGATTTGTCACTCCGATTGTCGGAGAGGTATCTCGGGGCCCTCTCGGTAATGCACATCACTATAAGCCTTGCAAGTAATGTAGCTAATGAGTTAGTTACAAGATGATGCATTACGTAACGAGTAAAGAGACTTGCCGGTAACGAGATTGAACTAGGTATTGAGATACCGACGATCGAATCTCGGGCAAGTAACATACCGATGACAAAGGAACAATGTATGTTGTTATGCAGTTTGACCGATAAAGATCTTCCGTAGAATATGTAGGAACCAATATGAGCATCCAGGTTCCGCTATTGGTTATTGACCGGAGATGTGTCTCGGTCATGTCTACATTGTTCTCGAACCCGTAGGGTCCGCACGCTTAAAGTAAGATGACAGTTATATTATGATTTTATGTGTTTTGATGTACCGAAGGTTGTTTGGAGTCCCGGATGTGATCACGGACATGACGAGGAGTCTCGAAATGGTCGAGACATGAAGATCGATATATTGGATGACTATATTTGGACACCGAAAAGGTTCCAGGTGAGATTGGGGCAATAAGGAGCTCTGGGAGGTTATCGGAACCCCCCGGGAGGTCTATGGGCCTTATTGGGCCTTAGTAGAAAGGAGGGGAAAGGAGCAAGGGAGGCCCCCCCCAAGCCCAATCCGAATTGGGAGGGGGGTCGCCCCCCCTTTCCTTCCTCCCTCCTTCCTCTTCCTTCCCTCTCCCTCTCCTAATAGGAAAGAAGGGAGTCCTACTCCCGGTGGGAGTTGGACTCCCCCCTAGGGCACGCCACCCCCCTTGGCCGGCGACCTCCTCCACTCCTTTATATACGGGGGAGGGGGCACCCCATAGACACAACACCCCCTCCACCAAAGTCCTCCTCGATAATATCGTAGCGGTGCTTAGGTGAAGCCCTGCGACGGTAGAACATCATCATCGTCACCATGCCTCGTGTTGACGGAACTCTCCCTCGACACTCTGCTAGATCGGAGTACGAGGACGTCATCGATCTAAACGTGTGCAAGAACTCGGAGGTGCCGTAGTTTCGGTGCTTAATCGGTTGGGCCGTGAAGACGTACGACTACATCAACCGCGTTGTGCTAACGCTTCCGCTTTCGGTCTACGAGGGTACATGGACACACTCTTCCCTCTCGTTGCTATGCATCACCATGATCTTGCGTGTGCGTTGGAATTTTTTTGAAATTACTATGTTCCCCAACAGTGGCATCCGAGCCAGGTTTTATTCGTTGATGTTATATGCACGAGTAGAACACAATTGAGTTGTGGGCGATACAAGTCATACTGCTTACCAGCATGTCATACTTTGGTTCGGCGGTATTGTTGGATGAAGCGGCCCGGACTGACATTACGTGTACGCTTACGCGAGACTGGTTCTACCGACGTGCTTTGCACACAGGTGGCTGGCGGGTGTCAGTTTCTCCAACTTTAGTTGAACCGAGTGTGGCTACACCCGGGCCTTGAGAAGGTTAAAACAACACTAGCTTGACGAACTATCGTTGTGTTTTTTATGCGTAGGTAAGAACGGTTCTTGCTCAGCCCGTAGCAGCCACGTAAAACTTGCAACAACAAAGTAGAGGACGTCTAACTTGTTTTTGCAGGGCATGTTGTGATGTGATATGGTCAAGACGTGATGCTATATTTTATTGTATGAGATGATCATGTTTTGTAACCGAGTTATCGGCAACTAGCAGGAGCCATATGGTTATTGCTTTATTGTATGCAATGCAATCGCCCAGTAATTGCTTTACTTTATCACTAAGCGGTAGCGATAGTCATAGAAGCAATAGATGGCGAGACGACAACGATGCTACGACAGAGATCAAGGTGTCGCGCCGGTGACGATGGTGATCATGACGGTGCTTCAGAGATGGAGATCACAGGCACAAGATGATTATGGCCATATCATATCACTTATATTGATTGCATGTGATGTTTATCTTTTATGCATCTTATCTTGCTTTGACTGACGGTAGCATTATAAGTTGATCTCTCAATAAATTTCAAGATAAAAGTGTTCTCCCTGAGTATGCACCATTGCCAAAGTTCATCGTGCCCAGACACCACATGATGATCGGGTGTGATAAGCTCTACGTCCATCTACAACAGGTGCAAGCCAGTTTTGCACACGCAGAATACTCAGGTTAAACTTGACGAGCCTAGCATATGCAGATATGGCCTCGGAACACTGAGACCGAAAGGTTGTGCGTGAATCATATAGTAGATATGATCAACATAGTGATGTTCACCATTGAAAACTACTCCATTTCACGTGATGATCGGTTATGGTTTAGTTAATTTGGATCACGTGATCACTTAGATGATTAGAGGGATGTCAATCTAAGTGGGAGTTCTTAAGTAATATGATTAATTGAACTTAAATTTATCATGAACTTAGTACCTGATAGTATTTTGCTTGTCTATGTTTTTGTAGATAGATGGCTCGTCTTTTTTGTTCCGTTGAATTTTAATGCGTTCCTTGAGAAAGCAAAGTTGAAAGATGATGGTAGCAATTACACGGATGGGTCCGTAATTTGAGGATTATCCTCATTGCCGCCTGTAAGAATTACGCCTGGAAGCACCGCTGGGTGCCAAACCTGTTGCGGAGCAACACGGATGTTGTGAGCGTCTGGCGAGCAAAGCTAATGACTACTCAATAGTTCGATTGTGCCATGCTTTACGGCTTAGAACCGGGACTTCAACGACGTTTTGAACATCATGGAGCATATGAGATGTTCCGGAGTTGAAGTTAATATTTCAAGCAAATGCCCGGATTGAGAGATATGAAGTCTCCAATAAGTTACGTAGCTGCAAGATGGAGGAGAATAGTTACATCGGTGAGCATATACTCAGAATGTTTGGGTATAACAATCACTTGATTCAACTGGGAGTTAATCTTCCGGATGATAGCATCATTGACAGAATTCTTCAATCACTGCCACCAAGCTACAAGAGCTTCGTGATGAACTATAATATGCAAGGTATGGAAAAGACAATTCCCGAGCTCTTCGCTATGCTAAAGGCTGTGGAGGTAGAAATCAAGAAGGAGCATCAAGTGTTGATGGTCAATAAGACCACTAGTTTCAAGAAGAACGGCAAAGCGAAAAAGAAGGGGAACTTCAAGAAGAACATCAAACAAGTTGCTACTCAAGAGAAGAAACCCAAGTCTAGACCTAAGCCTGAGACTGAGTGCTTCTACTGCAAGCAGACTGGTCACTGGAAGTGGAACTGCCCCAAGTATTTGGCGGATAAGAAGGATGGCAAGGTGAACAAAGGTATATGTGATATACATGTTATTGATGTGTACCTTACCAGAGCTCGCAGTAGCACCTGGGTATTTGATATAGGTTCTGTTGGTAATATTTGCAACTCGAAACAGGGACTACGGATTAAGCGGACACTGGCTAAGGACGAGGCGAGGATGCGTGTGGGAAATGGTTCCAAAGTCGATGTGATCGCCGTCGGCACGCTACCTCTACATCTACCTTCGGGATTAGTTTTAGACCTAAATAATTGTTATTTGGTGCCAACGTTGGGCATGAACAATATATCTGGATCTTGTTTGATGCGAGACGGTTATTCATTTAAATCTCAGAATAATGGTTGTTCTATTTATATGAGTAATATCTTTTATGGTCATGCACCCTTAAAGAGTGGTCTATTTTTGATGAATCACGATAGTAGTGATACACATATTCATAATGTGGAAGCCAAAAATGCAGAGTTGATAATGAAAGTGCAACTTATTTGTGGCACTGCCGTTTAGGTCATATTGGTGTAAAGCGCATGAAGAAACTCCATACTGATGGACTTTTGGAATCACTTGATTATGAATCACTTGGTACTTGCGAACCATGCCTCATATGCAAGATGACTAAAACACTGTTCTTCGGAACTATGGAGCGAGCAACTGACTTGTTGGAAATCATACATACTGATGTATGTGGTCCAATGAATGTTGAGGCTCGCGGCGGATATCGTTATTTTCTCACCTTCACAGATGATTT
The DNA here is from genome assembly GCA_021437245.1 of Aegilops speltoides. Classification (NCBI taxonomy): domain Eukaryota; kingdom Viridiplantae; phylum Streptophyta; class Magnoliopsida; order Poales; family Poaceae; genus Aegilops; species Aegilops speltoides. The sequence goes on along the minus strand of CM038146.1, from coordinate 139,066,343 downwards.
GAGCAGATATGGGTATATCTACTTAATGAAACATAAGTCTGAAACATTTGAAAAGTTCAAAGAATTTCAGAGTGAAGTTGAAAATCATCGTAACAAGAAAATAAAGTTTCTACGATCTGATCGTGGAGGAGAATATTTGAGTTACGAGTTTGTTTTACATTTGAAGAACTGCGGAACAGTTTCGCAACTCACGCCACCCGGAACACCACAGCGTAATGGTGTGTCCGAACGTCGTAATCGCACTTTACTAGATATGGTGCGATCTATGATGTCTCTTACTGATTTACCACTATCGTTTTGGGGTTATGCTTTAGAGACGGCCGCATTCACGTTAAATAGGGCACCATCAAAATTCGTTGAGACAACGCCTTATGAACTGTGGTTTGGCAAGAAACCAAAGTTATCGTTTCTTAAAGTTTGGGGCTGCGATGCTTATGTGAAAAAGCTTCAACCTAATAAACTCGAACCCAAATCGGAGAAATGTGTCTTCATAGGATACCCAAAGGAAACTGTTGGGTACATCTTCTATCACAGATCCGAAGGCAAGACATTTATTGCCAAGAATGGATCCTTTCTAGAGAAGGAGTTTCTCTCGAAAGAAGTGAGTGGGAGGAAAGTAGAACTTGATGAGGTAACTGTACCTGCTCCTTTATTGGAAAATAGTTCATCACAGAAACCGATTCCTATGACGACTACACCAATAAGTGAGGAAGCTAATGATGATGATCATGAAACTTCAGGTCAAGTTACTACAGAACCTCGTAGGTCAACCAGAGTAAGATCCACACCAGAGTGGTACGGTAATCCTATTTTGGAGGTTATGTTACTTGACCACGGCGAATGAGGAAGCGATGATGAGCCCAGATTCCGCAAAATGGCTTGAAGCCATGAAATCTGACATAGGATCCATGTATGAGAATAAATTGTGGACTTTGGTTGACTTGCTCGATGATCGGCAAGCCACCGAGAATAAATGGATCTTCAAGAAGAAGATTGTCGCTGATGGTAATGTTACTGTCTACAAAGCTCGACTTGTTGCGAAAGGTTTTTGACAAGTTCAAGGGGTTGACTACGATGAGACTTTCTCACCCGTAGCGATGCTTAAGTTTGTCCGAATCATGTTAGCAATTGCCGAATTTTATGATTATGAAATTTGGGAAATGGATGTCAAAACTGCATTCCTGAATGGATTTCTGGAAGAAGAGTTGTATATGATGCAACCAGAAGGTTTTGTCAATCCAAAGGATGCTAACAAAGTGTGCAAGCTCCAGCGATCCATTTATGGACTGGTGCAAGCCTCTCGGAGTTGGAATAAACACTTTGATAGTGTGATCAAAGCATATGGTTTTCTACAGACTTTTGGAGAAGCCTGTATTTACAAGAAAGTGAGTGGGAGCTCTGTAGCATTTGTAATATTATATGTGGATGACATATTATTGATTGGAAATGATATAGAATTTCTGGATAGCATAAAATGATACTTGAATAAAAGTTTTTCAATGAAAGACCTCGGTGAAGCTGCTTACATATTAGGCATCAAGATCTATAGAGATAGATCAAGACGCTTAATTGGACTTTCACAAAGTACATACCTTGATAAAGTTTTGAAAAAGTTCAGAATGGATCAAGCAAAGAAGGGTTCTTGCATGTAGTACAAGGTGTGAAATTGAGTCAGACTCAATGCCTGACCACTGTAGAAGATAGAGAGAAAATGAAAGAAGTTCCCTATGCTTCAGCCATAGGCTCTATCATGTATGCAATGCTATGTACCAGACCTGATGTGTGCCTTGCTATTAGTTTAGCAGGGAGGTACCAAAGTAATCCAGGAGTAGATCACTGGACAGCGGTCAAGAACATCCTGAAATACTTGAAAAGGACTAAGGATATGTTTCTCGTTTATGGAGGTGACAATGAGATAGTCGTAAATGGCTACGTCGATGCAAGCTTTGACACTGATCCGGATGATTCTAAATCGCAAACCGGAGACGTGTTTATATTGAATGGTGGAGCTCAATTGGTGCAGTTCTAAACAAACCGTCATAGCGGGATCTACATGTGAAGCGGAGTACATAGCTGCTTCAAAAGAAGCAAATGAAGGAGTCTGGATGAAGGAGTTCATATCCGATCAAGGTGTCGTACCTAGTGCATCGGGTCCAATGAAAATCTTTTGTGACAATACTGGTGCAATTGCCTTGGCAAAGGAATCCAGATTTCACAAGAGAACCAAGCACAACAAGAGATGCTTCAATTCCATCCGGGACCAAGTCCGGGTGGGAGACATAGATATTTGCAAGATACATACGGATCGGAATGTTGCAGGCCCGTTGACTAAGCCTCTTCCACGAGCAAAACATGATCAACACCAAGGCTCCATGGGTGTTAGAATCATTACTGTGTAATCAAGATTATTGACTCTAGTGCAAGTGGGAGACTGAAGGAAATATGCCCTAGAGGAAATAATAAAGTTATTATTTATTTCCTCATATCATGATAAATGTTTATTATTCATGCTAGAATTGTATTACCCGGAAATATAATACATGTGTGAATACATAGACAAACATAGTGTCACTAGTATGCCTCTACTTAACTAGCTCGTAAATCAAAGATGGTTAAGTTTCCTAACCATAACCATGAGTTGTCATTTGATTAACGGGATCACATCATTAGGAGAATGATGTGATTGACTTGACCCATTCCGTTAGCTTAGCACTTGATCGTTTAGTATGTTGCTATTGCTTTCTTCATGACTTATACATGTTCCTATGACTATGAAATTATGCAACTCCCGCTTACCATAGGAACACTTTGTGTGCTACCAAACATCACAACGTAACTGGGTGATTATAAAGGTGCTCTACAGGTGTCTCAAAAGGTACTTGTTGAGTTGACGTATTTCGAGATTATGATTTTCAGTCCGATTGTCGGAGAGGTATCTCTGGGCCCTCTCGGTAATGCACATCACTATAAGCCTTGCAAGCAATGTAGCTAATGAGTTAGTTACGAGATGATGCATTACGTAACGAGTAAAGAGACTTGCCGGTAACGAGATTGAACTAGGTATTGAGATACCGACGATCGAATCTCGGGCAAGTAACATACCGATGACAAAGGGAACAACGTATGTTGTTATGCGATTTGACCGATAAAGATCTTTGTAGAATATGTAGGAACCAATACGAGCATCCAGGTTCCGCTATTGGTTATTGACCAGAGATGTGTCTCGGTCATGTCTACATTGTTCTCGAACCCGTAGGGTCCGCACGCTTAAAGTAAGATGACATTTATATTATGAGTTTATGTGTTTTGATGTACCGAAGGTTGTTTGGAGTCCCGGATGTGATCACGGACATGATGAGGAGTCTCGAAATTGTCGAGACATGAATATTGATATAATGGACGACTATATTTGGACACCAGAAAGGTTCCGGGTGAGATTGGGATATACCGGAGCTCCGGGAGGTTATCAGAACCCCCCGGGAGGTATATGGGCCTTATTGGGCCTTAGTGGAAAGGAGGGGAAAGGATCAAGGGAGGGGGCGCCCCCCCCCCAAGCCCAATACGAATTGGGACGGGGGCCGGTCCCCCTTTCCTTCCTCCCTCTTTCCTCTTCCTTCCCTCTTCCTCTCCCTCTCCTAATAGGAAAGGAGGGAGTCCTACTCCCGGTGGGAGTTGCACTCCCCCCTAGGGCGTGCCACCCCCCTTGTCCGGCCACCTCCTCCACTCCTTTATATACGGGGGAGACGGGGGCACCCCATAGACACAATAATTGATCATTGATCTCTTAGCCGTGTGCGGTGCCCCCCTCCACCAAAGTCCTCCTCGATAATATCGTAGCGGTGCTTAGGCGAAGCCTTGCGACGGTAGAACATCATCATCGTCACCACGCTGTCGTGTTAACGGAACTCTCCCTCGACACTCTGCTGGATCAGAGTACGGGGGACGCCATCGAGCTAAACGTGTGCAAGAACTCGGAGGTGCCGTAGTTTTGGTGCTTGATCGGTCGGGCCATGAAGATATACGACTACATCAACCACGTTGTGCTAACGCTTCCGCTTTCGGTCTACGAGGGTACGTGGACACACTCTTCCCTCTCGTTGCTATGCATCACCATGATCTTGCATGTGCGTAGGAATTTTTTTGAAATTATTACGTTCCCCAACAGGCAGGAACTTTCGAGAATTTTATCTAGCCTAGACTGGCCATCTCTGCTACCTTTAAGTGACTTTTTCCGTTGACCGGGTCTAGAGCCCCTGAACCCTGCGTTTACCACTGTATTGTCCAGGCTTTCTCCATTTTTCCGATGTTTGTTTTTATTTCGTCGTGGCTTTCCGTTGCCATCCCTTCGGATGTGCCAGGGTCGCTGGTGCTACTACGGGCCAACTAGCTGTCCTCTCCATCGCAAAAGCAGGTCATTAGAGTGGTTAAGTCTGCCATTGTCCTTGGCTTTTCTTGGCCTAGGTGTCTGGCCAGCCATTCACCCTGAACACTGTGTTTGAAAGCTGCTAAGGCTTCGGCGTCCGGACAATCGACTATTTGGTTCTTCTTAATGAGAAACCGGTTCCAAAGCTTACGGGCTGACTCTCCGGGTTGTTGGGTTATGTGACTTAGATCGTCTGCATCCGGAGGTCGGACATAGGTCTCTTGGAAATTGGCCCTAAAAGCGTCCTCAAGTTCTTCCCAGCTTCCGATGGAATTTTCGGGGAGGCTTTTTAGCCAGTGCCGAGCTGGTCCTTTTAGCTTGAGGGGTAGGTATTTGATGGCGTGGAGATCGTCTCCGCGAGCCATGTGGATGTGAAGAATAAAGTCTTCTATTCACACTGCAGAGTCTGTCGTTCCATCGTATGACTCGATATTCACAGGTTTAAACCCTTCTGGAAATTCATGATCCAGCACCTCATCGGTGAAACACAAGGGGTGTGCAGCACCCCTGTATTTGGCTATATCATGGTTCGGGCCAGACGGTGGCAGTGTTCGATCTTGGTTCCGAACTGGTAAGTTGCCTGCGTATTTGATTCGATGGCCATGGTCATGTGCAGAAATGCGTTCCCTGGATCCATAAATGGACCTGGTTCCAGCTCTTTTGTCCAGGTCCTCACGTAAGTCGTGTTTCTGGTTCTGGGTTGCAACCTCCTTTACTTTATGGGGAGGGGTGCGGTTTTGTGTGCGGCGTTATTGACCGCTCTGTCTCGAATATGAGATGGTCGGCCAGGTTGATCGACCGTATTGTTATTCAGCGGAATGGGTGCAATGGCATCGTCGTCGAATTTAGGCAGCAGCTTGCATTTTGGGTAGCTATTTGTTTGGCAGTTACCGCCATATTTTTCCTCAGTGTCAAGTACTTTGTTCCATTTATCATTGAGCGTATTGATAACCCACAAGTATAGGGGATTTCAACGGCTTTCGAGGGTAGTGTATTCAACACAAATTTATTGATTCGACACAAGGGGAGCCAAAGAATATTCATGAGTATTAGCAGTTGAGTTGTCAATTCAACCACATATGGATAACTTAGTATCTGCAGCAAAGTATTTAGTAGCAAAAGTGGTATGATAATAAAGGTAACGGTAGCAAAAGTAAAGATAAATGTTTTTGGGTTTTTGTAGTAGTTGTAACAGTAGCAACGGAAAACTAAATAAGCGAAGAACAATATGTGAAAAGCTCATAGGCAATGGATCAGTGATGGATAATTATGCCAGATGCGATTCCTCATGCAATAGTTATAACGTAGGGTGATATAGAACTAGCTCCAATTCATCAATGTAATGTAGGCATGTATTCCGTAAATAGTCATACGTGCTTATGGAAAAGAACTTGCATGACATCTTTTGTCCTACCCTCCCGTTGCAGCGGGGTCCATACGGAAACTAAGGGATATTAAGGCCTCCTTTTAATAGAGAACCGGAACAAAGCATTAACACATAGTGAATACATGAACTCCTCAAACTACGGTCATCACCGAGAAGTATCCCGATTATTATCACTTCGGGGTTGTCGGATCATAACACATAATAGGTGACTGTAGACTTGCAAGATAGGATCAAGAACACACATATATTCATGAAAACATAATAGGTTCAAATCTAAAATCATGGCACTCCGGCCCTAGTGACAAGCATTAAGCATAGCAAAGTCATAGCAACATCAATCTCAGAACATAGTGGATACTAGGGATCAAACCCTAACAAAACTAACTTGATTACATGGTAAATCCCATCCAACCCATCACTGTCCAGCAAGCCTACGATGGAATTACTCACGCACGGCGGTGAGCATCATGAAATTGGTGATGGAGGATGGTTGATGATGACGACGGCAATGAATCCCCCTCTCTGGAGCCCCGAACGAACTCCAGATCAACCCTCTCGAGAGAGATTAGGGCTTGGCAGCGGCTCCGTGTCGTAAAACGCGATGAAACTTCTCTCTGATTTTTTTCTCCCGGAACGTGAATATATGGAGTTGGAGTTGACGTCGGTGGAGGTCCAGGGGGCCCAAGAGATAGGAGGCCACGCCCTACAGGGGGGCGCCCCCCTGTCTCGTGGACAGGCCTTGGGCTCCCTGGCATTAATTCTTTCGCCAAAAATTCTTATTAATTCCAAAAAGTGCCTCCGTGGATTTCCAGGACATTCTGAGAACTTTTCTTTTCTACACATAAAACAACATCATGGCAGTTCTGCTGAAAACAGCGTCAGTCCGGGTTAGTTTCATTCAAATCATGCAAGTTAGAGTCCAAAACAAGGGCAAAAGTGTTTGGAAAAGTAGATACGTTGGAGACATATCAACTCCCCCAAGCTTAAACCTTTGCTTGTCCTCATGCAGTTCAGTTGATAAACTGAAAGTGATAAAGAAAAACTTTTACAAACTCTGTTTGCTCTTGTTGTTGTAAACATGAAAAGCCAGCATTCAAGTTTCAGCAAATATTATGAACTAACCATACTCACAATGACACATAGGTCTCACAATTACTCATATCAATAGCATAATTAGCTAGCGAGCCATAATAATAAAACTCGGATGACAACACTTTCTCAAAATAATTATAACATGATATAACAAAATGGTATGTCGCTAGCCCTTTCTGAGACCGCAAAACATAAATGCAGAGCACCTTTAAAGATCAAGGACTGACTAAACATTGTAATTCATGGTAAAAGAAATCCAGTCAAGTCATACCCAATATAAACCAATAGTAATGAATGCAAATGACAGTGTGCTCTCTAGCGGGTGCTTTTAATAAGAAGGGTGATGACTCAACATAAAAGTAAATAGATAGGCCCTTTGCAGAGGGAAGCAGGGATTTGTAGAGGTGCCAGAGCTCGATTTTAAAATAGAGATTGAATAACATTTTGAGCGGCATACTTTCACTGTCAACGCAACAACTATGAGATGGTTGTATCTTCCATACTACATGCATTATAGGCAGCTCCCAAACAGAATGGTAAAGGTTTATACTCCCCCAACCACCAACAAGCATCAATCCATGGCTTGCTCGAAACAACGAGTGCCTCCAACATACAGCAGCCCTGGGGGAGTTTTGTTTAATTATTTTGATTTGCTTTGATCTTTTGGATCATGGGACTGGGCATCCGATTCATCGCCCTTTTCGTGAATGAGGAGCGGAGTCCACTCCTCTTGAGAATAACCCACCTAGCATGGAAGCTATAGGCAGCCCTAGTTGTAACATGAGCTGCTCGAGCATACAAAACAAAATTTCATTTGAAGGTTTGGAGTTTGGCACATACAAATTTACTGGGAACGGCAGGTAGATACCACATATAGGTAGGTATAGTGGATTCATATGGAACAACTTTGGGGTTTAAGGAGTTTGGAAGCACAAGCAGTATTCCTGCTTAGTACTAGTGAAAGCTAGCAAAATACTGGGAAGCGACCAACTGAGAAAGCGACAACAGTCGTAAACATGCATTAGAATTAATTTACACCGAGTACAAGCATGAGTAGGATATAATCCACCATGAACATAAATATCATGAAGGCTATGTTGATTTGTTTCAACTACATGCGTGAACATGTGCCAAGTCGAGTCACTCAATTCACTTAAAGGAGGATACCATCCAATTATACCACATCATAATTATTCTAATAGCATGTTGGCACGCAAGGTAAACCATTATAACTCGTAGCTAATCAAGCATGGCACAAGCAACTATAATCTCTAAATGTCATTGCAAATATGTTTACTTCATAATAGCTGACTCAGAAATGATGAACTCATATTTACAAAAACAAGAGAGGTCGAGTTCATACCAACTTTTCTCATCCCAATAAGTCCATCATATATCATCATTATTGCCTTTCACTTGCACGACCGAACCATGTGTATAATAATAAGAGTGCACGTGCATTGGACTAAGCTGGAATCTGCAAGCATTCAACTCAAGAGAGAAGACAAAGTAATATGGGCTCTATGTTAAATAAACAATCATGCATATAAGAGCCACTAAGCATTTTCAATATGGTCTTCTCGACCCCCAAAGGAAAGAAAAGAAAATAAAACTATTTACACGGGAAAGCTCCCAACAAGTAAGAAGAAGAACTAGAAATCTTTTTGGATTTTCATTTTAGTTCTACTACAAGCATGGAAATTAAACTAACTAATTTTTTTGGTTTTTCTTAAGGTTTAACAAACACACAAGAAGAAAACTGGAAAAAGAAATTTAAACTAGCATGGATAATACAATGAAAGAGTATGGGCACCGATGACTAGTGTGTGAACATGAATGTAAAGTCGGTGAGAAATACGTACTCCCCCAAGCTTAGGCTTTTGGCCTAAGTTGGTCTAATACCAAGGACCGCCTGGCTGATATCCATAAGTGAAACTGGGGTTGTACTGAGATGCAGAGGCAACAGCCTCCTGAGCAGCAGCGTGTTGGCGAGCTGCCTCCATTCCCCTCTCATATTCAGTTGCTTCCTCCCTAGTGACAACATATCTTCCTTTTGCCTGATAATCAAAAAGGTAGGGAGCAGGGAGAGTAACAGGGACGACATTGCGCCTATCATAGATTAGTCGATAATGGAGGAATTGTTCATTCCTCTCAAGAAAATGATGATCAAACATAGCTTCTTTATCCAAATAAACAGGAGGTACAATCATATCCCCCTCTTGTGGAGCTATATTAAGAAAATTAGCCACAGGGGTTGCATAAATTCCTCCAAAGAAATCACCCCTTCTACTATTATTCTGCAACCTACGTGCAACTATTGCCCCCAAGTTATAACCTTTATAACCTGACACAGCACTCTTGAGGACACAAAGATCAGGGACACACATGTGACATGCTTCGTCCTTGCCGTTAATGCATCTACCAATAAAGAGAGCAAAATAATGTATAGCAGGAAAATGAATGCTCCCTATGGTAGCTTCTGTTATGTCCCTAGATTCTCCCATAGTGATACCGGCAAGAAAATCTCTAAATTCAGATTGGGAGGATCATTAATATTACCCCACTGCGGGAGTTTGCAAGCAGTTGTGAAATCATCTAAATCCATGGTATAAGATGTATCATAAATATCAAACATGACACTAGGAGAATTACGCGCAGAGATATATTCGAACCTCCGCACAAAGGAATCAGACAATTGATAATATTGAGGACACTTATCTTGTAAGAAGTCCTCCAGCTCGACATTACGCACATACGCGTCAAATTCCTCCTTGAAGCCTGCTTCGACCATAAAATCATCGGATGACCCCTCACAAGCCCGTACATTTGCGTCCCTCGGCAATTTAACATCTTGCTCACATATAGCAATCCTTGGCCCTTTCTTTGCCGAGGAACCACCTTGGTACATTCTTCTAAGCATATTTCTTTTTTCTGAAAATTTCTGAAATTTTAGTAACATCAAAATAAAAGTGAATAAAACTAAACAAGATTGATAGCAACTACTCCTACAAGTGCCTAGAGCGTATATCATGCATTGGAATTACTTGGGACTTCAAAAATTTAACATGCAAGCTCAAGAACATGGTCACCTAAGCAGAAAAAATTTGCAATGAATAAAGCACTAGAACAAAAACTAATTGGACCAATGGAGGAGTCACATACCAAGCAACAATCTCTCAAAGCCATTTTGTGAATGGAGCTTTGAGCAAGGAGATCGAAAATCGCAGCAAAACGAGATAGAACTCGTGCTTGAGTTGGATGGGGATTTTTTTGGGTAGAAGATGAAGTGTGTGGGTGCTGGCATAAGTGGAGGGGAGCCACCACGGGCCCATGAGACGGGGGGCGCGCCCTATGGGGGGGCGCGACCTCCTCTCTCGTGGCCTGGTGCTTGCCCCTCCTGCAGTGTTTTCCATGCCTAAAATCCTCAAATATTCCAGAAAAAATCCTACTAAATTTGCAGGGCATTTGGAGCACTTTTATTTTTGGACTATTTTTTTAATGCAGGGATAATTCAGAAAACAGACAGATAATACTATTTTTGCTTTATTTATTCTAAATAACAGAAAGTAAAAGGAGGGTACAGAAGGTTGTTCCTTCTAGTTTCATCCATCTCGTGATCATCAAAATGAATCCACTAACAAGATTGATCAAGTCTTGTTAACAAACTCATTCCGAATAACACGGAATCGGAGAAATTTCGAATAGCATTAAGTTACCTCAACGGGGATATGAAAATCCCCAACAATAATAATATCGTACTTTTTCTTGACACTAGGAAGAGGAAATTCGAAACCTCCAAAAATGATAGTTGGAACGTTTTCAATAGAATTGATGCTATGAACTTGAGATTGTTTCCTTGGAAAGTGTACCGTATGCTCATTAGCATTAACATGAAAAGTGACATTACCTTTGTTGCAATCAATAACAGCCCCTGCAGTATTAAGAAAAGGTCTACCAAGGATAATAGACATACTATCGTTCTCAGGAATATCAAGAATAACAAAGTCTGTTAAGATAGTGACATTTGCAACCACAATAGGCACATCCTCACAAATACCGACAGGTATAGCAGTTGATTTATCAACCATTTGCAAAGATATTTAAGTAGGTGTCAACTTATTCAATTCAAGTCTACGATATAAAGAGAGAGGCATAACACTAACACCGGCTCCAAGATCACATAAAGCAGTTCTAACATAATTTCTTTTAATGGAGCATGGTATAGTTGGAACACCCGGATCTCCAAGTTTCTTTGGTATTCCACCCTTAAAAGTGTAATTAGCAAGCATGGTGGAAATTTCAGCTTCCGGTATCTTCCTTTTATTTGTAATGATATCCTTCATATACTTAGCATAAGGATTTACTTTAAGCATATCAGTTAAGCGTATACGAAAGAAAATAGGTCTAATCATTTCAGCAAAGCGCTCAAAATCCTCATCATCCTTTGACTTGGATGGTTTAGGAGGAAAGGGCATGGGTTTCTGAACCCATGGTTCTCTTTCTTTACCGTGCTTCGTAGGAACAAAATCTCTCTTATCATAACGTTGATTCTTTGATTGTGGGTTATCAAGATCAACAGCAGGTTCAATCTCTACGTCATTGTCTTTGCTAGGTTGAGCATCAACATGAACATTATCATTAACATTATCACTAGGTTCATGTTCATCACCTGATTGAGGTCAAACATCGTAAATAGAAATATCATTGGGATTCTCGGTGTGTCTCTCATGAGGTTCACTAGAAGCATGCAAAGTTCTATCGTTTTTCTTTTTCTTATTTTTAAAAGGACTAGGTGCCTCTAAATTATTTCTCTGAGAATCTTGCTAGATTCTCTTAGGGTGGCCTTCAGGATACAAAGGTTCCTGAGTCATTCTACCAGTTCTAGTAGCCACTCTAACAGCAAAGTCATTTTTATTATTTAATTCATCAAGCAAATCATTTTGAGATTTAAGTACTTGCTCAGCTTGAGTAGCAACCATAGAAGCATATTTGCTAACGCGCTGAAGTTCATCTTTAACTCTAGCCAGATTATTACTTACGCGTCCTATCTCGAAAGCATTATTCTTTAACTCTCTACCAACATAAGCATTAAAACTTTCTTGTCTAGCCATAAAGTCATCAAATTCATCTAAGCATGGGCTATGAAATTTAGTAGAGGGTATTTCAACTTTATCATATCTATAGAGAGAATTTACCTTTTGTCGGTGTACTAAGGTAGGGGTACCTCAGTACCCCAACTTGTGCACGGGCGATTCTGACTTCCATGGCGTGGTCTACCACGTGCTTGCGGAGACCTTCTGCTTCATATCAAGCCATTCAAAGACAAAGTATACAAGATGAAGATCGAGCCCCGGCAAGCGGAGCTTGCTTGAAGGCTTGAAATCGAGCTCAAGGTTATATCACTTTCGCGCAAGGCCCGGCGAGAGGGAGCTCACGGGAAGACTAGGAGATCACATCATAGAAGACACGCCTCGGCGCTATATGCGTCGGCGAGGGCCCGGGAGGCGGCAAATTCTGAGCCAGCAAGCTCCGGGCCCGGCTAGGTCAAGGCCCGGCAAGGTGCTTGCGGGAGGATTGCGCTGTGTGCTGCGCTCAGCTCATCCGCCCAGCGTGCATACAGGGCCTTTCGAGGGGCAGCGTGGCGGATGGCTGTGCAGCCTGGGGACACGGTGGCACCTCACGGTGGTGGATCCATCACCGTGGCGAGACGGAGACGCAAGGGGGGAGCTTTTGGGGTCGACGGCGACGGGCATTAAATGCCCTTGTCCCCTCTGTCAAAAGTAGGTAGCGACCCATCGTTCATGCAATCGTAGCTTCACTTTGTTCCCTTGACTTGTTCCAACTACCACCTGTTTTACGTTTTACCCCTTTCTCCTCGCTGCCACTGTTGGCGCCCCCTTTCGACTATAAAAGGGAGGCCCATGCGCACGTAGAAGGGGTTCAGCTGGTTCGACTCATTCGACGCCACAACACCACCATCGCCGCTCTCTCGAGCAAGATCAAATACAAAATACAAAGCAGCAGAGGAGTTTTATCTCCCGGAGAGCTCGGCTGGGTAAATCCGCCCGCGTGCTCGCCTCGTCTGCTCTCTGTGCCTCCTCCGCCTCATCCGCACTCACAAGGGGCCCCGGCCCCATAGGTGTCCGCGGCGGGCAGATCTCCCCCGGCATCTTTGGCGCGCCAGGTAGGGGGCGTCGAGGTTGTGCGGATCTGATCCGGCGTCCGCGCGGGCGCGCTCGTCATCAACCTCTCCAATTTCATCAGCAACTTCGTCGACAACTACGCCATGGCCCCGAAGAAGAAGGCTTCGGAGGTTGCAGGCCCGTCTGCGTCTCTTCCGCCGCCACCGGAGCCAACGGTGGGCGGAGGAGACGCCGACGGAAGGGTGGCCGCCCGGCGAGGCCTTCGCGGCACCACCAGATCCAAGGACAAGACGGACGACCGCGCCTAGGTCTCCGTGGACATTCCGCGTCCATCTCAGCGCACGACGACCCAGCAGCGCCATACCACGGGAGGTGGTATCCGCCTGCTGGGGCAAGGACACGCCGGAGGCTCGCGGGATGCTCCGGGCCAACGTCCGGAAATGAGCAAAGCGAAGGCGCCGGGGCAGGACCCCGCTCCTTCTAACACTGTTAGGAGTCCGAGCCTACCCCGCTCCTCGCACCGCTCGCTCCCGCTCCCCTCCACTCCGGCAGAAGCGCTCGTAAGGGCGCAACTGCTCCTCGACTTCCCTCCAGCGGCGGACAAGGCCAAGGCGAGGGCTACCATCAAACACAGTCGCCGCCGCCAACAACGACCCTTCACAGCAGCCGGCGACCTCGCGGCCGCGGCAAGCTGAGAAGACGAAGGCCAACGGCGACAAGACCGCCGGGGGTGCAACCACCGAGCACTCCCCGCCGCAGAAGCAAAAGACGCCGTCCCGCGGGAACAACGCCGACGATGGCTCCACGGCGTCGTCGGATCCGCGGGCTCGTCGGGATCAACGCCAGTCCTCGGCGACCGGCGACAAGAAGACTTCGGACCACGATAAGCGCCGCCCCAAACTCGGCGACAATCAGACCGAGAGCTGAAGCGCTGTCGAGCGTCTGGCGCCCGGTGAACGAGCGACTTGCCGTATCGGCGAGCTGCCCTGCGTTCACCCGCGAAGCTCTGAAGCGCCGGTGGCCAGCATGAAGAACTTCAAGCCCGGCGTGCGGAGAAATACGGCGGCAAGGCGCACCCTCGGAGTTCCTCGGTGTCTACACCATCGCGGTGCGAGGCTGCGGGGCGCGACGACAAGATTCGGCGAACTACTTCCGCTCGTGCTTAAGCGAGCGTTCGTTCTTGGCTTATGCACTTGCCGGAAGGCTCCATTTCTTCTTGGGCTGACCTTTGCCATCGGTTTGTTGGCGCCTTCACGGCGGCCACAAACCCCAAGGCCAGAGAGCGATCTCCACATTTTGGCCCGAAGGAAGGAGAATCCTGCGCAAGTATATCCAACGCTTCACCGTGTGCAAAGACAACATCCTCGATGTCCACCTGCCGCGGTTATCAGCGCGTTCCACCGAGCGTGCGTAACGCCGCATGCGTGAAGAGATGGCGATGACCAAGATTCGGGATGTCAACGAGCTCTATGCTCTCGGCTGACAAGACGCTGAAGAGAAGAGGAGACTCCCGGGAGGATGTTGGCGCAGGAGAAAGCGGCAGCGACGACACCGCCCGACAAACAAGAGCCGCGGCGGAACAACGAAGGAAGAACAAGAAAGAGGTGCTTGCCGTCGAGAAGCCCGGCAAGGAGGCTCCCGCCAAGCAAGCGCAGGGTTGCTTCTCCAGCAGGGAGCCTGCCTGATGCGACAGCCGACAAGCAGGGCGGCTCCGACAAGCAATACTGCAAAATCCACCGCACCAAGGGCCACGATCTCACCAACTGCAAGCGCGTCGAGTACCTCGTCGAGCAGCAAAAAGCTGAGTACGAGAGGCGCGACAAGGAGAAGGCCCAAGGTGGCGGAGGAGAACCGAGCAAGAAGCGGCCGTTCAATGGCCGGGGAGGCCGTCGCGACAAGGCTAAGCGGCGGCAAGGTGATCGACCTCCCGGGCGCGACAAAGATGAAGAAGGCGATGGCGAAGATATGGAGGATGAGGATGGCGGTGAGCAAGAGTTCGAAGGCCACGGAGGTCTGTGAAGAGGGCGAAGACCAAGTCCGGCAAGTGCTCCTGGTGCTGCCCGCAAGCGCACCTCTCCGGTCTTTGCGCCGCCATCGAGGGCGTACCATCGAGCTCCGCAACAGACTAAGCCCGCAAGAACAGCTCGGCGCATGCTCCGCAAACGCACCTCTTGGTCTTTGCTGCCGCGTCGAGGACGTGCCATTGAGCTCCACACGCCGATGGGGCAAGGAAGCAGCAAGAACAGCTCTGGTGCCTACTCCGGCAAGCGCACCTCTCCGAGTGCCGCCGTCGAGGGCGTGCCATCGAGCTCCACCAGCCGATTTCAAACTTTTGAGTTGTATTCCTGAAATTTCGTACCTTGTATGGAGAACACAATGCGCATGGGGTCGAGTCGTGGCTAAGTTGCGCCCGATCCATTTGAGTCCGCCTAGCGATGAAGGCGCTACCGCAACTAGCCCGACAAGTTCTTCTGCGGAGGCGACACCGCCAATGGCTGCTGATGTTCCGCACTCAAGCAAAGCGTGTTTCTTGCGGCGAGGTTCCAAAGCGTGAGGGTGAAAACATACAAAGGAGGAAATCAAGGGAGAAGTGCGGCCTTGCCAGATCGCAGGAGGCGGAAAAGCTAAGTCACCCGAGCTTTTGTACAGAGCACTCCGTAGTTCCATGTTTTTTTATGTTATGTCCCTCGTGCGTTCGTCCTTTGTACGCAATACCTGTGCGCGGAGGAACCTACCCGTGGAAAGCCGCACCCTTACCTTGCTTCGGAGCACGCTCGGCGATTTAAGTGAGCAGCGACAAGTGTCGCGCCCTTGTTTCGCTTTCGAGTCCGCTCAGCGAGCTAAGTGCGTCGCGATTAGCATGACAAGGTTGCTTGCCGGTAAGACCTTGGCCCAGCCGGCTGCTTGAGTTCGACACTCGGCGCCGCGACAAGGGCCCTTTACCGCAGTTTCCTAAGCGAGGGTAAGCGAACAAAGGATGCAAAGTAGAGGGTGTAGCGAGCAAGCCCTGCCGTAAGATGCCCTTCGTTATGAAAAACTTGTGCGTTGAGGGCAGGTCGTGGCCAGTTGCACCCTTGGTTTGTTTCGAGTCCGCTCAACAAACACAAGTCGCTGGAATGGCCCGCAAGGTTGCTTGCGGAAGCAACACCGCCAGTGGTTGTCTTGATGTTCCGCACTCAACAAGCGTGTTAGCGCCGGCAAGCTTCCCGAGGCGTAGGGTATAAACATACGAAGGGCAAGGCACGGCATCGCATTGCAAAGTTGCATGAAAGGATTTATATACATATACATGTGAATAATGAAACTGTTGCAGAACTAGCTCAGCTGTTTTCATGGCTGAAATTACAGCAACAAGGAGAAACCGTAAGAGCACACCAACACCGGATTTTGGCGAGCCAGATTTGCGGGGCTGCAAGTGCCAATGTTCCTTCGGCAAGTTAGAGTCGCGGGGCTGCGAAATCAGATAAGTTTTTCATCCTCGTCATGCATCCTCTCATGGACCGGGAAAGCGGAGCTGCGTCTTTGAAGCAGCGTGTCTTGTAAAACCCATGCGGAGGAGCCAAGTCGTGGCCCGATTCGCCCTTGGTTTGTTTCGAGCCCGCTCAGCGATTTAAGTGAGCTGCGACAAGTGTCGCGCCCTTGTTTCGCTTCGAGTCCGCTCAACAAACACAAGTCGCAGAATCGCCCGCAAGGTTGCTTGCGGAAGCAACACCGCCAATGGGCTCTTGATGTCCCGCACTCAGCAAGCGTGTTCGCGCCGGCAAGCTCCCCGAAAGCGCAGGATGAACATATAAGACGCGAAGTCAAGTAAAGGACGCGCTCCGACAAGCTTTCCCCTCTTTTCATTAAAAACATCCTAGTTTAGTACAAGTCCATAGAGGATGAAAAACATGATAGAGAGGATTACATATTTTAGATGCAACTAAGGCCCGAGGGCTTACAAATTGAAAGATAAGATGCCGTAATCCCTCTCCTGTTTCTCTGTTGGGAGTTCGGGAGGTAGGTCAAGAGTCCCGGCAAGAGAAGCTTGGGAAGGGCAAAGGGCGCCTAGGTGAGCTCTGGCGCGAAGACCCAAGAGAACACCGGGGAGCGGCCGGGAGCTTGGCGGAGAGGGAGGCGCCGGAGGCGAGAGCTTGAGACGGGTCTTGGGGCGTCGGCCGCTGACGAGGGCTCCTCGCCCTCGACTCGGCATGAACGGCCTTGCCGTCACCCCTCTTCCTCTTCCGCAGCCTCCCTCGCCCGGCCGCCCAAGGAGGCGGCCCGGGGAGTTCGAAGGCAGCGACCGGATGATGGGGTCGCCGGTGACGCTATGAGGCAGCGTCCAGGCGCCTAGTCGGACCCGCCATCCCCTCGTCGCCGCTGTCGCTCCCTCCTCGTCCTCTCGCTCGAGGAGGGACCTTCGCTGTCGGAGGAGCTGTCCACACTGACATCTCGCCGGGTCCGAGTCCCGAAGACCTTGACGGCGAGAAGGTCACCCTCCATTAACTTGAAATGGAGGGTAAACCCCGCCGTCAAGCTGTGGATCCGGGCGAACGTCTTCCACCCTCGATCGAAGTACATGACGCCGGGGGCTGGGGACACGACACTCACTCGAGTGCCGCTGATCCCACAGCCCCTCATGCGCAACTCCATCACCTCGGGCGGATCCGGTTCCATCGCGCTCGCGAACGGGGCCGGCAGCCGGAGGCGACGACGAGGCGCTCGGCGCAGCTTGATGAAGAACTCCCAGGGATCGTCTCCAGTATGGACCGCCTCGAGGACAGGAGCCGCAGGAGGAGACGGGGGAGGCGCATCACCACGACCGCCTCTCCCCCGACCGCCTCGACCACGCCCTCGGCCCCGTCCGCGGCCTCGCCCCCTCCCTCTCCCCCTTGTGGCGGCTCCGCCTGCGGGAGCGAGATAGGAGAGGTCGCGCTACGAGGCGGCCCTCGCCACCGTTGAAGAGCTAGGATTTCCTCCTTCCATGGCAGAGAGAGAAAACGAAGCGAGAGGCGAAGGGAGAGGAGGAGGTGTGAGACTATTGTGCTCCCTTTCCGCCCTTTTATAGGGGCGAGGTGGGGCTCAACCGCCCTGCCCGCCAATCGAGAAGCGAGGAGAGGCAGAGGCGGGCCGACTCGCCTTCTCCGCCCGTGGACGGCTCGGTCTCCCACCCGCCGCCCGACCCCGTGCATGAGGGCAGCGTGGCAAAAAGCGAGGCGGGCGACGGGTGAAGTGACCTCGCCTGCACCACGATCACGGGTGTGGATGTCCTAAAGACGCATCGCCGCCCGCCTCCCACTCGCCCGCAATCGCGTGCCGTTGCGTGGGGGTGCGGCAGATGTGGAAGTGGATTCGCGCGCCGTGGGCAGGCGTGTGCCGTGCACTGTTTTGGGCCTGGCCCAACAGCGCTTCGGCACCGTGTGGCCCAGCCGGGGCTCTGTCGGTGTACTAAGGTAGGGGTACCTCGGTACCCCAACGTTGTGCACGGCGATTCTGACTTCCGCGGCGGGGTCTACTGCGTGCTTGCGGAGACCTTCTGCTTCATATCAAGCCATTCAAAGACAAAGTATACAAGGCAGAAGATCGAGCCCCGGCAAGCGGAGCTTACCGGGAAGGCCGCCCTGTGCTCAAGGTTATATCACTCGCGCAAGGCCCGGCGAGAGGAGCTCGCCGGGAAGACTAGGAGATCACATCATAGAAGACACGCCTCGGCGCTATGTGCGTCGGCGAGGGCCCGGGAGCGGCAAGTTCTGAGCCGGCAAGCTCCGGGCCGGCTAGGTCGAGCCCGGCAAGGTGCTTGCCGGGAGGATTCTGTTGTGCTGCGCTCCAGCTCATCCGCCCACGCGTGCATACAGGGCCTTTCGAGGACGGCGTGGCGGATGGCTGTGCAGACTGGGGACACGGTGGCACTTCACGGTGGTGGATCCATCACCGTGGCGAGGCGGAGACGCAAAGGCGGGAGCTTTTGGGGTCGACGGCGACGGGCATTAAATGCCCTTGTCCCCTCTGTCAAAAGTAGGTAGCGACCACTTTGTTCATGCCTTTGTAGCTTCACTTGTTCCCTGCTTGCTCCAACTACCACCTCTTTTATGTTTTTACCCCTTTCTCCTACGCTGCCACCTGTTGGCGCCCCCTTCCGACTATAAAAGGGAGGCCCATGCGCACGTAGAAGGGGTTCGGCTGGTTCGACTCATTCGACGCCACAACACCACCATACGCTCGCTCTCTCGAGCAAGATCAAATACAAAATACAAAGCAGCAGTAGGAGTTTTATCTCCCCGGAGAGCTCCGAAGCTGGGTAAAATCCGCCCGCGTGCTCGCCTCGATCTGCTCTCTGTGCCTCCTCCGCCCTCATACCGCACTCACAAGGGGCCCCGGCCCCATAGGTGTCCGCGGCGGGCAGATCTCCCCCGGCACCTTTACTACCTGTGTCGGGTTATCAAGACAATGTGTTTCTTCAGGCGGTATATTAAGACCATGTATTTCTTCAATAGGTGGTAAATTCTTAACATCTTCAGCTTTAATACCTTTTTCTTTCATTGATTTCTTTGCCTCTTGCATATCTTCAGGATTGA
Organism: Aegilops speltoides; assembly: GCA_021437245.1. NCBI lineage: Eukaryota > Viridiplantae > Streptophyta > Magnoliopsida > Poales > Poaceae > Aegilops > Aegilops speltoides. The sequence continues at coordinate 139,046,744 of CM038146.1, read as the reverse complement.
GAAATAAAACACCTCTCTTCTTCGGAGTGGGTTTAGGAATTTCTTCAGGAATTGGCTCAGGAAGAGTCCAATTATTTTCATTAGTCAACATATTATTCAATAGTATTTCAGCTTCGTCGATTGTTCTTTCCCTAAAAACACAACCAACACAACTATCCAAGTAGTCCTTGGAAGCATCGGTTAGTCCATTATAAAAGATATCAAGTATTTCATTTTTCTTAAGAGGATGATCGGGCAAAGCATTAATAATCGGAGAAGCCTCCCCAAGCTTGTGGGAGACTCTCTTCTTTGATTTGCACAAAATTATATATTTCCATAAGGCAGCTTGTTTCTTATGAGCAGGTAAATATTTAGCAGAGAAGTAATAAATCATATCCTGGGGACTACGCACACAACCAGGAGCAAGAGAATTATACCAAGTCTTAGCATCACCCTTTAATGAGAACGGAAATATCTTATGGATATATAAATAGCGAGACTTCTCATCATTAGTAAACAGGGTGGCTATATCATTCAACTTGGTAAGATGTGCCACAAAAGTTTTAGATTCAAGGCCATAAAAAAGATCAGATTCAACTAAAGTAATAATCTCAGGATCAACGGAGAATTCATAATCCTTATCAGTAACACAGATAGGTGAAGTAGCAAAAGTGGGATCGGGTTTCATTCTAGCATTAAGAGACTGCTGCTTCCATTTAGCTAATAATTTCTTAAGATCATTTCTATCATTGCAAGCTAAAATTTCCCTAGCAACTTCTTCATTCATAACATAACCCTTAGGAACAACAGGTAATACATAATCATTAGGAGAACCTTCATCATCACTATAATCAATAATAAGTTCTTCAATATTTTCATTCCCCCTAAGTCTAGCAAGTTGTTCATCAAGAAATTCACCTAATGGCAAAGTAGTATCAAGCACAGAAGTAGTTTCATCATGCATAGTAGAAGTGCCATCATCAATAACATGCGACATATCAGAATTCATAGCAGTAGTAGGTTTAGGTGTCGCAAGCCTACTAATAACGGAAGGAGAATCTTGTGTAGAGCTAGATGGAAGTTCCTTACCTCCCCTCGTAGTTGAGGGCAAAATCTTGGTTTTAGCGTCTTTCAAGTTGTTCATAGTGATCAACAGATATAAATACCAAGTGACTCAGAGAATAGAGCTATGCTCCCCGGCAACGGCGCCAAAAATTAGTCTTGGTAACCCACAAGTATAGGGGATTTCAACAGCTTTCGAGGGTAGAGTATTCAACCCAAATTTATTGATTCGACACAAGGGGAGCCAAAGAATATTCTTGAGTATTAGCAGTTGAGTTGTCAATTCAACCACACCTGGATAACTTAGTATCTGTAGCAAAGTATTTAGTAGCAAAAGTGGTATGATAATAAAGGTAACGGTAGCAAAAGTAAAGATAAATGTTTTTGGGTTTTTGTAGTAGTTGTAACAGTAGCAAAGGAAAAGTAAATAAGCGAAGAACAATATGTGAAAAGCTCGTAGGCAATGGATCAATGATGGATAATTATGCCGGATGCGATTCCTCATGCAATAGTTATAACATAGGGTGATATAGAACTAGCTCCAATTCATCAATGTAATGTAGGCATGTATTTCGTAAATAGTCATACTTGCTTATGGAAAAGAACTTGCATGACATCTTTTGTCCTACCCTACCGTTGCAGCGGGGTCCTTATGGAATCTAAGGGATATTAAGCCCTCCTTTTAATAGAGAACCGGAACAAAGCATTAACACATAGTGAATACATGAACTCCTCAAACTACGATCATCACCGAGAAGTATCCCGATTATTGTCACTTCGGGGTTGTCCGATCATAACACATAATAGGTGACTATAGACTTGCAAGATAGGATCAAGAACACACATATATTCATGAAAACATAATAGGTTCAGATCTGAAATCATGGCACTCGGGCCCTAGTGATAAGCATTAAGAATAGCAAAGTCATAGCAACATCAATCTCAGAACATAGTGGATACTAGGGATCAAACCCTAACAAAACTAACTTGATTACATGGTAAATCCCATCCAACCCATCACCGTCCAGCAAGCCTACAATGGAATTACTCACGCACGATGGTGAGCATCATGAAATTGGTGATGGAGGATGGTTGATGATGACGACGGCGATGAATCCCCCTCTCCGGAGCCCCGAACGGACTCCAGATCAGCCCTCCCGAGAGAGATTAGGGCTTGGCGGCGGCTCCGTGGCGTAAAACGCGATGAAACTTTCTCTCTGATTTTTTTTCTCCCCGAACGTGAATATATGGAGTTGGAGTTGACGTCGGTGGAGGTCCAGGGGGCCCACGAGATAGGAGGTCATGCCCTAAGGGGGGGCTCTGTCTCGTGGACAGGCCCTGGGCCCCCTGGCATTAATTCTTTCGCCAAAAATTCTTATTAATTCCAAAAAGTGCCTCCATGGATTTCCAGGACATTCCGAGAACTTTTCTTTTTTACAAATAAAACAACATCATGGCAGTTCTACTGAAAACAGCGTCAGTCCGGGTTAGTTTCATTCAAATCATGCAAGTTAGAGTCCAAAACAAGGGTAAAAGTGTTTGGAAAAGTAGATAAATTGGAGACATATCACGTATTCTGTGTGGCTTTAAGCCGTTGCGTCTGCTTTTTCAAGCTCCTCTCTATGGCAATAAGTCTCTAGTGGAGGTGCTCTTGTTCCAATTGTTCTTCCGGGATGATGAATGCATCGTCACCCTGAATGCTCTCTTCTTCAGAGATGGGTTGTTAATTGGAGTCAACATCGCTGGGATCGGACAAGGGTCCTAGAGTATGTTTGCCATCACCTTGCTCCTCCAGTTCCATTGCTGGGTCCACGGTTTCTTTATTGTCTTCGGCGTCGTCCGTGGTGTTATTCCCTCTTGTGCCGATATCACAGTTTTTACCATGGCGTGGTTTCGAGCGGCGCCGCTGACGTCTGCGCTTTGGCTGCTCTCCGGGAGTTTTATCCTCGACTGGTTCCTTTTTGTCATCGCCGCTGCCTTCTGTGGGTGTATCCATCATGTATATGTCATATGAAGAGGTGACTGTCCAGTGCCCTGTGGGCGGTGGTTCCTTTTCTTCTCCGGCATTGTCACACATACCGTCGATGTCTTCGGAGTCGAAATCAAGCATGTCGGTCAAATCATCGACAGTGGCTATTAAGTGGGTGGTGGGTGGGCAAGGAAGTTCTTCATCGTCCGCGTCCCACTCAAGCCGGACATAGTTCGGCAAGGAATCTCCTGACAAGGATAGATACTTTAATGTGTCTAACACGTCGCCTAGGGGCGAGTGTTGGAAGATGTTCGTGGAGCTGAACTCTAAGATCGGCACCCAGTCAGACTCGATGGGTGCGGATTCACGCGGTTCGTAGCTTGTAACCGGAGACGAGTTCGAGGTTCCGATGACACAGGCCACGTTAGAGGTCAAATCTATGTTCGGCTCTAGCGCCGCCGAGTCCGCGGCCTCCATGGCAGGGTTGAGCCTCCCATCCTCGGACGGCGCGCTCCGCTCTAGATCTAGGGCCAGTGCGGCTACAGGTGCAATCTCCCGCATACCATCTGATGACAGATTTAGGTCGTGTTCATTGTGGCGGCGGGGCGCGGCTATCGTACGCTCGCATCCGTCGAAGATCAAGTCTCCGTGGATGTAGGCGGTGTAGTTCAAGCTTCCAAACCTGACCTGATGGCCAGGGGGGTAGCTTTCGATGTACTCCAGATGGCCAAGCGAGTTGGCCCACAGTGTGGAACCGCCGAATACAAAGATCTGTCCGGGGAGAAAAACTTCACCCTGGACGGCGTTGTTGATGATTGAAAGAGCCATCAAGCCTTATGGTGATGACACAGTGGAACTATCAATGAAAGCATGAATATCGGTGTCAAAACCAGCGGATCTCGGGTAGGGGGTCCCAGACTGTGCGTCTAAGGCTAATGGTAACAGGAGGCGGGGGACACAATGTTTACCCAGGTTCGGGCCCTCTCGATGGAGGTAATACCCTACTTCCTACTTCATTGATCTTGATGATATGAGTATTACAAGAGTAGATCTACCACGAGATCTTAGAGGCTAAACCCTAGAAGCTAGCCTATGGTTATGATTGTTCTTGTCCTACAGACTAAACCCTCCGGTTTATATAGACACCTGAGGGGGCTAGGGTTACACAGAGTCGGTTACAGAGAAAGGAATTTTCATATCCAAATCACCAAGCTTGCCTTCCACGCAAAGCAGAGTCCCATCCGGACACGGGACGAAGTCTTCTATCCTGTATCTTCATAGTCCAACAGTCCGGCATTCGCATATAGTCCGGCTATTCGAGGACCCCTTAATCCAGGACTCCCTCAGCACCCCCTCCACAGTTACAGCCCCGGTCATATTGTCGCGGTGCTTAGGCGAAGCCCTATGCGGATCACTTCACCATCACTGTCACCATGCCATCATGCTGATGGAACCCATCTACTTCTTGACACCTTGCTGGATCAAGAGGGCGAGGAACGTCATTGAGCTGCACGTGTGTAGAATTCAGAGGTGCCGTACATTTGGTACTTGATTCGTCGGACCTAGAAGAAGTTCAACTACATCAACCGCATTGTCCAACGCTTTTGCTTTCGGTCTACGAGGGTACATAGACACACTCTTCCCGCTCGTTGCTATGGATGTCCTAGATAGATCTTGCGTGAGTGTAGGAATTTTTTGAAATTGCATGCTACGTTCCCCAACAGTGGCATCTGAGCCAGGTCTATCTGTAGATGATATGCATGAGTAGAACACAAAGAGTTGTGGGCGGTGATTCTCATACTGCTTACCACCAATGTCTTATTTTGATTCGGTGGTATTGTTGGATGAAGCGGCCCGGACCAATCTTACATGACGACGTTCATCAGACTGGTTCCACCGGCATACATGCAACTAGTCTTGCATAAAGGTGGCTGGCGGGTGTCTGTTTATCCTACTTTAGTTGAATCTAATTTGACTGCGGTCGGTCCTTGTTGAAGGTTAAAACAGCAAACTTGATAAATCACCGTTGTGTTTTTTGTGCCGTAGGTAAGAACGGTTCTTGCTAGAAGCCCGTAGCGGCCACATAAAACTTGCAACAACAAAGTAGAGGACGTCTAACTTGTTTTTCTAGGGCATGTTGTGATGTGATATGGCCAATACATGATGTGATATACGTTATTGTATGAGATGATCCTGTTTTGTAAAAGTTAACGGCAACCGACAGGAGCCTTATGGTTGTCTCTTTATTGTATAAAATGCAAACGCCATGTAATTGCTTTACTTTATCACTATGTGTTAGCGATACTTGTAGAAGCAATAGTTGGCGAGATGACCACGGCGCAACAATGGAGGTCAAGGTGTCGAGCCGGTGACAATGGAGATCATGACGATGCTTTGGAGATGGAGATCAAAAGCACAAGATGATGGTGGCCATATCATGTCACATATTTTAATTGCATGTGATGTTTATCTTTATGCATCTTATTTTGCTTAGTACGACGGTAGCATTATAAGATGATCCCTTAACTAATTTTCAGGGTATAAGTGTTATCCCTGAGTATGCACCATTCCGACAATTCTTCGTGCTGAGACACCACGTGATGATTGGGTGTGATAGGCTCTAGGTTCACATACAACGGGTGCAAGATAGTTTTGCACATGCGGAATACTCGGGTTAAACTTGACGAGCCTAGCATGTACAGACAAGGCCTCGGAACACTGGAGACTAAAAGGTCGAACATGAATCATATAGTAGATATGATCAACGTAGAGATGTTTACGATTGATGACTACTCATCTCACATGATGATCAGACATGGTTTAGTTGATTCAGATCGTGTATCATTTATATGACTTGAGGGATGTCTATCTAACTGGGAATTCTTAAGTAATTTTTTAATTGAACTTAATTTATCATGAACTTAGTCCTAATAGTATTTGCAAATTATGTTGTAGATCAATAGCTCGCAATGTAGCTCCCCGTTTATTTTTGATATGTTCCTAGAGAAAAATAAAATGAAAGATGATAGTAGCAATGATGCAGACTGGGTCCGTGATCTGAGGATTATCCTCATTGTTGCATAGAAAAATTATGTCCTTGATGCACCGCTAGGTGACAGACCTATTGCGGGAGCAGATGCAGATGTTATGAATGTTTCGCAAGCTCGATATAATGACTACTTGATAGTTTAGTGTTCCATGCTTTACGGCTTATAACTGTGGCTTCAAAGACGTTTTTTGAATGCCACGGAGCATATGAGATGTTCCAAGAGATGAAATTGGTATTTCAGACTCATGCCCGTGTCGAGAGGTATGAGACCTCTGACAAGTACTTTGCCTACAAGATGGAGCAGAATAGCTCAGCTAGTGAGCATGTGCTCAGAATGTCAGGGCACTACAATTGCTTGAATCATGTGGGAGTTAATCTTCCAGATAAGATAGTGATTGATAGGGTTCTCTAGTCACTATCACCAAGCTACGAACTTCGTGATGAACTATAATGTGCAAGGGATAATAAAAAGATCCCCGAGCTCTTCGCGATGCTGAAATTGGTGAAGATAGAAATCAAGAAAGAGCATCAAGTGTTGATGGTTATCAAGACCACTAGTTTCAAGAAAAAGGGCAAAGGAAAAGAAAGGGAACTTCAAGATGAATGGCAAGCAAGTTTCCACTTACGTGAAAAAGCCCAAAGCTGGACCCAAGCCTGAAACTAAGTGCTTCTACTGCAAAGGAAATGGTCACTGGAAGTCGAACTGCCCCAAATACTTGGCGGATAAGAAGGATGGCAAAGTGAACTAAGTTATATTTGATACACATGTTATTAATGTGTATTTTACTAGTGTTCGTAGTAACCCCTAGGTATTTGATACCGGTTCAGTTGCTAAGATTAGTAACTCGAAACAGGAGTTGCAGAGACTAGTTAAAAGCGAGGTGACGATGTGTGTTGGAAATGATTCCAAGGTTGATATGATCACATGTTTATTGCAATACGGTTATTCATTTAAGTTAGAGAATAATTGTTATTCTGTTTACATGAATAAAACCTTCTATGGTCATACAACCAATGTGAATGGTTTATTGAATCTCGATCGTAGTGATACACATATTCATAATATTAATGCCAAAAGATGCAAAGTTGATAATGATAGTGCAACATACTTGTGGCACTGCTGTTTAGGTCATATTGGTGTAAAGCGCATGAATAAACTCCATGTAGATGGACTTTTGGAATCACTTGATTATGAATCATTTGATACTTGCAAACCATGCCTCATGGGAAAGATGACTAAAACTCCGTTCTCCGGAACAATGGAGCGAGCTAATGACTTATTGAAAATAATACATACCGATGTATGCGGTCCGATGAGTGTTGAGGCATGCGACGGGTATCATTATTTTTTGACCTTCACAGATGATTTGAGCAGATATGGGTATATCTAATGAAACACAAGTTTGAAACATTTGAAAAGTTCAAAGAATTTCAGAGAGAAGTGGAGAATCATCGTAACAAGAAAATAAAGTTTCTACGATCTGATCATGGAGGCGAATATTTGAGTTACGAGTTTGGCCTTCATTTAAAACAATGTGGAATAGTTTCACAACTCATGCCACCTGGAACACCATAGCGTAATGGTGTGTCCGAACATCGTAACCGTACATTATTAGATATGGTGCGATCTATGATGTCTCTTACCGATTTAACACTATATTTTTGGGGTTATGCGTTAGACAGCTACATTCACGTTAAATAGGGCAGTGTCTAAATCCGTTGAGACGACACCGTATGAACTGTGGTTTGGCAATAAACCTAAGCTTTTGTTCCTTAAAGTGTGGCATTGTGACACTTATGTCAAAAGGCTTCAGCCTGATGAGCTCAAACCCAAAACAGAGACATGCATCTTCATAGGATACCCTCAGGAAACAATTGGGTACACCATCTACCACAGATTCGAAGGCAAGATCTTTGTTGCCAAGAATGGAACCTTTATAGAGAAGGAGTTTCTCTCGAAAGAAGTGAGTGGGAGGAAAGTAGAACTTCACGAGGTAATTGTACCTTCTCTCAATTTGGAAAGTAGCGCATCAGAGAAATCTATTCCCGTGATGCCTACACCAACTAGAGAGGAAGCTAACGATGATGATCATGAAACTTCAGATCAAGTTACTACCAAACCTCGTAGGTTAACTAGAACATGATCGACACCAGAGTGATACGGTAATCCTGTTCTGGAAGTCATGTTACTAGATCATGGCGAACCTACGAACTATGAAGAAGCTATGATGAGCCCAGATTCTGATAAATGGCTTGAGGCCATGAAATCTTAGATAGGATCCATGTATGAGAACAAAGTGTGGACTTTGGTGGATTTTCCCGATGATCGGCAAGCCATAGCGAATAAATGGATCTTCAAGAAGAAGACTGACACTGATGGTAATGTTACTGTCTATAAAGCTCGACTTGTCGCAAAAGGTTTTCGACAAGTTCAGGGAGTTGACAACGATGAGACTTTCTCACCCGTAGTGATGCTTAAGTCTGTCCGAATCATATTAGCAGTTTCCGCATTTTATGATTATGAAATCTAGCAAATGGACGTCAAAACTGCATTCCGTAATAGATTTCTAAGAGAAGAGTTGTATATGATGCAACCAGAAGGTTTTGTCGATCCTAAAGGTGCTGACAAAGTGTGCAAGCTCCAGCGATCCATCTATGGACTGGTGCAAGCATCTCGGAGTTGGAATATACACTTTGATGAGGTGATCAAAGCATATGGTTTTATACAGACTTACAGTGAAGCATGTATTTACAAAAAGTGAGTGGGCGCTCTGTAGGATTTCTGATGTTATATGTGGATGACATATTGTTGATTGGAAATGATATATAATTTCTGGATAACATAAAAGGATACTTGAATAAGAATTTTTCAATGAAAGACCTCAGTGAAGCTGCTTACATATTGGGCATCAAGATCTATAGAGATAGATCAGGACGCTTGATAAGTGTAGCGACCCGACCTCAGATGGTCAAGTCTCTGTGCTCAGGTGTCATTCCTGGATCAGTAATGCTGACACCACACAGTACTTCGAAGGATTTATAACAGAGTAGCAATCACACACTTATTACATCGAATGTCTCAAAAGAGAACTTATTACAATAATATGGCTTAAGGCCATCTAATGCGAAAACAGCGGAAGGCTTGGAAGATAAAGTGAGTCCATCAACTCCAACGGCATAGCTGAGCTGCATGGCAACGACCTACGAACCTTACTCTTCGTCTGAAAAGTCTGCAACATAATACGAACCTTACATGCATATTTGGCTGGTGGAAAGCTCTATGGTTACAATTTTGCGAAAAGCCAATTTTTCCCTACTTCAAAGGAATCAGTTTTAATTTAACTATCATGGTGGTTGAAACATCATTTGAGAAGGTAACCCCAACTCAATGATCCCAATTAAATACTTAACAACCCAGCAAGATTAATTAAGAGTGTTGAGATACATGTGAATACTCAAGTACTAGATACTCAGAATTGTCCATAACCGGGGACACGGCTAACCATAATTAGATTGTACACTCTGCAGATGTTTGCGCACTTTTCCCCGCAAGACTCGATCGCCTCCGTTGATTTCTCGCACTACATGGTGTTTGAGAGACGGATGACCGAGACACGATCTTTGAAGCATTAACTCTCTACTTGAGCAGACCATACCAAACCTACAAACCCACTACTTGTCGATCCACCTCTTCAAGAGCTTCACATAACTTACTCAACTATGCTAGAGCCCATAATAGCTTGCGGCTGCACACGGAAGTTTCTAGCATGAATAGACTCGGTTCCCTTTGAGCACGGGTGGCGGTCCATAGGAGAATCACACAGAACCCCGGATTTCCAAAATAAAACAGCAATCACTGGATACCCCAGGTACCTCAATCCACCCAGATGTGTATTAAAGTTGCCACCTTAAGTAAACCATTAATTAACAATCTCACATCTGTCACGGATATCACTCAAACCCAATCCACGTCTATGAGCATAGCATGGCAATATAAGCATAACGTAGAAGTAACTCCCAAGGGTTTGATATGAAACAGGGCAATAGGTTCTATCTCAGCAACTACTTCCCAATACCCACATGTTAAAGGCATCCTAGTCATGCAATGTTTGAGGATTGAAACTAATGCATAAAAACTGGGTATGAAAAGAGTATGATCAATGTGTTACTTGCCTTGCTGACGATCCGGGAATCCTAGAGACTCGTAGTAACACGCTTCGCACTCCGGGAATTCTATCGCAAGCAAACAATAACATACATAAGCATCGATCAAACATGCACAAGTGGAACTCCAAATAAAATAGTTTGACCGGTGAGTTCAACTTAAGAACACCGGTTTGCAAAAAGAATCAAATCAAACGAAGCAACGAAACTCAAACGGCAAAAGAAAAAACTTCGTTTTACTAATCTGGATCTAAGCCAAATTTTACAGAAGAAAAATCTTGTTTGAGTTGATTACTCGGAAAGAGGGTTTGGAGATGAAACTCCAGGCGCTTGAATCGCCTGATTCCGATAAACGAGCGAAAAGATAAACAGGTTTGAATATCGGATCAAAAATCTCGATCGGAATAACCGCGGAATAAATCCGATAAAAAGAAAAATGACGAACGGCTAAACGAACGAGCGTTCGTTAACAGAAACTAAACGGTGAACACGTTCGTTAAAACGAACGGATGAACGAATGTTCGCTAGGTAAATAAACCGAAGAAATAAACCGATCTATTTAAAAAAACGAACTAGGGTTTTTCTGAAAAAACCGATGGGTTTTCTGAAAAAAAAAACAGGCGGCGGGGTCAGGTACCTCCGGCGAGGTCGTCCGGCGGGGAGGGCGGCTCGGCGGGGCTCGGCGACAGGCGGCGGGGCTCGGGGTGGCTGCGGGGTGGCGGGAGGTGGCGACGGCGCTGGGCGGCGGCGGCTCGGCTCGGCGGCGGATCGGGCTTGGCCTCGGGCTCAAGCAGGCGGCAGTGGCGAGTGGTGGCGGGGTGGTGGTGGTGGGCGGGGCTCAGATTTAAAGAGGCGGGCGGGGTTGCTTGGGAAGGGCGCCAGGTGGAGTCCGCTCAAACTCCTCGGCGTCCGTGCAGCAGACGGCGGCGCCAAGGTGAGGCGGCGGTGGCGGCTAGGCCGGCCTGCTGGTGGGCCTTCGCCCCGATCGAGTAGGTTTTTTAAACATTCATGAAAGAAAAATTCCTAGAAAAATAAATAAAAATCTAAAAATTCCAAAACAAGTTTTCTCCGTCTAAATAAAATATTTAGAACAAGATGAACTTTTCTTGGCCCCTAAAATGCTATTTTTAAAACGTGCAATATTTTTCTAGGACAAATAAAAATCCCGAATAAACTCAAATAAAATCCAAAAATGATTTTAACATTTTTCCTCCGATATTTCAATTATTTTGGAGAAGTCATATTATCTCCCCTCATTTCTTATTTTAAAATGAAATATTTTTCCGGAGAGAAAATAATTAAAATCAAATCCTCGTCTTCACTATTTGATAAAAATTTCAAATATGAAAATTAGAAAATCCCCAACTCTCTCCGAAGGTCCTTGAGTTGCTTAGGATCTCGAGGATTGCAAACGAAGAGCAATAAAATATGATATGCATGTATGATCTATGTATAACATGCCAAATTGGAAATTTGGGATGTTACAAACCTACCCCCCCCTTAAGATGAATCTCGCCCTCGAGATTCGGGTTGGCTAGAAAATAGGTGTGGATGGCCCTTGCGAATATCCTCTTCTCGCTCCCAGGTGGCTTCCTCCTCGGTATGATGACTCCACTGAACTTTGCAAAACTTGATCACCTTGTTGCGAGTGACTCGGCTATCAAACTCAAGAATCTTTACTGGCTTCTCCTCATAGGTCAGGTTATTATCCAGCTGAATCGCCTCCAAAGGTACTGTATCATTCAACGGTATATCGGCCATCTCAGCATGGCACTTCTTCAGCTGTGATATGTGAAATACATCGTGAACTCCTGACAATCCTTCTGGTAACTCTAGCTTGTAGGCAACTTCTCCCATCCGTTCCAAAATACGATACGGTCCTACAAATCTCGGGGCTAACTTTCCCTTAACTCCAAAATTTTTTACTCCCCTCAAGGGTGATACTCGTAAATAAGCTCTGTCTCCAATTTCATAGGTTACTTCCTTACGTTTTGAATCTGCATAACTCTTCTGTCTGGACTGAGCAATCTTTAGTCTGTCTCTGATCAGTTTAACCTTCTCCTCTGATTCCTTGATCAAATCTGGTCCAAACAACTAACGATCTCCTACCTCGTCCCACATCAAGGGCGTTCTACATCTGCGTCCATACAGAGCTTCGAATGGTGCCATCTTCAAACTGGTCTAGTAGCTGTTGTTATAAGAAAACTCTGCGTATGGCAAATTGTCATCCCAACTAGATCCATAATCTAGCGCACAGGCTCTCAACATGTCCTCCAGAATCTGATTGACTCTCTCTGTCTGCCCATCTGTCTGCGGGTGAAAAGTTGTACTGAACTCCAATCGGGTACCCAAAGTCTAGTGTAGTTGATGCCAAAACTTTGAAGTAAACTGGGTTCCTCTATCTGATACGATGCTCCTCGGAACTCCATGTAAACATATGATCCTGGTCATATATATCTTGGCCAACTTTGCACTTGTATACATTGTTTTAACCGGGATGAAGTGAGCTACTTTAGTCAATCGATCCACAACTACCCATATAGAATCATATCCTGCCTTGGTTCTGGGTAATCCGGTAATAAAGTCCATACCAAGTTTGTCCCACTTCCATTTGGGTATTGGCATAGGGTGTAACAGTCCTGCTGGCTTCTGATGTTCTGCCTTCACTCTCTGACATACATCACATACGGCTACATACTCGGCAATATCCTTCTTCATTCCAGTCCACCAGAAACGTTCCTTCAAATCCAGATACATCTTGGTGTTTCCGGGGTGAATCGAGTATGGTGAGTCATGGGCCTCCTGAAGTATCAACTTCCTGATCTCCGAATTGTTGGGCACATAAATTCGGTCCTCAAATCACAAGGTATCGTGCTCATCCTCGCAAAAACCTTTGGCTTTACCTTCGCCCATCCTCTCTCTTATCTCAGCAATCTCTTTGTCTTCCTTCTAAGCTTCTCGAATCTTGTCCAACAGCGTCGACTGAACTTCCATTGCTGCAAGAAAACCTCTTGGAACAATCTCCAACCGAAGTTCCATGATCTCCGCAGCTAACTCCTTTGGCATTCCCTTGCTCACAAGAACATTAGCATAACTCTTCCGGCTCAAAGCGTCTGCTACGACATTGGCTTTTCCTGGATGATAGTGTAGCTTCATATCGTAATCCTTTATAAGTTCCAACAATCTCCTCTGCCTGAGGTTCAACTCTTTCTGGGTGAAAATGTACTTCAAGCTCTTATGATCCGTGTACACATCACAATGGTTTCCAATAAGATAATGTCTCCAGGTCTTTAGTGCATGCACTACGGCTGCTAGCTCTAAATCATGCGTGGCATAGTTCAACTCGTGTGGCTTCAGTTGTCGTGAGGCATACGAAATAACTTTTCCTTCCTGCATAAGCACACATCCAAGTCCCAAGCGAGAGGCGTCACAATACACTTGAAGCTCCTTATGTATATCTGGCAAGGTCAGCACTGGGGCTGTAGTCAATCGCTCCTTCAGCTCTTGAAAACTTGTCTCGCACTCCTCCGTCCATTTGAACTTAGTATCCTTCTTTAACAATTCAGTCATTGGCTTAGCAAACTTGGAAAAATTCTCAATGAATCTCCGATAATATCCTGCCAGTCCAAGGAAACTGCGGATCTCGCCAACTGAAGTGGGTGCCAACCATTCAGTGACCGACTGAACCTTAGTGGGATCCACTGCTATACCCTCTCCGGATATAACATGCCCAAGAAATCCAACTTCCTTCAACCAAAACTCGCACTTGCTGAATTTGGCGTATAACTGGTGTCCCCTGAGTTTCTCGAGAACCAAACGCAAGTGTTCCGCGTGCTCCTCTTCGTTCTTCGAGTATATCATAATATCATCAATGAATACCACAACAAACTTGTCCAAATACTCCATGAACACCTTGTTCATCATACTCATGAAATAGGCAGGGGCGTTAGTCAGTCCAAATGACATGACCGTATACTCATATAATCCATACCGTGGTAGCGTTGTCTTGGGTATATCCTTCTCTCGGATCTTCAACTGATGGTATCCCGATCGTAGATCAATCTTTGAAAACACCTTAACTCCTTGTAACTGATCAAATAGATCATTTATCATCGGTAAGGGATACTTGTTCTTTATCGTTACTTCATTCAGAGCTCGGTAATCGACAACCATCCTCAGGGATTTATCCTTCTTCTCCACCAAAAGTACTGGGGCTCCCCAAGGTGACGAGCTTCTACGAATGTAACCTTTCTCCAACAACTCCTTAATCTGCTTCTTAATTTCCTCCAGGTCATTTGCTGGCATCCGATAGGGTCTCTTGGATATCGGCCCTGTTCCTGGCAATAGCTCTATCAAAAACTCGATGTCTCTATCCGGTGGCATACCTGGTAACTCTTCGGGGAAAACATCCGGAAAATCCTTTACAACAGGTACTTCCTCCTGTACAACTCCCGTGAGGGCGTTTACTTGGCTCCTCCTAGGCACATGCCTAGATACATACTTAATCCTTTTTCCCTCCGGGGTGGTAAGATAAATCGACTTACTAGCATAGTCAATACTTCCTCCATACTTTGACATCCAGTCCATACCTAATATCACATCCAATCCTTGCGACTCCAAGATAATTAGGTCAGACGGAAATACATGTGTGCCAATGATTAGGGGTATCCGGGTGCACCATCTGCTAGCCATGTACTCTGCTCCTAGCGAGCTCACTAAGAGGGGTGTCCTAAGGCTTTGGGTTGGTAACTTAAACTTTTCCACAAATCCCCTTGATATGTATGAATGCGATGCACCAGTATCGAAAAGAACAATAGCGGTAAATGACTGAACCAAAAACTTACCTATTACCGCGTCCGGCTGCTCTTCAACTTCCTCCACGTTAACGTGGTTCACTTGTCCATTGTTGAATGGATTGGGCTTCTTCCCTGCGCTCCCATTTCCATTTCCATTCTTTCCTTCAGAGCAATCATTGGCATGATGCCCTGTCTTCCTGCACTTGTAGCAAACAACTTGGCTTAAGTCCCTCTTTGCGGGTGTAGATGGGTTAGAGCGGTTCTGGTTATTGTTGGCTCCATTCCCATTCCCGTTCTTTGCACCGTTATGGTTATGCGATCCTCCTCCAGCATGGTTATGAACTCCATGGTTATGAACAAGTCCTCCCGAGTTCGGGGTTAAGCGGGGCTTCTGGTGAGCTCCTGAGTTGTATTTCCCTTGTCCATACTTCCTCTTACGATTTTCAATCTGCTGCTGCTTTCCTTCAATCATTAGGGCCTTATCTACCAACTCCTGGTAGTTGTTGAAGGTTGCTACCATCAACTGCATGCTCATCTCATCATTCAGCCCTTCCATAAACTTCTCACCTTGGCGGCATCGTGGGCCACATCATCGGGGCATAACGTGATAACTTGCTAAACTCATCCACGTACTGGCCAACAGTACGGTTCCCCTGGCGTAGATTGGGAAACTCACGCTTCTTCATCTGCATAGCTCCAGTCGAGACATGGGCAGTGCGAAAAGCCTTCTGGCCGAGCCCATGTGGCGGTGTCGATAAGATAGGTGGCTGTGAAATTCTCCCACCATGCTGCTGCAGGTCCATCCGATTGGTGTGCGGCAAAACGCACCTTCTCAAAGATCTGTGCATCCTGCGGTGGTTAACTCCTTCCAATACGATGTAGCCAATCATACGCAACTATTGGCTCGATGCTCTTGGAGAACACCGGCCGTCTGTAACCTTAAGAAATGGGCGAGGTTATCCACTGGCGGCGAGTTGTTGTTGGCATTGTTGTTATTGGCATTGCCCTGGTTCTGAACTAGCAATTGCATCAAGGCATTCTGCTGCTGGATCAACTGGGTGATCTCCGGTGGGAAAACAAAATCGGGGTCTCTCCTCGGAGGCATCTGATGGGTTTAGATGGAAGAGATTTAGAATAGAAAAAGATCTAGGGGAGAAACACTACCCATATGTATATGAGGCAAACACAAGCATTCATTCAATCAATCAAGCAAGGGCATACAAAACGGTCTAGGACTATCGCAAAAGTCCTCACTACTACTAGTTACATGGGGGAAATACTATTATCATATGGTGGTCATCTAGAAATTTTGATCGGTGGAAGACTCCATGATGTCTGCTCCAGCTTCATCTTCGTAGTCATCATCACTTGAATCTGAATCAGTGTCGTCAATGATGATGTAGTTGTCCGGACGAATGGGGTCTTCTCTCGGAACTGGTCCTCCCATGAAAATTCCGATCTTCTCAACTAGGTCGTCATTCTTCTCCAATAGGGTCTTGATTTCCTCCTCATATCCATCGCGCGTGAACTTAAGTTCTTTCTCCAGCCCGATGATCCTAGTTTTCGCCTTCTTCAACTCGATCATGTCTGTGCACATCTGGTTCTCCTGACGTCGAATGTGCTGGTTTTGCTCCTGGATAAAGGCTACGACAGATCTATCCTTCCTGGTGCTGATCCTCTCCCATTGTTCATCTCGGCGCCCACATATTTGATAGGTGGTATCCTCAAGTTCCTTGTTGTAGATTTCTCCAATGCGTCCCATGGTAATATGAGCTGCCATACTCTTGCCAAGGCTCCAAGTGGGTGCTTCGAAAGAAAACTCTATGGGTTTAGAATTTGGCGAGAACGTTCTTCCTAGAACTCGTACTTGAATCATCCAGCGCTCTTCTTCTGGTAGAGTGGCGTTGTACGTCCCAGTGAAGCTTGCTATTCCAATATTCAAGTACCTAGTGACTTCCTTCAAGTGACGTCCAAAAGGTGTGTCTTCATCCGGTTGTGCAAACTTGTTCGTCATCTCCTTCATCCTAAAGAGTGGAAAAGAAGAGGAGTCAGAAATGAGAAGAGAAGTGTGACCTATGGTTTATCTTAGTGGCCGTGTCCTACACTCAGCGTGTGCTCTGATACCATCTTGTAGCGACCCGACCTCAGATGGTCAAGTCTCTGTGCTCAGGTGTCATCCCTGGATCAGTAATGCTGACACCACACAGTACTTCGAAGGATTTATAACAGAGTAGCAATCACACACTTATTACATCGAATGTCTCAAAAGAGAACTTATTACAATAATATGGCTTAAGGCCATCTAATGCGAAAACAACGGAAAGCTTGGAAGATAAAGTGAGTCCATCAACTCCAACGGCATAGCTGAGCTGCACGGCAACGACCTACGAACCTTACTCTTCATCAGAAAAGTCTGCAACATAATACGTTGCAGCCCGAGAACGGGTCAGCACATGGAATATGCTGGCAATGTAACACAAAAGAGCAATAACAGAGTAATGCTACCACTACATGCATATTTGGCTGGTGGAAAGCTCTATGGTTACAATTTTGCGAAAAGACAATTTTTCCCTACTTCAAAGGAATCAGTTTTAGTTTAACTATCATGGTGGTTGAAACATCATTTGAGTTGGTAACCCCAACTCAATGATCCCAATTAAATACTTAATAACCCAGCAAGATTAATTAAGAGTGTTGAGATACATGCGAATACTCAAGTACTAGATACTCAGAATTGTCCATAACCGGGGACACGGCTAACCATGATTAGATTGTACACTGCAGAGGTTTATGACTTTTCCTCGCAAGACTCGATCGCCTCCGTTGATTTCTCGCACTACATGGTGTTTGAGAGACGGATGACCGAGACACAGTCTTTCAGAAGCATTAACTCTCTACTCCAGGCAGACCATACCAAACCTACAAACCCACTACCTGCTGATCCACCTCTTCAAGAGCTTCACGCAACTTACTCAACTATGCTAGAGCCCATAATAGCTTGCGGCTGCACACGGAAGTTTCTAGCATGAATAGACTCAGTTCCCTTTGAGCCTGGGTGGCGGTCCATAGGAGAATCACACGGTAACCCCGGGATTTCCAAAAATAAAAGAGGCAATCACTAGATACCCCAGGTGCCTCAATCCACCCAGATGTGTATTAAAGTTGCCACCTTAAGTAAACCATTAATTAACAATCTCACATCTGTCATGGATATCACTCAAACTCAATCCACGTCTACGAGCATAGCTTGGCAATATAAGCATAACGTAGAAGTAACTCCTAAGGGTTTGATATGAAACAGGGCAATAGGTTCTATCTCAGCAACTACTTCCCAATACCCACATGTTAAAGGCATCCTAGTCATGCAATGTTTGAGGATTGAAACTAATGCATAAAAACTGGGTACGAAAAGAGTATGATCAATGTGTTACTTGCCTTGCTGACGATCCGGGAATCCTAGAGACTCGTATTAACACGCTTCGCACTCCGGGAATTCTATCGCAAGCAAACAATAACATACATAAGCAACGATCAAAGATTCACAAGTGGAACTCCAAATAAAATAGTTTGACCGGTGAGTTTAACTTAAGAACTCCGGTTTGCAAAAAGAATCAAATCAAACGAAGCAACGAAACTCAAACGGCAAAAGAAACAACTTCGGTTTACTAATCTGGATCTAAGCCAAATTTTACAGAAGAAAAATCTTGTTTGAGTTGATTATTCGGAAAGAGGGTTTCGATATGAAACTCCAGGCGCTTGAATCGCCTGATTCCGATAAACGAGCGAAAAGATAAACAGGTTTGAATATCGGATCAGAAATCGCGATCGGAATAACCGCGGAATAAATCTGATAAAAAGAAAAACGACGAACGGCTAAACGAACGAGCGTTCGTTAACAGAAACTAAACAGTGAACACGTTCGTTAATACGAACGGACGAACGAACGCTCGCTAAGTAAATAAACCAAAGAAATAAACCGATCTATTTAAAAAAACGAACTAGGGTTTTTCTAAAAAACCGAAGGGTTTTCTGAAATAAAAACCGGCGGCGGGGTCGGGAACCTCCGGCGAGGTTGTCGGCGGGCGGGCGGCTCAGTGAGGCTCGGCGACGGCGGCGGGGCTCGGGTGGCTGCGGGCTGGCGGCGGGAGGCGGCGGCGCTTAGGCGCACGGCGACGGCTCGGCGGCGGCGGATCGGGACTCGGCCTCGGGCCCACGGGCCAGCAGGCGAGTGGGTGGTGGTGGCGGGTGGTGGTGCGGCGGGGCTCGGTATTTAAAGAGGCGGGCGGGCTGCTTGGGGAAGGAGCACTGGTGGAGTCCGAGTCGGACTCCTCGGCGTCCGTGCAGCGCGCTGTGCTGTGTGAGGGGAGGCGGCGGTGGTGGCTGGTGGGCAGCTTGCTGGCTGGGCCTTGACCCCCGGTCAGCGAGGGTTTTTTCAAAACATTCCGCCGAAAGAAAAATTCCTAGAAAAATAAATAAAAATCTAAAAATTCCAAAACAAGTTTTCTCCGTCTAAATAAAATATTTAGAACAAGATGAAATTTTCTTGGCCCCTAAAAATGCTATTTTTAAAACGTGCAATATTTTTCTAGGACAAATAAAAATCCCGAATAAACTCAAATAAAATCCAAAAATGATTTTAACATTTTTCCTCCGATATTTCAATTATTTTGGAGAAGTCATATTATCTCCCCTCATTTATTATTTTAAAATGAAATATTTTTCCGGAGAGAAAATAATTAAAATCAAATCCTCGTCTTCACTATTTGATAAAAAATTTCAAATATGAAAATTAGAAAATCCCCAACTCTCTCCGAAGGTCCTTGAGTTGCTTAGGATCTCGAGGATTGCAAACAAGAGCAATAAAATATGATATGCATGAATGATCTATGTATAACATGCCAAATTGGAAATTTGGGATGTTACAATAAGACATTCAATGAGTACATGCCTTGACAAGATTTTGAAGGAGTTCAAAATGGATAAGTCAAAGGAGTTCTTGCCTGTATTGTAAGGTGTGAAGTGGAGTAAAGACTCAAAACCCGACCACGACAGAAGATAAAGAGAGAATGAAAGTCATTTCCTATGCCTCTGCCATAGGTTCTATAAAGTATGACATGATGTGTACCAAACCTGTTGTGTACCTTGCCATGAGTTTGGCAAGGGGGTACAATAGTGATCCAAGAATAGATCACTGGACAATGGTCAAAATTATCCTTAGTTATCGTAAAGAGGACTAAGGAAATGTTTCTCAATTATGGAGGTGATAAAGAGTTCGTCGTAAAGAGTTACATCAATGCAAGCTTTGACACTGATCCAGATGACTCTAAGTCTCAATCTAGATACGTATTGAATGTGGGAGCAATTAGCTAGAATAGCTCCATGCAGAGCATTGTAGACATAGAAATTTGCAAAATACATACGGATCTGAATGTGGCAGACCCATTGACTAAACTTCTCCCACAAGCAAAACATGATCACACCTTAGTACTCTTTGGGTGTTAATCACATAGCGATGTGAACTAGATTACTGACTCTAGTAAACCCTTTGGGTGTTGTTCACATGGCAATGTGAACTATGGGTGTTAATCACATAAAGATGTAAACTATTGGTGTTAAATCACATGACAATGTGAACTAGATTATTGACCCTAGTGCAAGGGGGAGACTAAAGTAAATATGCCCTAGAGGCAATAATAAAGTTGTTATTTTATATTTCCTTATATCATGATAAAAGTTTATTATTCATGCTAGAATTGCATTAACCGGAAACTTTATACATGTGTGGATACATAGACAAAACACTGTGTCCCTAGTAAGCCTCTACTAGACTAGCTTGTTAATCAAAGATGGTTAAGTTTCCTAACCATAGACATGTGTTGTCATTTGATGAACAGGATCAGATCATTAGGAGAATTATGTGATGGACAAGACCCATTCGTTAGCTTAGCATTATGATCGTTCAGTTTTATAGCTATTGCTTTCTTCATGTCAAATACATATTCCTCCGACTATGAGATTATGCAACTCCCGGATACCGGAGGAATGCCTTGTGTGCTATCAAACGTCATAACGTAACTGGGTGATTATAAATATGCTCTATAGGTATCTCCATAGGTGTTTGTTGGGTTGGCATAGATCGAGATTAGGATTTGTCACTACGAGTATCAAAGAGGTATCTCTAGGCCCTCTCGGTAATACACATCATAAGAAGCCTTGTAAGCAAAGTGACTAATGAACTAGTTGCAGGATGATGTATTACAGAACGAGTAAAGAGACTTGCCGATAGCAAGATCGAACTAGGTATGAAGATACCGGCGATTGAAACTCGAGCAAGTAACATACCTATGACAAAGGGAATAACGTATGTTGTCATAACAGTTCGACCGATAAAGATCTTTGTAGAATATGTGGGAGCCAATATAAGCATCCAGGTTCTTCTATTGGTTCTTGACCGAAGAGGTGTCTCAGTCATGTCTACATAGTTCTCGAACTCATAGGGTCTGCACGCTTAACGTTCAATGACGATATTATATTATATGAGTTATGTGATTTGGTGACCAAATGTTGTTTGGAGTCCTGGATGAGATCATGGACATGACAGGGAGTCTCAAAATGGTCGAGAGGTAAAGATTGATATATAGGACGATGGTATTCGGACACCGGAAGTGTTTCGAGAAGCACCAGGTACTTATCGGGTCACCGGAAGGGGTTCCGGGCACCCTGGCAAAAGATATGGGCCTTATGGGCCAAGAGGGGAAACGCACCAGCCACATATGGGCTGGTGCACCCCCCGCCCATATGGGCTCGTCAAATTGGAGAAGTAAAAGGGAAGGAGGAAAGGAAAAGGGGAATAGGATACCCCCTTCCCCCTCTTCCCTTCTGCTACCTCTTTAACTTGCGTTGGTTTTTCCCTTGAAGAGGAAAGGGTGATGCAGCAAAGTAGAGTAAGTATTTCCCTTAGTTTGAGAACCAAGATATCAATCCAGTAGGAGACAACGCATGAGTCACCGAATACCTGCACAAATAATCAAACAAACTTGCACCCAACGTGATAAAGGGATTGTCAATCCCTTTACGGTTACTTGCAAAAGTGAGATCTGATAGACATAGATAAACGGTAAGGTAAATACTTTTGGTATTTTTGGTTTATAGATCGAAAAGTAATAGATTTCAAAATAGTAGACCGGAAACTAATATGATGGAAAATATAACTTATATGATGGAAAAGAGACCAGGGGGCCATAGGTTTCACTAGTGACTTCTCTCAAGATAGCAAATAATATGGTGGGTGAACAAATTACTGCCGATCAATTGATATAAGAGCATAATCATAACGATATCTAAGGCAATGATCATGAACATAGGCATCACATCCATATCAAGTAGACCGAAACGATTCTGCATCTACTACTATTACTCCACACATCGACCGCTATGTAGCATGCATCTAGAGTATTAAGGTCATAAAGAATGGAGTGACGCATTAAGTAAGATGACATGATGTAGAGGAATTAACTCAAGCAATATGATGAAAACCCCATCTTTTATCCTCGATGGCACCAATACAATACGTGCCTTGCTGCCCCTACTGTCACTGGGAAAGGGCACCGCAAGATAGAACCCAAAGCTAAGCACTACCCAAAGCTAAGCACTTCTCCCATTGGAAGAAAAACCAATCTAGTAGGCCAAACTAAACCGATAATTTGAAGAGACTTGCAAAGATATAAAATCATGCATATAAGAATTCAAAGAAGACTCAAATAATATTCATACATAATCTGATCATAAATCCACAATTCATCGGATCTCGGCAAACACACTTCAAAAGAGTATTACATCGAATAGATTTCCAAGAATATCGAGGAGAACATGGTATTGAGAATCAAAGAGAGAGAAGAAGCCATCTAGGTACTAGCTATGGACCCGTAGGTCTGTGGTAAACTACTCACGCTTCATTGGAAGGGCAATGGTGTTGACGTAGAAGCCCTCTGTGATCAAATCCCCCTCCAGCAGGATGCCGAAAAAGCCCCTAGATGGGATCTCATGGGTACAGAAGGTTGCGGCGGTGGAGAAGTGTTTTCATGGCTCCCCCTGATGGTTTTGTGGTATAAGAGTATATATGGGTGAAAAAATTAGGTCAAGAGACCCATGAGGGGCCCACAAGAAAAGGGGTGCGCCCTCCACCCTTGTGGCCACCTCGTGGCTCCCCGACTTCATCTCCAAGTCTCCTGGTTTGCTTCTGGTCCAAGAAAGATGATCGCGAAAGTTTTATTCCGTTTGGACTCCGTTTGGTATTCCTTTTCTGCGGAACTCTAAAACAGGAAAAAACTGATAGTGGCACTGGGCTCTAGGTTAACAGGTTAGTCCCAAAAATAATATAAAATAGCATATAAATGCATATAATACATCCAAAACAGATAATATAATAGCATGGAACAATAAAAAATTATAGATACGTTGGAGACGTATCAAGCATCCCCAACCTTAATTCCTGCTCGTCCTCGAGTAGGTAAATGATAAAAACATTTTGATGTGGAATGCTACCTAACATATTTATCAATGTAATCTTCTTTATTGTGGCATGAATGTTCAGATCTGTAAGATTCAAAACAAAAGTTTAATATTGACATAAAAACAATAATACTTCAAGCATACTAACAAGGTAATTATGTCTTCTCAAAATAACATGGCCAAAGAAAGCTTATCCCTACAAAATCATATTGTCTGGGTATGCTCCATCTTCACCACACAAAATATTCAAATCATGCACAACCCGATGACAAGCAAAGCAATTGTTTCGTACTTTTGATGTTCTCAAACTTTTTCAACTTTCACGCAATACATGAGCGTGATCCATGGATATAGCACTATGGTGGAAGAGAATATGGTGGTTGTGGAGAAGACAAAAAGAGGGAGATAGTCTCACATAAACTAGGCATATCAACAGGCTATGGAGATGCCCATCAATAGATATCAATGTGATCGAGTAAGGATTGCCATGCAACGGATGCACTAGAGCCATAAGTTTATGAAAGCTCAAAAAGAAAAACTAAGTGGGTGTGCATCCAACTTGCTTGCTCATGAAGACCTAGGGCGAGATTTGAGGAAGCCCATCGTTGGAATATACAAGCCAAGTTCTAGAATGAAAAATTCCCACTAGTATATTAAAGTGACAAAACAAGAGACTCTCTCTCATGAAGATCATGGTGCTACTTTGAAGCACAAGTGTGGAAAAAGGATAGTAACATTGCCCCTTCTATCTTTTTCTCTCATTTTTTTCTCTTTTTTTCTTGGCTTCTTTGGCCTATTTTTTTCACTTCTTTGGACTCTTTTTTTCCTTTTTTATTTCCTCACATAGGACAATGCTCTAATAATGATGATCATCACACTTCTATTTACTTACAACTCGAAAAATTACAATTTGATACTTAGAACAAAAACATGACTCTATGTGAATGCCTCCGGCGGTGTACCGGCGTGTGCAATGAATCAAGAGTGACATGTATGAAAGAATTATGAAAGGTGGCTTTGCCACAAATACAATGTCAACTACATGATCATGCAAAGCAATATGACAATGACGAAACGTGTCATAATAAATAGAACAGTGGAAAGTTGCATGGCAATATATCTCGGAATGACTATGGAAATGCCATATTGGGTAGGTATGGTGGCTGTTTTGAGGAAGGTATATGGTGGGTGTATGGTACCAGCAAAAGTTGCACGGTACAAGAGAGGCAGCAATGGTCCAAGGGTGAGAGTGCGTATAATCCATGGACTCAACATTAGTCATAAAGAACTCTCATATTGCAAAAATCTATTAGTCATCGAAACAAAGTACTACACACATGCTCCTAGGGGGATAGATTGGTAGGAAAAGACCATCTCTCATCCCCGACCGCCACTCATAAGGAAGACAATCAAAAAATATCTCATGCTCCAACTTCGTTACGTAATGGTTCACCATACGTGCATGCTACGAGAATCGCAAACCTCAACACAAGCATTTATCAAATTCAAAATTACTCCACTAGCATGACTCTAATATCATCATCTTCATATCTCAAAACAATCATAAGGAATCAAACTTCTCATAGTATTCAATGCACTTTATATGAAAGTTTTTATTATATCCCTCTTGGATATCTATCATATTAGGACTGAATTTATAACCAAAGCAAATTACCATGTTGCTAAATACTCTCAAAATAATATAAGCATGAGAGTTCATCAATTCTATAAAATAAGGCCACCGCCGTGCTCTAAAAAGATACAAGTGAAGTACTAGAGCAAAATTGCCTAGCTCAAAATATATAAGTGAAGCACATAGAGTATTCTAGTAAATCACAATTCATGCGTGTCTCTGCCAAAAGGTGTGTACAACAAGGATAATTGTGGTAAACTAAAAAGCAAAGACTCACATCATACAAGATGCTCCAATTAAAACACATATCATGTGGTGAATAAAAATATAGCGTCAAGTAAAGTTACCGATAGACGAAGATGGAAGAGGGGATGCCTTCCGGGGCATCCGCAAGATTAGGATCTTAGTTGTCCTTGAATATTACCTTGGGGTTCCTTGGGCACCCCCAAGCTTAGGCTCTTGCCACTCCTTATTCCATAGTCCATCAAATCCTTACCCAAAACTTGAAAACTTCACAACACAAAAATCAAGAGAAAATCTTATAAGCTCTGTTAGTATAAGAAAATAAATCACCACTTTATGGTATAGTTGCAAACTCATTCTTTATTATATTGGTGTAATATCTACTGACCAACTTTTCCATGGTTCATACCCCCTGATACTACCCATAAATTCATCAAAATAAGCAAACAACACATAGAAAACAGAATCTGTTAAAACCAGAACAGTCTTTAGTAATCTGTAACTCTCGAATACTTCTGTAACTCCAAAAATTATGAAAAATTAGGACAACCTGAGAAATTTGTGCACCAATCCATAGCAAAAAGAATCAGATCAAAAGCATGTTTCAATAAAATCCTGATAATTATGTAGTGGGCGAAAAAGTTTCTGTTTTTCAGCAGGATCAACACGACTATCACCGTAAGCTATCGTAAAGGTGTAACTTGGCACAAACACTAATTAAAACACAAAACCACATCTATCCAGAGTCTAGATGAATTATTTATTACTAAACAGGAACAAAAATAAAGAACAAAAATAAAATTGGGTTGCCTCCCAACAAGCGCTATTGTTTAACGCCCTTAGCTAGGCATAAAACACGAATAGATCTAGGTATTGTCATATTTGGTATGCAATCCATAAGTGGCTCTCATAATAGATTCATATGGCAATTTAATTTTCTTTCTAGGAAAGTGTTCCATGCCCTTCCTTAATGGAACTTGGAATCTAATTTTTCCTTCTTTCATATCAATAATTGCACCAATCGTTCTAAGGAAAGGTCTACCAAGAATAATAGGACATGTAGGATTGCAATCTATATCAAGAACAATGAAATCTACGGGCAATATAATTCCTATTTTCAACAATAATAACATCATTAATCCTTCCCATAGGTTTATTAATAATGGAATCTGAAGATGCAAATTTAAAGAACAATCATCAAATTCACGGAAACCTAACACATCACATAAAGTTTTTGGAATCATGGAAACGCTAGCACCCAAATCACACAAAGCATGGCACTCATAATCTTTAATCTTAATCTTAATAGTAGGGTCCCATTCATCATTAAGTTTTCTAGGGACAGAAACTTCCAATTCAAGCTTTTCTTCAAAAGATTGCGTCATAGCATCAATGATATGTTTAGTAAAAGCTTTGTTTTGATTATAAGCATGAGGAGAATTCAACATGGATGCCACAAGGAAATACAATCTATTAAAGAAAAATTATCATAATTAAATTCCTTGAAATCCAAAAGAGTGGGTTCATTTCTACTTAAAGTCTTGACCTCTCCAATCCCACTTTTACCAATTTTTGCATCTAGATCTAAAAACTCTGAATCGTTGGGAAGCCTTTTAACTAAAGTTGACTCATCTTTAGTCCCATATTTCTCAAGATTTATATTGGAAAACAAAGATTCAATAGGAGTCACATCAATCACTTTAAGATCTTCATCATTATTTTCACGAAAAGTAGAAGAACACGCTTTTATAAACTGATCCTTTTAGCACGCATCTTCGCGGTTCTTTCTTTGCACTCATCAATGGAAATTCTCATGGCCTCTCTTTTTATTTTGGCTTCTTTAGCCTCTCTTTTTTTCTTTTCTAATTTCCTCACATGGTACAATGCTCTAATAATGATGATCATCACACTTCTATTTACTTACAACTCGAAAAATTACAACTCTATACTTTGAACAAAAACATGACTGTATGGTGAATGCCTCCGGCGGTGTACCGGCATGTGGAATGAATCAAGAGTGACATGTATGAAAGAATTATGAAATGTGGCTTTGCCACAAATACAATGTCAACTACATGATCATGCAAAGCAATATGACAATGACGAAACGTGTCATAATAAACAGAACAGTGGAAAGTTGCATGGCAATATATCTCGGAATGGCTATGGAAATGCCATAATAGGTAGGTATGGTGGCTGTTTTGAGGAAGGTATATGGTGGGTGTATGGTACAGGCGAAAGTTGTGCGGTACAAGAGAGGCTAGCAATGCTGGAAGGGTGAGAGTGCGTATAATCCATGGACTCAACATTAGTCATAAAGAACTCACATACTTATTGCAAAAATCTATTAGTCATCGAAACAAAGTACTACACACATGCTACTAGGAGGATAGATTGGTAGGAAAATACAATCTCTCATCCCCGACCGCCACTCATAAGGAAGACAATCAAAAAATATCTCATGCTCCAACTTTGTTACATAACGGTTCACCATACGTGCAGGCTATGGGAATCACAAACCTCAACACAAGCATTTCTCAAATTCACAATTACTCCACTATCATGACTCTAATATCATCATCTTCATATCTCAAAACAATCATAAGGAATCAAACTTCTCATAGTATTCAATGCACTTTACATGAAAGTTTTTATTATATCCCTCTTGGATGCCTATCATACTAGGACTAAATTTGTAACCAAAGAAAATTACCATGTTGTTAAAAAAATCTCAAAATAATATAAGTGAAGCATGAGAGTTCATCAATTCTATAAAATAAGGCCGCCGTCGTGCTCTAAAAAGATATAAGTGAAGTACTAGAGCAAAATTGCCTAGCTCAAAAGATATAAGTGAAGCACATAGAGTATTCTAGTAAATAACGATTCATGTGTGTCTCCCCCAAAAGGTGTGTACAACAAGGATAATTTTGGTGAACTAAAAAGCAAAGACTCAAATCATACAAGATGCTCCGAGAAAAAACACATATCATGTGGTGAATAAAAATATAGCATCAAGTAAAGTTACCGATAGATGAAGATGAAAGAGGGGATGCCTCCCGGAGCATCCCCAAGATTAGGCTCTTGGTTGTCCTTGAATATTACCTTGGGGTTCCTTGGGCAGCCCCAAGCTTAGCCTCTTTCCACTCTTTATTCCATAGTCCATCAAATCCTTACCCAAAACTTGGAAACTTCACAACACAAAACTCAACAAAAAATCTTATAAGCTCTGTTAGTATAAGAAAATAAATCACGACTTTAAGGTACTGTTGCAAACTCATTCTTTATTTATATTGGTGTAATATCTACTATATTACAACTTTTCCATGGTTCATACCCCCCGATACTACCCATAGATTCCTCAAAATAAGCAAACGACACATAGAAACAGAATGTGTTAAAAATAGAAGAGTCTGTAGTAATCTGTAACTCTTGAATACTTCTGTAACTCCAAAAATTATGGAAAAATAGGAAAACTTGAGAAATTTGTGCACCATTCCAGAGCAAAATGAATCAGATCAAAATCATGTTTCAATAAAATCCTGGGAATTATGTACTGGGTGCAAAAGTTTCTGTTTTTCAGCAGGATCAACACAACTATCACCGTAAGCTATCGTAAAGGTTTAACTTGGCACAAACACTAATTAAAACACAAAACAACATCTAACCAGAGTCTAGATGAATTATTTATTATTAAACAGGAACAAAAATAAAGAACAAAAATAAAATTGGGTTGCCTCCCAACAAGCGCTATTGTGTAACGCCCTTAGCTAGGCATAAAACACGAATAGATCTAGGTATTGTCATCTTTGGTATGCAATCCATAAGTGGCTCTCATAATAGATTCATATGGCAATTTAATTTTCTTTCTAGGAAAGTGTTCCATGCCCTTCCTTAATGGAACTTGGAATCTAATGTTTCCTTCTTTCATATCAATAATTGCACCAGTCGTTCTAAGGAAAGGTCTACCAAGAATAATAGGACATGTAGGATTGCAATCTATATATAGAACAATGAAATCTACTGGCACATAATTCCTATTTACAACAATAATAACATCATTAATCCTTTCCATAGGTTTCTTAATAGTGGAATCCAAAGAAGCAAATTTAAAGAACATTCATCAAATTCACGGAAACCTAACACATCACATAAAGTTTTTGAATCGTGCAAACGCTAGCACCCAAATCACACAAAGCATGGCACTCATAATCTTTAATCTTAATCTTAATAGTAGGTCCAACTCATCATAAAGTTTTCTAGGGACAGAAACTTCCAATTCAAGCTTTTCTTCAAAAGATTGCATCCTAGCATCAACGATATGTTTAGTAAAAGCTTTGTTTTGATTATAAGCATGAGGAGAATTCAACATGGATTGCAACAAGGAAATACAATCTATTAAATAAAAATTATCATAATTTAATTCCTTGAAATCCAAAAGAGTGGGTTCATTGCTACTTAAAGTCTTCACCTCTCCAATCCCACTTTTATCAATTTTTGCATCTAGATCTAAAAACTCCGAATCGTTGGGACGCCTTTTAACTAAAGTTGACTCATCTCCAGTCCCATATTTATCAAGATTTATATTGGAAAACAAAGATTCAATAGGAGTCACATGAATCACTTTAAGATCTTCATCATTATTTTCATGAAAACTAGAAGAACACGCTTTTATAAACCGATACTTTTTAGCACGCATCTTAGTGGTTCTTTCTTTGCACTAATTAATGGAAATTTCCATGGCTTTGAGAGACTCATTGATATCATGCTTAGGTGTAATAGATATAAGTTTCAAAGAATCAATATCAAGAGAAATTCTATCCACGTTCCTGGCCAAATTATCGATCTTGGTTTTTTCTTCTTCAATCAAAGCATTGAAATTCTTTTGCGATCTCATAAATCTTTAACACTAATCTCAAAATCAGAGGGCATCTTATTAAAATTTCCATAAGAATTTTTGTAGGAATTGCCACAATTATTAGAGGAATTACTAGGAAACGGCCTAGGATTAAAATTACCTCTATATGCATTATTACCAAAGTTGCTCCTACCAACAAAATTCACACCCATAGATTCATTATTATTATCAATCAAAGTGGACAAAGGCATATCATTAGGATCAAAAGAAGCACTCTTACTAGAAAATAATATCATAAGTTCATCCATCTTTCCACTCAAAACATTAATTTCTTCAATCGCATGCACTTTTTTACTAGTGGATCTTTCGGTGTGCCATTGAGAATAATTAGCCATAATATTATCTAGGAGTTTAGTAGCTTCTCCTAAAGTGATTTCCATAAAAGTACCTCCCGCGGCCGAATCTAAAAGATTTCTAGAAGCGAAACTCAATCCGGCATAAAAATTTTGTGGAATCATCCACAAATTCAAACCATGTGTAGGGCAATTTCGTATCATCAATTTCATCCTCTCCCAAGATTGTGCAACATGTTCGTGATCAAGTTGCTTAAAATTCATAACATCGTTCCTAAGGGAGATGATCTTAGCGGGAGAAAAAAATACTTAGAGATGAAAGCTTCTTTACACTTGTTCCACCAAGCAATACTATTTTTAGGTAAAGATGAAAACCTAGTTTTAGCATGATCTCTAAGCGAAAACGAGAATAGATTTAATTTAAAAATATCATTATCCACATCTTTCTTCTTTTGCATATCACACAAATCAATGAAATTGTTTAGATGGGATGTGGCATCTTCACTAGGAAGGCCAGAAAATAGATCTTTCATAACAAGATTTAGCAAAGTGACATTAATTTCACAAGATTCCGCATTAGTAGCAGGAGCAATCAGATTACTAATAAAATCATTGTTGTTGGTGTTTGAAAAGTCACACAATTTGGTATTATCTTGATCCATCATTACAAAGCAAGAAATCCAAGACACGAGCACACAAAAAGCAAGCGAAGAAGATGAACGGAAGAGGAGCGAAGAAAAGGCAATTTTTTCGAAAATCGTTTTAGAAGTGGGGGAGAGGAAAACGAGAGGCGAATGGCGAATAATGTAATGCAAGAGATGAGATTTTATGATGGGTACATGGTATGGCTTGACTTAGCGTAGATCTCTCCGATAACGGCGCCAGAAATTCTTCTTGCTACCTCGTGAGCTTGCGTTGGTTTTCCCTTGAAGAGGAAAGGGTGATGCAGCAAAGTAGAGTAAGTATTTCCCTTAGTTTGAGAACCAAGGTATTAATCCAGTAGGAGAAAATGCACAAGTCACCGAATACCTACACAAACAATCAAACAAACTTGCACCCAACGCGATAAAGGGGTTGTCAATCCCTTCACAGTTACTTGCAAAAGTGAGATCCGGTAGAGATAGATAAACGGTAAAGTAAATATTTTTGGTAGTTTTGGTTTATAGATCGAAAAGTTAAAGATTGCAAAATAGTAGATCAGAAACTAATATGCTGGAAAATAGAACTTATATGATGGAAAAGAGACCCGTGGACATAGGTTTCACTAGTGGCTTCTCCCAAGATAGCAAATAATATGGCGGGTGAACAAATTACTGTCGAGCAATTGATAGAAGAGCGCATAATTATAACGATATCTAAGGCAATGATCATGAACATAGGCATCACGTATTTGTCAAGTAGACCAAAATGATTCTGCATCTACTACTATTACTCCACACATCGACCGCTATCCAGCATGCATCGAGAGTATTAAGTTCATAAAGAACGGAGTAACACGTCAAGTAAGATGACATGATGTAGAGGAATTAACTCAAGCAATATGATGAAAACCCCATCTTTTTATCCTCGATGGCAACAATACAATATGTGCCTTGCTGCCCCTACCGTCACTTGGAAAGGATATCACAAGATTGAACCCAAAGCTAAGCACTTCTCCCATTGCAAGAAAAACTAATCTAGTAGGCCAAACAAAACCGATAATTCAAAGAGACTTGGAAAGATAATTAATCATGAATATAAGAATTCAGAGAAGACTCAAATAATATTCATTGATAATCTGATCATAAATCCACAATTCATCGGGTCTCGGCAAACACACCGCAAAAGAGTATTACATCGAATAGATCTCCATGAATGTCAAGGAGAACATGGTATTGGGAATCAAAGAGAGATAAGAAACCATCTAGCTACTAGCTATGGACCCGTAGGTCTGTGGTAAACTACTCACACTTCAGCGGAAGGGCAATGGTGTTGATGTAGAAGCCCTCCTTGATCAAATCCCCCTCGTACAGGACGCCAAAAAGGCCCCTAGATGGGATCTCACGGGTACAGAAGGTTGCGGCGGTGGAAAAGTGTTTCCGTGGATCCCCTTGATGGTTTTGTGGTATAAGAGTATATATGGGCGAAAGAATTAGGTCAGGAGACCCACGAGGGGCCCACAAGACAGGGGGCGTGCCCTACCCCCCCCCCCCCCCCCGGGGCGTGCCCTCCACCCCTGTGGCCGCCTCGTGGCTCCTCCGGCTTCATCTCCAAGTGTCCTGGTTTGCTTCTGGTCCAAGAAAGATCATCGCAAAAGTTTTATTCCGTTTGGTATTCCTTTTCTGCGAAATTGTAAAACAGGAAAAAAAATAGAAACTATCACTGGGCTCTAGTTTAATAGGTTAGTCCCAAAAATAATATAAAATAGCATATAAATGCATATAAAACATCCAAAACAGATAATATAATAGCATGGTACAATCAAAAATTATAGATACATTGGAGACGTATCACCTTCCTACCCCGAATAGGAATAGGAGAGGGGGTTGGCCGAACTAGGAGAGGATCCCAAGTAGGATTCCTCCTACTTGGGGCGCCCCCTTGGCTACCTCTCCTCCCCTCCAACCTATATAATATGTGAGGAGGGGGCGCCTACAACATAGAAAAACTATTGTTAGCCGTGTGCGCCGCCCCCCCTCCACAGTTTACACCCCTAGTCATATTGTCACGGTGCTTAGGCAAAGCCCTGCACAAATCACTTCACCATCACCGTCACCACGTCGTCGCGCTAACGGAACTCATCTACTTCCTCGACAGTGATACGTCTCAAACGTATCTATAATTTATGAAGTATTCATGCCATGTTTACAATAGTTTTATATGATTTTGGTATGATTTGATTAGAACTAACCCGGACTGACGCTGTTTTCAGCAGAACTACCGTGGTGTTGTTTTGTGCAGAAATAAAAGTTCACGGAATGCGCTGAAAATCAACGGAGATTTTTTTGGAAAATATAAAAAATACTGGAACGAAAAGTTATCGGAGGGGAGTCCCATGGGCCCACGAGGGTGAAGGGCGCCCCCACCCCCTTGGGGCGCGCCCCTGTGCCTCTTGGACTCTCCGTGGGGCCCCCTAACTTGTTCTTGACGCCAACCTCTCCTATAAATGGCCAAACCTCCAGAAAATAACCTAGATCAAAAGTTCTGTCGCCGCAAGCCTCTGTAGCCACGAGAAATCAATCTAGGCCCTCTCTGGCACCCTGCCGGAGGGTGCCATCATCACCAGAGGCCATGGGGAAGGATCTCGGAGGGGCCATCATTGCCATGAAGGACAAGGACCATAGGGAGGACCTCTCCCCATCCAGGGGGAGGCCATGGAGGAAGCATAAGGGGGAGAACCTCTCCTCCTCTCTCTCTCGGTGGTGTCGGAGTGCCATAGGGAGGGGAATCATCTCCGCGGTGATCGTCTTCATAAACATCACCATCATCATCACCATCCTCATCTCTTTTACGTGGTCCACTCTCCCTCACCCCGCTGTAATCCCTACTTGAACATGGTGCTTTATGCCACATATTATGATCCAATGATGTGTTGCCATCCTATGATGTTTTGAGTAGATATCCTTTGTCTTTGGGTTGATTGTTGATCTAGATTGGTATGAGTTGTATGTTTTATTTTGTTGCTGTCCTATTGTGTCCTCCGTGTCGCGCAAGCATGAGTTTAACAGTACAACTGAGGGAGTCCTAGACTAGGGGGTGTCCGGACAGCCGGACTATCGTCGTCAGCCGAACTCCAAGACTATGAAGATACAAGATTGAAGACTTCGTCCCATGTCCGGATGGGACATTCCTTGGCGTGGAAGGCAAGCTTGGCAATACGGATATGTAGATCTCCTACCATTGTAACCGACTCTGTGTAACCCTAGCCCTCTCTGGTGTCTATATAAACCGGAGGGTTTTTGTCCATAGGACGAAAAAAAATCATACCATAGTTTAGCTTCTAGGGTTTAGCCTCCTTGATCTCGTGGTAGATCCACTCTTGTACTACCCATATCATCAATATCAATCAAGCAGGAGTAGGGTTTTACCTCCATCGAGAGGGCCCGAACCTGGGTAAAAGCATCGTGTCCCTTGTCTCCTGTTACCATCCGCTTAGACGCACAGTTCGGGACCCCCTACCCGAGATCCGCCGGTTTTGACACCGACATTGGTGCTTTCATTGAGAGTTCCTTGGTGTCGTCGCTCATAGGCCCGATGGCTCCTTCGATCATCAACAGTAATGCGGTCCAGGGTGAGACTTTTCTCCCCGGACAGATCTTTGTATTCGGGGGCTTTGCACTGCGGGCCAATTCGCTTGGCCATCTGGAGCAGATCGAAAGCTACGCCCCTGGCCATCAGGTCAGATTTGGAAATTTGAACTATACGGCCGACGTCCGCGGAGACTTGATTTTCGACGGATCCGAGCCACAGCCGAGCGTGCCGCACTGTCGCGATGGGCATGATTTAGCTCTGCTGCCGGACAGTGCCCTGGAGGCCGCACGAGAGTCCGCTCCGACCCTTAATTCGGAGCCGACTGCACCGACCGAGGATGGGTGGCTAGACACCGCCTCGGGGGCCGCTACCTCTGCGGCGATGGAACCGAATACCGACCCTGTCCCTTGTGAAACTCGTGACTCCGAGGTGCCGGATTCCTCGCCGGACTCCGAACCTCCCGTGCCCCTACCAATCGAATCCGATTGGGCGCCGATCATGGAGTTCACCGCTGCGAACATCTTTCAGTACTCGCCTTTCAGCGACATCCTGAATTCGCTAAAGTGCCTCTCTCTATCAGGAGAGATTTGGCCGAACTATGGCCAGGATGGTTGGGATGCGGACGACGAAGAAATTCAAAACCCACCCACCACCCACTTCGTAGCCACTGTCGATGATTTAACCGACATGCTAGATCTCAACTCCGAAGATATCGACGGTATGGACGACGATGCCGGAGATGACCAAGAACCAGCGCCCACAGGGCACTGGAAAGCCACCTCAACTCACGATGTATACATGGTGGATACACCAAAAGGAAGCAATAACGAGGAACAATAGGACGCTGCGAAGGATAATTCCCTCGAAAAACAGCCAAAACAGCGACGCAAGCGCCGCCCGAAGTCCCGCCCCGACAACAACAGCACCCATATAGACCTAGCCATAGAGCAGGGCGAACCAGTGGACGACGAGCATGTCACCAGGCAACCATCCGAACAAGATGAATTGGATAAGCAGCCCATCCCTGGCGAAGACAACAGTCCGAATGATCTTACGCCGGACACATTGTTAGAACAAAAAAACCTTCACAAAAGGCTCGTCACCACTGCACGAAGTCTGAAGAAGCAGAAGCGGAAGTTCAAAAAAGCGGAAGACATACTCAGAATGAGATGGAGCAAGGTACTCAAGACCGCGGACAAATACGGCGATAGCGGCCAAACAAAGAGCTACCCGAAGCGCAAACTATTGCCCGAATTCAACGAAGAGGCGATAGAGCCCCCACAGTCAAAAAACAAAGGGGCTGCCCGGTCGGATAGACGACCACATGAAAAACAAAGAGCGGCAAGCGGCGCCACACACAAGCCAGCGCACGATCCATATAATGATCCTCACAAAAAGGATAGCCCGGTCAGGTCCATCTACGGGCCAAGAAGGAAGGCTCCTGGGAGCAAAACAACACGTCGAGTGTTCGAAAATAACGGCACACCCAAATACAGGGGCGCCGCACACCCCCTATGTTTCACCGATGAGGTACTGGATCATGAATTTCCAGCAGGATTCAAGCCCGTAAACATAGAGGCATACGACGGAACAATGCACTCGAGTGCGGATTGAGGATTACATCCTACACATACATATGGCTAGAGGAGATGATCTCCATGCCATAAAATACCTACCCCTCAAGCTCAAAGGGCCAGCCCGGCATTGGCTCAAAAGTCTCCCAGAAAACACCATTGGAAGTTGGGAGGAGCTCGTGGATGCGTTTCGGGCAAATTTCCAGGGGACTTATGTCCGCCCTCCGGATGCAGACGATTTAAGTCACATAACTCAACAGCCCGGAGAGTCAGCCCACAAATTCTGGAACATGTTCCTTACCTAAAAGAACCAAATAGTCGACTGTCTAGACGCCAAAGCCTTAGCAGCCTTCAAACATAACGTCCGAGACGAATGGCTCGCTAGGCACCTCGGCCAGGGAAAGCCAAGGACAATGGCCGCACTAACAAGCCTCATGACCCGCTTTTGCGCAGGAGAAGATAGCTGGCTGGCAAGATGCAGCACCAGCGACCCGAGTACATCCGAGGTCAGGGATGGAAATGGGAAACCACGACGCAGAAAAGACCAGCGCCGGAGTATGGAAAATAGCCCAAAGAGCACTGCAGTCAACGCCGGGTTCAAAAGCTCTCGGCCAAACAACAAAACACTGCCTCTTAAGGACAACAGTGATGAGCTATCCAACCTAAACAAAATCTTGGACAGGATATGTCAAATCCACAAGACTTCGGAAGCTCGCAAACCATACCCACAGAGATTGTTGGGTCTTCAAGAAGTCCGGCCGACTTAATGCCGAACACGAGGGGCTCGACGCACGAAGTGAGGACGACGACGAACCCCACAAGCAGAGCGCCGTGAAACAAAAGACTTTCCCACAAGAAGTCAAAACAGTGAATTCACTTCAAGTGATAACAAGGAAAAATAGGGCGGCACCTACTAAAGTACGTGCCGCACGGTCCACCCCAGCGGAGTCCCGAAGCTGGATGTCAAAACCAATTACTTTCGACCATCAAGATTACTCTAGAGGTATTCAAAACGCAGGATGGACTGCTTTGATATTGGATCCTATAATCGACGGGCTACAGTTTACGCAAGTCCTAATGGATGGCGGCAGCGATATAAACCTGCTATACCAGGACTCAATCCGCAGAATGGGGATAGACCCTACCAAAATTCGCCATAGCAACACT
The DNA here is from genome assembly GCA_021437245.1 of Aegilops speltoides. Taxonomy (NCBI): domain Eukaryota; kingdom Viridiplantae; phylum Streptophyta; class Magnoliopsida; order Poales; family Poaceae; genus Aegilops; species Aegilops speltoides. Next base: position 139,009,159 of record CM038146.1, on the reverse strand, counting down.
TCCTTTAAAGGAGTAACGCCAGGCCTTTATGCCAATTGTACGGGCTCCTTATTACTAGAAGTCGTGTTCGATTCATCCGACAACTTCCGTCGCAAAAAGCTAATCTTCCATATCGCCCCATTTAAAAGTAGCCATCAAGCACTATTGGGACGCGAAGCTTTTGCCCGCTTTAACGCAATACCGCATTATGCGTCTCTTACACTTAAAATGCCCGGTCCACGCCGTATCATCTCATTAAAAGGTAACTTCGAGTGTTCCTCGACCGCGGAAGAACGTGGGACTGCCTTGACAGCCACACACTAATCCGGCTTTGCTGATCAAAGCTCCTAAAACAGGTCACTCAGACACTGAACACGGTTAGACGAAGTCCGGTATAAATAAACAAGGGGCTTACTAGCTACATACCCCTTTACAAGGGGCTGAACGCATGAACAATGACAGCCAATAAAGCTCAATTTTATTTTTTAAATCATGCTCCATTTTAAATACATTTTTCGCATGCTCTTTTTCCAAACTAAGTTCTTCTCTCTTTACAGATGAACAACGTGCTACACCCGTCCAGGATACAACACAACGGAGACACAGGCGCAGACGTGCAGCAGGGACCCGTTACAAGGATTGTTTTCAGATTAAGACCCTGCGTAAACCTTTTTTACTGTCTCTTGTTGATACACATCCCCCGGTCTCTTACCATAACCGTGGAGGAGGCTGGCGTTTTGGCATCGGCCGCATGAGAAGTTTTGCGCGTACCTGGACACTAGGGGCTTAGGGCATTGTTCTGCCCATCATCATAAAGACCGGATACCTTAGGGAGTGTTCGGCGTCTCGAGTTAGGCCTTATATGTATCAGCTCCGAATCATGTCTTTGGTCAAATGTTGGGTTTGCCCGGCTCCTGTGTTTTGCTGCCTTATGTTCCGCTCTATCGGCTAACGCGGCACCAGGAGAACTACTGCAATTGTGCCCCGGTTCGGCCGGGTGAGCACCTCAAGAGAGAAAGCCAAAACCGATCATCATGATATAGCGAGAGACTGGTCAACCACTCGATCGACCACCGGAATGTTTAGAATTCCTCCGCTTTGACGAAGGACCATTTCCCGGTCAGGCACACACGCGCCCCGAGTTTGGAGAGCGTGGTGCCCCTAGGGGCTATAATGTAGCCCCACCATCGAAATCCTATGGCTAAGTGAAAGTGATAAAGCATTATAGTCCGGTTGCCTAGTTTGCTACGCTATCACCTCCTTCACAGGACCAAGACGTTGGATTAAGTGTGAAAACGCGCCTTTTTGCAAACATCCCCGCACCATGTGCGTGGGGGCTGAAGCCGAAGACCGCCATCTTTCAGTTTATATATACATATACGTTAACGGCCGCACAAGAGATGTTTCAATACTTGAACACACAAGTATAAAAAGCCCTTATATTATAAATATGGTTTTACAAATCATACATGTCATTTGAACATAACGTTTTTCGAGCACTGCGACTCTATTAAGCGAGCGCCCTGCAGGACTTCCTCAAAATAGTGCTCAGCGGGTAATCGGCTTCTGTCCGAATCCCGGGACGGAACGTCGGTGGCATCCATCTCTGCCCAGCATGTTTTGACACGGGCGAGAGCCATCCGTGCACCCTCTATGCATACCAACCGCTTCATCGCCTTGATATGCGGCACCGCATCAAGGAACTGCTGCACCAAGACAAAATAACTCTTCGGCTAGGGCCTGTCCGGCCACAGATGAGACACGACATCCTTCATGGCAAGTCCGGACAACCTGTTCAGCTCAGCCCACTCAGCCAATCGATCAGTTAACGGAAGTGGACGCTCCGGACTATGGAATTGAGACGAAAAAAGCTCTTCCATCTCATGATCCTTTTGGCTTTGGCGTGCACGAAGGTCCGCCGCGACTCACCGCCAAATTCAGATAAGCATCCCACGACCCCACAACCGCCCAACCGAGCATACTTGGTCCAGAACTTCCCACGCAGCGAAAGGGCTTTCCAAACCGCAATATCCCTACCGATGCAGCTCCTCCTTTATAGCCCTCATCGCCGAGCGGGCATCTTTGGCTTCGGCAGTGGCCTTCTTCAGGTCCTCTTGCTCCGCTCGGCATTCTCTTTCAAGAAACCCATAGCGGTCGGTAGCATCCTTTAGCTTCACGGCCATTTCGGCCATCTCCTCCCTGCTTCGGCAGTGAGCAGCCTTTTCGGCTTTTAGCTCTTCGGCCGCCTTCAAGGCAACCGCATCACTCTTTCTGGCTTGCTCCTTGACTCGAGCAAGCTCCGCCCGAAGCTCCTCCATAGCAGCGGCGCCATCGCGATCAAGCATACATATTGTCAGCGGCATCAGCTCCCTTACCAGTGACCGGAGAAGCCACCTACCTTGTGACTCGTCAAGCCGTTTATTGACAGCGCGATGTCCGCATCCGCAATGTCAAGTTGCCGCTTCAGTTCGGCAACTACATCAGTCCGGCTGGCCACCGAACGCCCCGCCACCTGTACGGGAAGAGAGACACCTTATAACTGAGATTATGATCCTCAGCACACTGTCGTTTTTCGGCAACATACCGAGTCTCAGGGGCTACTATCTATACAGGGCGCATTTTAAGCGCAAAACTGTCAAAAAAGTATGGTCGTTTTTAAGTACCTCAAACCCCGTCAGTAAACTTCTGACGGCCTCATGCAACCTGCTCTCAGCGGATGAAATCCTTTCAATCACCGTATCCATTAATGTACGATGATCTTCTGGGATAGACGCCCTCTCGAGCAGATCCTTCAGCTCCTCCGGCCGTACAGTAGTTGGTGCCGAACCCTTCGGCCCCGCCGGACTTGGCGAGACCCTCTGCGACGACACCTCAGGGTCATCCGCCCCGCCTGACGGTGCGGCAGATGGAGGCGTCTCGCTCTCCATCATCTCTGGACGAAGATCCCCCGAAGACGAGCTCACGAGAAGGGCTGAGATCCAAACTACAAGGTAAGAACTTCGGTTATCCTCAGAAATAAAAACAGGGATGTCCCTTATTATAAAACTCCTCTTTTCTACTTACGGTTCGCTGAGGGGCCGATTCCCATGGGGAAATAGTGCGGCCGGGGTTTCTCCTGGCGCAGGACCCTCCGGTGAAGATTTCTTCCCCCGCTTTGAGGCCTTGACCTCCGGATCTTCAGAAGCGGTCCTCTTCTCCCCCTGGAGGGAGAGATTCTTGATCCCCCCTTTCTTGAAAGCCTCTTTAGTAGAGGCAGTAGTTTCCCTGTTTCCCCCTTCGCCCTCTTCTAAAGGCGCAGCCTCCAGTATCCTGGCTAGCACAGGATCCGGCGTGGTCTCAGGGAGGGGGGCCGGACACCTTATCAGCTTTGCCTCTGCTATCCACTCTTGTTCAGGGGACAGCTTTTTAAAAGAGCAAGAATTATGATGAATATATGAATAGCACGTCCGGGCACGGGAACTACTTACTTGAGTATCCGGGCGATTGCAGCTTAGGCCTGCATCCTCGGTCAAGTCCGGACACATCTCTTGTGATCCGAAGAACAGTTTGTACATCTCCACTCAAGGCCGCACCCATGAGGTGGCGGAGAGCTCATGTCCCTCCGGATTGAATTCCCACACCGGAGAGAGCGACGATGTAGGCGTATGCGCGGATCAGATAACTCGCGCCACTACGACCAGATTGATCTCCCTCTCTTGTCTCTTGGAGGTCTCAAATCCGGCCCTACAGTATTGGTACGTCCTTGGACGGCCCCCAGTCAAGCCCTTTGTTGACCCACGACGCCAGCCACTGTGGAGGACCCAGACGAAAGGCAGGTGGCGCCGCTTGCCTGGTGCCCCTGGGAGCGGTGATGTAGAACCACTCCTGTTGCCACAAACCAAACTCCTCTTGAAAAGAGCCCTCGGGCCATGGAGCATCGGTCCTCTTGCTTATAACAGCCCCTCCGCACTCTGCCTGCCGCCCCTCGATCATCTTCGGCTCCATGTTGAAAGTCTTGAGCCACAATCCGAAGTGAGGGGTAGTGCGGAGGAAGGCTTCGCAGACAACAATGAAAGATGAGATGTGGAGGATGGACTCCGAAGCCAAGTCATGGAACTCCAGCCCATAATAGAACATGAGCCCCCTCACGAAGGGGTCCGTCGGGAAGCCTAAACCCCGACGGAAGTGAGACATGAACACCACGTTTTCACCAGGCTCGGGGGTGGGAATGACTTGCCCTTGGGCGCGCAGCCTATGCGAAATCTCGCAGGTTAGATACCTGGCATCTCTCCGCTTTAGCACGTCCTCTTCCGTGATGGAGGAGGGCACCCACCGGCCCTATATGTCGGAGCCGGACATTGTCGAAGGTCCGAAGCACTTGAATCTGGCGCCTTGGGTGTTGGAACTCGGAGCGAGGGGCGGATTCGATTAAGGATCCAAGAAAAGGAACAGGCCTTGGTCTCATTATAAAGGGGTAGAATACCAAGGGCCGTCCCCGTGACCGTTTGGAACTCGCCTCCGATGGAGGGGGCATGGCAACGGGCGCGGTTGGGTTACCCACGTCCGTATTGATGAGAATCCCGGAATAAGGGGACACGATCTCTGCTTCGACAAGACGTGCCAAGGAAACTGCTTCGCTAAACGCACGAAGGTGGAATAAAAAAACGATTCGAGTAAAGGCTTGGCCGTGGTGTGACGTCACGCCACGAAATACGTCAGCAGATTGAACTTGTGTAACAATTATTCTCTCTATGGAGATATGTGGAATTTATTTTGTAGAGCCGGACACTATCCTAACGTTCACAATCTTCTACGAATTATTCGGAGGAGGAACCCGCCTTGCAATGCTGAAGACAATATGCGCGCCGGACTCGTCGTCATTGAAGCCCGGTTCAGGGGATACTGAGGGAGTCCTGGACTAGGGGTGTCCGGATAGCCGAACTATCATCATTGGCCGGACTCCAAGATTATGAAGATACAAGATTGAAGACTTCGTCCGTGTCCGGATGGGACTTTCCTTGGCGTGGAAGGCAAGCTTGGCAATACGGATATGTAGATCTCCTACCATTGTAACCGACTCTGTGTAACCCTATCCCTCTCTGGTGTCTATATAAACCGGAAGGTTTTAGTCCATAGGACGAACAACAATCATACCATAGGCTAGCTTCTAGGGTTTAGCCTCCTTGATCTCGTGGTAGATCCACTCTTGTACTACCCATATCATCAATATCAATCAAGCAGGAGTAGGGTTTACCTCCATCGAGAGGGCCCAACCTGGGTTAAAACATCGTGTCCCTTGTCTCCTGTTACCATCCGCCTAGACACACAGTTCGGGACCCCCTACCCGAGATCCGCCGGTTTTGACACCGACATTGGGCTTTATCTTAATGATCCTTAGTAGTTGCGGATGCTTGCTAGAGTTCCAATCATAAGTGCATATGATCCAAGAATAGAAAGTACGTTAGCTTATGCCTCTCCCTCATATGAAATTGCAATAGTGATTACCGATCTTGTTAACAATTGCCTAGGATAATTCCGCACACCGACCCATCAATACTCCACACCCGCTATTTATAATAGTTAGTAATATATTATAACTTTATGATAACATCACCTACTTTTATATTTTAGCTCTCCGATATCATACAAAGTTATCCTCTTCATACCCACAACGTAGTTTTATTTCTCGTTTCTAGTTGGAAGCAAACGTTTGGTGTACGTAGTCGTATCAGTGTCAGATAGGACTTAAGAGAATATTGATCTTACCTTTATCTCCTTGTGGGTTCACACTCCATACTTTTCACTTCCACCTTGGGGAATTGCTACGATGATTCCCTGCACTTGGGGATTATCAAGCTCTTTTCTGGCACCGTTGCCGGGGAGCAATAGCATGGGGTTGATATTCTCGTGTGTGCTTGTTTGCTTTCTTCACTAAGTAGTTTTTGTTTTCCCTTTTAGTTTTTCTTAGTTTTGGGTGAAACATACAAAAAAATCGAAAAATTAAAATACAAAAAGATGCACTTGCCTCATATGCCTAAAAAGTTCTTTTATAAAGAGAAGTGATTGGAAAGTTATGCATTGAAGAAGTGAGGGTGGACCTTGAGCACTTGTGTTCATGCTCATGGAAACAATGTAAAAAATTTCATGGAAGTTTCTCTGTAAATAATTTATCCCCTTGTATATATTCATTGTATTATAAAAATAATGTGCCAAGCTTTGGTTTTAGGATGATTAGATTGCTTGTTTACTATGTGCAGTACAAAAACAGAAACTTTGGCTGTAGCGCGTGAATTTATATTTTTTACTGGAAAGTCAAATGGGTCTGTAACTATTTGAAAATTACTTCTGGACAAATTGTTTAAATTTTCATATTTGTTTTAGAATTTTTTGAGTTACAGAAGTATACTAAATTTCCATATTACTACAGATTGTCCTGTTTTTGACAGATTCTGTTTTCTATGTGTTGTTCGCTTATTTTGATGAATCCATGGGTAGTATCGGGGGGTCTGAACCATGGTGAAGTTGGAATACAGTAGATAAAGTGCTAATATGAAATTGGAATGAGTTTAAAACAGTACCTAAAGGTAGTGAATTGCTTTAGTATACTAACGGATCTCACAAAGTTTTTGTTAAAGTTTTTGTGGATGAAGTCTTTGAAGAACAAGGAGTTACCGATGTGAGAAGAATAAACGGAGGCAAGAGTTCAAGCTTGGGCATTCCCAAGGCACCCCAAGTAAATATTCCAAGTATACTCAAGCATCTAAGCTTGGGGATGCCCCGGTTGACATCCCATCTTTCTTCTTCAACAATTATCGGTATACCTTGGTTTTTGTTTTGTTCACATGATTTGTGTCCTTTGTGTTTTTATTTTTCTTTAGGAACCATGCTAGTATGAGATCCCTTGAATGATATTATAGAATGCTCTCTGTGCTTCACTTAAATCTTTTGGGTATAGTTTTATAGAATGCTTTGTGTGCTTCACTTATATATTTTGAGCTTGGATATTGGTTAGTCTATATTAATTGTAGAATGCTCCATGAACTTCAGTTATATACTCCCTCCATTCCTAAATATAGGGTGTATAGTTTTTGGCACGAAAATTAAAGAACGCACACGGAGGGAAAATTTAACAAGTTTTTGGCGAGATTACACCTGACTAATTGACATGATGAATAGAGGAGCTTGCGTGATATAAGGAAATGTAATCAAATTCCTAAAAAAATTATCCAAACGAGTGGTGCAACGCAATGCACCTTATATTTCGGAATTTTCTCAAAAATCTATACACCTTATATCAAGGAACGGAGGAAGTATTTTGGAGTATGAATAATACTATCATCTAAAGTGGGTTTGGAAGTGTGTCAACTTTAGGAATTAGTGATCCCACTATTTTGGAGGGTGTTGAATCTTAGTGTGATATTTATGAAATCGGATTTGGAAGAGTGTCAACTTTAGTTAGTAATGATTCCACTATTTTGGAAGAGGTTCCAATTGATTATGAGAACAAAGTTGCTATCTATGATGATTATTATGATGACATGTATTCTACAAAGAATAATGTTAACCATGAAACTTGTCATCATGATTTTAATTTTCAATTGGATTATGCCTCACATGATAGTTATTTTGTTGAGTTTGCTCCCACTATTCTGAATGAGAAGAATTTTTGCTTATGTGGAGAGTAGAAAAATTTCTATGCTTGTAGATCATAAAAATAATACTTTATGTGATGGTTGTTGTCGGTGTCAAAACCGGCGGATCTCGGGTACGGGGTCCCGAACTGTGCGTCCAGGCGGATGGTAACAGGAGACAAGGGACACGACAGTTTTTACCTGTGTTCGCCCTCTCGATGGAGGTAAAACCCTACTCCTGATTGATTGATATTGATGATATGGGTAGTACAAGAGTGGATCTACCACGAGATCAAGGAGGCTAAACCCTAGAAGCTTGCCTATGGTATGATTGTTGTAATGGTTGTCTGTCCTACAGACTAAAACCCTTCGGTTTATATAGACACCAGAGAGGGCTAGGGTTACACAGAGTCGGTTACAATGGTAGGAGATCTATATATCCGTATTGCCAAGCTTGCCTTCCACGCCAAGGAAAGTCCCATTCGGACACGGGACGAAGTCTTCAATCTTGCATCTTCATAGTCTTGGAGTTCGGCTGACGATGATAGTCCGGCTGTCCGGACACCCCCTAGTCCAGACTCCTCAAGAGCTCTCGAACCAGGCTTCAATGACGATGAGTCCGGGCAAGATATTGTTCGGCATTGCAAGGCGGGTTCCTCCTCCTAATAATTCATAGAAGATTGTGAACACCAGATAGTGTCCGCTCGCAAAATAAATTCCACATTCCACCATAGAGAGAATAATATGTACACAAGTTCAATCTCCGATGTATTTTGTGGCATGACGTCACACCACCACCAAGCGCCATTTGAATCATTTTTATTACACCACCTCAAGGCTTAGCGAAGCGGTTTCCTTGGCACGCCTTGTCGAAGCAGAGATCGTGTTCCCTTATTCCGAGATTCCCATCAATACGGACGTGGGTAACCCAACTGCGTTTCATTGCCACGCCTCTATCGGAGGCGAGTCCCGAACGGTCACAGGATGGCTCTTGGTATTCCCTTCTTTATAACGGACCAAGGCTCGCTTTTCTTCAATCCTAAATCGAATCTACTCTCGCCCGAAGTTCCAACACCCAGAGCCCCAGATTCGGGTGCTTCGGACCTTCAAAAATGTCCGGCTCCGACTTACAGGGCCGGTGGATGCCCTCCTCCGTCACGAAAGAAGACGTGCTAAAGTTGCGAGAGGCCAAGTACCTGTCTTACGAGATTTCGCATAGGTTGCCCGCCAAAGGGCAAGTCATTCCCACCCCCGAGCCCATGAGTATGTCGTGTTTGTATCCCACCTCCGCCGGGTTTAGGCTTCCGATGGATCCTTTTGTGAGAGGGCTGATGTTTTACTATGGGTTGGAATTCCACGACTTGGCTCCGAGTCCATCCTCCATATCTCTTCATTCATTGTCGCTTCACGGCCTTCCTCCGCATTACCCTCACTTCGCTTAGGAGTTTAAGACCTTCGACGTGGAGCCAAGATGATCGAGGGGCCAAGCAGAAAGCGGCGGGCGGTTGTAAGCGTAGGGCCGACGCCCATGGCCCGAGGGCTCTTTTCAGAGGAGCTTGGCTTGTGGCAACAGGAGTGGTTCTACATAATCGCTCCTGTGGGCAGCAGTGAAGCCGCCGCCCATCTTCCGCCGGGCCCTCCGCAGCGGCCGATGTCATGGGTCAGCCTAAGGGCTCAACTGGGGCCGCCAAAGGACGTGCCCCTATTGCAGGGCCAGATTCAAGACCTCCAGGCGAGGGAGATCGATCTGGTCATGGTGATGCAGGTCATGCTGATTAGGCCTCTCCTGCCCTGCAAACGCTGTCCTCTCCGGCTGTGGGAGTTTAATTCGGAGGGACCACGAATTCTCCAACACTTCATGGGTACGACACCCGTGGAGATGTACAAACTGTTCTTCAGATCACGAGAGGCGTGTCCGAAATTGACCGATGACGCCGGCCTAAGCTGCAATCGCCTGGATACACAAGTAAGTAGCTCCGTGTCCGGACATACCATTTGTTTGCCTTTCTATGATTCGCTTTTTGACCAATTGCCCTCTAAACAGGAGTGGATAGCGCAAGCAAATCGACACGGTGTCCAGCCCTCCCAGAGACCGCCACGGATCCCGTGGCCGGGTCAGATGTCGGAGGTTGCTCCTTCAGAGGAAGGCGAAGGGGAGAACAGAGGAACTACCGCCCAACCAAGGACGCTTTTGAGGAAGGGGATCGAGAATCCTCCTTCCGTGGGGAGAAGAGGACCGCCCCAAAACCCGGAGGCCAAAGCCCCTGCGGGGAAGAGATCTTCACCAGAGGGTCCCGTGATCCGGAGAGGCTCCCACCGCATGCCTCCCCTAAAGAATCAGCCTCCAATGAGCCGTAAGTAGAAAAAAGGAGTTTTGTAATAAGGCATCCCTATTGGTGCTTCCGAGGATAACTTAAGTTTTACCTTGTAGTTCCGATCTCCGCCCTTCTCGATGAGCTCGCTTTCGGGAACTCCGTCCGAGATGATGGAGAGCGAGACGCCCATCCGCCGCACCATCGGATAGGGCGGACGAGCTCAAGTGTCATCACGAGGGTATCCTCGAAGTCCGGCAGGTCAATAGTTCGCACCAACCGGTGTGCGGCCGGGAGCCAAGGATCTGCTGAGAGGGCATCTATTCAAGGTCACCGCATAATCGATGAGTACGGTGATTGAAAGAATTTCATCCGCCAAGGCGGATTGCGTGATGCCGCCAGAGTTTGTTTGGCGAGGTTTGAGGTACGTAAAAATGACATACCCTTTGACAGTTTTACACATAAAGTGCGCCATGTATAGATAGTAGCCCCTGAGACTCGGTAGGGTGTCGAGAACAACAGCATGCCGAGGATCAAGATCCCTGGTATTGATTTACGCCTTTCCTAAGCAGGTGGCGGATAGTTCGGTGGCTAGCCGGACTGATGGAGTTGCCGAACTAAAGCGGTAGCTCGACATTGCGGATGCGGACATCGCGCTGGTCAATAAACGACTTGACGAGTCACAAGGTAGGTTTTTTCTCTGTGGTCACCTAGTAAGGGAGCCGAAGCCCACTCCTTACAACATGTGTGCTCAATGCAGATGGTGCCGCTGTGTGGAGAGCTTTTCGCAGAACTTGCTCAAGACAAGGAGCAAGCCGAGGAGTGATGCGGCTGCCTCGAGGGCGGCCAAGAGCTAGAAGCCGAAGGGCTGCACACCGCCGGCTAGGAGGAGATGGCCGAAATGGCCGTGAAGTTGAAAGATGCTACCGATCGCAATGATGTTCTTGAAAAGGAATGCCTAGCGGAGCAAGAAGACTGGGAAGGCCACCACCGGCCAAGGATGCCCGCTCGCTATGCGGGCTATAAAGGAGGATCTGCGCCAGTCGAGACATTGTGGCTAGTAAGCCCTTTCACACGCGGAGGTTTACAGATCCAAAGTATGCTCACTTGGCCACCGTGGGGTCCGGAGGATCCTTATATGGATTTAGCAATGAAAAGCGGCAGATGCTGCCAGCACTTCCAAAGTCAGAAGGATCACAAGATGGAAGAGCTGTTTTGGTCTCAATTCCATAGTCCGGAGCGTTCACTTCCGTTGACCGATCGGCTGGCCGAGTGGGCTGAACTGAATAGATTGTCCGGACTTGCCATGACAGATATCGTGGCTCATGTCTGGACGGATAGGCCCAAGCTGAAGAGTTATTTTGGCTTATTGCAGCAATTCCTTGGGGCGGTGCCGCATATCAAGGCTATGAAGCGGTCGGCCTGCATAGAGGGTGCACGGATGGCCCTCGCCCGTGTGAAGACATACCGACGGAGATGGATGCCACCGCTGCTATGCACCTGTGGTTCGGACGAGAGCCGTTACCCGCCGAGCACTATTTTGGGGAAGTTCTCGTGGTGCTCGTGGAAATAGAGTCGCAGTGCTCAAAAAATGTCATGTTCAAATGAACGTTATGGTTTGCAAAACGATGTTTATAATGTAAGCGCTTTTGTACTTGTGCGCTCAAGTATTGAAATATCTCCCAGGCGGCCGCTTATGTATACGTGTATAACCCGAAGATGGCGCGTCGGCTTTCAGCCCCACGCACAAGGTGCGGGGTGTTTGCAAAATAGCGATTTGCACACTTAATCCGACGCCTCGGTCCCGTGAAGGAGGTGGTAGCGAGGAAACGAGGCAACCAGACTATAATGCTTTATCACTTTCACTTAGCCATAGGAGTTCGAGGTGGGGCTACGATATCCCCTAGGGGCACCGCGCCTCCGAATTCGGGCGCCAGATGTGCTCGACCGAGAAACGGTCCTTCGTCAAAGCGAGGAATTCTAAACATTCGGTAGTCGATCGAGTGGTCGATCAGTCTCATCAGATGATGACAACAGTTTTGGCTTTTCTGCGAGGTGCTCGCTCGCCGAACCGGGCACAATCGCAGTAGCTTCTCCGTGCGCGTTAGCCGATGATACGGAACGAAGGCAGCAAAACATAGGAGCCCGCAAACCCAACATTTGACCAAAGACATGATTCGAGCTGATGCGATAAGGCCTAATCTCGAGACGCCAACACTCCTCGAGGTGTTCGGTCTTTATGATGACGGGCAGATCAATGCCCTAAGCCCCTAGTGTCCAGTGTACACGCAAGGTCCTCCGACGCTGCCGATGCCAAAACGCCACCCTCCTCTCTCGTTATGATGAGAAACCAGGGATGTATAGCAACAAGAGACAGAAAAAGGTTTACGCAGGTCTTAATCTAAAAGAATCCTTGCAACGGTCCTCGCCGCACGCTCGCTACCGGTTCCGCGCAGCTATATCCTCGACGGGTGTAACACGCTGTTCATCCGTAAAAGGGAGGAACTTAGTTTGAAAAGCAATCGCAAAAAATGAATTAAAATCAAATATGAATGAATGAATAAAGCTGAGCTTATATTAGCTCATACGCACAGCCCCTTGTAAGGGGTGCGGCTAGGAGCCCCTAGTTTTTTTTATGCCGGACTCGCCTAGCCGCTTCCGGGTCTTGAACGACCTTTTAATGAGATGATGCCGCTGGACCGGCATTTTAAGTGTAAGAGACGCGAGTGTGGTATTGCATTAAAGCGACAAAAGCTTCACGTCCCAATAGTGCTTGATGGCTACTTTTGAATGGGGCGACATGAAAGATTAGCTTTTCACGTCGGAAGTTGTCGGGTGACCCGAACACAACTTCTAGTAGTAAGGAGCCCGTGCACTTGGTGTAGGGGCCTGGCCCCACTCCTTTAAAGGAAGTGCGGCTATGTCGAATTTTAGTAAGGTCTATCCCCAACTTGCGGATTATGTCCGGATATAGCAGGTTTAAATCGCTGCCGCCGTCCATCAGGACTTGTGTAAATTGTAGTCCGTCAATTATAGGATCCAATATCGAGCAGTCCATCCTGCTTTCGATACTCGAATAGTCCGTGGTCGAAAGTAATTGGTTTTGACATCCAACCTCGAGGTTCCGCTGGGTGGACCGTGGCGATACCTACTTTGGCGGTGCCGATCGTTGTTCCAGATATCACATGAAGTGAGTTTACTGTTTTGACTTCTTGTGGGAAAGTCTTTTGTTTTCCGGCGCTCACTGGTGGGGTTTCGTCATCCTCGCATGCATGCCGAGCCCCTTTGTGTTTGGCGTTGAGTCGGCCGGACTGTTTGAAGACCCAACAATCTTCGGTGGGTGTGGTTTGCGTGCCTTCCGAGGTGCCGTGGATTTGACATACCCGATCCAAAATTTTGTTTGTTGGACAGCTTGTCACCGTTGTCCTTAAGAGGCAAGAGTTTTGCTGTTTGGTCATGAAGCTTTTGAATCCGGGCGCCGACCGCCGTGTTCTTTCGGTTTTTTTTGTTTCGCTACCTGGTCCTTTCTCGCGCCATGATTTTCCGCTTCTATCTCCGATCTTGATGTACTGGTCGCTGGTGCTGCATCTTGCTAGCCACTGTCTTCCCTCGCAAAAGCGGTCATGAGGCTTGTTAGCTGGCCATAGTCCTCGGCTTTCTTGGCCGAGGTGTCCGGGCGAGACATTGCCTTGGACATTATGTTTAAAAGCTGCTAGGGCTTCGGCGTCCGGACAATGACTATTTGGTTCTTTTGGTAAGAAACCTGTTCCGAATTTGCATGCCGACTCTCCGGCTGTTGAGTTATGTGACTTAAATCGCTTGCATCCGGAGGTCGACATAAGTCCCTTGAAAATTTGTTTCTAAACGCGCCCTCGAGCTCTTCCCAACTTCCGACAAGATTTTCGGGAGGCTTTTGAGCCAATGCCGAGCTGGCCCTTTGAGCTTGAGGGGTAGATATTTTATGGCGGAGATCATGTCCCTAGCCATGTGTATGTGCAGATGTAATCCTCGATCCGCATCTGGGTCTGTTGTTCCGTCAGATGCCTCTATGTTTACGGGTTTGAATCTCACTGAAATTATGGTCCAAAGACCTCATCGGTGAAACATAGTGGTGTGCGGCGCCTCAGATTTAGGCGTGCTGCTATCTTCAACATGCGGCGGTTGTGTTACTCGGGCCTCTTTTTGGCCCATAAATGGACCCGACCGCGCCATCTGCTTTATGAGGATCATGTGTCGCCTTGTGTGTGGCGCCGCTTGTCGCTGGCCTCGCCATCCGTCGCCTATCCGCCAGAAGCCTTTTGCTTTTTGACCGTGGGGGCCTGTGGCCTCCTCGTCGACTCGTAGTAGCTTATGCTCGGTAGTTTCTTGTTTGGTGGCTATTGCCATATTTCTCCGCTGTCTTGAGTACTTTGCTCCACCTCATTCTCGAGTATGTCTTCCACTGTTTTGAGCTTCCTTTTCCTTTTTCGACTTCTTGCAAGGGCGACAAGTCTTTGTGAAGGTTCTTATGTTCGTGGTGTGTCCGCGTGAGATCGCTCGGACTGTTATTTTCGCCGGGCATGGATTGATTATCCGATTCGCCCTGCTCGATGGTTGCTTGTTGCATGTTCGCGCTGCATCGGGTTTGCCTTGCTCTATTGCTGGGTCATTAGGAGTGTTGTTTTTGTCGAGGCGGATTTTAGGCGGCGCTCGCCGCCATTTTGGTTGTTTGTCGGCGGGATTGTCTTTTGCCGCGTCCCGTTATTCCTCGTTATCGCTTCCTTTTGGGGTGTCCACCATATATACGTCATGAATTGGGGTGGCCTTCTAGTGATTGGTAGGCGCTGTTTTTGGTATCGGCATCGTCGTCCATACCGCCGATGTCTTCGAGTTGTAGTCTAGCATGTCGGTTAGATCGTCGAAAGTGGCTACAAAGTGGGTGGTGGTGGGCTTTGAATTTCTTTTGAGCCGATCTCAACCATCGACAGATCGCCAGGCTCTCGATAATGAGAGATGCTTTAGGAATTCAGCATGTCGCTAAAGGCTGAATGTTGAAAGATGTCATGATCAGATGTGCAGGAGGCCTCCCGTCATCGACAGGCGCCTGCACTTCATCTCGATCGATTATGAGGTCGGACATGATGTCGCAGATCGCCCATCGCCTGAGCCTGTCGGCTCCCAAGCTCAGCCACCCAGCCCTCGTGGCCTCCATGGCCTGAATCCACCGCGGTGGCCAGGCTTCAACTGATGGGTCAAGCTTCACCAGGCCGCCATCGATCCAGGCTTCCTGCTGCGCCTGAGTCTACTCCACCATCTCACGAGATCAGGAGGCTAAACCCTGAAGCCAGCCGATGGTCGGGTTTAGCTTCTAGGTTTAGCCTCCTTGATCTCGTGGTAGATCCACTCTTGTACTACCCATATCATCAATATCAATCAAGCAGAGTAGGGTTTTACCTCCATCGAGAGGGCCCGAACTCGGGTAAAACATCGTGTCCCTTGTCTCCGCTACCATCCGCCTAGACGCACAGCTCGGGACCCCTACCCGAGATCCGCCGCTTTTGACATCGACATTGGTGCTTTCATTGAGAGTTCCTCTGTCGCCACCGATAGGCTTGATGGCTTCTTCGATCAACAACAACGCAGTCCAGTGGTGAGAATTTTCTCCCGACAGATCTTCGTGTTCGCGGTTTTGCACCACGGGCCAATTCACTTGGCCATCAGAGCAGATCGAAGCTACGCCCGCCATCGTCAGGTTTGAAGCCTAAACTTCACGGCCAACATCCGCGAGACTTGATCTTCGACGGATTCGAAGCCATACCGAAAGCGTGCGCTACTGCCACGATGGGCATGATTTAGCTCGCCACGACAATGCCCTCGAGGTTACACACGAAGTCCGCTCGCCCATAGTTCGGAGTGCATCAGCAGACGAGGATGTGGGTGGACACCGCCGAGCTACAACTTCCACGGCGATGGAGCCGAACATCGACCTTGTCCCTTATAAAGCTCGTGGACTCGAGGCGCCGACTCGCCGACCAACCTCCTCATACCGCCAATCGAATCCGATTACGCCGATCATGGAGTTCACCGCGACATCTTTCAAGACTCACCCTTTGGCTAAACCTAAATTCGCTAAAGCATCTCTCGTTATCGAGAACCCTCGCCGGATCGCGGTCGATGGTTGGGATGCGACGACAAAGAAATCCAAAACCCACCCACCACCCACTTTGTAGCCATCGCCGACCATCTAACCGACATGTTAGACTACGATTCAAGACATCGACGGCATGGACGACGATGCCGGAGACGATCAAGAACCAGCGCCCATAGGGCACTGGAAGACCACCTCGTCATACGACATATACATGGTGGACACCCCAAAGGATGGGGATGGCGAAGAAGCAGCGGAGGCAGATTCTTCTAAGAAACAGCCCAAGCGCCGACGTCAGCGGCGCCGCTCTAAATCCCGCCACAGTAAGAATGGAGATTCAGGCACCGGAGATAATAACACCCCAGAGAGTGCCGAAGACAACCCCCTCTAGCAAGATTCAGCATAGGAGGACAGGGAAGCCAGCCCTCGAGAGAGAGCGGCAGACAAGGAGGATGAAAACTACATGCCTCCCTCCGGAGACGAGGCAAGCCTCAACGATGACGAATTCGTCGTGCCAGAGGATCCCGTCGAACAAGAGCGTTTTAAACGCAGGCTTATCGCCATGGCAAATAGCCTAAAGAAAAAGCAGCAACACCTTCAAGCTGATCAAGACCTGCTGGCCGACAGATGGACCGAGGTCCTCGCGGCCGAAGAGTATGAACTCGAACGCCCCTCCAAGAGCTACCCAAAACGCAAGTTGCTCCCCTGACTAGAGGAGGAAGCATACAAACCTTCATCACCAGCACACAATACGGCAGACCGACCACCCCGTGGTGGCGACAGAGAGGCATCTAGGCCCTCCTTCAGACTGCACCTCGCACCGCCAAAAAGTACGGGCCACGAGGGAATGCGCCGGACTTGCGGGTATATTGGAGGACAAGGCAAGACAATCCAGATCTATCTACGGATCACGTGGGCGCCCCGACCCACGGCGACTACCGTCGCGCGGATACAAAGAACTCCGCCGGGCGAACACAGCAGATAACGCTCTCTTGAGCTACGCCGTGATATTGCCCAATATAGAGGTGCCCGACACCTACTATGCTTCACGACGAAGTAATAGATCACCAAATCTCAAGGGTTTAAACCCGTTAACATTGAATCCCACGATGGCACAACAGACCCGCGGTTTCGATCAAGATTATCTCCTTCATATCCATATGCCCCCGCGGCACGATCTCCACGCCATCAAGTATCTCCCACTCAAGCTTAAAGGACCAGCTCGGCATTGGCTTAACAGCTTGCCCGCAGAGTCAATTGGGTGTTGGGAGGACCTCGAAGCCGCATTCTCGACAACTTCCGGGGCACATATGCGACCACCAGACGCCGATGACCTAAGCCACATAATTCAGCAGCTGCATTTAATCGCCGGACAGTTTCGACACGATTCTTAACAAAGAAAAATCAAATCATTGATCCGTGCGGATGCAGAGGCCCTCGCAGCCTTCAAACGTAACATCCGCGACAAGTGGCTGGCCCGGCACCTAGGACAGAAAAGCCAAATCCATGGCAGCCCTCACATCACTCATGACCCGCTTCATGGGAGAGGACAGTAGCTAGCTCAAGAAGAACAACCTCAAAGAAAATGCTTGGCAGTCCGGATACTAAGGACCACAATGGCGGTCGCGTCGGAACAAAAACAAACGCCGCGTTAACAGCGATAATAATGAGGATACGGCGATCAACGCGGATTCAAAGGCTCTAAACCCGGTCGCCGAAGAAGCCATTCAAAAGAACTACTCCGAGTCCGTCCAATTTGGACCGAATACTCGACCGCTCTTGCCGATACATGGCAGTTCGAAAAGCCAGCTAATCACACCAACAGAGATTGTTGGGTATTCAAGCAGCGAGCAAGTTAATTGTCGAAAACAATGACAAGGGCTGCACAATGACGACGAGGAAGAGACTCGCCTGCGTAACAAGAGAGGATAGAAGGGTTCCCCACAAGTGCGGACGGTAAACATGATATACGCAACACATATACCCAAGAGGGAGCGAAGCGCACTTAGGGACGATATGCGATGGAGCCATCGCCCAAGTTCAACCCATGGTCCTCTTGCCCAATCACTTTCGATCGAAGGGACCACCCTACCAGTATCCGTCACGGTGGATTCGCCGCATTGGTTTTAGAATCGTTGATGGATTTCACCTCACTAGAGTCCTGATGGACGGCGGCAGCAGCCTGAACCTGCTTTATCAGGATACAGTGCACAAGATGGGCATAGACCCCTCAAGGATTAAACCTACAAAGACGACCTTCAAAGGTGTCATACCAGGTGTTGAGGCCAATTGTACAGCTCACCACACCGAAGTGGTCTTTGGATCCCCGGATAATTTCCGAAGCGAGGAGTTAATCTTCGACATAGTCCCGTTCCGCAGCGGCTATCACGCTCTGCTCGGACGAACCGCGTTTGCAAAGTTCAATGCGGTGCCGCATTACGCATACCTCAAGCTCAAGATGCCAGGTCCTCGTGGAGTCATCGCGGTCAATGGAAACACTGAACGCTCCCTCCGAACGGAGGAACACACAGCGGCTCTCGCGGCAGAAGTACAGAGCAGCCTTTTAAGGCAATTTTCGAGTCCAGCCGTTAAACGACCGGACATGGCCAAACGCGCCCGGAGTAACATCAATCAAGACCACACAGCACGCCCGAGCATCGCCAGAGCAATGCGTCCCCAACCCCAGCCCTTGCATGATTGCAAGACCAGCTCTTCGCGTACATCATTACGCTCTGGAGATAGGGGGAGGGGCACGACCACGACAGGCCCAGAGTGCGGCTTAACCACACCAGGGGATCCCAAGTGTGTCACTTTTTTTCTTCTTTTTTTATTTTTCCACAGGACTTCGTTCACTAGAGGCCCTGTCCGGCAGTAGATCTGCCGAACTCACGATGCAACAGCCAGGGAGGGACAAAGGCTACGATTTAACACTCGTGTGGTCTCCATTATGAGCATTAAATTTGTTAAATACACCAGTCCGCAGCCCACCCTCGGTGGGGGACATGTTTAAAATAGTCCACTCCCTTGCTTACCGCACTATTTGTATCGTTCTGCACTCATGACAGAATTCCTTGAATAAACAATGCATCACTTTTTCGCTTATAATTGCATTTCTTTTCTTATATATGTTCATTTATGACATCTTGCATCCGTACACTCTGGTACAGCCGAGTACACCAGGGGCTTATGTTCCCCACATTATGGTGTGATAAGTCCGGACACTTTCACAATCGCGGCACCCGAACTTATAGCACTATATGCATCGGCTTCAATCATGTCTTGGGTCAATAGTTGGGTTTGCCCGGCTCCCATGTTTTGGTACCTTACGCCCGCTCACGCCTAAGGTAGCACTGGAGAACCACCGCGATTGCGCCTGGTTGAGCTGGGCGAGCGCCTCGAAGGAGAAAGCTAAACCGATTTGTCATGATAAGGCGAGAGCTGGTCGCTGTTCGAGAGGTCTTTTCGAGTCCTTAAAGACTTATGCCGCTTAGAGCGAGGAACCGGCTTCGTCCGCCCAGGCGTGATAGCGCCCCAACTCGGTCTTCCGAATACTAGGGGCTTCACTAAATTTAAAATTATAGAATTCTATGGCTAAGGAGAGTGTTCAAGCATTATAAGTCCGGTTGCCTTGTTCGTTGTGTTGAGCGCCTCCTAGATGGACCCAAAATGGGAACAAGAGTGCTAAAGTTTATCCCGAACACCCCAGCACTCGTGGCATGGGGGCTGAAGCCGACGACTTGCCATCTCTCAGATTTAATAAATGGCCACACAGAAGATAATATTTTAAATCAATAAGCGTTGCTTAGCACATATGAACAAAGTTTTCAGTGCACAGGATAACACATTGCGAGTTTACTCAATAATTACATCTTTGGGGCACTCATCCGCAATCTTGCGGGCACCCTTCAGGACACTCTTATAGTACATCTGGGGCGTACGATACTCCTTGCCCGCTGGCGGTGCGTCCGTGATAAGCCTCTCCGCATCCAGCCTGCCCCAACGCACCTTTGCGCAGGCAAGGGCCCGACGGGCACCTTCAATGCAGGCGGAGCGCTTGATGACCTCCACCCAAGAATGCGGCAGCATCGGACACGCTGCGAGGCAGATCTACAAACGCCCCTGGAGAGCTCCGAACTCGGGTAAGTAACAGGTAATTTACATTCACATGCTTGCTTTGCATGAAAAATGCCTTACCCGCCGCTATCTTCTTCATCGCCTCAATCTCCTGGAGGGACTTATGGGCCTCGGCCTTAGCGGCTTTGGCACTTTCAAGAGCCGAGGCAAGCTCGGACTCGAGTTTGAGTCGCGCCCAAACTCTCATGCTTTTCCATGAGAGCACGGAGCTCTTGTCGCACCTCCGCCACCCGCGCCTCCTGCTTCTCTCACCTCTGCGTTCGCGGCCAAGATTATGCTCGGCGCGGACACGGCCTCCTTCAGGGTCGCCACCTCGTTCATGGCCCCTGCAGTACCCACGTTATCCTTGTTATTTCTATTGCAACCAAAATCCTTTTCTATAAGGTACAAATTTCAAATTGGTGTTACTCACCTTATTTGTCCTCGAGCTGCTTCTTGGCAAGGCCGAGCTCTTGCTCGGACCGCTCGAGGTCCTGCTTCAAAGCACCGACCTCTGCAGTCAGTGCGGCAGAGGTCAGCAGCGCAGCCTGCAAACCCATATCGACATAATTTTTAGCACTCCTCACAGATATCTTTTTAGATCCTCGGTCCGGTTTTCTTTCCAACACCGAACCGAGCATCGGGCTACCGTCTATGCGGTATCACATTACATATTTTAAACTTCTTACCTCAAAGCCTGTTAGAAGGCTACTGCAGGCTTCGGTCAGCCCGCTCTTGGCGAGCTGAACCTTCTGAATCACCGCACTCATGATAGTGCGGTGTTCTTCCTCGATGGAAGCGCCGCTGAGCGCCTCCAACAAGTTGTCCGGCGCCTCCGGTTGGACGGAGGCTGCCGGTGTCACGGTCTTTCCCTTCTTACGAAGGGGCCACCTGCTGGACTCCGGAACCACTGCAGGTTCCGGCATGGAGTCCAGCGCAAAGTCCGGGAGGCTGCCTTGCAGCACCTCCGGAGCCTCCTCCTGATGGGTACCCTCCTGGGATCCCACCTCGGCGTCACAAGATCACGAGGGGTGGAGGCGGTCGGAATGGAATCCACGCCCGACGGAGCTAAGGACCCGCCGATGAAGCGGAAGATCATCATCGGCCGGACTACGGGTAGTGTGCGGCATTAGAAGGACACTATGTGACACAAAGAGAAATTATAAATCATTCAGAATCCGGATACTTACGATCTTGCGGAGGCTGGCCCTTGAGGGCCACTCTTCGCCGCCAACGTTGGAGTTGGCGGAGCTGTCCGGGAAGGGTCCTTCCCTCTTGACCTTCGGCCTCCCCGCTGGGGAAGCCTTCCTTTCCTCTCTCCTCTCCGGGAGAGTCCTCTTCTCCTCCTCGTCTTCGGGAGGTCGCCTCGAGCCACCGGACGATGAGTCTGATATCACCTGGCGCCGGGAACTTCTTCGAGTTCCCGTGGCCTTCTTCTCCGGCACCACATAAAGTGCCGGGACTAGCAGCCCCGTTAAACGGGTGTCCGCTAGGTCCTCGGGAAGGGGAGCCGGACAGTCTACCTGTCCGGACGTCCTCTGCCAGTCATGTCAAAGGCATTGGGAGTTTTAAATCCCACATAGAGTCAAACTATGAAAGAAAATAAGTGTCCCATAGAGGATAACAAAGCTTACCTCGCCGGCCGGACGCTTGGTGCTGAATCCGCGGTCTTCCGTCGTGGATGCGGGGGCTTCTTCGCCCTTGAACAGCACCCTCCAGGCAGCCAGACATCGTGGTCAAGAGCCCGCCAGGTCAGTGCTGTGCCGGATCGAACTCCCACAAATTGAAGGCCCTGTTGGCGGGGAGAATCCGGCGGACGAGCATGACTCGGATCACATTGACAAGCCTAAGCTTCTTGTTCACCAAGGTCTCAAGACAGGATCGAGTCTGTCGCCTCCGAATCGCCCCATAGCAAGCCCTTCTCTTTCCGGAGGTGAGCTGCATGGGGATACCAGATCTGAACTCGGGGGCCGCTGCCCACTTAGGGTCACGCGGCTCGGTGATGTAGAACCACCCCGATTGCCACCCCTTGACGGACTCCACGAAGGCCCCCTCGAGCCAGGTGATGTTGGGCATTTTGCCCACCATGGCGCCTCCGCACTCCGCTCGGACGCCCTTCACAACCTTCGGCTTGACATTGAAGGTCTTGAGCCACAAGCCAAAGTGGGGCTGGATGCAGAGGAAGGCCTCGCACACGACGATAAATGCCGAGATGTTGAGGATGAAGTTTGGCGCCAGATCGTGGAAGTCCAGACCGTAGTAGTACATGAGCCCCCGGACGAAGGGATGAAGTGGGAAGCCTAGTCCGTGGAGGAAGTGGGGAAATGTACGACCCTCTCATGGGGCTGGGGTGGGGATGAGCTGCCCTCATCGGGCAGCCGGCGTGATGTCGCTGAAAGGTATCCCGCGCCAGCTTTTGATGTGCCCTCCGTAACGGAGGAGGCTAACCACTTGCCTCCCGCCGGACATGGCTGGAGAAGGTCGAGGCGAAATGTGCGGACTTGGGCGCTGGAGCTCGAGTGCGCGGAGATGGATAAGCAAAGGAGGAAGAAGGCATAGGTAAAAAGGTGGATCCTTATCCCTTTATATATGGGCAAACGAAGACTATGCGTCCCCACCGGCCTGGTAAAACTCGCTTATCTCCCAAGCGCCACCATCAATGGCGCGGTTGGGTTACCCATGTCCGTATTGATGGGAATCCCGGAATAAGGGGAACACGATCCGCTTCGACAAGACGTGCCAAGGAAACCGCCGCTAAACGCTACCGAGGTGGTATAATAAAAACGATTCAGGTAAAGGCTTGGTGGTGGTATGATGTCATGCCACAAAATACGTCGGCAGATTGAACTTGTGTACATATTATTCTCTCTATGGTGGACTGCGGGATTTATTTTGCAGAGCCGGACACTATCCTAGTGTTCACAATCTTCTATGAATTATTCGGAGGAGGAACCCGCCTTGCAATGCCGAACAATATGCGCGCTGGACTCATCGTCATTGAAGCTTGGTTCAGGAGCTACTGAGGGAGTCCTGGACCAGGGGGTGTCCGGACAGCCAGACTATCATCGTCAGACGGACTCCAAGACTATGAAGATACAAGATTGAAGACTTCATCCCGTGTCCGGATGGGACTTTCCTTGGCGTGGAAGGAAAGCTTGGCAATACGGATATGTAGATCTCCTACCATTGTAACCGACTCTGTGTTACCCTAGCCCTCTCCGGTGTCTATATAAACCGGAGGGTTTTAGTCCGTAGGACAGACAACCATTACAACAATCATACCATAGGCTAGCTTCTAGGGTTTAGCCTCCTTGATCTCGTGGTAGATCCACTCTTGTACTACCCATATCATCAATATCAATCGAGCAGGAGTAGGGTTTTACCTCCATCAAGAGGGCCCGAACCTGGGTAAAAACATCGTGTCCCTTGTCTCCTGTTACCATCCGCCTAGACGCACAGTTCGGGACCCCCTACCCGAGATCCGCCGGTTTTGACACCGACAGTGGTCCTCGGCCCAATCCAACTGATCAGGAGACGACGCGTTGAGTACCCCTTAGTCCAGGACACCGTCATAGACCCTTCTCGAAAATAAGATGAATTGCAATTGTTCGATGACTAAGAGCATGGTTTGTTAGTTTTCAAGAAAGTTTATGATCTATACTTTAAATGTGAATAGCTTGTTACTTGATCATGAGAAGTTTTATGAGTTGAGATACTATTATGATATATAATGATGCTAGAAAAAGTGATTGAAACTATCATTGATCAACCTTAAGCACTTGCTAGCATTCACACTTCATAAATTATTTCTTTTGTCATTTACCTACTCGAGGACGAGCGGGAATTAAGCTTGGGGATGCTGATACGTCTCCAACGTATCTATAATTTATGAAGTATTCATGCCATGTTTACAATAGTTTTATATGATTTTGGTATGATTTGATTAGAACTAACCCAGAGTGACGTTGTTTTCAGTAGAACTACCGTGGTGTTGTTTTTGTGCAGAAATAGAAGTTCTCAGAATGCGCTGAAAATCAACAGAGATTTTTTTTGCAAAATATAAAAAATATTGGAACGGAAATTTATCGGAGGGGAGTCCCGTGGGGCCCACGAGGGTGGAGGGCACCCCCACCCCCTTAGGGCGAGCCCCTGTGTCTCGTGGACTCTCCGTGATGCCCCCTAACTTGTTCCTGACGCCAACCTCTCCTATAAATGCCCAAACCTCCAGAAAATAACCTAGATCGAAAGTTTCGCCGATACAAGCCTCTGTAGCCATGAGAAATCAATCTAGGCCCTCTCTGGCACCCTACCGGAGGGGGCCATCATCACCGAAGGCCATGGGGAAGGATCTCGGAGGGGCCATCATCGCCATGAAGGCCAAGGACCAGAGGGAGAACCTCTCCCCATCCAGGGGGAGGCCATGGAGGAAGCACAAGGGGGGTAACCTCTCCTCCTCTCTCTCGGTGACGCCGGAGTGCCATCGGGAGGAGAATCATCGCCGTGGTGATTGTCTTCATCAACAACACCATCATCATCACCATCCTCATCTCTTTTACACAGTCCACTCTCCCGCACCCCACTGTAATCCCTACTTGAAAATGGTGCTTTATGCCACATATTATGATCCAATGATGTGTTGCCATCCTATGATGTTTTGAGTAGAAATCCTTTGTCTTTGGGTTGATTGATGATCTAGATTGGTATGAGTTGTATGTTTTATTTTGGTGATGTCCTATTGTGCCCTTCGTGTCGCGCAAGCGTGAGGGATTCCCCCTCTAGGGTGTTGCAATACGTTCATGATTCGCTTACAGTGGGTTGCTTGAGTGACAGAAGCATAAACCCGAGTAAGGGGGTTGTTGCGTATGGGATAAAGGGGACTTGATATGTTAATGCTATGGTTGGGTTTTACCTTAATGATCTTTACTAGTTGCGGATGCTTGCTAGAGTTCCAATCATAAGTGCATATGATCCAAGAAGAGAAAGTATGTTAGCTTATGCCTCTCCCTCATATGAAATTGCAATAGTGATTACCCGTCTTGTTAACTATTTCCTAGGATAATTCCGCACACCGATCCATCATTATTGCACACTCGCTATTTATAATATTTAGTAATATATTCTAACTTTATGATAATAGCACCTAGTTTTATATTTTAGCTCTCCAATATCACTCTTCATACCCACAATG
This sequence comes from Aegilops speltoides, assembly GCA_021437245.1. Lineage (NCBI taxonomy): Eukaryota > Viridiplantae > Streptophyta > Magnoliopsida > Poales > Poaceae > Aegilops > Aegilops speltoides. Next base: position 138,983,830 of record CM038146.1, on the reverse strand, counting down.
TAGTTTTATTTCTCGTTTCAAATTGGAAGCAAATGTTCGGTGTACGTAGAGTCGTATCAGTGGCAGATAGGACTTGAGAGAATAATGATCTTACCTTTAGCTCCTTGTGGGTTCGACACTCCATACTTCTCACTTCCACCTTTGGGAATTGCTACGATGATTCCCTGCACTTGGGGATTATCAGACACCTTGCTGGATCAAGAGGGCGAGGAATGTCATCGAGCTGAACGTGTGTAGAACTCGGAGGTGTCGTACGTTCGGTACTTGATCGGACGGATCTAGAAGAAGTACGACTACATCAACCGCGTTGTCAAACGCTTCCTCTTTCGGTCTATGAGGGTACATAGACATACTCTCCCCTTCTCGTTGCTATGCATCTCCTAGATAGATCTTGTGTGAGTGTAGGAATTTTTTTGAAATTGCATGCTACGTTCCCCAACATAGGTATATATACTGCGGGTTTAAATTTTAGAAATTTCTTCAAACACTCGACCGTGCTTCCCAGCTCTACCGCCCCCTTGGTCTCCGGATCATCGTCGTCGTCGCCAGTAACCCCCTGCTGCTGGTCTCTGCCTCCGTCAATGGGATTCTCACCGCTTTTGCCACCATAGCAAATCCTTCGCCAAGTTAGGGTATGGATTTGACCCTTTGTGCTCTCTGTTATTCTGATTCTTGCACAAAGATCATTGCCATTATTCCTCCCACGTATGAGATTGATCTATCCATCAAAAGAATTCATGAGAATCGATTTGATGCAAAAACTTTGGGTTAGGTTTCCGCCGAACTCATCTCAGACCGACTAATCTGAGGATCTCGGTCACATCGATTGGCTCTGGCCATTGCACAAGTACAACTCGGTCTGACCGAAGTGTACTGATTGGTGCGACTGAAATCACTTTCTCTGTGAAACCCTAGCATCTCTGAGTCACCGAACTGCATTTTGGTCTAACCGAAACTGTGTGTTTAGACTTTGTTAGTGCTTTGGTGTCAGCGAGTTTCTCAAATCGGTAGCTCCAAAATGCTTTCTGCAGAAAACGAAAATTAAGTTTTTGTCTCAATATTTTTTGTAAAACAAGCTGTACTTTGTGATGCTCATCCACTCTATCTATACCCAACTATTCAGAGGGTCAGTGTCAGCAATGTCAGAGGGCCGTGACAACCAGAATAGGTTAGAAGAGCAAGCAAGTCTCAGTGCAGGCACTAGTCCTGAAAGCAGCTATGATGAGGGTAGCATAAGCACTCCAAGCAACTTCCTAAGGCTGCTACCAGAATAAAGAAGAAAAGAACATCCGATAGTGAGGATTAGGACCTCATTGCTAATGAGGCTACTTCCAAGAAGAAGGTGATGAAGAAAGAGTATGTTGCTGCTACCACAAAGCCTGGTGCTCAGAAGGTGAAAGCTCCTGCTAAGAGAGTCCCAATGTCAAAGGCCAGAGCCTCAACTCAAGCTGCTACAGTTGCACCAAGTGGTGCTCGAGAGAAGAAGGAGAGAAAAATAGAAAGATGGTGCAAGCTAGTTGATCCAATGTCTGAATTTTAAAAGCACACATTAGATGAAGAAGAAGAGGAGGAGGAAGAGCCATTTGCACCTCATGCAAAGACTCAAAAGCTTATGGGGGATGCCATAAGGACTGGGGCTGCTCCATCATAGCCCAAGTTAGCCACCAAGCCTTCAACTCAAGCTCAAGCTCAGCACCAAAGAGATCAACAAGAAACATCCCTGCCGCTGAGAAGAATAAGGCCCCAGTGCCTGAAACTCAAGAAGATGATGAGCCACTAGTGCTCGGAAAGCTGAAGCCCAAGATTTGAGATCATAGTGATTATCATGTGGTAGAAGATATGAAAGAAAGGAAGGATGCAGGTCTAAGACTTTGGAGATAGACTGATCCCTATGCTACCAGGAGGAGAACTTCTGTGGACTATCGCTTTCACACAAAGGAACAACAGGATTTCTATGAGACAATCTTGTTGGACAAGAAGCGCATAGTTTGTGACATGAGATGGGTTGACTGGAAGTACATTGATGAAAACTAGGACTATTTACCAAGTGTGCATGAGAGCTTCAGAATGAATGAAGTTGAAAAGTTTGTTGGTTAGAAGTTGACTAAGTGGAACGATGAGATGATCATGCAATTCTACTCCACTGCTCACTTATATCCTGATGGAAAGATTGTCTGGATGACTGAAGGCACAAGGTATCAATCAACAATATCAGAATGGGACAAGCTGCTCAATGCCCCCAAGGAAGAGGAAAATGATACTAATGTATATGCTAAGCCCAGAAAGGATCACAACTCCATGGCTCACATGTACAAGGAATTTCCTGATGATGCCCTGGAGACACACAAATTTGGATCCATCTACTATCTACTGTCTGGGTTGACCACTATCAACACTATATTGAGGCACACTCTTTTGCCCTAGTCAGGAGATCATAGGATGATCCGTGGTCACTCAATCAACTTGCTTCACATGTTTGATGTACCTCAAAAGTTCAAGGTGATGAGTTTTATAGTTGAGACTATGAAGAGAACAACTGCTGATTAGAAAAGATCTTGTGGATATGTTGTCGGTGTCAAAACCGGCAGATCTCGGGTAAGGGGGCCCAAGCTGTGCGTCAAGAGATCGATGGTAACAGGGATTCAGGGGACACAATGTTTACCTAGGTTCGGGCACTCTTAATGGAGATAAAACCCTACTCCTGCTTGATTATATTCAACGAGTATGAAGATTGCAAGAGTTGATCTACCTTGAGATCGTAATGGCTAACCCTAGATGTCTAGCCTATGAGGATTCTGATGATGATGATAGTTGCCCTCTACAGACTAACCCCTCCAGGTTATATACACACTGGAGGGAGGTCTAGGGTTTGTACAAGGTCGGTTTATCAGGTAGGGAAACCTCCGGACTCTATTCTTGCCTTCCACGCATTGAGAAGCCTCATCCAGACATGGTAGATGACCTTCAACTTGATCCTGCATAGTCCATGCAACCCGGCCCATACTCCTAGGCCGGACACCTGAGGACCCCGGAATCCAGTACTCCCTCAGTAGCTCGCGAACTTGCCTTCAATGACGATGTAGTATGCGGGTGTAAGTCTTCGGCTTTGCAAGGCGGGTTCTCCATTGTATTCCAAATTAAAGATAGTCCGGCATCGGCCCCCGGGACCCTAGAAACATCAGGGGAGGACCTAAAGACAAATAAGGAGACATCAAGACAACATGGCACGCCCAGGGGGTAGACGCGCCTTGATGTCTTGTGGGCCCCTCGTGGCTCCGTCTGACCTGATTCTAGCACTATAAAGTCCCAAATATACCAAAATACCCATAGCGAGACCCAAAAAAAATATTCTGCCACCGCAAGCCTATGTTCTTCTGCGATCCCATCGGAGGCCTCCGTCAGAACTCTGCCATAGGGGGAATCGATCACGAAGGGCTTCTACATCAACCTGCTTCACCTCTTATGATGTGTGAGTAGTTCCCACAGGACCTATGGGTCCATAGCAGTAGCTAGATCTCTCTCTCTCTCTCTCTCTCTCTCTCTCTCTCTCTCTCTTTGATATTCAATACAATGTTCTCTTCGAAGACCGAATCGATGTAATTTTTGCGGTGCTTTCGTTGGGATCCGATGAATCATTGGTGATCACATTGTTCATTGAAAGTAATTAAGTTATTTTTGAACTTTATTATGTGTGATTGTTATGACAGGAGGGGTAGCGAGGCAAGCATCAAAGTACTCTCACATGTTTGAACTTTATTTTTGAATTTTTGAACTTTATCCATTGTATTATTGTTATTAAGGATAAAACGGCAGGGTTTGATCATATTGATTAGTTTATTCTGCCTACATTATGTCATCATGCTTCATGCATTATTCTATTTTTCATGAACTTAATACCTAGAGCGGCAAGCATAAAAGCACTCTCAAAGTGGAGTAATAGTAGTAGATGCAGAATCGTGTCGGTCTACTTGTAATGGATGTAATGCCTATGTACTAATCAGGCCATGAATAACATCATAACTACGCGCTATTCTATCAATTGTCCAACAGTAATTTGTTTACTCGCCATTGGTGTTCATTATATGCCAAATAGCATCTTGCACGATTGCATTTATTCACCAATGTTTGGATGGCTTAATGATGAGAAATACACAAATATGTGCATCACTTATAGGTGCAAATTAAGTTGTAATGCTTCATGTTGGTATATTTCTTGTCATAATTATTTGAATTTTCATCTCACGAGATTTTATCACTACTCATGTATCAAGACATTTGTAGTGCAACAATAGAGAGATACTAAAATGGATGACTGTACATATATCATGTAGACACCTTGTCTCCTTGGTTAGTCTATTTTTTCAGGTTATCGAAAGTTGATGACGACTTTGTTTTCAAGAAAGGGAGGATGGTGTCGGCATGGCCTTTACAGATATGATCAAAAATATTGTTCGCATATACGATAACCAGGATACTTATTAATAATTCTATGAATTGTTACATTCTTGCTTTGAATGGAAATATGACACGATCTTTTATTTTGTGCAGAATTAATATAGAGTTGAGGAGGACATAGCTTCCGCAATATAAGTCATGTGTGAAGATGCGAGAGGGAGACATTGAAAATATGTGCATGCGAGATGAGGAGGACATAGCTTCCGCAATTACACTCGGAGTGACTCCTACATCAGTTATTTCATCTGGACATGTGGCTTAAGGACATGAATGACAAATAAATGGTCTGGTACTATGGTTTCTTCATATACATGATATGGACAAAAGTACGATATTACTATAACATCCCAATATTCAATTTGGATGTTATACATAGATCATTCATATGCATTTCATATTTTATTGCATTTTGATTTTTATTTGGTTGAGATCCAAGAAATCTTAAGCAACTCAAGGACCCAAGGAGAGAGTTGGAGGTTTCATAAATTTTCATTTTTGAATCTATTTAAAATTTGAAAACTGGATCAATTTGATTTCAACAAATTCTTTCCAATTATTTCAAATAACAAATATAAAAGAGAGAAGATAAAATGACTTCTTCAAAACAGAGAGAAATATTGGAAAAGAAATTTAGAAGTCAAATTATTTTTTATTTGAATTTTATTTGTTATTTTATTCGGTTGAAATTAGAGAAAAACATGCATTTTTAAAAATTGCATTTAGTCCAAAAATGTTCACTTTGTCCCAAATATTAGGTAGGGATGGTGAAAACTGTTTCTGGAATTTTTAGGATTTTTATTTTATATTATTAGGATTTTAAATCGTGGTAGCCTTTGTTTTAAAAAATCGCATACGATCGGGCCGGCCCAGTGAGCCAAAGCCGAAGCCCACTCACCGAACCGCCTCGTCAGAATAACCGCCGGACTCCAGTGGAGTCTGGATCGGAGCCGCGCCCCAGCCGCCTCCTTCCCCAAGTCGGGCACCACCCCTCTTTATAAGCTGTCGCCGCCTCTCCTCCCAACTCGCTTAGCCGCCGAGCCTGAGACGATGCCGCCAAGCCCGCCTGCTGCTGCAGCCGCCGCCTTGCCCCGACGGAGTCGCCGAGCCCCGCCGGAGCCGCGCCCGCCTCGCCGTTGACCGCCGTGGACCGATCCGGTATAAAACCTACGGTTCGCCGGTTTATTTTTATTAGTTCGGTTTAGTTAGATCGACCGGTTTATTTATTTTAGATCGGTTAAATAGCGGGCGTTCCCTAGATTAGTTTTGTTAACGAACGAGTTTGTTCGTTGGCCTCTGTTAGCGGACGTTCGTCCGATAGATTTTTCTTTTTCTATTTATTTTCGTCCAGGGACCTATCCGTAAATAGTTTTATCATGATTTAGCCCCTGATTTTCAAACTAGCGTAACTTTTAGCTCGTTTATCCAAATTAGATGAAACCAATGCCTAATTCTTCATAATGATCCCCTCTTTCCAGTAAACCAACTTGAACATGATTTTGACAAATTAAATTTGTGTTTAGTTCAGTTTAGTATTCGATCTTGTTTCGGTTATATCTCGAGTTTCGTAGCTCCGTTTGAGTTGATTCTTTTTACAAATTGTAGCTAATCACATATACCTACTATTAAGATCTAATCCACATGAAAATAATGTGTTAGAATTTGTTTTCTGTTTAGAATAGTTATTTGCTTGTTTTCGAGTTTTATTTGGTTCTTTTGTCGATTTCTCTTTGCATCGTTTCATTGATTGCTATTGTTTGTCTACGATAGATTTTTCGGAGTGCGAAGCTTGTTACTACGAATCTCTAGAGTTTTCCGATTGTCAGCAAGGCAAGTTACACTTTGATCATACTCTTTTATACCTAGTTTTTACAATGCATTAGTTTTGCCCCTCAAATATTTGCATGAGTAGGATTGGGAATATGTGGTTTGGTTGTAGTACTTGAGGTAGGAACCCATTACTTTTGATCACCCTGGGAATATACGTTATGATCTTTTATTACTTAGCCATGCTCGTAGACGAGGATTGGATCGTGATACACATGTGAAAGCACAAGTGCTCCCTAGGTGGTTTTGGTAATTAATGTCAACATATCTCTTGTTGGACTAACACTTTTATCTAGTATGTTTCAGATAAGTTCAACAATGGAGTGGCATGGACTAAAGGATGTGGGAACTCCTTCAAGATGCTAAGGACAAAGGATTGGCTCAAGCTTCAAGCTCAAGACTCTTCATTTTATATTTTAGTGATCCAAGATCACATTGAGTCTATAAGAAAAGCCAATACTATCAAGAAGGGGTGAGGTGTTGCTTAATGAGTTTCTTGCTCCAAAGTGCTTAGTGATATGCTCCAAAAACCACAACTACTTTCCCACTTCCACACATATGACCTAAACCTAAAGTCATACTCGGCCATACCGATTCTTTCTATCCGGTGCCACCGAGTTCAGATGTCATAGCCACTGCCACAAACCCTAGGCAATCCGGTCTCACCGATAGGCATCTCGGTCTCATCGATAGGGATCCCGGTCTCACCGAGATGGGATTGTAATCTTGCTATGTAAGTCCATTACCAAAATCGGTCTAACCGAGTTTGAGCAATCGGTACTACTGAGATTACAATGCAAACTTCCTGGTTAACTTATTACCAAAATCGGTCCTACCGAAGTTTGTGTAATCGGTCCAACCGAAGTTTGCTCGACCAACTCTCCGAAAGCTTATTACCAAAATCGGTCTCACCGAGTTTGTGAAATCGGTCTCACCGAGATTACGTTATGCCCTAACCCTAACCATATCGGTCCTACCGAGTTGCATATCGGTCCCACCGAAAATCCTAATGGTCACTAGGTTTACTAAATCGGTCCGACCGAGTCTGTTGAATCGGTCCCACCGAGTTTGGTAAATTGTGTGTAACGGTTAGATTTTGTGTGGAGGCTATATATACCCCTCCACCTCCTCTTCATTCGTGGAGAGAGCCATCAGACTGAACCTACACTTCCAGCATACATTTTCTGAAAGAGAACTGCCTACTCATGTGTTGAGACCAAGATATTCCATTCCTACCATATGAATCTTGCTCTCTAGCCTTCCCCAAGTTGCTTTCCACTCAAATCTTCTTTCCACCAGATCCAAATCCCATGGGAGAGAGTTGAGTGTTGGGGAGACTATCACTTGAAGCACAACAGCAAGGAGTTCATCATCAACGCACCATTTGTTACTTCTTGGAGAGTGGTGTCTCCTAGATTGTCTAGGTGTCACTTGGGAGCCTCCGACAAGATTGTGGAGTTGAACCAAGGAGTTTGTAAGGGCAAGGAGATCGCCTACTTCATGAAGATCTACCGCTAGTGAGGCAAGTCCTTCGTGGGCGACGGCCATGGTGGGATAGACAAGGTTGCTTCTTCATGGACCCTTCATGGGTGGATCCATCCGTGGACTCGCGCAACCGTTACCCTTCGTGGGTTGAAGTCTCCATCAACGTGGATGTACGATAGCACCACCTATCGGAACCACGCCAAAAACATCCGTGTCTCCAATTGTGTTTGAATCCTCCAAAACCCTTCCCTTTACATTCTTGCAAGTTGCATGCTTTACTTTCCGCTGCTCATATGTTGTTTGCATGCTTGCTTGATATGTATTGTGAATGTTAAACTTGTGCCTAAACTCCAGTTAAACTTAAAGAAGTTAAAAACTGCAACTTTGGTACTTAGTGTCTAATCACCCCCCCCCCCTCTAGACACCACTTCTCAAGGTCCTACAAGTGGTATCAGAGCATTGGTCTCCATTGCCTTGGTTTAATCACCATTGGAGGAAGATGGATGAGTCTACTTTAGGGAGTCTTAGACATAGAGTGCCTATACTTGATGGAGAGTATTTTCATGAGTGGAAAAATGAGATGCTTGTAATTTTCAATCAATATAATTTGAACAAGTACATTGCTAGCCCTTGTGCACCTCATGTTGACCCTATGCATCCTAATCTTGATGAGTCAATTGACATGATTAGGAATCTTAGAACTGCCGAACTTATCATTAGAGGATTGCCTAGAAACTTGATTGGATGTTTGCCTACTCTTAAGTGTGCCTACACTATATGGAAATTTCTTGAGGAATGCTTTTCAAATTATTCCTTGAAAAATCTTGATGAAATTCTTCATAAGTCTATTGATTTGAGTAAGATGAATTCTAGTGATCCTATGTTTGGTGATTGTTTGTTTGAGCTTACAAACCTTATGCGTGCCAAAGGAGATGTTGGAATTATTAGTGATATTATTTCCGAAGCTATAAGAATTCATAAGCAAGATCATTGTCAAACTCACTCTAACGAATTACCCTCTCTAGGACTTGATCCACCACATGACGATGTTGAACATGGATACTATGATGAGGATGATGATAGTGACTTCGATCTTGATGATGCAATGAGACATTTTGGTCTTATGGCAAATCTTCGGGGATATATGTCAGGAGGAAAGGAATGGGTTCTTGATAGTGGATGTACCGATCACACGACCGGAGATAAAGACATGTTTCGTGAGCTTGCTGAAAATGATAGTCCTTGAAAGTATGTCACTTTCGGTGACAACTCAAAGGGTAAGGTGGTTGGCCTCGGTAAGGTGGCCATATCACATGACAGATCCATACAAAATGTCATGCTATTTGAATCTCTTGGATACAACTTACTTTCAGTATCTAGACTTGCTGATTTCGGGTTCAATGTCCTATTTACTGAAGTAGATTGCCAAGTGTTTCGTCGAGACAATCATAAAATGGTCTTTATCGGTGTGCGTAGAGGTGATCTATACATTGTTGATTTCACTAAAAAGGCTCAACCTAAAACTTGCTTCATTGCTGAATCCTCAAAAGGTTGGTTATGGCATAGATGATTTGGTCATGTTGGCATGCGAAATCTTGACAAGCTTATTAAAGGAAATCATATCCTTGGTTATTTGATAAGGATAGACTTTGTAGCGCTTGTCAGGCAGGTAAACAGGTTGGAGGAAGGCATCCCGTGAAGAACATCATGACCACAAGGAGGCCACTCGAGCTACTTCACATGGATCTCTTTAGTCCCAACGCCTACAAGAGTCTCAGTGGAAATTCTTTTGGTCTAGTTATAGTTGATGATTTTTCAAGATTTACGTGGGTGTTCTTTCTCGATGATAAATCACAGGTCCAAAAGATCTTCAAAATCTTTGCTAGGAAGGCCCAAAATCAATTTGATGTGAAGATCAAGAAGGTTCGTAGCGACAATGGAACGGAGTTCAAGAACGCAAATGTGGACACCTTTCTTGACGAAGAGGGGATTTCGCACGAGTTCTCGGCTATGTACACACCTCAACAAAATGGAGTTGTTGAGAGGAAGAACTGGATGCTCATAGAAATGGCGAGAACGATGCTTGATGAGTACAAGACACCGAAGCACTTTTGGGCAGAAGCGGTTGAGACAGCTTGTCATGCAACAAATCGCTTGTATCTTCACAAGCTACTCGGCAAGACGGCATACGAGCTCCTCACCGGTAACAAACCCCAAGTTGGATACTTTCGAGTATTCGGCTCAAAGTGCTACATTCTTGATAAGCATCATCGTTCTAAATTTGCTCCTAAGTCTCATGAAGGTTTCCTACTAGGTTATGGTTCAAACTCTCACACTTACCATGTCTACAACAATTTCACCCAAAAGGTTGAAGAGATGGTAGATGTGAAGTTTGATGAATCTAACGGCTCACAAGTAGAGCAATTGCCAATTGATGTAGGAGACAAAGATCCTTCGGAAGCAATCCAAGACTTGTCTACTGGCAAGGTTCGTCCAACGGAGGTGAAGGAGAGTACCTCGTCCATCCAAGTGGAAGCTTCTACTTCACGACAAGGTGAACCAAGAGTTGATATGGAAGCATCCACAAGTGGGACACACCAAGATGAAGAAAATGAGGAAGTGCATCAAGATGAACGTCAACAACCTCCTTCTCCACCACGACAAGAGAACGACAACGCCAATAATGAAGAAGGCCAAGAAGAAGAACAAGATGAAGAAGAAGTTCAACCAAGAAACAAGCAAAAGCTTTCATGAGTTTGAGCAAGAATTGCTAAAGACCATCCCGTCGAGCAAATCTACAATGATATTCAAACTGGGAGAATCACTCGCTCTAAAACTCGTTTAGCTAACTTTTGTGAAAACTATTCTTTCATCTGTAGCATTGAACCTATGAAGGTCGAAGAAGCATTGGAAGATCCGGATTGGATAAATGCTATGCATGAAAAGCTACACAACTTTGAGAGGAACCAAGTTTGGACATTGGTTGAGAAGCCCGACAACAACCACAACATCATCGGTACCAGATGGGTGTTTCGCAACAAGCAAGATGAAGATGGACAAGTAGTTCGCAAAGCATGTCTCGTCGCCCAAGGCTACACACAGGTCGAAGGTATGGACTATGGTGAGACTTACGCTCCCGTTGCTAGACTTGAGTCCATTCGCATCTTACTTGCCTATGCTAATCATCATGATATCACCTTGTACCAAATGGACATTAAAAGTGCTTTTCTAAATGGTGAAATGGAGGAGGAAGTTTATGTTAAGCAACCTCCCGGCTTTGTCAATCCTAAGAAACCCAATCATGTTTACAAACTTCACAAAGCCCTTTATGGTCTTAAACAAGCTCCTCGAGCGTGGTATAAATGCTTGACCAAGTTCCTCATTGAAAAAGGCTTTGAAATTGGGAAAATTGATTCCACACTTTTTACTAAAAGGGTTAATAGAGAACTATTTGTGTGCCAAATCTATGTTGATGATATTATATTTGGTTCAACTAACCCTCATTTTAGTGAAAAGTTTGGGAAGCTAATGTCGGAGAAGTTTGAGATGTCTATGATGAGTGAACTCAAATTCTTCCTTGGATTACAAATCAAGCAAACTAAGGAAGGTACTTTTGTTTCTCAAACAAAGTACACCAAGGACTTATTCAAGAAGTTCATTATGCAAGAATGCAAAGGTATGACTACACCCATGCCTACTAGTGGACATCTTGACTTGACCAAAGATGGTGAACCGGTTGATCAAAAGGTTTATCGCTCTATGATTGGTTCATTGTTATATCTATGTGCTTGACGTCCCGATATCATGCTAAGTGTGTGCATGTATGCACAATATCAAGCTGCTCCTAAAGAATGTCATCTTAAGGCCGTGAAAAGGATAGTGAGATACTTAATCCATACACCAAAGTTTGGCATTTGGTATCCTAAGAGGGTTCTTTCGATCTTGTTGGCTACTCCGACTCAGACTATGCCGGAAACAAGGTTGATAGAAAGTCCACTTCGGGTACTTGTCAATTTCTTGGTAGATCTCTTGTGTCTTGGTCCTCCAAGAAACAAAACTCGGTATCCTTATCCACCGCCGAAGCGGAATACATTGCCGCTGGTTCATGTTGTGCTCAATTACATTGGATGACCCAAACTCTTAAAGATTATGGGATATATGTGAAACATGTTCCATTGCTTTGTGACAATGAAAGTTCTATCAAAATTGGTCATAATTCTGTACAACATTCTCGAACTAAGCACATTGAAGTTCGTCATCATTTCATTCGAGATCATATTGCTAAGGGTGACATTAATCTTAAGCATGTTCGCATCGAAAAGCAATTAGCGGATATATTCACTAAACCTCTTGATGAGAAAGTGTTTTGCAGGTTAAGAGGAGAATTGAACATCATTGATGCTTCAAACTTGGAGTAGAAACTCCATTGGATACATGCAAGACATGAGCTTATGACTAATCCTTGATATTTCTCTTATGGTGAAAACCTTATGTCTTGGATATATTTGTATATTGCATGTTATCTAACCCATGTAGGTACTTGGTTGAATCAACTTCCATGAGATTGTAATCTACTCACATCTTGAGCAATCTCTACATCACCAAGTTTCTACACTATGGTGGTTGAAGACATGGAAGCACGGAACCATTCAAACATATCCTTTGACAAATTCTATGTTGATCTTCATGATTGTCATTTTTAGATACACAAGTTCTCTTCCTTGCAACAACTAACCCATGTAGGTAGTTGGACTCAAATTCCAAGTGGTGCTCCCAACTCTTGATGAGCTACATCAACCTTGAGCAACCCACACAAGTTCAACTACATGGACAACACCACCAACCAAGGTATGTTATTCCATATTAGAGAAGCTTTACTCCAATTCATGAGCTAAATGCAACTCGACAAGATGTGAATACATCAAAATGCTTAAACGAAAAATGGCAACCCCATTTTGAGCTTAAACGATGAGTATGACCTATGATCAAATGATCTCACTTGACTCCTAAGTCAATATACTCTAACATAGGTGACTTTGTCGCCGACCATCTCTAGATGAAGTTCTCTTGTGTTCTTTTCTGTGTTTTTGCATTTGTCTCATGCATATTTGTTTCCCCTTTCAAAAAAAACTTCATCTAGATTTCTTTCGGTTTGCTCTGCATTTTCTGCATTCCAATTCATTGCACATCTTTCAGTAAATTCCTTGCAAATCTTTGTGAGATCTTACTAGTCTAGTGAGCTGAGGTGACAAATGTTTCTCTGCGATGAACTCGGTTTCACTGACTCGTTTTTTTGGTCCAACCAAATCCTTTCGGTGCCACCGATTTCATAGCAGGAAAAACAGTTTGCCACTTATTCTGTGTTTCTTCTGATCTAGCTCCACTCAATGAATCTTGTCCTCTACAAGCATCACATTTTTATAAAATGCTTTGAACTGTGTCTCAATGATCAAACCCTTCTTGGAAACTGATGTCAAAGGGGGAGAGAGAGATCACATCAAAGCTTATCACTTAGAGAGATCACATCAGAGAAAGAGAATATCACCTCCTCAGGGGGAGAAAGAGATCTCCAAGGGGAGAGAATACTCAAGTAGAAAGTATTTCTCAAGGATCCCAGATGCTTGGTGTTCAAGAGGAGAGATGCCACATGTATTGTTGAGGGGAAAAGACATGTTCATATGTGCTTATTTGCATTAGCTCTGTTCATTTATATCTTTCACTCTGATTCTGATTTTACATTCCCTATCTTCTCCCAAGATCCCATGCTAGATTCAGGGGGAGCAAGACATCTAAGGGAAAGAAATCATTTAAATTCATTGCATATCTTTACTCTTGGGGACATGTCTAATCCAATGTGGTACTTAGTACTCACTCTCTACATGTCATCCCAGTCTTGGTATTCTTGTGGTTTCTTCTGTTTGCTTTGGCTAGTAGATGTATCTGTGTTGTCTAACCTTGTTTGCGCAGGTTCATTCCATCCTAAGCCAACTCAAGACTACAAGGTAAGTATATGCATCACAATCATGTGTATGAGGAATTCTTGCTGATGTACATACTGTTTGCAAGAAGGACTCATGGGCATGAAGGTATTTTCCTTAATATTCTTTGCTCTGATGCATATGGCCAAGATACATGTAACACATTGCCTGCTCTATCATGGTTATGCTCTCACATGCTTCTACATTCCATATTCACATGATTGCATACATGTAGGGGGAGCCTATGCTTGTTACATGTCTTTCCAAAGCTTTACTTGCTATTCTTTATATCTTTATCTAAAGCTTTGATGTATGTTGTCATCAATTACCAAAAAGGGGGAGATTGAAAGCACAAGTGCTCCCTAGGTGGTTTTGGTAATTAATGTCAACATATCTCTTATTGGACTAACACTTTTATCTAGTATGTTTCAGATAAGTTCAACAATGGAGTGGCATGGACTAAAGGATGTGGGAACTCCTTCAAGATGCTAAGGACAAAGGATTGGCTCAAGCTTCAAGCTCAAGACTCTTCATTTTATATTTTAGTGATCCAAGATCACATTGAGTCTATAGGAAAAGCCAATACTATCAAGAAGGGATGAGGTGTTGCTTAATGAGTTTCTTGCTCCAAAGTGCTTAGTGATATGCTCCAAAACCCTCAACTACTTTCCCACTTCCACACATATGACCTAAACCTAAAGTCAAACTCGGCCATACCGATTCTTTCTATCCGGCGCCACCGAGTTCAGATGTCATAGCCACTGCCACAAACCCTAGGCAAATCGGTCTCACCGATAGGGATCTCGGTCTCACCGAGATGGGATTGTAATCTCCCTGTGTATGTCCATTACCAAAATCGGTCTAACCGAGTTTGAGCAATCGGTGCTACCGAGATTACAATGCAAACTTCCTGGCTAACTTATTACCAAAATCGGTCCTACCGAGTTTGTGTAATCGGTCCAACCGAGTTTGCCTGACCAACTCTCTGGAAAGCTTATTATCAAAATCGGTCTCACCGAGTTTGTGTAATTGGTCTCACCGAGATTATGTTATGCCCTAACCCTAACCATATCGGTCCTACCGACTTGCATATCGGTCCCACCGAAAATCCTAACGGTCACTAGGTTTACTAAATCGGTCCGACCGAGTCTGTTGAATCGGTCCCACCGAGTTTGGTAAATTGTGTGTAATGGTCAGATTTTGTGTGGAGGCTATATATACCCCTCCTCCTCCTCTTCATTCGTGGAGAGAGCCATCAAACTGAACCTACACTTCTAGCATACATTTTCTGAAAGAGAACTGCCTACTCATGTGTTGAGACCAAGATATTCCATTCCTACCATATGAATCTTGATCTCTAGCCTTCCCCAAGTTGCTTTCCACTCAAATCTTCTTTCCACCAAATCCAAATCCCATGAGAGAGAGTTGAGTGTTGGGGAGACTATCACTTGAAGCACAAGAGCAAGGAGTTCATCATCAACGCACCATTTGTTACTTCTTGGAGAGTGGTGTCTCCTAGATTGGATAGTGTCACTTGGGAGCCTCCAACAAGATTGTGGAGTTGAACCAAGAAGTTTGTAAGGGCAAGGAGATCGCCTACTTCATGAAGATCTACCACTAGTGAGGCAAGTCCTTCGTGGGCGACGGCCATGGTGGGATAGACAAGGTTGCTTCTTTGTGGACCCTTCGTGGGTGGAGCCCTCCGTGGACCCTCCGTGGACTCGCGCAACCGTTACCCTTCGTGGGTTGAAGTCTCCATCAACGTGGATGTACGATAGCACCACCTATTGGAACCACGCCAAAAACATTCGTGTCTCCAATTGCGTTTGAATCCTCCAAAACCCTTCCCTTTACATTCTTGCAAGTTGCATGCTTTACTTTCCGCTGCTCATATGCTGTTTGCATGCTTGCTTGATATGTATTGTGAATGTTAAACTTGTGGCTAAACTCCACTTAAACTTAAAGAAGTTAAAAACTGCAACTTTGGTACTTAGTGTCTAATCACCCCCCCCCCCTCTAGACACCTCTTCTCAAGGTCCTACAACATGGAAGTTGTGAAATTTATTAATTGTTGGATAACATTAATGTGGCAACTTTAATATACATCTGGGTGGATTGGTTGGGGCACCTAGAGTAACCAGTGCTAGCCCGTTTGGGAAATCCTGGAGTACCCATGTGAATTTTCCTCGATTCGCCACCCAGGCTCAAGGGGATCATATGATATTTCATGCCTAGAAACTTTCATGTGCAGCCACAAGCCATTATGGGCTCTGGCATTGTTGAGTAAGTTGTGTGAGTTCTTGAAGAGGTGGACTAGCAGATGTAGGGGAAATTAGGTGTACCAATCTACCCAGAGTAGAGTGTTAATGCTTTAGAAAGACTATGTCTCGATCTTCCGATCATGGATGCGGCCGACTCTTGTGGGGAAAAGTGTGCAACCTCTGCAGAGTGTATAAACTAATCATGGTTAGCCGTGTCCCCGGTTATGGACATCTTGAGTATCTGGAAGTGGAGATTATTGTTGATCTCATCACTCTTAATTAATGGATTGGTTTAATGATGATACTTGATTAATGTTGGGATTTGAGTTGGAGGAACCTTCTCAAATATTGGTAATAACTTTGTAGTAAATAAAATTTATTCGTTTGTTGTAGGGAAAGATTAGCTTTATGCAAAACATTAAACTTAGAGCCTCCACCAGCCAAATATGCATGTAGATATAGTTCTTGCATTCATTGCTTTACAGTGTAACTCTGCCAGCATATTCAATATGCTGACATACACGGCTGCAACGTCTCATGTTGTAGACTTTTCCGACGATGAATAAGGTGCGATAGGTCGTTGTCATGCACTCAGCTATGCTGTTGGAGTTGATGGACTTATTTATCTTTGAAGCTTCCGCAGTTATTTAGTTTAGATGGCCTTCAGCCATTTTATTTGTGTAACAGATACTCTTTATGAGGACCTCGATGTAATAAGTGTGTGATTGAACTGTGTTGTAATTCCTTGAGTATTGTGTGTGTCAGCATACCAATCCAGGGATGACACTTAAGCATAGAGACTTTGGTCCATTTGGATCCTGGTCGCTACAAGATAATCAGAGCACACGCTGACTGTAAGACACGACCACTAGGAAAAGCCATAGGATTTCTCTTCTTTGCTCATTTCTAATTCTCCTCTATTTTTACTCTATAGATGGCGGACCCCAAGAACAAGTTCACTCAGCCGGATGACGACACCCCTTTCGGACGACACTTGAACGAAGTCACGAAGTACCTGAACATCGGACTACCAAGTTTCACTGGAACTTTCTCTGCAACTTTACCGGAAGAGGAGCGCTGGAGGACCAAAGTTTGTGTACCTGGGAGGATGTTTGCGCCAACAACAGAGCCCATAGATTTTACTTTGGATGCACCAAGTTGGAACTTGGGAAAGAGCATGGCAGCCCACATCACTTTTGGACGCATTTGTTAGGTGTACCACAAGGCGGTTGAAGACACCGTCTATCAGATATGTGGACGCCAAGACGAGGAATGGGAGATGATTCGTACCAGGAAGGATGGATCAACTGCAGCACGCATTCAGGAGATGGATCAACACATTCGTCGATGTGAGAACCAGATGTGCTCTATCATGAAGAAGACCAAGAAGCTGATGAAGAGGAATAGTGAGCTAGAAGAGGAACTCAAGTCTACACAGGATGGATATGAAGAAGAAATTGTTGTACTACTGGAGAAGCATGAAGACCTGAATAGGAAGCTAGGAATACCCGTGGAGAACTAGAGGCGAGAGCCTAAAGTGGAGATCCATTTGAAAGACTACATCATCTTGGATGACACCGACATGGACATTGATGCAGATTATGACAGTGATGATGACTACATAGACGAAGCTGGAGCAGATATTATGGAGTCTTCCACCGATCAAAATTTCTAGACACCACCATGTTACTAGTAGTATTCTTCCAAGTAGTTAGCATCGATCGATTTGTAATCGTAGTTTAGATCATTTGTGTGAACCTTGTTTGATATTGAACGAAGTGAATTGATTGTATTTGCCTCATATGCATATGGGTAGTGAAATCTCTCTTAGACCTTATTCTATTCTATTTTCTCACCCCCTCTAACCCATCAGATGCCTCCGAGACGTGACACCGGATTCGTGTTCCCAACGGAGCTTACCCAGTTGATCCAGTAGCAGAATGCCTTGATGTAGATGTTAGTCCAGAATCAGAATCAGAACCAAGGCAACAACAACAACAACAACAACAACAACAACAACAACAACAACAACAACAACAACAACAACAACAACCACCCACCGCCACGACCCCGTGTTGACAACCTAGCCCGTTTTCTGAGGTTGAATCCGCCGGTGTTCTCTAGCAGCACTGAGCCGATTGTTGCAGATGATTGGCTCCGCAAGATTGGGAGAGAGCTGGCCACTATAGGATGCACAAATGCGAAGAGTGTGCGCTTTGCCGCACATCAGCTTGATGGACCCGCAGCATCTTGGTGGGAGAATTTCACCACCACTTACCCATTGCTACAGTTACATGGGATCAGTTTCACCAGGCCTTCTGCACCACACATGTTTCAGCTAGAGCTATGAGTATGAAGAAGCGTGAGTTCAGCAAGTTAGCACGTTGTGCCCCAGATGATGTGGCCGCAAATGTCGCAAAGTAGGAGAAGTTTCTTGAGGGACTCAATGATGAGCTAAGCATGCAGTTGATGGTGGAAACCTTCAACAACTACCAGGAGTTGGTAGACAGGGCCCTCATGATAGAAGACAAGCAACAGCAGATTGACAATCGCAAGAGGAAGTATTGATAGGGGAGGTACACTTTTGGAGCTTAATAGAAGCCCCGCTATTCCCCGTACCCGGGAGGACATACTCATAACCATGGAGGTCATAACCATGGGGGACACACGCATAATGGAGGAAGTTCACACAACCACAGTGGCCCTAAGAATGGCAATGGGAATGGAGGAAGCAACAGTCAGAACAGTTCCAACCCCGCGACACCCGCCAAGAAGGATCTGAGTCACATTACTTGTTTCAAGTGCGGGAAGACCGGACATTACACCACTGAATGTTCTGAAGCAAATAATTGAAATGGCAACAGAAGTTCTGGAAAGAAGCCCAACCCCTTCACCAGAGGTCAGGTGAACCACGTCAGTGTGGAGGAGATCGAGGAGCAGCCCGATGCTGTTGTCGGTAAGTTTCTGATTAATGCATTTATAGCACTTGTTCTTTTCGATACGGGTGCATCTCATTCATTCATATCAAGGGGATTTGTGGATAAGTATAAGTTGCCAATAGTAGCCCTTAAGTCACCTATGTTAGTAAGTTCCCAGGAGCGGAGTATATGGCTAGTAGGGGATGTTATCAGTTGCCAGTAACCATAGGTAGACATTTTTCCCCACCGACCTGATTGTCCTGGAGTCACAAGGATTGGATGTGATACTAGGCATGGATTGGCTATCCAAGTTTGAAGGAAACATTGATTGCGCCAGTAGATCAATTCTTCTCACCACCCCAGAAGGAAAGAGGATCAATAATATGTCTAGGCATGCACCGAGGAGGACACAGGTGAATTCCCTATCTGGAGTTGTTTAGGAGGAAGTACCAGTGGTGAAGGATTATCCCGATGTATTTCTGGAGGAATTACCAGGCATGCCACCAGATCGAGATATTGAGTTTTTGATTGAGTTATTGCCAGGCACCGGACCAATATCAAAGAGACCGTATCAAATGCCCGCAAATGCAGATTAAGGACTTACTGGAGAAAGGTTATATTCGACCAAGCTCATCACCGTGGGGAGCCCTAGTGCTTCTAGTTGAGAAGAAGGATGGATCTTTGAGGATGGCCGTTGATTATCGTGCGCTGAATGAGGTGACGATCAAGAAAAAATACCCTCTGGGATGATCAATGATTTGTTTGACCAGCTGCAGGGAGCTAAGGTTTTCTCCAAGATCGATCTTCGATCAGGTTATCACGAGTTGAAGATCCGAGAGCAGGATATACCTAAGACATCTTTTACTATGAGGTATGGGCTATATGAGTATATAGTTATGTCGTTTGGTTTGACTAATGCCCCTACCTATTTCATGAGTATGATGAACAAGGTGTTAATGGAGTTTTTAGACAAGTTTGTCATTGTGTGCATTGATGATATATTGGTCTACTGAAAGAATGAAGAAGAGCATAAGGAACATTTGTGCTTGGTTCTCGAGAAGCTCAGGGAACATCAGTTGTATGCCAAGTTTAGCAAATGTGAGTTTTGGTTGAAGGAAGTTGGATTTCTTGGACATGTTATATCCAGTGAAGGAATAGCAGTAGACCCTACCAAGGTTGCATCTGTCACTAAATGGTTGGCACCCACCTCAGTGGGAGAGATCAGAAGTTTTCTTGGACTCGCAAGTTATTACCGGAGGTTTATTGAGAATTTTTCTAAGATTGCGAAGCCCATGACAGAGTTATTGAAGAAGGACACCAAGTTTAAATGGGTTGATGATTGCGAGGCCAAATTTTAGGAGTTGAAGAAATGTTTGGTTACAGCCCCAGTGCTGATTCTCCTAGACATACGCAAGGATTTCCAAGTGTATTGCGACGCTTCAAGTCGAGGACTTGGAGGTGTGCTTATGCAAGACGGAAGAGTTGTTTCATATGCCTCATGACAGCTTCGACCCCATCAGTTGAATTATGCTACACATGATTTGGAGTTAGCAGCCGTAGTGCATGTGCTCAAGACCTGGGGACGTTTTCTTACCAGTAACCGTTGTGATGTTTACATGGATCGTAAGAGTTTGAAGTACATCTTCACGCAGAAGGAGTTGAACCTCAGGCAAAGGAGATGGTTGGAGCTCATAAAGGATTATGACATGAGATTGCATTATCATCCAGGAAAGTCCAATGTCGTAGCAGATGCGTTGAGCCACAAGAGTTATGTTAACATGCTCATAACCAGAGGATTACCGCAAGAGTTAGCCGATGATCTCCGATAGCTGCGCTTGGAGATAGTTCCGAGATGTTATGTTGCAGCAATGGAAATTCAGTCCACTTTGTTGGGAAAGATCAGAGAATCCCAGAAGATTGATAAGAAGATTGCAGAGATAAAGGAAAGGATGGGTAAAGGAAAGGCTAAAGGTTTTCGTGAGGATGAGCATGACACCTTATGGCTTGAGGATCGTATCTATGTGCTCAATGACCCTGAGATCAGGAAGTTGATTCTTCAGGAGGGTCATGATTCGCCTTATTCGATTCACCCAGGCAACAACAAGATGTATCCGGATTTGAAGGAAAGTTTCTGGTGGACAGGAATGAAGAAGGATATTGCAGAATATGTAGCAGTATGGGATGTATGTCAGAGAGTTAAGGCAGAGCATCAGAAACCAGCAGGGTTACTTCAACCTTTGCCGATACCCGAATGGAAGTGGGATAAACTTGGCATGGATTTTATCACTGGATTACCCAGGACCCATTCAGGCTATGACTCTATCTGGGTTGTAGTCGATCGCTTGACGAAAGGTGCCCATTTCATCCCTGTGAAGACAACTTATATGAGTGCGAAGTTGGCAAAGATTTACATGACCAGGATCGTATGTCTGCATGGAGTTCCGAGGACCATTGTATCAGATAGAGGAACACAGTTTACTTCAAAATTTTGGAATCAGTTGCATGAAACTTTGGGTACCAGGCTAGAGTTCAGTACAACCTTTCATCCACAGATAGATGGATAGACCGAGAGAGTCAATCTAGAGGACATGTTGAGAGCTTGTGCGCTAGATTATGGATCTAGTTGGGATGACAATTTGCCTTATGCAAAGTTCTCTTATAACAACAGTTATCAAGCTAGTTTGAAGATGGACCCTTTTGAAGCGTTGTACGGAAAGAGGTGCAGCACACCGTTATCATGGGATGAAGTTGGAGATATACAATTGTTCGGACCAGACTTAATCAGAGATTTTGAGGAGAAGGTTAAGTTGATTCGAGACAGACTCAAGATAGCCCAGTCCAGGCAAAAGAGTTATGCCAATACTAAACGCAAGGAGGTAGCCTACGAAGTCGGACACAGAGCATATCTTCGTGTATCCCCACTTCAAGGAGTTAAGAGTTTTGGAGTGAAAGGGAAGCTAGCACCATGATTTGTAGGACCATACAGAGTTTTGGAATGCATGGGAGAAGTTGCCTACAAGTTGGAATTACCCGAAGGATTGTCAGGAGTTCATGATGTGTTTCATGTTTCCCACTTGAAGAAGTGCCACGTAGAGATGGCTGACATTCCTCTGAGAGATACAGTGCCACTGGAAGCAATAAAGTTGGATAGTGATCTGACCTATGAAGAGAAGCCAGTTAAGATTCTTGAGTTTTCCAGCCGAGTTACTCGCAGCAAAGTCATTAAGTTCTGCAAAGTTCCATGGAGCCACCATACCAAGGAGGAAGCCACCTGGGAGCGCAAGGACCACCCACACCTTTTTGCTAACCAACCTGAATCTTGAGGGCGAGATTCATCTTAAGGGGTCTAGGTTTGTAACATCCCAATTTTCAATTTGGATGTTATACATAGATCATTCATATGCATTTCATATTTTATTGCATTTTGGTTTTATTTGGTTGAGATCCAAGAAATCTTAAGCAACTCAAGGACCCAAGGAGAGAGTTGGAGGTTTCATAAATTTTCATTTTTGAATTTATTTCAAATTTAAAACGTGGATCACTTTGATTTCAACAAATTCTTTCCAATTATTTCAAATAACAAAAAATAAAAGAGAAAAGATAAAATGACTTCTTCAAAATAGAGGGAAATATTGTAAAAGAAATTTAGAAGTCAAATTATTTTTATTTGTTATTTTATTTGGTTGAAATTAGAGAAAAACATGCATTTTTTAATATTGCATTTAGTCCATGAAAAAGTTCACTTTGTCTCAAATATTAGGTAGGGATGGTGAAAATTGTTTCTGGAATTTTTAGGATTTCTATTTTATTTTATTATGATTTTCGTCGTGGCACTGTTTTAAAAAAAATCACGCGCCGACTGGGTCGGCCCAGCTGAGCTAGGCCGAAGCCCACTAGCGCCTCGCCGCCGTAACCCCCGCCGGACTCCGGTGGAGTCCGGATCGGAGCCGCGCCCCGGCCGCCTCCTTTCCCAAGTCGGGCACCCACCCCCCTCTTTATAAGCTGTCGCCCCTCTCCTCCCCTAATCGCCTAGCCGCTACCGCCCTCTGCCCCGTGCCGCGCCGCCGCCGAGCCTGCACGCTGCCGCCACCGTCGCTGCTGCTTTCTTGTGCACGCCGCTGCATGTCGCCTCCTCGCGGACCGTGCCGCTCGCCGCCATTGACCGCCGTGGACTAATCCGGTATAAAACCGCCCGGTTCGTCGGTTTATTTTCTGTTTATTTTATTAGTTCGATTTAGTTAGATCGATCGGTTTATTTTTTTAGATTGGTTAAATAGCGGACGTTCACTAGATTAGTTCTGTTAACGAATGAGTTCGTTCATTAGTCTCCGTTACCGGAAGTTCGTCCGATGATTTTTCTTTTTCTGTTTATTTTCGCCCAGGGACCTATCCACTTATCGTGATTTGGCCCTTGATTTTCAAACTAGCGTAACTTTTAGCTCGTTTATCCAAAATAGATGAAACCAACGCCTAATTCTTCGTAACGATCCCCTCTTTCCAGTAAATCAACTTGAACAAGATTTTGACAATCTAAAATTTGAGTTTAGTTCAGTTTAGTATTCGATCTTGTTTCGTTTGTATCTTGAATTTCGTAGCTCCGTTTGAGTTGATTCTTTTTGCAAATCGTAGCTAATCACATATACCTACTGTTAAGATCTAACCCACATGAAAATAATGTGTTAGAATTGGTTTTCTATTTAGATTAGTTGTTTTCTTGTTTTCAAGTTTTATTTGGATCTTTTCTCGATTTCTCTTTGCATCGTTTGATTGATTGCCATTGTTTGTCTATGATTGAATTTCTAGAGTGTGAAGCTTGTTACTACAAATCTCTAGAGTTTTCCGATCGTAGGCAAGGCAAGTTACACTTTGATCATACTCTCCTATACTCAGTTTTTACTATGCATTAGTTTTTTGCCCCTCAAATATTTGCATTAGTAGGATTGGGAACATGTGGTTTGGTTGTACTACTTAAGGTAGGAACCCATTACCTTTGATCACCCTGGGAATATACGTTATGCTCTTTTATTGCTTAGCCATGCTCGTAGACGGGGATTGGATCGTGATACACATGGAAGTTGTGAGAGATATTAATTGTAGGATAACATTAAGGTGGCAACTTTAATACACATCTGGTTGGATTGGTTAGGGCACCTGGAGAAACCAGTGCTAGCCAGTTTGGAAAATCACACAGTACCCGTGTGATTTTTTCTCGGTTCGCCACCCAAGCTCAAAGGGATCATATGATATTTCATGCCTAGAAACTTACGTGTGCAGCCACAAGCCATTATGGGCTCTGGCATAGTTGAGTAAGTTGTGTGAGCTCTTGAAGAGATGGACTAGCAGATGTAGGGGAAAGTAGGTGTACCAGTCTACCCAGATTAGAGAGTTAATGCTTCAGAAAGACTATGTCTCAATCTTCCCATCATGGATGCGGTCGAGTCTTATGGGGAAAAGTGTGCAACCTCTGCAGAGTGTATAAACTAATCATGGTTAGCCGTGTCCCCAGTTATGGACATCTTGAGTATCTAGAAGTGAATATTATTGTTTATCTCATCACTCTTTAATTAATGGATTGGGTTTAATGATGATACTTGATTAATGTTGGGATTTGAGTTGGAGGAACCTTCTCAAATATTGGTAATAACTTTGTAGTAAACAAACTTTATTCCTTTGTTGTAGGGGAAAAATAGCTTTATGCAAAACATTAAACTTAGAACCTCCACCAGCCAAATATGCATGTAGATATAGTTCTTATATTCATTGCTCTATAGTGTAACTCTGCAAGCATATTCGATGTGCTGACCTACACGGCTGCAACATCTCATGTTGCAGACTTTTCCGACGACGAATAAGGTGCGATAGGTCGTTGTCATGCACTCAGCTATGACGTTGGAGTTGATGTACTCATTTATCTTCGAAGCTTCCGCAGTTATTTAGTTTAGATGGCCTTCAGCCATTTTATTTGCCTAACAGATACTCTTTATGATGACCTCTATGTAATAAGTGTGTGATTGAACTCTGTTATAATTCCTCGAGTACTGTGTGTGTCAGCATATCGATCCATGGATGACACTTAAGCACAGAGACTTCGGTCCATTGGGATCGTGGTCGCTACGGTTACACTCATGTTGTGATTTTCTTGTAGCGAGAAATAAAGGAATTGATCATTTTACAGTAAAACCGGTAGAATTATAACTTGTTGCATGCATGGCTTCTACTAGACAAAAGACACCATCCATGCATGCGACATGCAAGAAGAAAAGGACACAAGGCCTACACAGCTTGGTTTCGGACCGAGAGAAGCAACAGTGTTTGGTCAAAGGACTTTTGATGTTCTAGTATACTGCAGGTTGGTCCAACACATTCAACCAAAACAAACTGCCATGCAGTGTCTGCTCTCCGTACGGCTCAATGACCGTCGTCGGCCTTAGTAAATAACTAGCTTAGATTAGTGTTTAGATTTGGATTTTATTGTATTGTTTAGCCATCGCTACAATTTTGAATCTACGAGACATGTAGGACTACCGCATTGTCAGTTCCACAATGAAACCTCAACTTGTTCATCTATTTCGTGTGCTCAATTTATTTTACGCAATTTTAGATTGTAATTGATCATTGTTCTTGTCGGTTCTTCGATTGCTTGCAGGAACTCGAACCTCATTGTTTAGGTTGGTCGTGCCTACACAAGGTTAATAACCATCGAAAATTGGTTTAGCGGGTTTTAAGGCGTATAGTCAGATACGATATAGTTGGATCCTCAAGGTCAAAATCCACCAAATCGATAGTTATCCCCACTCTCATAGAAAGATCGGGTCACCGTCACATCAAGTGGTATCAGTTTTTATAATCATCGGTGAGAAATTTATAATTTATTAGATTAGTTTTTTCCTGTCGTATAACCAATGAAAAATCCAAAAAATGTACATTAGTTCACCCTTTGCACCTATCTTTTTAGCCTTTAGCAAATTTTGCATCTAGTATTTGCATCATTAAGTTCTTGGTTGCATTCATCCTAATATTAGTGATGGTTTACATTAGTGTTAGATAATTTTTCTACCACGTCAATCTTGTTTTTCTCCATCCTCAGAATCTTTATCGCAGCGCTAGTCGTCTGTTTGGCAAAAAGAGGAGAAGATTGTGTTGGTTGGTTTCTAATTTGACAGAAAAGACCGCGTCTCTTGGTTTTCAAATTAAATTCTGACTCTGGATGTGTTTGCGTTCCTTGTTACCTATTTTTGGGACGTTCATAAAATCATCATATCAGCAGATACCTTTCTGTCCCGGATTATGACATATTTTTTATCCCTGAGCTGCCTCTTTTCTTGGACACTCAAAAATGTCATAATATCGGCACATATCTCGGTCAAGTATTCTCACACAGCTTGTATGACATACCCTTGCACCCAAACTTCTCCACCCGCGGATTATGTGTCATACTAATCACAATATGCTAACCTCCACATCTAGCTAGCTTGCCTAACCTCCACGTCTAGCTAGTTCTAGCCTTGTGTTATCCCTAACTTCAATAGCAGTCGGTCTAACTTATATGTTTTCCTTCTTTGTCTTGTTTGCCTACAAGCCTATCTTTTGTATGTATCCTCTGCTAGCAGCCGGCTTGATAAGAAAAAGAGGAGAAAAAAAAGTGAAAGAAAAAAGTAAAAAAAAATAGGCAGGCTAGCATCTGTTTTGGGGCCAAATAAATAAATTATATTCTGAACACCCTTTTTGTTGCTACCAGCTTGATCATCACATCATACCATCTGTTTTGAGCTATGTTATATCCTTGCGTGTCTTTCGCTACTTCAAACTACTATATGTTTTTCCACGACACGTTTCACTCATTTGATTCAATATCCGGGCTTAGATTGTGTTATGTCTTACTAGTCGACTGTCAGCACTAGTTAGGAGTTTGAGCGATTATTCAAGTTGTATTACCTTTTGCTTAATTGTGACACTGATATTGTGAGTTGAGAAAAGAGGCAAATACACCAGTGGTGATTGAACTTGTCACCAATGTTCGCTTTAGTGCATGAACTTGAAAAATACATCGAACAGGTTCTAAAACTTGGCACGAACGTGCAAATACGGTGTTAATCCTTACTGTAGGCATAAAGTGTGTCGACGTGGCATTGTTTATGGCTGACATGGCATGGGGTCCACTTGTAGCTACGAAACATAATTACTTGAGTACTACATGACTCTATGACTAGTGGACCCACCTGTCAATAATTAGTAAGAAAATTAACATAAGAATATACCAGACAGACATCGAACCTGTGACCTGACGCTTGGGAGATACTTGAGCTCGCCACTCCACTACACATACTTAGATAATAACGGCAGCCATCATACTTAATGTATCTGAATTTAAAACTCTTGCATACATAAATAGGTTGCAGGGTGTGGCCTATTTTTTACATGTTATTTTTTAGAATGTAAAAGTATTAAAAAAATAAGGGGTTGCTAAGCGTCGGTCGGCCGCCGCCTTGCGAGCGGTCAGATCTGAGAAAATCGAGCGGCTAAACGGGTTCCTCTTCTTTGCAACAAAACTCTCGTTGCGAAAACATTTGTAACAGAGTGTGATGTGGATTTTTTTTACAACATAGGTTGTGTTGCAGGTTTTTTTTGCAACATAGGCCATTACAGAATTTTTTTTGTCTTCATTGTTTTTTGGAAATAGAGGTATTGTTGCAAACAAAAGCAATTGAGGTGATGTTGCATAATTTTTTTATCTTTGTCTTCACCTCTATATGGTGTTACGGAAGAAAGTTTTGCAACATGACTGATGTTGCAGAAATCTTTCTTGTAACAAATTGGATGTTGCAAAACAAAACATTGTCGTCGTTTGCTGGCCCGTTGGACGATGGTGAGGGAGGAGCGGTGCCGCCCTTTCCCGCCATGGCGCTACCGCCGGCGAGTGCCGGACCTACGACAAGGTTGCCTCACCGGGAGGTGGCGCACCGCACACAACCAGCCGTCATGGTGGAGGCAGGCGACAACAGCGACGACCGTGCGAGACCCCGGCTGCAAGGACAGACCGCGATGGCGACCAGTTGCAGATTTTATTTTTTGCAACAGAGCACCAAGGTCACCCAGTGCATGGAGCAGGAGGAGTCACATAGGAGTCACAGACTCCATAGTAGTTTGGTGTTGGAGGATGGGAGTTGGGTACGGTGTTGGATCTGCTCGAAGGAAGCCTCCTCTAAGGATAAGGTGGAGAAGAATTAGCAACGTCCGTAGCCCACTGCCACGTGTTATTCGTGCGAGGGGCGGAAAAAACCACGAGATCGGCCGGACGAAAGGAATCATTTCCCCAAAAATAATCATAATAATAAAATCTAGATTCAAATATTCATCTGTTATTAATAATTACCTCACGCTACACAAATATCAGTGTGCACACAAAATAAATATATAGAGGGACGTAATAAAATAACTTGCTTAAAAATGTTCTAGTAATTTTTAGAAATGTTAACTTATTATTTCAAAAATAATATTTAAAGTACAGTCCATGAGTGTGTAAGAATGTTTGTGAATACAAACTTTTAAAATAGTTTTTATAAATAATTATTAATTCTAAAATTTACAAGAATGTATTTTTAGTAAGTTATTTTATTGTATACGGTATTACTCTATATATTTACTTTGTGCTCACAAGGATATTTGGGTGGCATGAGGTAATTTCTAAAAACAAATGAATATTTGAATCTTACTTGTATTATTATGATTATTATTTACGTATTTTTTACATTTTTTCAAAAAACAAAGGTGTGCAAAAGGGGCCACTGGTTGCAACTATTTATGGACACATGGGTTTAGCGTTGAATACATTAACAATAAGGGGTCATTTCTGACATCAAAATGTGTTAGCTGTAGTGGCTAGCGCGAGCAGCGCGCAAGCGTCAAGCTGCTGGTTTGTTTCCCTTTAGCCGCATTTTTCTTATGATTTTTTCTAAGGTACTGATAGGCGAGCCCACTAGTCATAGAGGCGTATAAGTGTTGAAGTAATTATGTTTCATGTTCAAAAAAAAGTAATTTCGTTTCTTATAGCTATATAAGTGGGCTAAGGTACTGACAAGCGAGCCGACTTGTCATAGAGACATATAAGTATTCAAGTAATTCTGTTTCTTATAGCTATAAGTGGGCCTCATGCCATGTTAGTGCCACATCAGCCATATATGGTGCCATGTCGACACACACGTCTAAGGATGTGATTAGCACCGTATTTGCACATTCATGCCAAGTTTTAGAACCAGTTCGGCGTATTTTTCAAGTTCAGACACTAAAGTGAACATCCGTGGCAAATTGAAGCACCACAGGAGTATTTACCTCTTGAGAAAACCATCACCAAGCTCCACTTCCTATATTGTTCCTTATTTGGTCACTTTGTAACGCTATATCAATATTTTAATAACTTTTGGCTACGCCAAAGGCCGACAACCACTGCAGCACTGTAGAAATTGGTAAGAGCTTGGTAATTACTTGAGTGTTGAGAGAATGTTTCCCACCACATCCGAATAGCACTATAGGAACATTATACGTGTGATTTTGTTCTTGTTTGGTACTAACCATGACAGATTCTAGAGCTACTAATAGTTGGGCTACATTTATTGCCAGCGATGATTCACCGTATGTTGATATGAGTCATTATGTCCCACCACGGAAGGTACGTCGACTGCCACAAAATGTATATCAAGGTAGAAACGCACATGATCATATTCCCTCTTTGCCACATTTCGAGGGTAAATATGATCCCGATGTGTATACTGATTAGGAAATGGAGGTAGAAGAAATCTTTGCTCGCCATGAACTTCCCAAGCATCAGAAAATAAATGTTGTCACTAGAGTATTTGTCGATTTTTGTTCAGTTTGGTGGGGAAATTATTGCAGTGATAATCTTTCTATTCTACCTACTACCTGGAAAGCTTTAAAACTTGTTATGCAAAACCGATTTGTTCCTTCATACCATGCTAGTGATCTGCTTAGAAAATTGCAACGTTTAGCACAAGGACATAACACCGTTGAAGAATGTTATGATAATTTGTGCATTGTTTTATTTAGTTGTGAATTAGAAGAATGTGAAGAAGCTACCATGAATAGATTTTTGAGGGGACTAAACCATGATATTTATGATATACTTGTGCATAAAGAGTATTATTCCATGAATGGTTTCTTTCATGTGGCTTGTAAAGTTGAACAAAAAGTTTAATAGACATGTACATACAAAAAACAAACACACAGTGCAAGCCCTACACGAAGTTCTGTTCTAGTTACTTCTCAAGCGAAAACTATTATCGTTGTTGGACCCACTGCTTTAAGAACCACAACACTCTCGGCTTGTGACAAAGAAATTTATTGAATCTTCCCTTCCACATGAGATTGTTCCAAGTCATATTGAATTAAAAGCTTCCTGTGTTGGTTGAATGAAATGACATCCGTTTTGATCACACCAGTTGTTATGGATATTTTTGTTGCTAACTTGGATAAATTGTGTGATCAAACAATCGAAACATCGATTTTTTTTTGCGTGCACCAACTTCTAAAATTGATTCCTCATTGATTTGAGTGCACCCAATGAATTAAAGGCCACTAAGATTGCACCATGTGAATTAATAATTAAATATAGATTGGATCACATACAATTGGTTAAACATGATGAAGTAATTGCTAGAAATTTCCATGTTAATTCATTGTATTCTCTTTTGATGGATCCACCTATGAGTTTGTCACATGTGAGAACTAAAATGGCTGAATCACATGTTTGCGTTCTTTGAAAAGTGTTTATGCTCCTAACCTTAATTTTAACTTGATTGGTGAGGACTGCATAGACAATGAATTTTAGGTTCAAAGAATTTGCATCACAGGTGATGCTCTTACTAGAATATTAATATGCCAATGCTTGATCGTTCTGATATGACCTCCAACATGCGTGTTCATTATATGACAAATAACATCTTGCATGATTGCGTTTATTCACCTATGTTGCGATGGTTTAATGATGAGCAATACACAAATGTGTGCTTCACTTATATGTGCAAATTAACTTGTAACATTTCATGTTGGTATATTTCTTGTCATAATTATTTGAACTTTCATCTCACGAAATATTTTCACTACTCATGTATCAAGACATTCATAGTGCAAGAATGGAGAGATATTAAAATGGATGACTTATAAATATACCATCTATACACCTTCTCTCCTTGGTTAGTCTACTTTTAGATTATCCAAAGCCGTGGACGGCTTTGTTTCAAGAAAAGGAGGATGATGTCGGCATGACCTTTACATATAATATAAAAAATATTGTTTGCATATACAATAACCAGGTGATTCCTGTTAATAATTATATGAATTGTTACATTCTTGCTTGAATGGAAATATGACACAATCTTCTATTTTGTGCAGAATTAGTAGAGTTGTACAAGTCGCATTTCAAGATGCGAGAGGGAGACATCGAAAAAATGTGCATGCCGGATGAGGAGGACATCGCTTCCAAAATTACACCCCGAATGACTCATACATCAGTTATTTCATCTGGATCTGTGACTAGAGCGCATGCGTGACAAATAAATGTCTAGCTAGCTTCATCTGGATCTGGATCTGATCTACATCAGTTATTTCATCTAGATCCTAACCTCCACATCTAGCTAGCTTTCCTAACCTCCACGTCTAGCTAGCTTTTCTAGCCTTGTGTTCTCCCTAGTTTTAGTAGCACTCAGTCTAACCTATTTTCCTCCTCCTTTGTCATGTTTGCCTACAAGCCTACCTTCTGTACGTATCCTCTGCTAGCAGCCGACTTGATAAAGAAAGAGAAGAAAAAAAGAGAAGAAAAAAAAAAGAAAGAAAAGAGAGAGAAATCAGGCAGGCTAGCATTTGTTTTGTGGCGAAATGAATAAATTATATTCTACGCACCCTTTTTGTTGCAACAAGCTTGATCATCACATCATACCATCTGTTTTGACTTTGTTATATCTGGGCGCACAGGCGGAGCTCTCGGAAGGGCGAGAGTGGGCGCTCGCCCTACCTTGATTTTCTCCTATTTTTGTTTACCTATATGTATATAGTATGTGATCGAGCGCTAAAATATATACGAAAAATAAAACCGGCTGAGGAAACCGGCTAGATCGTGTCCTCCCAAGTCGCTTGATCCAGTCGATCCTGTCCTCTGAGTTGCTGGAAATCTATGCTGGCGGCCAGCAGGAGTGCGTGGAGACGACATCCAGAAGAAGCGGTGCACAGGCCGCGCCCAGCAGGAGCGGCCATCCACTCGGAGCGGCATGCGGCAATGATGGTGCTTGCCGGCGAGCAAACCTTGGCCTCAGCGGGTGATGCTACAGTGTTTTAGTGTTCATAGATAAGGGCTAGCAGAGTAAATGGTTTCAGCATACTTGGCAAGGTGTGTGTGTGTGTGTGTGTGTGTTTAATTTTAGTAAGAATGCCTTGAAAATCTGCGACAACATTCTCATGTGACCAATTATATATTTCACAAGACTTTTTGATGTAGTTGATATAGTTGTATTAGGTTCAATCCAAGTACCCAAGAAAGAGATCACGTTACAGAAGGTCTGGTCATGAAAAGAGGAAAATACACTGGAGGTCTTCTAGACATCATTAAATTAAAATTTCATTATAGGTACTCTGTTTTTATGTTGCTTCTATTTAAATATTTTTTGCACATCCATTCTATATTCTTATTATGTTTAGGATCATATAAAAGTAGGACTTGTGTGCATTTTAGTGTAATGGATTGTGTTGGTTCTGCATAAAAAATATTAAAGCTTTGCGACCGCCCCACCTTAATTTTTTTCCATCCTTCGCCACTATCCGCGCGTTTCTTTTGCTACTTCGAACTACTATATATTTTTGACACATTTCACTCATTTGATTCAATATCTGGCCTAAATTGTTTTATCTTTTACTAGTCGACTGCCAGCACTAGTTATCGTTTGCTCGAACCCCAACTTTGTTTTATCTCTTACTAGTCGAACCCCAACTTGTTCATCTATTTCGTGTGCTTGATTTATTATCCGCAATTTCAGATTGCAATTCACCCTTGTTCTTTGTCGGGGGAAATGAACACCTATGGGATCACAAGAATCCTTTCTACGGTTGGCGGGGAGAGGAGCTGCACGAAGAGCAGGTCTAGCAATCAGCGCGAGGGATTTTTACCCAGGTTCGGGCCGCAAAGATGCATAATACCCTAGTCCTGCTTGTGGATACATTAGTGTTTTTGAGTTCTTGAACTAGTTGCGGTGCATGCCTAGTCCAAAAAGTCTGAATCCTCTCTCAGTATGCCTCGGGCCTCCTTTTATACGTCAAAGGGGTTGCCACAGTGACACACAGGAGGTGGAAAGTATCTACAGTGTACATACTTACTGCGAGCGTTGTACGAAAAACGCATTTAATGCGCTACCTACGTGCCCTCTCACTTTATCGGGGACGGCAATAGAAGCCGTCCCGTCCATCGCCGCCCTTCCTTGTCTTGACATGCGTCTGGCCTGAAGGGGCATGCAGCGCCACGCTGGCTAGATAGCTGTTGTGTTGGCGCGATGGTAGAGCCTCCACAAAGATCTGCATGTCGCCACATAGGCGCCTGCTTAGTTGGCAACCTGGTCGTCACACTGGAGTGGTGGTGAGGTGGCAAATTGTAGGACCTTGAAGTATGTCTAGAGGGGGGGTGATTAGACTACTTGACCAATAAAAACTTAACCTTTTCCCAATTTTAGAGTTTGGCACATTTTAGCTACTTTAGGACAAGTCAAGCAATCATCACACTATTCAAGCAAGCATGCAAAGAGTATATAGGCAGCGGAAATTAAAGCATGCAACTTGCAAGAAAGTAAAGGGAAGGGTTTGGAGGATTCAAACGCAATTGGAGACACGGATGTTTTTGGTGTGGTTCCGATAGGTGGTGCTATCGTACATCCACGTTGATGGAGACTTCAACCCACGAAGGGTAACGCTGTGCATGAGTCCACGGAGGATCCACCCATGAAGGGTCCACGAAGAAGCAACCTTGTCTATCCCACCATGGTCGTCGCCCACGAAGGACTTGCCTCACGAGCGGTAGATCTTCACGAAGTAGGCGATCTCCTTGCCCTTACAAACTCCTTGGTTCAACTCCACAATCTTTTCGGAGGCTCCCAAGTGACACCTAGCCAATCTAGGAGACACCACTCTCCAAGAAGTAACAAATGGTGTGTTGATGATGAACTCCTTGCTCTTGTGCTTCAAATGATAGTCTCCCCAACACTCAACTCTCTCTCATAGGTTTTGGATCTGGTGGAAAGATGATTTGAGTGGAAAGAAACTTGGGGAAGGCTAGAGATCAAGATTCATATGGTAGGAATGGAATATCTTGGCCTCAACACATGAGTAGGTGGTTCTCTCTCGTAAATGGTAAGTTGGAAGTGTAGGTTTGTTCGATGGCTCTCTCCACGAATGAAGAGAAGGTGGAGGGTATATATAGCCTCCACACAAAATCTAACCGTTATACACAATTTACCAAACTCGGTGGGACCGATTCAATGCACTCGGTCGGACCGATTTAGTAAACCTAGTGACCGTTAGTGATTTTCGTGGATCGACATGCATCTCGGTGATACCGATTCGGTTAGGGTTATGGCATAACGTAATCTCGGTAAGATCGACATACAAACTCGGTGAGACCGATTTGGTAATAAGCTTTCAGAGAGTTGGTCGTAAACTCGGTGGGACCGATTTGCTCTTTTCGTGAGACCGAAATGTTACAAAAGGAAACAGAGAGTTTACATTGCAATCTCGGTGGGACCGATCGCTCACCGGTTAGACCAAACGTTACGAAGGGAAACAGAGAGATTACAACCCCATCTCGGCGAGACCGAGATCCCTATCGGTAAGACCTATTTGCTTAGGGTTTGTGGCAGTGGCTATGACTTTTGGAATCGGTGGCGCCGGATAGGAAGAATCGGTGTGACCGATTTTTGCTTTGGGTTTAGGTCATTTGTGGATGTGGGAAAGTAGCTGAGGGTTTTGGAGCATATCACAAAGCACATGAAGCAAGAGGCTCATTAAGCAACACCTCATCCCTCCTTGATAGTATTGGCTTTTCCTATAGACTCAATGTGATCTTGGATCACTAAAATATAAAATGAAGGGTCTTGAGCTTTTGAGATTGAGCCAATCCTTTGTCCTTAGTATTTTGAGGGATCCACTTTCATCATCCATGCCATGCCATTCATTGAGCTTTCCTGAAATAATAATCTTGGAATAGCATTAGCTCAATGAGCTATATGTTGTTTTGAATTACCAAAACCACCTAGGGATAGTTGCACTTTCACAAATCCTTGTCGGACGCGGGCCTGGCCGCGGCCCCACATTCGTCCCCGGCAGGCCTCGCGGTCATCCCCAGCAAAGGACTTGTCGGGGGTCTTTGTCTTCTGGTCCCATGTGGGTCTGCAGGCTATCAATCTTCACAAATATCTGCATGCTACTTTGCACGCGCCCCCTGAGCCTTGGCCTTGACATTGTTGATGGTGTCAAAGCTCTCAGTCCTCAAGGGTGATGGCATTGCTGGTGCTTTGCAGGTCGTCCCGGCAAGGAGCTTTCCGGGGCTATTCAAGCCGCCCCGGCAAGGATGTTGCCAGGGGAGGTTCAGCTTATCCTCTGCTATTTGTTCACTGCATTGAGTATATGTCTTGGTAGTTTCATGTTTTGCCTTCTGCTGCCCTGTCAAGTCTCGCCGCGGGCACGGCTACAACTGCCCGTGCACAAGTAAGGGGTACAAAAAGAGCCCATACTTTTGTACACCGACAGGAGCCCCCGGGCCTGGGCCATATAGAAGCGCAAGGCATAGTTGGGCCAGGCCCACAGAAGTGTGCGGGCACGCGTGGCAGAGACTTAACTTCCACGATCTTCTCATCAGTTGTGCTCCCCCACGATCCGCGTTGAGTGCATGATTTGGGGGTCGTGCATGGGACGGTCGCAGCATGCCTGCGTCACTTCGCAGTAAATGGTAAAAGGGGCGGCCCGCGCCTTCCCCATAATAAGAGGAATTTGTAGGGGCGCCGCTCATTTACGCTCTACGCCCTTCCCAATCTAGGAACCACCGTTCCCCTCTTCTTCCTTGAGCGAAAACCAGAGCCCCATGCCTCCGCTTGCCGCCGCCGCGCCTCCATTGCTTCTTGATCCCTCGCATCTTCTCAGTCGCCATGGCACCCAAAGCAAGCAAAGGCAAGGGAGTGGCCAAGGCCGCCGCGGGGAAGGAGATGCCGGAGAGCGAGCTGGTGAAGCTGCGGAAGAATTTCGCCCTCTTCGTCCCAACGGTTGACGCGCTCGACCTCAGGGAAAAATTCAAGCCCCTGTGGGGGAGGGAGACGTCGGGGCATCCTGCCACAAAAATCATCCCTGCTCGCTTCGCCAAGCCCGGGTCAGATAGGTATCCTTTCTTCGTCGATTACTTCTCTTGCGGGCTCTGCCCCCCTTTCTCCGACTTCTTCAACGACATCATGCACAACTACGGCTTCCATTTGTTGGATTTTACGCCGAATGTCATGGCATGCATGGCTTTCTTTGCCCATCTCTGCGAGGGTTTCACCGGGGTGCACCTCAATACGGTGCTCTTCCGCCACTACTTCGTCCCCCGCATCCAGACGGGGGGCGCCATCACCGGCTGTGTCACTTGGATCCCAAGGGCTCAGAGCAAAGGCGTGTACCCGGAGGGCTTCACAAAGGACAAGTGGGAGGAATGGCAGGGCCGGTGGCGCTGGATCGAGGAGAAAGATCCGCAGGAGTTCTGCCAGGTCCATCAGAAGCCGCCGGTCCGCAGGGATGACTGGGGCAAGCTTGATCCAACAACGGGAAGCTCATAATTGCCACGACCAGGATCCACCGCCTCACTTCAGTCGGGCTCATGCTCGAGATGATCGGGGTCGATTTCATCCGCTGCCGCATCGCCCCTCTGCACAACAAGGGGAGGTCGGCCTGAGACTACAAGAATGCGGCCGACATCATGAGGCTTCACCCCAGCCTGAACTACAATTTCACGGTGATTTAGCATGCACATATTTGCCAGTGGCTCTTTCAGCTCAAGGTTGACGAGACCAGCGAGGCCGAGAAGTCCGGCAAGGTCGCCAAGACCAGCATCGAGCCAGAAGTAGAGATAGTGTAGAAGTTCTTCGACAATCTGTCGGAAGGATACATCTGTGCCGAGCCGCAACTCATCCACCCCACCACCGAGGAGGAGATGGAGTACATCGCTACCAGGTTGGAGGAGGCGGCACTCATCAAGGAGGCCTGTAGCCTTGGTGTCATGGAGGACAAGGTCAGGGAGGCCGAAGAGGACAAGAAGCTCGCCAATTGGGCGGAGTCTACCGGGGGGCCCAACAGCACCAGTGCGAGGGCTCCCCTTGTCTAAGAAACAGCCGAGAAGGCGGCCGAGGGAGCATTTGGGGAGGCATCTGAGGCGGACGAGCTCTCAGTCCCAAAGAAACGCGTCCTACGGCGGGCTGGCTCCAGCGTGCCCATCCGCTCCGGCAAGGCCGCGCAGCGGCAAGGGGCTCAGGCGCAACCCATGCGTCAGACGAGGCGTGCGGCCGCGGAAGCGGTGGAGAAAGTCGCGGCGACGAAGAGAGCCGCAGTCGCTGCTTCCTCCTCGACCAACGTGCTGCCGCCTCCTCTTCAACCAAGCGTCCAAGGACCCTGTCTCCTTCTCCATCCCCTGCGGACACCATCCCGATGGCCGAATATGACCTTGGGTCATTCAGCCCGAGGAGGAAGAGGAGGGCAGAGGAGGAGGATGAGTAAGCACTTTGCTTCCCCATCCATTCTTTGATTCTTCATCTAGATTATTACATCTTGACTTGATCTCATCTTTGCAGGGACACGGAGACACTGGCTTAGAGGGTGGCAAAGAGAGCCAAGGCCCCGACGAGCAACGATCCCCCGGCAAGCACTCCACGTGCGCTGACCAGCCCCCAGCGTGCCCCCACTCTAGCCCCCAGCGTAAGTCTGTTACTTATTTCTTGCCGGCGGGCGTTGGAGTGCGTATTCTTATTGCTGACCTTGCTTGATTCGCAGGAGGAGAGCAGCACCAGGAGGAGCCACTAAGGGCCACCCCTGACACGCTGCCCCCCGTCAACCACGCCAATCAAAGGGGCGTCCCCGGCAAGGGCGTCCACCGACGAGCCCATGCGCATGGAGGAGGAGGTGGTGGATACAGGTGCTAGCGACCCTGTCCCGACAACGAATGTTGCCAGGGAGGGAGATTCTTCCTCTCCACTCGTCGCAGGTAAGTTGTTCGCCACCGCCCCTTGCTATTTTTGCCATGATTTTCTTTCTTTTCTTTGTCTTGAACTTTTAGTTTTGGCCCTGCCTTGCTATCCCTTTTGGTTTGCATATCCTCCCCTGATGGACCAGGCGGATGTCGACGCTGTGATCAAGGAGACCACCAAGGACGCCGAGGCCAAGGCCGCCAACATTGCCGCTGAGATGCCGCCAAGGGGTCCGCCGAAGAGGCCGGCAAGGCCGCTGCCGAGGAGGTCGCCAAGGGGCCTGCCGGGGAGGCCGGCAAGGCCGCTGCCGAGGAGGCCACCATAGGGCCTGCCGGGGAGGCCGGCGAGGCCACCACTGGGGAGGCCGCCAAGGAGCCTGCCTGGGAGGAGGTGGTCGATGACCAACCCTCCTCCTCTTCAGCCCCCACCCCGAGCAGGTATTTGAAGATGGGTGATGATTTATTCGTCAGCCTCCTAGGCGCGGCAAGCACCAGAGTGCTAGCCGAAGGGAAGGTGTTCGACGACGAGGTCCTCACTGTTGCCAGGCTCCAGGTTGTTGATGAACAGAGCACCACCAGCAGCAGCACCAAGGAAGATCAGCTCCTCCAGGCTATGAGCGCCAACTTCCAGAAACTCCATGCACTTTATCGCGCCCGCCAGGACAAGGTGGACTCCAGGATGGCAGCCGTGGACAAGGCCGCAGCAGACTTTCAAGAGCGTGTTGATACGTCTCAAACGTATCTATAATTTTTTATTGTTCCATGCTATTACATTATCTATTTTGGATGTTTAATGGGCTTTAATAAGCTCTTTTATATTATTTTTGGGACTAACCTATTAACCGGAGGCCCAGTGGCAGTTCCTGTTTTTTGCCTATTTCAGAGTTTTGCAGAAAAGGGATACAAAACGGAATCAAACCTTCGCGATGATCTTTCTTGGACCGAAAGCAAACCATAAGACTTGGAGTTGAAGTCAGAAACGCCACGAGGCGTCCACGAGGCAGGAGGGCGCGCCCAGGGGGTAGGCGCGCCCCCCACCCTCGTGGGCCCCTTGTAGCTCCACCGACGTACTTCTTTCGCCTATATATACTCTTATACCCTAGAAACATCAGGGGGGCCACGAAACCACTTTTCCACCGCTGCAACCTTCTATACCCGTGAGATCCCATCTTGGGGCCTTTTCCGGCGATCTGTCGGAGGGGGAATCGATCACGGAGGGCTTCTACATCAACACCATTTCCTCACTGATGAAGCGTGAGTAGTTTCAACAGACCTTCGGGTCCATAGTTATTAGCTTGATGGCTTCTTCTCTCTCTTTGATTCTCAATACAAAGTTCTCCTCGATGTTCTTGGAGATCTATTCGATAGTTATCCCCACTCTCATCGAAAGACCGGGCCACCGTCACATCAAGTGGTATTAGTTTTTATGATCATTTGTGGGAAATTTACAATTTATTAGATTAGGTTTTTTCCTGTTCTATAACCCATGAAAATGCCAAAAAAAATGTATATTAGTTCACCCTTTGCACCTATCTTTTTAGCCTTTAGCAAATTTTGCATCTAGTATTTGCATCATTAAGTTCTT
Organism: Aegilops speltoides; assembly: GCA_021437245.1. NCBI lineage: Eukaryota > Viridiplantae > Streptophyta > Magnoliopsida > Poales > Poaceae > Aegilops > Aegilops speltoides. The sequence goes on along the minus strand of CM038146.1, from coordinate 138,944,075 downwards.
GGTTGCATTCATCCTAATATTAGTGATGGTTTAGATTAGTTTTAGATATTTTTTCTACCACGTCAATCTTGTTTTTCTCCACCCTCAGAATCTTTATCGCAGCGGTAGTTGTCGGTTTGGCAAAAAGAGTAGAATATTGTATTGGTTGGTTTCTAACTTGACAGAAAAGACTACGTCTCTTGGTTTCCAAATTAAATTCTAACTCTGGACATGTTTGCGTTCCTTGTTACCTACTTTTGGGACGTTCAAAAAACCATCATATCAGCAGATACCTTTCTGTCTCGGATTATGACATGTTTTTGTTCCCTGAGCTGCCTCTTTTCCTGGACACTCAAAAATGTCATAATGTCGGCACATATCGCAGTCAAGGATTCTCACACAGCTTGTAAGACATACCCTTGCACCCAAACTTCTCCACCCGTGGATTATGTGTCATACTAATCACAATATGCTAACCTCCACGTCTAGCTAGCTTTCCTAACCTCCACGTCTAGCTAGTTCTAGCCTTGTGTTATCCCTAACTTCAGTAGCAGTGGGTCTAACTTATTTTTTTTCCTCCTTTGTCTTGTTTGCCTACGAGCCTATTAAACCCATTAACAGTCGCGGCATGGGCGCTCGCTGGGCGTGTACACCTGGCGGTTTTACTGTGTCGAGTTTACCGAACGAGAGAAGCAGAAAAAAATATTAGCGGTGAAACCCTAAACCGGCTAGCGAGCGACTCCACTTCCCCCTCTTTCTCTCCCCCACCTTTTCCTCCGTCGCACAGCCGCCGCCACCCTCCATCACCACGTCTCCAAGCCAGCGCCGCTGTCGCCAGAGGAAAATAGTAGGGGAACGCGCAGCCATCGATCCCGTGCACCGTCTCTCCCTCTACTTGAGGACTTGCGGCGAAGAAGTCGCCGGAGGCGGAGCTCGACCCGGACGACGGCAGCCAGAGGACGTCAAGGCCCCGCCGGAGGAGGAGCCTGGCTGGAGGAGAGTGTGGTGCAGCCGTGCAGGGTGCCTCACCACCATCGTCGTCCTTGCCACCACGGGAGGCACTGAGGCCAGCCTCTCCTTCACACACAGGTACTACCTTCCTCCTCTCCCTGCCCTCTTTCTCTTCCCATACCCGCATCTAGATGTCGATGAGACCCTGGCTCGAGGCGATGTGTGGCAGATTCTTTGATCGTTGTATGTTAAGATCTTGCCCCCATCCCTGAACTTATTGATTTTGTAAGGTTCTTGCAAATCGTAGGGTTTGATGTGTGCTGCAATTTATTTGGCATTATGAACTCTAGCATGACGAATGGATCTGGGGTGATGGATTTAACAATCACTGGAGATGGATGCTGCCTTTGTGCAGTACTAGCAATCAAATGGATTTGGGATAAGGGATTTGGAATTGTGAATGTGAGCAACCAAGCAATCAGGTGAGAATAGCTTCGTGTGGCTCTTTATTTTTTGAACTCTGCAGCTCACAGGAAAATGTGGATGTTTTCTCTGTTACTCGGTGTTATTTATTTCTTCAGTTTATCAATTTATCTTCAGTCATATCCAGTGTTATTTCTTCAATTTATCAGTTTATCTTTAGTCATATCCAGTGTTATTTCTTCAGTTTATCAATTTTTCTTCAGTCATATTCAGTGTTATTTGTTCATCATATGTCATATTCAGTGTAAATTATTTAGTCATACTCGGTGTTATTTCTTCAGCCATATTCAGTGTTTCTCTCAGTCCCCTTCTTAGTCTTTTGGCCTATCAGTTTGTTCTTTCATTCCTGAAGGCTATCCTCTCTGCATCCCTGTGTTGGCCTCACGAACAGTTTTGTATACACAGGCTTTTCATCCGCCTGTTTTTGTGAAGGAGGTTTGCAGAAACAACAATAGTGCAAAGCTTCACCGTCTCTGAAACACCAATATCCCTAAGGTACTTCTGCGCTATCTTGACTGAACCTCAAGTTTTTTACAGACCATAGCCTGTGTTCCTTGTCATTTGTGGAGATGATAATTTCTGAGATTTTACTACTACTTGTGTGATTACGAGATTGATGTCGATCTGTTAGAGCTACATGTTGAATGGGGTGAAGTGGTCTACAAGGCTGCAATCAATTGTTTGGTGGAAATTGAAGAATGTGGCAGGCTGGCGGACAAAACCATCATACCCGAGATTTGAAATTACAAGGAGGACAGGAAGGCCACCTCCAGTGGAAGTGTTGAGTACATGTGCAGCCAAGTGAAGCGTCTGGGAGGTGTGAAAGCCAGGGCGATCGGTATGACCAGACGAGCTTAACATGTGCTTACAAGAAAGACTCTTCTGCTTCTTATAGATTGTCCTATGATTTTTTGCTAGAATCTTTTTGTGGATAATTTAAAACTGAAACATCAGTACCTATTGGAACACCATAATGGTATTCATAGATTTTGATACTTGTGAGAAATGGCAATGCATACTATTTAACGATGTGGCTAGGGTTTAAAATTTAGTTGGCTATCTACAAGCACTGTGTTAAATAATGCACAGTTTGTGTGATGTCGATTATTGTGATAATAATTTCATGTCTGTTGTAACTACAGGTTGACGGTTATGGTATAAACTCAATTGCTGATATTTTTTTACTGGTTTTGGTTACAAGTCTCGTGAAGAACTAAGGTTTCCAGCAGAAAAAAACTAAGAGCATTATGGTTTTCCCTTCCCAACAATGATGGATACACCAGAACTCGTATGTATGAACCTTTGCCAAGGATATTCATTTCTGAACTTATTGTAGATTAGCTGAGTGCTCCGAGCCAGGTGATGCTCGACGATTTACTTAATTCCTTCAATTTGTTTGTCTAAGATATTAGTAGGATGGACAAATGTTCATTCATAGTATGCGTGTAGGGCCGAAGGCATTTTAGATATACCTCATAACACTTATGTATGGCTGCAGAAGACTGCTGAAAGATATCACTATAGAAAAAAAATGCTTTCTGAAAATCATTTCTCTTTAGGTTACTTCCGTAGTTCTGTTAGAGTAAATACTCAGGTTACTAATGTAGTTCCGTTGAGGTAAATAGTTAGAGATATTCTCTTTAGGTTACTTCTGTAGTTCTGTCAAGAGTAGGTTCTATTAACACATCGATTTAACAGCAATCATCAGTTCAATGTGTGATGTTCGGACGTAGTTTTCCTGCAACGGCATACACAGCCAGCGAGACTTTTTCTGCTAGGGATGTACAAGGTATGACATGTGGAGAGGGTGCTTCCAATTAGTAATTCAAACTCTGGAAAACAAAAATTCTTGCATTATTACAAAAAGTGTTGCTGAATCATGACAATTTATAAGCACATATTGAGGGCACTGAACCACATGTTAGTACTGATCTTCAATTCTGAAGACTTGATGATTATCATATATAACCAAATTTTGCTAGCCCGCCTGTCGTATGTTTGTTTTACCAACATATAGCTGTATGTATGCACTTCTATTTTTCTCATCCTTCCTCTCCTTAATTTCAGTGATTGCTAAATAATATTTGTTCTGATGGTCTAATAGTTTTTTTCTGCTTAGGCACAGATATGGTGCAATCTGCGCCGGAGACACAGACGAGCTCGAGCAATATGTGCCTTCGTCCTCTTCCCTCAGAGTGTGGGGCCGAGGATAAGGACGAGGAGAAGAAATATGTGGCATCTTCATCGTTGTCCTCTTGGCGCGCGGTGCTGGAGAGACAGAAAAGGAGGCCGAGAGCTGTAAGTGCGGCATATTGTAGTGTTTTGTTTGATGGGGAAATACCTTTGTATGCCAACATATTTTTAGTGGTTTGTTTGATAGGAACTACCTTTGTATGCCTGCATATTTTGCTTAGATATTGATAATTCCATGCTAAATTTGTACAAAGATACCAAAAGAATAAATTGTGAGTGCAACAACTATTAGTTAGTTGCACTAAGTTAAATTCATACAAATGTGTTACACAGAGCAGAAAATGCAAATAAAAATGTGTGTATATTAGTACATATAACAAAGGGAAAGGGGCACACTCCACCTGGTACCGCCCCAACTCCCTCTCAGGCGGCGCACCAGGGTGCGCCCCAACCACTAGTCTTCTTATATATGTATCCTCTGCTAGCAGCCGGCTTGATAAAAAAAGAGGAGAAAAAAATAGAAAGAAAAAAGTGGAAAAAAACCAGGCAGACTAGCATCTGTTTTGGGGCGAAATAAATAAATTATATTCTGGACACCCTTTTTGTTGCTACCAGCTTGATCATCACATCATACCATTTTTTTGTGCTATGTTATATCCTTGCGTGTCTTTCGCTACTTCAAACTACTATATTTTTTCCTCGACACATTTCACTCATTTGATTCAATATTCGGGCTTATATTGTGTTATCTCTTACTAGTCGACTGCCAGCACTAGTTAGGAGTTTGAGCAATTATTCAAGTTGCATTACCTTTTGGTTAATTGTGCCACTGATATTGTGAGTTGAGAAAAAAGTCAAATACACCAGTGGTGATTGAACTTGCCACCAATGTTCACTTAGTGCATGAACTTGGAAAATACGTCGAACTGGTTCTAAAACATGGCACGAACATGCAAATACGGTGTTAATCCTTATTGTAGACATAAAGTGCGTCGACTGGCATTGTTTATGGCTGACATGGCATGGGGCCTACTTGTAGCTACGAAACATAATTACTTGAGTACTTCGGGACTCTATGACTAGTGGACCCACCTGTCAGTAATTAGTAAGAAAATTAACATAAAAATATACCAGACAGACATCGAACCTGCGACCTCACGCTTGGGAGATACTTGAGCTCGCCACTCCACTACACATACTTAGATAATAACGGCAGCCCTCATAGAGTCATGTATCTGAATTTAAAAACTCTTGTATACATAAATAGGTTGCAGGTTGTGGCCTATTTTTCACATGTTATTTTTTAGAATGTAAAAGTATGTAAAAAAATAAGGGGGCTGCTATGCGTCGGCCAGTGAATCTTTTTAAAAAATCTGCCACCTTGCGAGCGGTCAGATCTGAGAAAATCAAGCGGCTAAACGGGTTCCTCTTCTTTGCAACAAAACTCTCGTTGCGGAAACATGTGTAATAGAGACTGTGATGTGGATTTTTTTTGCAACATAGGTTGTGTTGTAGTTTTTTTTGGCAACATAGGCCGTTACAAAATTTTTTTCTCTTCATTTTTTTGGAAGTAGAGGTATTGTTGCAAAAAAATGCAACTTAGGTGATGTTGCATAATTTTTTATCTTTGTCTTCACCTCTATATGGTGTTATGGAAGAAAGTTTTGCAACATGACTGATGTTGCAGAAATCTTTCTTGTAACAAATTGGACCTACGACTAGGTCACCTCACCGGGAGGTGGCGCACCGCGCATAACCAGTCGCCATGGTGGAGGCAGGCGACAACGGTGACGACCGTGTGCTACCTCTTAAGCACTACGTTGGTTTTCCCATGAAGAGGAAAGGGTGATGCAGCAAAGTAGCGTAAGTATTTCCGTCAGTTTTTGAGAACCAAGATATCAATCCAGTAGGAGGCTCCACGCAAGTCCCTCGTACCTACAAAAACAAACAAGAACCTCGCAACCAACGTGATAAAGGGATTGTCAATCCCTTCACGGTCACTTGCGAAAGTGAGATCTGATAGAGGTAATAAGATAAGATAAATATTTTTGGTATTTTTATGATATAGATTGAAAAGTAAAGATTGGAAAATAAGATAGATCGGAAATTTATATGATGGAAAATAGACCCGGGGGCCATAGGTTTCACTAGTGGCTTCTCTCAAGATAGCATAAGTATTACGGTGAGTGAACAAATTACTGTCGAGCAATTGATAGAAAAGTGCATAGTTATGAGAATACCTAGGCATGATCATGTATATAGGCATCACGTCCGCGACAAGTAGATCGAAACGATTCTGCATCTACTACTATTACTCCACACATCGACCGCTATCCATCATGCATCTAGAGTATTAAGTTCATAAGAACAGAGTAACGCATTAGGCAAGATGACATGATGTAGAGGAAAAACTCAAACAATATGATATAAACCCCATATTTTTATCATCGATGGCAACAATACAATACGTGCCTTGTTGCCCCTGTTGTCACTGGGAAAGGACACCGCAAGATTGAACCCAAAGCTAAGCACTTCTCCCATTGCAAGAAAGATCAATCTAGTAAGCCAAACTAAACTGATATTTCGAAGAGACTTGCAAAGATAACCAATCATACATAAAAGAATTCAGAGGAGATTCAAATATTTCTCATAGATAAACTTGATCATAAACCCACAATTCATCAGATCTCGACAAAAACATCACAAAAAAAGAGTTACATCGAATAGATCTCCAAGAAGATCAAGGAGAACATTGCATTGAGAATCAAAGAGAGAGAAGAAGCCATCTAGCTAATAACTATGGACCCGAAGGTCTGTGGTAAACTACTCGCAACTCATCGGAGAGGCTATGTTGTTGATGTAGAAGCCCTCCGTGGTCGATTCCCCCTCCGGCGGAGTGCCGAAAAAGGCCTTAAGATGGGATCTCAAGGATGCAGAAGGTTGCAGCGGTGGAAATAGGGTTTCGTGGTGCTCCTGGATGTTTTCGGGGTACGTAAGTATATATAGGCGAAGGAAGTCGGTCAGGGGAGCCACGAGGGGCCCACGAGGTGGGGCGCGCCACCCCTAGGGCGCGCTCGACCTCGTGGCCATCTCTCGCTTCTTGACGCCCACTCCAAGTCTCTGGATTATTTGTTCCAAAAGATCTCTCCCAAAGGTTTCATTCCGTTTGGACTTCGTTTGATATTCCTTTTCTTCAAAACACTGAAATAGGCAAAAAAACAGCAATTTGGGTTGGGCCTCCGGTTAGTAGGTTAGTCCCAAAAATGATATAAAAGTGTATAGTAAAGCCCATAAACATCCAAAATAGGTAATTTAGCATGGAACAATCAAAAATTATAGATACGTTGGAGACATATCACCGTGCGAGACCCCGACTGGAACGACAGACTGCGATGGCGACCAGTTGCAGATTTATTTTTTGCAACAGAGCACCAAGGTCACCCAGCGCCATGGAGCTGGAGGAGTCACAGACGCCATAGTGGATTTGTGTTGGAGGATGGGAGTTGGGGACGGTGTTGGATCTGCTCGAAGGAAGCCTCCTCTAAGGGTAAGGTGGAGAAGAAGTAGCAACATCCATGGCCCACTGCCACGTGTTATTTGTGCAAGGGGGGTGGATAAAACCACGAGATCAGACCGACGAAAGGAATCATTTCCCCAAAAATTATCATAATAATAAAAGCTAGATTCGAATATTCATCTGTTATTAAAATTACCTCACCCTACACAAATATCCGTGTGCACACAAAATAAATATATAGAGGGACGTAATAAAATAACTTGCTAAAAAATGTTACAGTAATTTTTAGAAATATTAACTTATTATTTGGAAAATAATATTTAGAGTGTAATCCATGAGTGTTTAAGAATGTTTGTGAATACAAACATTTAAAATAGTTTTATAAATAATTATTAATTCTAAAAATTATAGGAATGTATTTTTAGTAAGTTATTTTGTTGTATACGGTATTACTCTATATATTTACTTTTTGTGCACATGGATATTTGGGTGGCATGAGGTAATACTAAAAACAAAATGAATATTTGAATCTTACTTTTATTATTATGATTATTATTTACGTATTTTTTACATTTTTCAAAAAAAAGGTGTGCAAAAGGGGCCACTGGTTGCAACTATTTATGGACACATGGGTTTAGCGTTGAATACATTAACAATGAGGGGTCATTTCTGACATCAAAATGAGTTAGCTGTAGTGGCTAGCGCGAGCAGCGCGCAAGCATCAAGCTGCTGGTTTGTTTCCCTTTACCCTCATTTTTCTTGTGATTTTTTCTAAGGTACTGACGTGCGAGCCCACTAGTCATAGAGGCGTATAAGTGTTGAAGTAATTATGTTTCATGTTGAAACAAAAGTAATTTTGTTTCTTATAGCTATATAAGTGGGCTAAGGTACTGACAAGCGAGCCCACTTGTCATAGAGACGTATAAGTATTCAAGTAATTTTGTTTCTTATAACTATAAGTGGGCCTCATGCCATGTTAGTGCCACATCAGCCATATATATATGGTGCCACGTCGACACACTTTACGTCTACGGATGTGATTACCACCGTATTTGCACGTTCATGCCAAGTTTTAGAACCAGTTCAGTGTATTTTTCAAGTTCAGGCACTAAAGTGAACATCCGTGGCAAAGTGAAGCACCATAGGAGTATTTACCTCTTGAGAAAACCATCACCAAGCTCCACTTCCTGTATTGTTCCTTATTCGGTCACTTGGTAATCGCTATATCAATCTTTTGATAACTTTTGACAACGCCAAAGGCCGACAACCACTGCAGCAAGATAAGAATTGGTAAGAGCTTGGTAATTACTTGAGTCTTGAGAGAATGTTTCCCACCACATCCGAGTAGCACTATAGGAACATTATATATTATTCCAAGAATGCTTTGTTTCATGTGGCTTGTAAAGTTTAACAAAAACTTAATAGACATGTACATACAAAAAAACAAACACACGATGCAAGCCCTACACGAAGTTCTGTTCTAGTTACTTCTCATGCCAAAACTACTATGATTGTTGGACCCACTGCTTTGAGAACCACAACACTCTCAGCTTGTGACAAAGAAATTTATTGAATCTACCCTTCCACATGAGAATGCTCCAAGTCATGTTGAATTAAAAGCTTCATGTGTTGAGTTGAATGAAATGGCATCCATTTTGATCACACCAGTTGTTATGGATATTTTTGTTGCTAACTTGGATAAATTGTGTGATCAAACAATCGAAACATCTGTTTTTTACGTGCACCAACTTCTAGAATTGATTCCCTCATTGGTTTGAGTGCACCCAATGAATTGAAGGCCACTAAGATTGCACCATGTAACTTAATAATTAAATATAGTTTGGATCACGTACAATTGGTTAAACATGATGAAGTAATTGCTAGAATTTTTCATGTTAATTCGTTGTATTCTCTTTTGATGGATCCACCTATGAGTTTGTCACATGCGAGAACTAAAATGGCTGATTCACATGTTTGCGTTCTCTGAAAAGTGTTTATGCGCCTAATCTTAATTTTAACTTGATTGGTGAGGACTGCATAGACAATGAATTTTAGGTACAAAGAATTTGCATCACAAGTGATGCTCTTACTAGCTTGAAAGAGAATATTAATATGCCAATGCTTGATCATTCTGATATGACCTCCAACATGCGTGTTCATTATATGCCAAATAAAATCTTGCATGATTACATTTATTCACCTATGTTGGGATGGTTTAATGATGAGCAATACACAAATATGTGCTTCACTTATATGTGCAAAGTAACTGTAACATTTCATGTTGGTATATTTCTTGTCATAATTATTTGAACTTTCATCTCACGAGATATTTTCACTACTCATGTATCAAGACATTCATAGTGCAACAATGGAGAGATATTAAAATGGATGACTTATAAATATACCATCTATACACCTGCTTGTCTCCTTGGTTAGTCTATTTTTAGATTATCCAAAGTGTGGACGGCTTTGTTTTCAAGAAAAGGAGGATGATGTGGGCATGGCCTTTACAGATAATATCAAAAATATTGTTTGCATATACAAACCAGGTGGTTTCTATTAATAATTATATGAATTGTCACATTTTTGCTTTGAATGGAAATACAACACAATCTTTTATTTTGTGCAGAATTAATAGAGTTGTACAAGTCATGTGTCAAGATGCGAGAGAGAGACATCGAAAAAATGTGCATGCGGGATGAGGAGGACATCGCTTCCGAAATTACACCCCGGGTGACTCATACATCAGTTATTTCATCTGGATCTATGACTAGAGCGCATGCGCGACAAATAAATGTCTTGCTAGCTTCATCTGGATCTGGATCTGATCTACATTAGTTATTTCATGTGGATCCTAACCTCCACATCTAGCTAGCTTTCCTAACCTCCATGTCTAGCTAGCTTGTCTAGCCTTATGTTCTCCCTAGCTTTAGTAGCACTCGGTCTAACCTATTTTTCCCCTCCTTTGTCATGTTTGCCTACAAGCCTACCTTCTGTACGTATCCTCTGCTAGCAGCCGGCTTGATAAAGAAAGAGAAGAGAAAAAAGAGAAGAAAAAAAGAAAGAAAAGAGAAAAAATCAGGCAGGCTAGCATCTGTTTTGTGGCGAAATGAATAAATTATATTCTGCGCACCCTTTTTGTTGCTACAAGCTTGATCATCGCATCATACCATCTGTTTTGAGCTTTGTTATCTCTGGGCGCACAGGCGGAGCTCTCCGTAGGGCGAGGGTGGGCGCTCGCCCTACCTTTATTTTCTGCTATTTTTGTTTACCTATATGTATATAGTATGTGATCAAGCACTAAAATATGTACGAAAAATAAAACCGGCTGAGGAAACTCCGTGTATCCCTTCTCAGTGGGCCAAAACCCACCTTATTGTGTTGTAGTTGTACCCAAGTAACGCAGGTGCCATGCTTGATCCTGTCCTCCCAAGTCGCCCGATCCAGTCGATCCTGTCCTCTGAGTCGCTGGAAACCTATCCTGGCGGGCAGCAGGAGCGCGTGGAGACGACATCCAGAAGAAGCGGTCCGTAGGCCGCGCACAGCAGGAGCGGCCATCCACTCGAAGCGGCATGCGGCGATGATGGCGCTTGCCGACGAGCAAACCTTGGCCTCGGCGGGTGATGCGACAGTGTTTTAGTGTTCATAGATAAGGGCTAGCAAAGACAAATGGTTGTGCGTGAAAATCTGCGACGACATTCTCATGTGACCAATTATATATTTCACAATACTTTTTGATGTAGTTGATATAGATGTATTAGGTTCAATCCAAGTACCCATGAAAGAGATCACGTTACAGACAGTCTGCTCATGAAAAGAGGAAAATACACTGCAGCTCTTCTAGACATCATTGAATTAAAATTTCATTATAGGTACTCTGTTTTTATGTTGCTTCTATTTAAATATTTTTTGCACATCCATTTTATATGGTTATTATGTTTAGGATCATATAAAAGTAGGACTTGCGTGCATTTTCGTGTATATGGATTATGTTGGTTTTGCATAAAAATATTAAAGCTTTGCGACCGCCCCACCTTAATTTTTTTCCATCCTCCGCCACTATCCGCACATGTCTTTTGCTACTTCGAACTACTATATATTTTTCCTCGACACATTTCACTCATTTGATTCAATATCTGGGCTTAAATTATTTTATCTTTTACTAGTCGACTGCTAGCACTAGTTATCGTTTGCTCGAACCCCAACTTTGTTTTATCTCTTACTAGTCGAACCCCAACTTGTTCATCTATTTCGTGTGCTTGATTTATTATCCACAATTTCATATTGCAATTCACCCTTGTTCTTGTCGGTTCTTCGGTTGCTTGCAGGAACTCGAACCTCGTTGTTCAGGTTGGTCGTGCCTACGCAAGACCAATAACCATCGGAGATTGGTTTAGTGATTGTCGAGGCGTATCATCGGGTACGGTATAGCTGGATCATCAAGGTCAAATCCACCAAATCGGTAGTTATCCCCACTCTCATCGAAAGATGGGGCCGTCGTCACATCACTTCACCTTTCCTCTTCGGGGAAATCCCAACGTATATTACAAGTAGCACAGCGCAGGAAGGATTCTGGATGAATGAGTTCATATCCGATCTAGGAGTGGTACCTAGTGCATCGGATCCCATGACTATCTATTGCGACAACACTAGCACCATTGTCACTGCCAAGGAGCCCAGATTTCACAAGAAGACCAAGCATATCAAACGCCGCTTCAACTCCATTCGTGATTACATCAAGAAGGGAGACATGGAGATCTGCAAAGTACATACGAATCTGAATGTTGTAGACCCGTTGACTAAACCTCTTCCACGCAAAACATGATTAGCACCAGAACTCTACGGGTGTTAGATTTATTACGATGTAAACTAGATTATTGGCTCTAGTGCAACTGGGAGATTGTTGGAAATATGCCCTAGAGGCAATAATAAAGATGTTATTATCATATTTCCTCGTTCATGATAAATGTTTATTATCCATGTTGTAATTGTATTGACCAGAAACTTATGTACATGTGTGGATGAATAAAAAATCACCGTTAAAGATGGTTAAGGTTTCCTAATCATAGACATGACGGGATCACATCATTAGGAGAATTGTGTGATGGATGATACGCCCATTTTGCATCATGTTTTCCTACTGTTGTCTATAATGTTTTTATGCATAATAACACTTTATGGAGTAATTCTAATGCCTTTTCTCTCATAATATGCAAGGTTTACACAAAGAGGGAGAATACCGGCAGCTGGAATTCTGGACCTGAAAAAGCTATGTCAGAGATACCTATTCTGCACATCTCCAAATGAGTTGAAATTTTACGGAGAATTATTTTGGAATATATAATAAATATTGGAGAAAAGAACTACCAGAGGGGGCTGCTAGGTGCCCACAAGACACCAGCGCCCTGGTGGGTGGTGGGCAGCCTGGGTCACCTCTGGTGCCCATCTTCTCGTATATAAGGTCTTTTGACCTAGAAAAGAATAAGGAGAGGACTTTCGGGACAAAGCGCCTCCGTCTAGAGGAGGAACTTGGGCAGGAGCACTTTTGCCCTCTGGCGGAGCGATTCCATCGGGGGAACTTCCCCCTCGGAGGGGGAAATCGAAGCCATCATCATCACCAACAACCCTCTCATATTTGAGAGGCCAATCTTCATCAACATGTTCAACAACACCATCTCATCTCAAACCCTAGTTCATCTCTTGTGTTCAATCTTTGAACCGGAACCTCAAATTGGTACATGTGAGTGACTAGTAGTGTTGATTACATCTTGTAGTTGATGCTATATGGTTTATTTGGTGGAAGATCATATATTCATATCCATTATGCTATTTAATACCCCTCTGATCTTGAGCATGAATATTATTTATGAGTAGTTACTTTTGTTCTTGAGGCCACGGGAGAAGTCATGTTGCAAGTAGTCATGTGAATTTGATATTCGTTTGATATTTTGATGGTATGTTTGTTGTGATTCCTTAGTGGTGTTATGTGAATGTTGAATACATGACACTTCACCGTCTTTGGGCCTAAGGAATGCATTGTGGAGTAGTTATTAGATGATGGGTTTCTAGAGTGACAGAATCTTAAACCCTATTTTATGTGCTATTTCGTAAGGGACTGATTTGGATCCATATGTTTAATGTTATGGTTAGATTTTATCTTAATACTTTTCTCGTAGTTGCGGATGCTTGCGAGGGGGTTAATCATAAGTGGGAGGCTTGTTCAAGTAATAATAGCACCCAAGCATGGGTTAATCATAAGTGGGAGGCTGGTTCAAGTAAGAACAACACCCAAGCACCGGTCCACCCAGATACGATATTATCAAAGTAGCGAATGCGAATAAAGCCAACATGATGAAAGTGACTAGATGAAATTCCGTGTGTTCTCAAGAATGCTTTGCTTATTATAAGAGATCATTTTGGCCTATCATTTGCCACAAAAGGATTGGGCTACCTTGCTGCACTTTTGTTACAGTTACCGTTACTTACTCGTTAGAAATCTTGCTATCAAACTACTTGTTACCGACAATTTTAGTGCTTGCAGAAATTACCTTGCTGAAAAGCACTTGTCATTTCCTTCTGCTCCTCGTTGGGTTCGACACTCTTACTTATCGAAAGGACTACGATTGATCCCCTATACTTGTGGGTCATCAATGGACAGACCCAACTATAAGCTTAGCATCAGATCATATCACTTAGTTTAATTGCTACAACTTTCTTCATGTCAAGTATCTATTCCTTAGACCATGGGCTCTTGCCACTCCATAGTATCGGAAGAATAATTTGTGTATATCAAACATCACTTCGTAACTGGGTAATCATAAAGGTGCTCTACAGGTATTTCCGAAAGTGTTTGTTGGGTTGCATGGATAAAGACTGGGATTTGTCACTCCGTGTGATGGAGAGATATCTCTGGGCCCTCTCGGTAACACGATATCCAAAGTAGCTTGCAAGCGTGTGACTAATGAGTTTAGTCACGAGGATATTATATTATGAAATGAGTAAAGAGACTTGTCAGTAATGAGATTGAACTAGGTATGGCGATACCGATGATCGAATCTCGGGCAAGTAATGTATTGCTGGACAAAGGGAATCATAAAAGGGATTAACTAAATCCTTGACATAGTGGTTCAACCGATAAAGATCTTCATTGAATATGTGGGAATCAATATGGGCATCCAGGTCCCGCTATTGATTATTCTTCGGAGAGGAGTCTCAGTCATGACTGCATGTTCTCGAACCCATAGGGTCACACACTTAATGTTCGTTAACGCTAGGGTAGTACTGGGATATTCATGGTGGTAAGTCTGAAGGTAGTTCGGAGTCCTGGGTGGGATCCGGGACATCGTGAGCAGCTCGGAAATAGTCCTAAGGTAAAGATTTATACACGTGAAATCATTTTTAGGGTACCAAAAAAGTTCGGGGGTATGCCTGCAGTGTACCAGAGGCACCAAATGGTTTTGGGGGGTACACCTGCCCCGGAGGTCTACATGGTTTGTAGTGGCGCGCCCTGGCCTACATGGTCGAGGCGAACCAGCCCCCAAGGCCCATGCGGCTGGGGTTGGTGGACCCCTAGGGGAGGGGGCGCCTCCACCTATCTTGGAGGGCACTCCTCCCCCCTAGTCGTCCTCCTCCCTTGGAAGAGGGGCTAGGGCTAACCGTCCCCCTCCCTCACCTCTATAAATAGAGGGGAAGCACAAGGGGCGGATACCCTTCCCTGGCCGCCGTCCCCTCCCTGCCTCTCCCATCTTGTCTCTATTGGGGAACGTAGCAATAATTCAAAATTTTCTACGCATCACCAAGATCAATCTATGGAGATTCTAGCAACAAGGGAGGGAGAGGATGAGCATCTTCATACCCTTGAAGATCGCTAAGCGGAAGCGTTACAAGAACGCGGTTGATGGAGTCGTACTCGTGGCGATTCAAGTCGCGGAAGATCCGATCTAGCGCCAAACGGACGGCGCCTCCGTGTTCAACACACGTACAGCCCGGGGACGTCTCCTCCTTCTTGATCCAGCAAGGGGAGAGGAGAAGTTGAGGGAGAACTTGACAAAGACGACAGGCGTGGTGGTGGTGGAGCTCGTGGTTCTCAAACAGGCTTCACCAAGCACTACGGAGAAGGAGGAGGTGTTGGAGGAGGAGAGGGCTGCGCCAGGAGAGGCACGGCTGCCTCCCACCCTCCACTATATATAGGGGCAAGGGAGAGGGGAGGCGCCTAGGGTTTCCCTAGGAGGCGGCTGCAAGCATTGGATCTCCCGGGAAAATCCTAGGAGACTTGCCCCCCAAGCCAAGCAGGTGGAGGATTGCCTCCCAAGCTAGGTGGAGGCGCCCCACCTCCTCAACTAACATGGGAAAGGGGGATTTCCTACTTGGCGCATATGCGCCCGCTAGCGAACCGGCGCCTGAAGCGCTCGCGCGATGGGCCGGCCCAATATCTTTTTTTTCTTCTCCATTTTAATCAGCAAAAAAGACATGTTTTAGCTGTTATTCAAACCAGGTACCTCGCGTACGTAGTGCCGCAGGTGCAACCAGCACGCCAATAGACCTGATTTGTTTAGAACAAACTTTTACTTTCTTTTAGCTTTTTCCCGTTTACCCTTTTCCTGTTTACCTTTTTCTGTTTTCCATTTTTCCTTTTCTGTCTTTTCCTTTTTCATCTTCCGAGTTCGATGAACTTTATTTTCAAATCGATGAACTTTTTTAAGATTTGTGAACTTTTTTCAAATTCGATGAACTTTTATTCAAATCCGATGAACCTTTTTCGATTCTGATGAACTGTTTTCAAAATTGATGAACTTTTTTCAAAATTTGATGAACTTTGTTCAAATCTGATGAACTTTTTTTCAAATTTGATGAACTGTTTTCAAAAAATGGGGAACTTTTTTTCAAATCTGATGAACTGTTTTCAAAATCAATGAACTGTTTTCAAATTTTGATGAACATTTTTCAATTCTATGTGAACTATTTTTAAAAATTGATGAACTTTTTCAAAATCACTGAACTTTTCTTGAATAGGGCAACGGTTTTTGCATGTTCATGAACTTTTTCCAAAATATGTGAAGTTTATTTTTCTTTAAAGAAAATCATGTATGAGCAGCTACCATAGTTGTTAAAGGTTAAGTTATGATAGTTGAGCAACTATGTCACTTGCAAGTACAGGTGGTTAGCTGATAACCTATACGTAGTGTAGGTCGCGGGTTCGATTCCATCGCGGGTCTGTAATTTTTTGCGCATTTTTCATAACCATTTTGTGTGATGCCCCTTTGTGAGCCGGCCCACTTGGCGCCATAGCGGGCGCCACTTCTCCCAACCGGCGCAGAAGGCGCTGATTAGGAGCTCCCGGGAAAGGGTGTGGGGGCGCACCACCCCTTAGTGGGCTGGTTTGCCGCTTCCCCTTTGGCCCATGAGGCCCTCCAACACTTGATGGGGCTCCCGAAACACCTTTCGGTCATGCTGGCCATAGCCTGGTACCCCCGGAACACTTCTGGACTCCAATACCCTTCCTCCAATATATCGATCTTCACCGCCGGACCATTTCGGAACTCCTCGTGACGTCCGGGATCACATTCGGGACTCCGAGCTACCTTCGGTAACCACATACTACTTCCCATAACAACTCTAGCGTCACCGAACCTCAAGTGTGTAGACCCTACGGGTTCGAGAATCATGCAGACATGACCGAGACATCTCTCCGGCCAATAACCAACAGCGGGATCTGGATACCCATGTTGGCTCCCACATGTTCCACGATGATCTCATCAGATGAACCACGATGTCGGGGATTCAAGCAATCCCGTATGCAATTCCCTTTGCCAATCAGTACGTTACTTGCCCGAGATTCGATCGTCGGTATCCCAATACCTTGTTCAATCTCGTTACCGGCAAGTCACTTTACTCGTTCCATAATGCATGATCCCATGACTAACTACTTAGTCACATTGAGCTCATTATGATGATGCATTACCGAGTGGGCCCAGAGATACCTCTCCGTCATACGGAGTGACAAATCCCAGTCTCGATTCATGCCAACCCAACAGACACTTTCGGAGATACCTGTAGTGCACCTTTATAGCCACCCGCCACGTTGTGGACGTTTGGTACACCCAAAGCATTCCTACGGTATCCGGAGTTGCACAATCTCATGGTCTAAGGAAATGATACTTGACATTAGAAAAGCTTTAGCAAACGAACTACACGATCTTGTGCTATGCTTAGGATTGGGTCTTGTCCATCACATCATTCTCCTAATGATGTGATCCCGTTATCAATGACATCCTATGTCCATGGTCAGGAAACCATAACCATCTATTGATCAACGAGCTAGTCAACTAGAGGCTCACTAGGGACATGTTGTGGTCTATGTATTCACACATGTATTACGGTTTCCAGTTAATACAATTATAGCAAGAACAATAGACAATTATCATGAACAAGGAAATATAATAATAACCATTTTATTATTGCCTCTAGGGCATATTTCCAACAGTCTCCCACTTGCACTAGAGTCAATAATCTAGTTCACATCATTATGTGATTGTATTGAATCCAACACCCATGGTGTTCGATCATATCTCGCTTGTGAGAGAGGTTTATTAGTCAATGGGTCTGAACCTTTCAGATCCGTGTGTGCTTTACAAATATCTATGTTATCTTGTAGATGCAGCTACCAGGCGCTACTTGCAACTATTCCAAATAACTGCTCTACTATACGAATCCGGTTTCCTACTCGGAGTCATCCGGATTAGTGTCAAAGTTTGCATCTACGTAACCCTTTATGACGAACTCTTTTACCTCCATAATCGAGAAAATTCCTTAGTCCACTAGTTACTAAGGTTAAGTTTGACCGCTGTCATGTGATCCATTCCTGGATCACTCTTGTAAGCCTTGACTGACTCATGGCAAGGCACACTTCAAAGCGGTACTCAAAGATAGCATCTTGTAGAGCCTACGTCTAAGCATAGGGGACGACCTTCGTCCTTTCTCTCTCTTCTGCCGTGGTCAGGTCTTGAGTCTTACTCAATACTCACACCTTATAACACAGCCAAGAACTCCTGCTTTGCCGATCTATTTTGAACTCCTTCAAAATCTTGTCACGGTATGTGTTCATTTGAAAGTACTATCAAGCGATCTTGATCTATCCTTATAGATCTTGATGCTCAATGTTCAAGCAGCTTAATCTAGGTTTTCAATTGAAAAACACTTTTCAAATAACCCTATATGCTTTCCAGAAACTCTACATCATTTTTGATCAACAATATGTCAACAACAAATACTCATCAGAAATTCTATAGTGCTCCCACTCACTTCTTTGGAAATACAAGTTTCTCATAAACTTTGTATAAACCCAAAATCTTTGATCATCTCATCAAATTGTATATTCCAACTCCGAGATGCTTACTCCAGTCCTTAGAAGGATTGCTGGAGCTTTGCATACTTGTTAGCATCTTTCAGGATTGTCAAAACCTTCTGGTTGTATCACATACAACCTTTCCTCAAGAAAATCGTCGAGGAAACAATGTTTTGACATCCTATCTGCAAGATTTCATAAATAATGCAGTAACTGCTAATATAATTCCAACAGACTCTTAGCATCGACACGGATGAGAAAGTCTCATCGCAGTCAACTCCTTGAACTTGTCGGAAAACATCTTAACGACGAGTCGAGCTTTCTTAATGGTGATACTTACCATCATTGTCTGTCTTCCTTTTAAAATCCATCTGTACTCAACAGCCTTACGACCATCGAGTAAATCTTCCAAAGTCTATACTTTGTCTTCATACATGGATCCTCTCTCGGATTTTATGGCCTCGAGCCATTTGTCGGAATCCGGGCCCACCATCGCTTCTCCATAGCTCGTAGGTTCATTGTTGTCTAGCAACAGGACCTCAAAGATAGGATTACATACCACTCTGAAGTAGCACGCATCCTTGTCGACCTATGAGGTTTGGTAGTGACTTGATCTAAAGTTTCATGATCACTATCATTAGCTTCAACTTCAATTGGTGTAGGCGCCATAGGAACAACTTCCTGTGCCCTGCTACACACTAGTTGAAGTGATGGTTCAATAACCTCATCAAGTCTCCATCATCCTCCCACTCAATTCTTACAAGAGAAACTTTTCCTCGAGAAAGGACCCATTTCTGGAAACAATCACTTTTGCTTCCGGATCTGAATTAGGAGGTATACCCAACTGTTTTTGGGTGTCCTATGAAGATGCATTTTATCTGCTTTGGGTTCGAGCTTATCAGGCAAAACTTTTTACATAAGCTTCACAGCCCCAAACTTTTAAGAAATGATAGCTTAGGTTTCTCTAAACCATAATTCATACGGTGTCATCTCAATGGAATTATGTGGTGCCCTATTTAAAGTGAATGCGGTTGTCTTTAATGCCTAACCCAGAAACGATAGTGGTAATTCGATAAGAGACATCATGGTATGCACCATATCCAATAGGGTGCATTTATGATGTTCGGACACACCATCACACTATGGTGTTCCAGGCAGTATTAGTTATGAAACAATTTCCACAAGGTCTTATTTGTGTACCAAACTCGTAACTCAGATATTCATCTCTATGATCATATCATAGACATTTGATCCTCTTGCCACGATGATCTTCAACTTCACTCTGAAATTGCTTGAACCTTTCAATAATTCAGACTCATGTTTCATCAAGTAAATATACTCAGAATCTACTCAAATCATCTGTGAAGTAAGAGCATAACAATATTCACTGCGTGCCCCAGCACTCATTGGATTGCACACATCAAATGTATTACTTCCAACAAGTTGCTCTCTTGTTCCATCTCACTGAAAACGAGGCCTTTCAGTCATCTTGCCCATATGGTATGATTTGCATGTCTCAAGCGATTCAAAATCAAGTGAGTCCAAACGATCCATCTGCATGGAGTTTCTTCATGCGTATATACCAATAGACATGGTTAGCATGTCTCAATCTTTTCAAAACGAGTGAGTCCAAAGATCCATCAACATGGAGCTTCTTCATGCGTTTTATATCAATATGACTCAAATGGCAGTGCCACAAGTATGTGGTACTATCATTACTATCTTATATCTTTTGGCATGAACATGTGTATCACTACGATTGAGATTCAATAAACCATTCATTTTAGGTGCAAGACCATTGAAGGTATTATTCAAATAAACAGATTAACCGTTATTCTCCTTAAATGAATAACCGTATTGCGATAAACATAATCCAATCATGTCTATGCTCAATGCAAGCACCAAATAACAATTATTTAGGTTTAACACCAATCTCGATGGTAGAGGAAGTATGCGATGCTTGATCACATCAACCTTGGAAACACTTCCAACACATATCGTCATCTCACCTTTAGCTAGTCTCTGTTTATTCTGCAGCTTTTATTTCGAGTTACTAACACTTAGCAACCGAACCGGTATCTAATACCCTAGTGCTACTAGGAGTACTAGTAAAGTGCACATCATAATGTATATCCAATATACTTCTGTCGACCTTGCCAACCTTCTCATTTACCAAGTATCTAGGGTAGTTCCGCTTCAGTGACCATTCCCCTTATTTCAGAAGCACTTAGTCTCGGGTTTGGGTTCAACCTTGGGTTTCTTCACTAGAGCAGCAACTGATTTGCCGTTTCATGAATTATCCCTTCTTGCCCTTGCCCTTCTTGAAACTAGTGGTTTTACTAACCATCAACAATTGATGCTCCTACTTGATTTCTACTTTCGTGGTGTCAAACATCACGAATAGCTCAAGGATCATCATATCTATCCCTGATATTTTATAGTTCATTACAAAGCTCTAGTAGCTTGGTGGCAGTGACTTTGGAGAACCATCACTATCTCATCTGGAAGATTAACTCCCACTCGATTCAAGTGATTGTAGTACTCACACAATCTGAGCACATGCTCAATGATTGAGCTTTTCTCCCTTAGTTTGCAGGCTTAAGAAACTCGTCAGAGGTCTCATACCTCTTGACGTGGGCACGAGCCTGAAATCCCAATTTTATCCCTTTGAACATCTCATATGTTCCACGACATTTCAAAAACGTCTTCGGCGCCTCAATTCTAAACCGTTTAACATTACTGAACTATCACGTAGTCATCAAAATGTGTATGTCAGATGTTCGCAACATCCACAGATGACGTTCGAGGTTGAGCACACCGAGCGATGCATTAAGGACATAAGCCTTCTGCGTAGCAACGAGGACAATCCTCAGCTTACGGACCTAGTCCGCATAATTGCTACTATCAACTTTCAACTAAATTTTCTCTAGGAACATATCTAAAACAGTAGAACTAAAGCGTAAGCTACGACATAATTTGCAAAGACCTTTTGACTATGTTCATGATAATTAAGTTCATCTGATTATTTAATGAACTCCCACTTAGATAGACATCCCTCTAGTCATCTAAGTGATACATGATCCGAGTTAACTAGGCCGTGTCCGATCATCACGTGAGACGGACTAGTCATCATCGGTGAACATCTTCATGTTGATCGTATCTGCTATACGACTCATGTTCGACCTTTTGGTCTCTTGTGTTCCGAGGCCATGTCTGTACATGCTAGGCTCGTCAAGTCAACCTAAGTGTTTTGCTTATGTAAATCTGGCTTACACCCATTGTATTCGAACGTTAGAATCTATCACACTCGATCATCACGTGGTGCTTCGAAACAACGAACCTTCGCAACGGTGCACAGTTAGGGGGAACACTTTCTTGAAATTTTATGAGGGATGATCTTATTTATGCTACCGTCGTTCTAAGAAAATAAGATGCAATAACATGATAAACATCTCATGCAATCAAATAGTGACATGATATGGCCAATATCATTTTGCTCCTTTTGATCTCCATCTTCGGGGCGCCATGATCATCATCGTCACCGGCATGACACCATGATCTCCATCATCGTGTCTTCATGAAGTTGTCTCGCCAACTATTACTTCTACCACTATGGCTAACGGTTTAGCAATAAAGTAAAGTAATTACATGGCGTTATTCAATGACATGCAGGTCATACAATAAATTAAGACAACTCCTATGGCTCCTGCCGGTTGTCATACTCATAGACATGCAAGTCGTGATTCCTATTACAAGAACATGGTCAATCCCATACATCACATATATATCATTCATCACATCCTTTTGGCCATATCACATCACACGGCATATGCTGCAAAAACAAGTTAGACATCCTCTAATTGTTGTTGAAAGTTTTTACGTGGCTGCTATAGGTTTCTAGCAAGAACGTTTCTTACCTACGCCAAAACCACAACGTGATATGCCAATTGCTATTTACCCTTCATAAGGACCCTTTTCATCGAATCCGATCCGACTAAAGTGGAGAGATCGGCACCGCTAGCCACCTTATGCAACAAGTGCATGTCAGTCGGTGGAACCTGTCTCACGTAAGCGTACGTGTAAGGTCGGTCCGGGCCGCTTCATCCCACGATGCCGCCGAATCAAGATAAGACTAGTAGTGGCAAGTAAATTGACAAAATCGATGCCCACAACAACTTGTGTTCTACTTGTGCATAGAATCTTCGCAATGTACCTAGCTCTGATACCACTGTTGGGGAACATAGCAATAATTCAAAATTTTCTACGCATCACCAAGATCAATCTATGGAGATTCTAGCAACAAGGGAGGGAGAGGATGAGCATCTTCATACCCTTGAAGATCGCTAAGCGGAAGCGTTACAAGAACGCGGTTGATGGAGTTGTACTCGCGGCGATTCAAGTCGCGGAAGATCCGATCTAGCGCCGAACGGACGGCGCCTCCACGTTCAACACATGTACAGCCCGAGGACGACTCCTCCTTCTTGATCCAACAAGGGGAGAGGAGAAGTTGAGGGAGAACTTTGACAGCACGACGGCGTGGTGGTGGTGGAGCTCGTGGTTCTCCAGCAGGGCTTCGCCAAGCACTACGGAGGAGAAGGAGGTGTTGGAGGAGGGAGAGGGCTGCGCCAGGGGAGAGGTACGGCTGCCCTCCCACCCCTCCACTATATATAGGGGCAAGGGGAGAGGGGGAGGCGCCCTAGGGTTTCCTCTAGGAGGCGGTGGCCAAGCAGATTGGATCTCCCTAGGGAAAATCCTAGGGAGACTTGCTCCCCAAGCCAAGCAGGTGGAGGATTGCCTCCCAAGCTAGGTGGAGGCGCCCCACCTCCCCAACTAACGTGGGAAAGGGTGTGGGGGTGCACCACCCCTTAGTGGGCTGGTTTTGAAGGAAATATGCCCTAGAGGCAATAATAAAGTTATTATTTATTTCCTCATATCATGATAAATGTTTATTATTCATGCTAGAATTGTATTAACCGAAAACATGATACATGTGTGAATACATAGACAAACTTAATGTCACTAGTATGCCTCTACTTGACTAGCTCATTAATCAAAGATGGTTATGTTTCCTAACCATAGACATGTGTTGTCATTTGATTAACGAGATCACATCATTAGGAGAATGATGTAATTGACTTGACCCATTCCGTTAGCCTAGCACTTAATCGTTTAGTATGTTGCTATTGCTTTCTTCATGACTTATACAAAGTTCCTACAACTATGAGATTATGCAACTCCCGTTTACCGGAGGAACACTTTGTGTGCTACCAAACGTCACAACGTAACTGGGTGATTATAAAGGTGCTCTATAGGTGTCTCCGAAGGTACATGTTGGGTTGGCGTATTTCGAGATTAGGTTTTGTCACTCCGGTTGTTGGAGAGGTATCTCTGGGCCCTCTCGGTAATACACATCACTCAAGCCTTGCAAGCATTACAACTAATGAGTTAGTTAGGGGATGATGTATTACAGAATGAGTAAAGAGACTTGCCGGTAACGAGATTGAACTAGGTATTGGATACCGACGATCGAATCTCGGGCAAGTAACATACCGATGACAAAGGGAACAACGTATGTTGTTATGCGGTTTGACCGATAAAGATCTTCGTAGAATATGTAGGAGCCAATATGAGCATCTAGGTTCCGCTATTGGTTATTGACCAGAAACAGTTCTAGGTCATGTCTACAAAGTTCTCGAACTCGTAGGGTCCGCACGCTTAACGTTACGATGACATTTTTATTATGAGTTTATAAGTTCTGATGTACCGAAGGTTGTTCGGAGTCCCGGATATGATCACAGACATGACGAGAAGTCTCGAAATGGTCGAGACATAAAGATTGATATATTGGACGACTATATTCGGACACCGGAAGTGTTCCGGGTGATTTTGCAGAAAACCGGAGTGCCGGAGGGTTACCGGAACCCCCCCCCCCGAAGAAGTAATGGGCCTTATGGGCTTTAGTGGAGAGAGAGAGAGGGGCAGCCAGGTTGGGCCGCGCGCCCCCCCTCCGGGTCTGAATTGACTAGAGAGAGGCGGCGCCTCTTCCCTCTCCCTCTCCCCCTTCCTTTCCCCCTCCTAGTAAGAGTAGGAAAGAGGGTCCTACTCCTACTAGGAGGAGGACTCCTCCTCCTTGGCGCGCCCCCAAGGGCCGGCCGGCCTCCCCCCTTGCTCCTTTATATACGGGGGCAGGGGGCACCCTAGAACACACAAGTTGATCTTCGTGATCGTTCCTTAGCCCTATGCGGTGCCCCCCTCCACCATATTACACCTCGGTCATATCGTAGCAGTGCTTAGGCGAAGCCCTGCATCGGTAGAACATCATCACCGTCACCACGCCGTCGTTCTGACGGAACTCATCTCCGACACCCTGCTGGATCAGAGTCCGGGGATCGTCATCGAGCTGAACGTGTGATGAACTCGGAGGTGCCGTACGTTCGGTGCTTGGATCGGTCGGATCGTGAAGACGTACGACTACATCAACCGCGTTGTCATACGCTTCCGCTTACGGTCTACGAGGGTACGTGGACAACACTCTCCCCTCTCGTTGTTATGCATCACCATGATCTTGCGTGTGCGTAGGATTTTTTTGTGAAATTACTACGTTCCCCAACAGTGGCATCCGAGCCTGGTTTTATGCGTTGATGTTATATGCACGAGTAGAACACAAGTGAGTTGTGGGCGATACAAGTCATACCGCTTACCAAAGATGTCATACTTTGGTTGGCGGTATTGTTGGATGAAGCGCCCGGACCGACATTACGCAGACGCTTACGCGAGACTGGTTCTACCGACGTGCTTTGCACATGTGTGGCTGGCGGTGTCGGTTTCTCCAACTTTAGTTGAACCGAGTGTGGCTACGCCCGGTCCTTGCGAAGGTTAAAACAGCACTAACATGACGAACTATCGTTGTGGTTTTGATGCGAGGTAAGAACGGTTCTTGCTCAGCCCGTAGCAGCCACGTAAAACTCGCAACAACAAAGTAGAGGACGCCTAACTTGTTTTTGCAGGCATGTTGTGATGTGATATGGTCAAGACGTGATGCTATATTTTATTGTATGAGATGATCATGTTTTGTAACCGAGTCCGCAATGGCAGAGCCATATGGTTGTCGCTTATTGTATGAAATGCAACGCTCAGTAATTGCTTTACTTTATCACTAAGCGGTAGCGATAGTCGAGAAGCAATAGTTGGCGAGACGACAACGATGCTACGATGGAGATCAAGGTGTCGTGCGGTGGCGATGGTGATCATGGCGATTGCTTCGGAGATGGAGATCACAAGCACAAGATGATGATGGCCATATCATATCACTTATATTGATTGCATGTGATGTTTATCCTTTATGCATCTTATCTTGCTTTGATTGACGATAGCATTTTAAGATGATCTCTCACTAATTATCAAGAAGTGTTCTCCCTGAGTATGCACCGTTGCCAAAGTTCGTCGTGCCCAGACACCACGTGATGATCGGGTGTGATAAGCTCTACGTCCATCTACAATGGGTGCAAGCCAGTTTTGCACACGCGAATACTCAAAGTTAAACTTGACGAGCCTAGCATATGCAGATATGGCCTCGGAACACGGAGACCGAAAGGTCGAGCGTGAATCATATAGTAGATATGATCAACATAGTGATGTTCACCATTGAAAACTACTCCATCTCACGTGATTATCGGTTATGGTTTAGTTGATTTGGATCACGTGATCACTTAGATGACTAGAGAGATGTTTATCTAAGTGGGAGTTCTTAAGTAATATGATTAATTGAACTTAAATTTATCATGAACTTAGTACCTGATAGTATTTTGCTTATCTATGTTTGTTGTAGATAGATGGCTCGTGCTGTTGTTTCGTTGAATTTTAATGCATTCCTTGAGAAAGCAAAGTTGAAAGATGATGATAGAAATTACACGGATTGGGTCCGTAACTTGAGGATTATCCTCATTGTAGCACAGAAGAATTACGTCCTGGAAGCACCGCTGGGTGCCAGGCCTGCTGCAGGAGCAACGCCAGATGTTATGAACGTCTGGCAGAGCAAAGCTGACGACTACCCAATAGTTCAGTGTGCCATGCTTTACGGCTTAGAATCGGGTCTTCAATGATGTTTCGAACATCATGGAGCATATGAGATGTTCCAGGAGTTGAAGTTAATATTTCAAGCAAATGCCCGGATTGAGAGATATGAAGTCTCCAATAAGTTCTATAGCTGCAAGATGGAGGAGAATAGTTACATCGGTGAGCATATACTCAAAATGTCCGGGTATAATAATCACTTGATTCAACTGGGAGTTAATCTTCCGGATGATAGCGTCATTGACAGAGTTCTCCAATCACTGCCACCAAGCTACAAGAGCTTCGTGATGAACTATAATATGCCAGGGATGGAAAAGACAATTCCCGAGCTCTTCGCAATGCTAAAAGCTGCGGAGGTAGAAATAAAGAAGGAGCATCAAGTGTTGATGGTCAACAAGACCACTAGTTTCAAGAAAAAGGGCAAAGGGAAGAAAAAGGGGAACTTCAAGAAGAACATCAAGCAAGTTGCTGCTCAAGAGAAGAAACCCAAGTCTGGACCTAAGCCTGAAACTGACTGCTTCTACTGCAAGCAAATTGGTCACTAGAAGCGGAACTGCCCCAAGTATTTGGCGGATAAGAAGGATGGCAAGGTGAACAAAGGTATATGTGATATACATGTTATTGATGTGTACCTTACTAGAGCTCGCATGAGCACTGGTATTTGATACTGGTTATGTTGCTAATATTTGCAACTCGAAACAGGGACTACGGAATAAGTGAACACTGGCCAAGGACGAGGTGACGATGCGCGTGGGAAATGGTTCCAAAGTCGATGTGATCGCGGTCGGCATGCTACCTCTACATCTACCTTCGGGATTAGTTTTAGACCTGAATAATTGTTATTTGGTGCCAGCGTTGAGCATGAACATTATATCTGGATCTTGTTTGATGCGAGACGGTTATTCATTTAAATCGGAGAATAATGGTTGTTCTATTTATATGAGTAATATCTTTTATGGTCATGCTCCCTTAAAGAGTGCTCTATTTTTGATGAATCTCGATAGTAGTGATACACATATTCATAATGTTGAAGCCAAAAGATGCAGAGTTGATAATGATAGTGCAACTTATTTGTGGCACTGCCATTTAGGTCATATCGTGTAAACGCATGAAGAAACTCCATCTCGATGGACTTTTGGAACCACTTGATTATGAATCACTTGGTACTTGCGAACCGTGCCTCATGGGCAAGATGACTAAAACGCCGTTCTCCGGTACTATGGAGAGAGCAACAGATTTATTAGAAATCATACATACAGATGTATGTGGTCCAATGAATGTTGAAGCTCGTGGTGGATATCGTTATTTTCTCACCTTCACAGATGATTTAAGGAGATATGGGTATATCTACTTAATGAAGCATAAATCTGAAACATTTGAAAAGTTCAAAGAATTTCATAGTGAAGTTGAAAATCATCGTAACAAGAAAATAAAGTTTCTACGATCTGATCGTGGAGGAGAATATTTGAGTTACGAGTTTGGTCTACATTTGAAACAATGCGGAATAGTTTCGCAACTCACGCCACCTGGAACACCACAGCGTAATGGTGTGTCAGAATGTCGTAATCGTACTTTACTAGATATGGTGCGATCTATGATGTCTCTTACCGATTTACCGCTATCGTTTTGGGGTTATGCTTTAGAGACGGCCACATTCACGTTAAATAGAGCACCATCAAAATCCGTTGAGACGACTCCTTATGAACTATGGTTTGGCAAGAAACCAAAGTTGTCGTTTCTGAAAGTTTGGGGCTGCGATGCTTATGTGAAAAAGCTTCAACCTAATAAGCTCGAACCCAAATCGGAAAAATGTATCTTCATAGGATACCCAAAGGAGACAGTTGGGTACACCTTCTATCACAGATCCGAAGGCAAGACATTCGTTGCTAAGAATGGATCCTTTCTAGAGAAGGATTTTCTCTCGAAAGAAGTGAGTGGGAGGAAAGTAGAACTTGATGAGGTAACAGTACCAGCTCCCTTATTGGAAAGTAGTTCATCACAGAAATCGGTTCCTGTGACACCTACACCAATTAGTGAGGAAGTTAATGATGATGATCATGAAACTTCAGATCAAGTTGTTACTGAACTTCATAGATCAACCAGAGTAAGATCCGCACCAGAGTGGTACGGTAATCCTAGTCTAGAAGTCATGCTACTAGATCATGGTGAACCTACGAACTATGAAGAAGCGATGGTGAGCCCAGATTCCGCAAAATGGCTTGAAGCCATGAAATGTAAGATGGGATCCATGTATGAGAACAAAGTGTGGACTTTGGTTGACTTGCCCGATGATCGGCAAGCAATAGAGAATAAATGGATCTTCAAGAAGAAGACTGACGCTAACGGTAATGTTACTGTTTACAAGCTCGACTTGTTGCAAAAGGTTTTCGACAAGTTCAAGGGGTTGACTACGATGAGACCTTCTCACCCGTAGCGATGCTTAAGTCTGTCCGAATCTTGTTAGCGATTGCCGCATTTTATGATTATGAAATATGGCAGATGGATGTCAAAACTACATCCCTGAATGGATTTCTGGAAGAAGAGTTGTATATGATGCAACCGGAAGGTTTTGTCGATCCTAAGGGAGCTAACAAAGTGTGCAAGCTCCAGTGATCCATTTATGGTCTGGTGCAAGCCTCTCGGAGTTGGAATAAACGCTTTGATAGTGTGATCAAAGCATATGGTTTTATCAAGACTTTGGAGAAGCCCTGTATTTACAAGAAAGTGAGTGGGAGCTCTGTAGCATTTCTGATATTATATGTGGACGACATATTGTTGATTGGAAATGATATAGAATTTCTGGATAGCATAAAAGGATACTTGAATAAAAGTTTTTCAATGAAAGACCTTGGTGAAGCTGCTTACATATTGGGCATCAAGATCTATAGAGATAGATCAAGACGCTTGATTGGACTTTCACAAAGCACATACCTTGATAAAGTTTTGAAAAAGTTCAAAATGGATCAGGCAAAGAAAGGATTCTTGCATGTATTACAAGGTGTGAAGTTGAGTCAGACTCAATGCCCGACCACTGCAGAAGATAGAGAGAAAATGAAAGGAGTTCCCTATGCTTCAGCCATAGGCTCTATCATGTATGCAATGTTGTGTACGGACTGATGTGTGCCTTGCTATTAGTTTAGCGGGGAGGTACCAAAGTAATCCAGAGTGGATCATCGGACGGCGGTCAAGAACATCCTGAAATACCTGAAAAGGACTAAGGATATGTTTCTCGTTTATGGAGGTGACAAAGAGCTTGTCGTAAATGGTTACATCGATGCAAGCTTTGACACTGATCCGGACGATTCTAAATCGCAAACCGGATATGTGTTTATATTAAATGGTGGAGCTGTCAGTTGGTGCAGTTCTAAACAAAGCGTCGTAGCAGGATCTACATGCGAAGCGGAGTACATAGCTGCTTTGGAAGCAGCAAATGAAGGAGTCTGGATGAAGGAGTTCATTTCCGATCTAGGTGTCATACCTAGTGCATCGGGACCAATGAAGATCTTCTGTGACAATACTGGTGCAATTGCCTTGGCAAAGGAATCCAAATTTCACAAGAGGACCAAGCACATCAAGAGACGCTTCAATTCCATCCGGGACCAAGTCCAGGTGGGAGACATAGAGATTTGCAAGATACATACGGATCTGACTGTTGCAGACCCGTTGACTAAGCCTCTTCCACGAGCAAAACATGATCAGCACCAAGACTCCATGGGTGTTAGAATCATTACTGTGTAATCTAGATTATTGACTCTAGTGTAAGTGGGATGCTGAAGGAAATATGCCGTAGAGGCAATGATGCATTACCGAGTGCGCCCAAATATACCTCTCCGTCATACGGAGTGACAAATCCCAGTCTCGATTCGTGCCAACCCAACAGACACTTTCGGAGATACCTGTAGTGCACCTTTATAGCCACCCAGTTACGTTGTGACGTTTGGTACACCCAAAGCATTCCTACGGTATCCGGGAGTTGCACAATCTCATGGTCTAAGGAAATGATACTTGACATTAGAAAAGCTTTAGCAAACGAACTACAGGATCTTGTGCTATGCTTAGGATTGGGTCTTGTCCATCACATCATTCTCCTAATGATGTGATCTCGTTATCAATGACATCCTATGTCCATGGTCAGGAAACCATAACCATCTGTTGATCAACGAGCTAGTCAACTAGAGGCTCGCTAGGGACATGTTGTGGTCTATGTATTCACACATGTATTACGGTTTCAAGTTAATACAATTATAGCATGAATAATAGACAATTATCATGAACAAGGAAATATAATAATAACCATTTTATTATTGCCTCTAGGGCATATTTCCAATAGTCTCTGTGTAGCGCTTGGCGAAGCTCTGCCGGAATTCCGCTGTCACCACCACCACCACACCGTCGTGCTAGTTCAGATCTCATCTACCTCTTCTCTCTCCCTTGTTGGATCTAGAAGGAGGATACGTCACCAAGTCGTACGTGTGCACATCTCGGAGGTGTCGCTCGTGCAGTGCTTGGATCGGATTGGGTCGCGATGCGAGTACGACTACGCCAACCACGATCTCTAGATCGTTAATGCATTCGGTCTACAAGCAGGGGCTGAGCTAGGCCCCGGGCACCCAGGGCATGAGATTTTATTTAAACTCATACTTATACATAGTTAGTACTGGGCCTAGGGTGCAGCACAACACATCCTGGGCACACAAAGCCCTAGTCCTCGCACAAATTCTCCATCTCTTCCATTTGACCCGAACCGCCGAGATCGCACGCACTCAGCCACGCACCGATGCTTGCGCTGCCACGCTGTCGTCTTCCTCTCGACCTCAACTAGTCCCACCCTTCCCTGGGCGCTGCACGCCCCCTTCTACGGTCCTTCACTGCTCTTCATGAACCTCGACATCTCGCCATTGCCACCTGGGCCACCGTCATGCTCTGCATCAGCAGAGCGCACATGACTCCCGTCCCTGCTCCCTGCCTCCCGTGCCTAAGCCTCGGCTCCTAGCCGTTGTGTTGCTGCTGCTGCCGCCGGACACTCGATCCTGCAACATTGGTTCAGTCATCTGTGCCCAAATTGAACATAAATTGAATTGAAATTTATGGTAGACTTATTGATTAAACTTAAACTGGTGTGTTTTTATATCAATTTTGTTTCATATATTATAGAAAAAACAGACGATGAAGAGACTTTTTTTATCAGTGCTCATAAGTATAACAGGAATGTCTGCGTTGTTTTAACTTAAGAAATCAGGGGCTGAGGGGACTAAATCAACTCCACAAAAATGAAACAACTACCAAAATTGGATGCAAACGGTTGATTTGGTGCACTCTTGTATCCCGGTATTGCTATTTGCAGTATTTGTCATTTTTTTGTCTATTTTGTTGGATTTTTATGCATTGAGTTGAAATTCTAGATCTGTTGTGCAATTCACATATATATTTATGTGTTTTCATAAGGGGTATCTTTTCTACGGTAGTGGAGTACTTTTGTGGTTGTTATAGATGATAATAGTTTTTTTTGTTGCCCGAAAAATAATTGGGCCCGGGGTTTGCTTCAATCTTGACTCTGCCACTGTCTACAAGAGTATGTAGACACACTCGCCTCTCGTTGCTAGCATCTCCATAGATTAGATCTTGTGTGTTTTATAGGAAAAATGTTTTTCATGCAACGTTCCCCATCTGGGCGGCCGGTGAGCTTGCTGTCGGATATGGGGGAGATATGTCGTGGGAAACGGGGCAACCGACGATCATTAAGAGTAGGTTAGAATAGCCTAGTGTGTAGTTTAGTAGAAATGTGTCGAAAATGTGAGAGCACGCCCCTTTGACAATGTACCATACAACTTACCATTATTGGGAATGTGATGCGCTATTTATTTCATAATGATGATAATTAAGGTGATTTGATTTATTCCTAATGGGATGGAATGTGCTTCTTGTTTCCTAACAATGGTAGTTAAGGTTATTTGATTTATTCCTGACCGTATAAGAACACTTTTGATGTGATACATCATCCAGTGGATCTAGTGTGTTGATGTTTATGTTTGGATGGATAGGATTGATTGCATCCAAACTCTTTTTTTATAAGTAGAGATTCCTAACTGTAAAAGAAGAGTTTTAATGTGATACATCATCCGGAGGATCTGGTATGTTGATGTTTGTGTTTGGATGGATAGGATTGATTGGATTAACTAGACTCGCTCTCTTATAAGTAGAGAAGTAGAGATACCGCACGTGATGTTGTACTATGTATACATAGTCGTGCCCAACTGCCATTGACATGAGAGCTCCTATATGACGCATTTTGTGTCAAACGGCTGAGCGACACACATCATGTTTGCCAACTAGGTTGGCCCAACTACGAGAGTGCATTGTCCTCAACAAGTGCAAAATTCCAAAAATTAATGCACTTACTTGGGATCCAACGTGCGCTTTAGACCAACGGAGCACACTAGCATTGTTCAACAATAGGTAGCGCGGTACCCTAAGAAATATCACGACACTAGATTCTGAATATTTTCTGAAATTTCAAAAGCTATTGTTTTGGGAAAAAATTGAATCATTTTTTAAACATGAATATTTTTCAAATTTCATAATAATATTTAAGAAACACAAACATCTTTTGAATTTCGGCACAATTTTTGGAAAATGGGAATATTTTTTTTTCAAATTCTGAAAAACATCACCAACTTTTGAAAAAAAAAATGTCAACATTTTTTCAATCTAAGAAAAAAATTATGAACGTTTTTTTGATAATCACACACATTTTCCAAATTTGTGAAAGAATTGAAAACAGGAACATCGTTTGAAATCCTGAACTATTTTTTAAAAAGCGCGAATATTTTTTAAATTCCAGAACATTTTTCAAAAAAACAAACACTTTTTTGTTTTTTGAACAAATTTTGAAAACAGAAGATTTTTTAAGTATAAAAAAATTATGATTTTTTTTTTGAAATTTACAAACATTATTCGAAACCATGAGCATTTTTCAAAAACTAAATAAAGAAATTTAGAAAATAAAATGAAAATGGAAAAAAGAGAGAAAACAAAAAAAGAAACAGGAAAATATGCAAATGGAAAATGAAAAATAAATAGAAAAAACTAGATCAAGAACCTCTAGAAGGTTCTCAAAACCGAAAAATAAACAGCCGGGAAGGTTCCAGCACCGGGATCGCGGAGACGCCTTAATTGGCCAGCCCAGATCATCACTCACTCGTCAAGTTTGTGTGAGTGCTCGGCAACTAAATGCGACACATGTCATACAGGATTCCTCATTGACACTAAATTTTGCGGGGACACTACACGGAAGCTATATATCGCTGGTAGCAAGATGTATGCTCCCGTGGCCGGAAGTTTTCCCTGTGAGCTACAGTACTGGAGTAGCCCATTTTCTATCCTTCTTTGCTTGTTCCTGTTCGCTGGCTTGTTCGTCTTTTGTTTTTTTCCAGTTTTTTCGTTTTACTTATTTATTTCTCGAGTTTCCTCAGGTTTCTTTGATTTTCTTTGTTTTTTAATGTTTCTCTTTGTTTCTTTATCGGTTTTCTCCAGGTTTTTTCTTTCATCGTTTTTCTTTGTTTTCCTTTGTTTTATGATTTTCCTGGTTTTTCGTTCTTTCTTTCTTATTTTCTTCAATTTTTCTTCTTCAGGTTCTTTGCTTATTTCTTGGGTTGCATCTGTTTTCTTCGCCTTACCTCACTTTCTATTGTACACATTCTATGTTTTAGGCATACATCTGAATCATTTTTTGTGTACTCTTGTAAAAAGTTTCAAATATATGTTTAACATTTTCGAAAAAATATATATTGATGTCAAATTTAAGGGTGCAGATACTATAATTTTTGTATACATTAGGAACATTTTGATATACATGTTTAGCATTTTTTAAATATATAATTAACATTTTTAAACCTATATTGTTTTGATGTCTAGATTTTTTGATACACATTATATATTTATTGTATACATCATGAATATTTTATATATACACATACAACATTCTGGAAATACATGTTTAGCATATTTTAAACATATATTTTATGTGTGCTTTTTTCATAAATATTAAAAAGTGAACCAAATGAGCGATGTCGAGGCATGTGCCTTCCGCATGCTGAGCCGGTCCAGTCTACCACCCGCTTCAAGCGAGCCAGCTATATATCTCGCTGTAGGGAGCTCCTGTTCGGCGCCTTAAGCGCCCGAATAGGTTGTTGGCGCTAGCTGGAGCGGCTTGTAGGGCCAGCCGGTGAAGGCAAAGCGCAGCTATTAAACAACAACAAAAAAACGCAAAAAAAATGACTCCTCCTGGATTCGAAATTGCATCACCATGACTTTGTTCAATTAACCACTAAATCTATGAGAGACTTGTCACTAAGAATATCCTTAATAATATAATAACACGTGAGGCCGTGCAATTTATTTGTCACTTAGATTTTTTTTAATAAAATCGTGAATTTCAAAAGGTCATCGACTTTGAGACAAAATATCATCATTTTTTAAGGAAAGAAATGTTCACAAACTTTAAAAAGTTCCTCAATTTTGAAAAAAGTTTATGAAAAAGTTCATTGATTTAAAAAACATCAATATTGAAAAGTTCATGACAAAATAAAACAATTCAATGCTTTAAAAAAACTTCGTTGTTTTTGAAAAAGTTCATGAGAAAATGAAAAAAGTTCCTCGATTTTGAAAAAAAGTTCATCGACTTTGAATAATATTTCATCAATTTTGAAAAAAGTTCATTGAATTTGAAAAAAGTTTACCAAGTTTGAAAAAAAGTTCACAAACTTGAAAAAAAGGATCATCAATACTGAAGAAAATTTTATTAAATTTGAAAAAAATCATCAATTTTTTTAAAAAAAGTCCACAAAAACTTGGAAGAAGTTCGTCGATTTTCAAAACAAAACTCACAAATTTGAGAAAAGTTCACCAATTTTTTAAGAAAAATCATTGAATTAGAAAAAGTTCATGGATTTTAAAAAAATGTGCACAATTTGGGAAAAAAATTCATCGAATTGAAGAAAAAGTTCACATATTTAGAAATAATTAACGAACCAGGAAGAAAAAAACAAAAAACAAAAAAGGAAACAACTAGTACAATGATGAGGGAGCTCATAGGTTTGATTGTCCAGCAGCCCTCTTGTTTTGGGGAATTAACACAGAAAAATAAACCCCATATGGGTTTGCCCAGCGCCCCTACGCTATGTAGGCGCCCGTTTGTCGTTTGCATATCTCTACTCCTAATGTCTCGCTTGGTAGGCTAGCCTCCACTGTTTTTTTCGCCTTCCACTTTCGTCTGGTTTTGTTTCGTCAGGTTTTTTTCGTCTCCACTTTCCCCTACGCATGCAAAAAAACCACCCCCACACAACTCGATCCCCTCGAACTCCTAGTGTAGACGTCGCCGCGAACGTACTATCTTCCTGATACAGCCGCGCGAGCTCGCCAACGCCGCCGCCGACGTCCGGGATCGACTCCTCTCGCTGTCGCGATCTCGTGCGATCTCCTTGCCGCCGACGAACGGGATCGCCGCCACCGACCTCTGGGATCGGCGTCCCTCGCTGCCGCCGACGTACGTACAGGATCGACGCCCTCGAACTCCAAGAGGAGTCACCGTCTGAGATCGACGCCGCGGACGTAAGGTATCACCGTCACCGACCTCCGAGGGGAGACGCCGCCACTGCCATCGGTCCCCTCGATCGCCTCCGACGTACAATCTTGTCATCGCCGACATACGGGATCGCCGACGCTGAGCCGAGGTACGGGATCGCCTCCATTGCGTTCCTTCCCTGGCCATGCCCCCTCTGAATTCCTTCCCCTAACCTTGCTAGGGTTCTCACCTGCCGTTGCTTCCTTGCTGCCACCCCTCCACCCTATGCCCTCCATGGCACCACCATGATGGCGGAAGGAAGAACAAGAGGGGGTCGTCGAGGTTGGCGCCGCTGTGAGGATGCTGGCATCCGTGCACGTGGTGATGGCATGGTGGCGGAAGAAGGTTGTCTTCCAGGGAGCCGCATGCTGGCCGCCATCTCCACCCGCCATGTCAACAGCGCGCGCAACATCCCCTACCACCTCCTACTCGTGCCCTATTGGTAAGGAGCACACCCTGCACAATACAGTCATGTCTGGCCGGTATGACCGCATCCTCATTGGTATTAACTCAAAATTCTGACATTTCCTAATGTGTATTTGGTGTTGTCTAAATTTCCAGTTGTCTAAGTATGCAACTGACTTGTGATGCCCCCGATTCAATTGTACACTAATCATACACGTAACTGCATACGATCAAGATCAGGGACTCACGGGAAGTCACAACACAACTCTAAACACAAATAAAAGAATACAAGCTTTATATTACAAGCCAGGGGCCTCGAGGGCTCGCATACATAGATCGATACACATGAGTCAGCGGAAGAAACAATATCCGAGTACAGACATAAGTTAAACAAGGATGCCTTAAGAAGATTGGCACAAAAGCAACATGATCGAAGAGCCAAGGCCTCCTGCCTGGGACCTCCTAAACTACTCCTGGTCTTCGGCGGCCTCCGTGTATTAGTAGTCGACGGGGGTGGCATCTGGCTCCAAGGATCCACCATCTGGTTGCATCAACCGGAAAGAATAAAGAAGGGGGGAAAAAGGGGTAGCAAAGCAACCGTGAGTACTCATCCAAAGTACTCGCAAGCATGAGATCTATACTAAGTATGCATTGGTATCAAATGGAAGGTTTGAATCTGTGGACCGAACTGCAGAATACCAGAATAGAGGGGAAGGCCTAGCCTATCGAAGACTAGCATCTTCAAGCATCTCCAAGCATCTTGCAACATGTAGAAGAGTAAATAATAACATTTTAATATTTAACAAACATGTTGTAACATTAACGCCCAGAGATTCTTCCTCGACTCCCTGCGAGAAAGCAATCCCGGAGCCACATATCTCAAGTATCCATTTCTTGTCATATAAGATCAGGATATAAGTTTGAACGTACGTTACCGTGGACACGACTATTAATAGATAATCTTCCCTGCAGGGGTGCACCACATTTTCCAACACGCTTGATTACTTTGTGCAGACACACTTTACTAGGTGAATGCCCGGCCTCTGAAGATCAACACGTCGTAGCCCTACCTAGGCTCAGTAGAGAGGTCCCCGCTGATCTACATCCTAAGCACTCCGGGGTCTGGGCTCATCGCCCGTTGCACTCTGGGTCGTTGTGTGCAGGGTGGATACCAACACCACCTCGGATGGCCAGCATGATCCGACCGTGCCACAATGCTGAACTGGACGTCTGACAAAGCTTCGGCTGATACTGCAACATCGAGGCCCATAACTATTCTCGCATGGTGGTTAGTGCGTAAAGGCCAAAGGCCAACTCAGAACAAATACCCAAACCATTAGTGCATTGGGGGCTCGCGGAGACGAGCAGAGACTCATGATAATGTGACCCCGTCGCCCCGTCTCGTGGACTTACATCAAGGGCACATAATGCCCGGCCGTGCCTCGTAGAAAACTCGCTGGTGCTCTACGGGCCCGCCCGACTTTCACATCAACTCGCGGGTACCCCTCAGGGCCGACCCGACTTCAAAATTGGTCTCAAGTAAAGTTAAGGTAACCGTGTGTCCAAACATTAGGGGGAAAACCCGAGGAATCACCCTTGGTGAATTTCACTCGATGTAATCATCAAAGTGAACGTAAGAGGAACCACCCTCGAGGTTCACACTTGAGGGGTTGCACGACAGAGTCGTATCGGGAGTGGTCAAGGAGGAATCACCCTCGATGACCACGACCGAATAGCTACACTACAGAGTTATCATCAGGAGTGTGTTACGAGGTATCACCCTCGGCACTCGATAGTAACTATGCAGAGTCATACAACTAAGGGGGGGTGAAGTGATGTGAGGTGTCGGGCTCTGGTCGTCGATCACGTTGATCGAGTCGTCGACGATGAAGCAGGGGCAACAAGGACAAGGTGGGGGTCACTGATGGATCACTAACCAACCTATACTAAGCAGTTTAGGATAAGCAGGTAAGGTACAATGGCAGGTTACAAAAGCAGGCTATGCATCAGAATAGGAGCAATCAATTACAGTAGCAAAATCTAATGCAAGCATGAGAGAATGGAATGGGCAATATCGGGATGATCAAAGGGGGGGTTGCCTGGAAGCTCCCTTGAAAGGGAAGAAGGGTCAACATCGACGTAGTCGATCATAGTGGCATGAACAGCGGTCTCAGGGTCTACCGGAGAGAAGAGGGGGAAGAAATAGTAAATACATGCCAACATAAGCAGAACAAGACAATAAGTGGGGCTAGAGGTGTTCTAACGCAGTGCTAGGCCATACTGGCGAAGGGGGGAAACATCCGGGAAAGTTTTCCTGGTTCCAGATGTCTGTCAGACAGATGAACCGGAGGGGAAAAAGGTATAACGTTCGCTATGCTAGAGACGTGTGATGGATGAACGGACCGCGTAATCAGATTCGTCTGGTCGTTCTGAGCAACTTTCATGTACAAAGTTTTTCATCGGAGTTACATATTATTTTATGTTCATTTACTAAAGTTTTAACAATATTCTAAAATTAATTTTAATTCGAAAATAAAGATTAAAACGCTATGGGTACCCAGCCTTGTGTACACAGAGGCTGACAGTGGGTCCAGGGGGTCCCTGTTGACCAGTCAACGTTGACTGGTCAACAGGGGGTGGGCCCCCCTGTCATAGGTTGTTTAACTAACTAACAAAATTAATTAGACTGATTAGGTTTAAGTTGACTAATTAACCTGTTAATTAATTAATTAAATTATTTTTTAATTAGTTTTTAACATCAATTTTTTTTACAGGGGAGGGCCCCCAGCTGCCAGTGGCACAAAAGCCACTAGAGCGGGCTTAACGGGCGCAGGGGGCACGGGCGCCCGCCCGAACGGGGCATGGGCGAGGGAAAAGAGCCAGGGCGCCGGCGTGGCGCCGACACCGGCACCGGACACGGTGGTGGCATGAGGAGGTGGTCGCCGGCGTGAGGGCGCGGAACCGGGCGCAGGCGGTGTGTGGCGCGGCGATGAGGCGTATGAGTGGTAGCGGCGCGGTGGTGAGCAGCGTGCAAAGACAATGAGGAGAAAGCAGCAGCGGCGACAGTGGAGGTGGCGGTCTGGCGGCTAGAAGCAGTGGGTAGGGCCGTCGAGCAAGCATGACAACGGGTGGCGGGCGCACAATGCGGGCAAGCGAGTGGTCGGGCGCGAAGGCTGCTGGCGCGCCAGCGCAGCGAGAAGGTGGAGGCGGCGTGGTGGCGGCGCAAAGGCGCAGGAGGGGCAGGGCGCAGGGCGGGCGCGAAAGTGGTATGGGGGCGACGACGATGCAGGGCTGGGCGGTTGCGGGGATTGGCCGGTGCATTGGCGCGGTGTATGGCAAGGCGAGGCTCGGCAGAGGTGGCAGAGGGTGATACGGGGCAGGAAGGAGAAGGGGATATGCTCACCCACGTTGCAGGGGATCAGGGCGGCGAGGCTCGACGATGACCGTCGATGGAGAGGCGGTGGAGCGGCATCAGCGTGGTGGTGGAGCACGACAGCGACGGGAGGCGCTGGGAGGCACGGGATCGAGCCCCTCCCTAATCCAGACGAGTGGGAGGGGTCCGGGGAGGGGACGAGGCATCCGACGAGGGGGCAGGCGACCCGAGACTGCATCGGGCACCAGTGTCGAGGCAGCTCTGTCGAGCGATGTCCGACGGCGAGGTCGGGGCGGTTGCCCTGATATGGATCGATGGGGGAGCAGAGGGGGATGAGGGAAGCGTGGGGGAGTGGGGATTGGGGTTCGTGGCTAGGGTTCGCGGGGTATGGGGGGTTATGCAGGGGGAGGGCCGTGTGGGCCGGCCTGGCCGGCCGGCTGAATGGCCAGCTGGGCCACGAGGCCCACTGGGAAGGGAGGGGGTTGCTGCTTTTCTTTTTTTAGTTTTATTTATTTATTTCTGTTTATTTAGATTAGGGCATTCAAACAATTTGCAAGAATTTCGATTCACCACCAATATTAACGAATGAATATTTGTCACATGATCAACATTTTAGTTTTCATGTTTTGTGAACTTTTGGATTTCACTTACAATTTGAAATTTGAATTAGGACCGGATTGAATCAAAGGGGGATTTAGCAAGAGTGAAAATGATGACATGGCACCATTAGCAGGGAATTACTGTAGCTTGATTATCCGGGCGTCACAATTAAAGTTATATTCTACAGAGCTTCACTCTATCTTATTCTAGGTATGCTTTGCAGGGTAGTAGTGTAGGCAACTGTTGTTTGATTCACAAATAATTTTGACTTGATAAGGAAAAACATTGGTCTCCCTGTTATATTATGTTCAGCTTTAGCTAGTTTTGGAGCAGGTTTAATAGCTCTAAGTCACTCCAGCAACAAAGAGATGTTTGAGGTTGCATCTCCTGGACATGATTATTCCTCACTATTACCTCCCACCGGTAGGAGTGAGGCAGATGGGAGATGATATGTCTTCAACGTATCTATAATTTATGATGTATTCATGCCATGTTTACAACAATTTTATATGGTTACGCTCAGATTTTGATGGAACTAACCTAGACTAGCGTTGTTTTCAGCAGAACTACCATGGTGTTGTTTTTTGTGCAGAAATAGAAGTTCTCCAAATGCAACGAAACTTTTTGACAATCTTTTAGGAACAAAAGAGGCACTAGAAGCTTCGTGGGAGGACCAAAAGGTGAAGGAGGTGAGCACAAGATACCCGGGCGCGCCAGGAGGCCCAGGCGCGCCCAGGTGGGTTGTGCCCACCTCGAGGCCCATCTTCGCGTGATTCCAACGCTGAAAAATCCTATAAATAAGGAAACCATCAGAAATAGTCCTAGATCAGAAGTTCCACCACCGCAAGCCTCTATAGCCACGAAAAACCAATCTAGACCCCATTTCGGCACCCTGCCGGAGGGGGAAATCATCACCGAAGGCCATCTTCATCATCCTTATGGTCTCCATCTCCAGAAACTGTGTGTTTATCTCTCTCTCTCTCTCTCTCGTGTTCTTGAGATGGCATGATATTGATGTATCACTGGCTTTCTTAATATAGTTGGATCATATGGTGTTTCTCCCTCTCTATCTTGTTGTGATGAATTGAGTTTTCCCTTTGAGATTTCGTTCTTATTAGATTGAATACTTTTATGGATTTGTGAGCACTTGATATATGTCTTGCATATGAATACCCTGGCGACAATGGGGTATTATATTGATTCACTTGGGACATGTTTAGGCACTCAATTCGCGAATTCCCGAGGTGACATTGGGGTAATCTATGCATAGAGGTTGATGCACGTTCTTCTCTTTTGTTTCTCCCATAGAAATCTTGGGGCACTCTTTGAGGTTCTTCATGTT
Source organism: Aegilops speltoides (assembly GCA_021437245.1). NCBI lineage: Eukaryota > Viridiplantae > Streptophyta > Magnoliopsida > Poales > Poaceae > Aegilops > Aegilops speltoides. The sequence continues at coordinate 138,902,193 of CM038146.1, read as the reverse complement.
GGATTGAGTATTATCTGAATTTGTTTTGGTGTTATTTTAGTACGAACTCTTGATAGATCAATCGCAAAGAATAACTTGGTGTTATTTTAGTATGAACTCTTGATAGATCGATCAGAAAGAATAACTTGGTGTTATTTTAGTACGAACTCTTGGATAGACCAATCGAAAAGAATAAGCTACTAACAATTTCTTCTTATGTTCTCCGCTAGATAGGAACTTTGGAGTGATTCTTCAACGCACATCGAGGGATGGTTATATGATCCAATTATATTAGCATTGTTGAGAGACTGCACTAGCGAAAGTACGAACCCTAGGCCTCATTTTCAAGCATTGCAATATTGTTTGTGCTCACTTTTGTTACTTGCTACCTTGCTAATTTTTATTGTTCCTATTACAAAAATCAATATCTAATATCACTACTACACTTGTATCACCATCTCTTCGCCGAACTAGTGCACCTATACAATTTACCATTATACTTGGTGCAATTGACTCTTTGTTATTTGGTTGCAGGGTTGCTTGATAGAGACCATCTTCATCCTACGCCTCCCATGGATTGATAAACCTTAGGTCATCCACTTGAGGAAAAATTGCTATTGTCCTACAAAACTCTGCGCTTGGAGTCCCAACATGAGTCTACAAGAATAAAGTTGCATAGTAGACATCAAGCTCTTTTCTAGCGCCGTTGCCGGGGAGGTGAGTGCTTGAAGGTATATATTTAGATCTTGCAATTGAATCTTTTAGTTTCTTGTTTTATCACTAGTTTGGTTTATAAAAAGAAAACTAAAAAAATGGAATTGAGATGGTCTCATATTGTTCATCTTTATAATGTCTTTCTTGAAAATGATGTAATGGAAAATTGTGCTCATTTGATAGAAGAAGAATTCAATAAAATGTTTTGCATGGTTGCAATGTTGCTAGTATGAATTCGTTGAATATCCATGATGCTAGTGATATGCGAAACCATAAGCTTGGGAATGCTATGTTTAATGAAGATGATATTTTTAGTTCCCCAAGTTTTGAAGAGAAAATTTATTATGATGATAGCATGCCTCCTATTTATGATGATTATATTGATGAAAGTGGATTTGGAGAGGCCATGACTTTATTTAGTGATGAATCCACTATTTTGGAAGAGGTTGCAATTGATTATGACAACAAAGTTCCTATATATGATGATTATGGTGATGACATGTATGCTATAAAGAATAATGATAATCATGAAACTTGTCATCATGATTTTAATTTTCAATCCATGATAGTTATTTTGTTGAGTTTGATCCCGATATTATGGATGAGAAGAAATTTGCTTATGTGGGGAGTAATAAAAATTATATGCTTGTGGATCATGAAAATAATGCTTTATGTGAAAGTTATATTGTTGAATTCATTCATGATGCTACTGAAAACTATTATGAGAGAGGAACATATGCTTTTACATATCTCAAAAATATCAAGTTTCCTCTCTATGTGTTGAAAGTTTTGAAGTATTGCTTGTTTTGCCTTCCTATGCTAGTTGATTCTTGTTCACATGAATTGTTTGCTCACAAAATCTCTATGAATAGGAAGTGGGTTGGACGTAAATGTGATTGCCATGTGATTCATGATTCTCTCTTTATATTCAAATTCTTTATCTTTATGTGGGCATCATTGAAATCATCATGCCTAGCTTAAAAGGCATAAAAGAAAAGCGCTTGTTGGGAGACAACCCAACACTTTTACCTACTGTTTTTGTGTGTTCACATGATTAAGCTACTTTAGTAATCATGTTTTATAGCTTTTGTTTCAATAAAGTGCCAAGTAAAGCCTTTGGGATAGTGTGGATGATGGTTGACTTGATTTTGTGCAAAAACAGAAACTTTTGCGCCTAGTCCAGGAACTTCTAGAATTCACTGGAACGTTCTTTTGATCTATAATTTTTATAGATGATTTGTATAAAAAAATCCCTACGGTGTCCTAATTTTTCAAAAAAATTATAGTTGCAGAATTATGCATAATTCAGATCATTACAATTGTTCTGTTTTTGACAAATTCTGTTTTCAATGCATAGTTTGCTTGTTTCCAAGTTTCTATGGCTTATATTGGTCAATATAAATTATGGAAATGATAGAGTATAGTAGGCATTGTGTGAGAAAAAATATGGACCTTGTCTTGACAGTACCAAAGTGAATGATTTGCTCTTTATAATACTAACGCATCTCACGAAGTTTCATCAAGTTTTGTGTGATTGAAGTTTTCAAGTTTTGGTGAGAGACCGATACGAGGAGAATAAGAAGTGACAATACCCTAAGCTTGGGGATGCCCAAGGCAACCCCAAGGTAATATTCAAGGAATATCCAAGCAACCAAGCTTGGGGATGCCCCTGAAGGCATACCCTCTTTCGTCTTCAACATTATCGGTAATCTCACTTGGATCTATATTTTCATTCGTCACATGATATGAGTTTTGCTTGGAGTGTCATTTTATTTTGTTAGGATTTGCTTGCTGTTATTTAGATAATGTTTTGCATCTTTTCTTTCACTAAAAGTGGCAAGGATAGCCTTCACCATGCTTATTTTGCAAGTATATGAGTTGTTGTTTCAAAACACACAGTTTATAGTTGTTGCAAAAATTCCCAAGAAAAGTAAGAATGTAATAAAATGTTGGATTTTTTGCACAATAAGCTATGGTAACTTTCTACAGTGTGGTAAATTTTCAGAATTTTTTAAGTTACAGAAGTATGAATCTTCTTGTATTCTTTACTGACTGTCCTGTTTAGGCAGATTGCTGTTATGTTTGCATATGTTTGCTTGTATAATGATTTTATTTGAGGATAGGAGTATTAAATATGCAGAGGCATTTAGTATACAATGTTGAATAATAATTTTAGTGATTGCTACAGTAAAGAATGATAAGGTCATTGCATTGATTTATACTAACTTATCTCACGAGTTCTTGTGAGTTTTGTGTGGATGAAGTTTTTAAAATTTAGGGAAACCATGATATAAAAGGAATTAAGGAGACACAAAAGCTCAAGCTTGGGGATGCCCAAGGCATCCCAAGATAATATTCCAAGAAGTCTCAAGCATCTAAGCTTGCGGATGCCCTGGTAGGCATCCCACCTTTCTTCATCAACAATCATCGGTTAGCCTCGATTGAGCCTAAGTTTTTGCTTCGTCACATGATGTGTGCTATTCTTGGAATTTCATTTTATTTTGTTTGATGTTTTAATAATATACTTAGATCTGAAAGTTTTTAAATAAAAGAGAGTCCTCAAATAGCTACCAGTTTACATAACTACTCGCTTGATCTTCACTTATATCTTTTGGGGGTAGTTTGTCATTTACTCTTGTGCTTCACTTATATCCGATGAGTAAATTGTTGAATGAATTGAATATCATGAAGTTGAAATTATATGTTCATATCATGCCTAGTAGTAGCTTCACATTGGGTTTAGAAAGTTAAATCTTTTGAAGCTTGACAATCACAATATTTGTTATACAGGATATTCATGAACGATTAGCATAAGGAAGAAAGCTTTCACATACAAATATATTATCTTGGACATCTTCTATGATTGTGAATACCCATTAATTATTTTCAAACTTGAGAAAATTAGTTGAAGTTGTACAAGGAAGACAACGTAATGAGTTATGGTTGTGTATATTTGCATAGAAGTTATATTATCATGGATCCTCCAACATGTGGTGTTTGCCTAGGATCTTTTGCTAGCCAAAAAATTGCACTAAGTAGAGATACTACTTGTGCGTCCAAAAACCCTTAAACCCAGTTTCTTGCCATGAGTGTCCAGCATACCTACCTATGGATTGAATAAGATCCTTCAAGTAAGTTATCATCGGTGCATAAAGCAATAAAAATTGCTCCTAAATTTGTTTGATCTTTTATGGTAAGGGAAAATTGAGCGTTGTACGATTTTGTGATGGCAAAGTAATAAAAGCGACGGACTGCATAGTAAAGGTTGCTATCATAAGGGGCAATGTAACGTAAAGTTCCATTGCATTAAGAGTTTGGGCATCCAAAAATAAAAAGTGCATGACAACCTCTGCTTCCCTCTGTGAAGGGCCTATCTTTTACTTTTCAGTATTTACTTTTATGCAAGAGTCAATAGTATGCATTCTCATTTCAACCTCAATTATTCTCTAGTTGGCAAGCGACATGTGGCGGGGAAAGATCTAGGCACATATGGCCAGTCAAATATATTTGATCATGATTTATTATTGTTGACAATTATCTCTATGATAAATGAGTTGGAAGGCGAAATATAAAGCCCCTATCTTTCTTTGTCATTGATGGATGCCATTTTTTCTAAAAATATGCTTTGAGTACTAGCAATCATAGAAGACTATATGATGATTTGAGTATTTCGAGTTCTTACTTATACTCTGTTGAATAAGTTGAATTGCAATTGTTTGGTGACTAAGAATATAGGTTGTTGAGTTTCAAGAGAATTCATTGTTTGAACCTTAGCATGTGAATTGGTTGCTACTTCATCATGATAGGTTCTATGAGAAAGAGTTGTTGTTATGATGCTAGGAAAAGTGATTGAAATTATCATTGATCAAACTTATACATTATGCTAGCATTCACACTTCATAAATTACTTCTTTTATCATTTACCTACTCGAGGACGAGTAGGAATTAAGTTTGGGGTTGCTGATACATCTCCAATGTATCTATAATTTATGAAGTATTCATGCCATGTTTACAACAATTTTATATGGTTTTGGTATGATTTGGATGGAACTAACCCGGACTAATGCTGTTTTCAGCAGAACTACCGCGGTGTTGTTTTTTGTGCAGAAATAAAAGTTCACCTAATACAACGAAACTTTTTGACGTTTTTTTGGAACAAAAGAGGCACTAGAAGCTTCGTGGGAGACCAGAAGGTGAAGGAGGTGAGCACAAGACACCTGGGCGCGCCAGGAAGCCCAGGTGCGCCCAGGTGGGTTGCGCCCACCTCGAGGCCCATCTTCGCGTGATTCCAATGCTGAAAAATCCTATAAAATAAAGAAACTATCAGAAATAACCCTAGATCAGAAGTTCCACCACCGCAAGCCTCTGTAGCCACGAAAAACTAATCTAGACACCGTTCCGGCACCCTGCCAGAGGGGAATTCATCATGGAGGCCATGTTCATCATCCCTATGGTCTCCATCTCCACTACCTATGTGTTTATTCTCCCTCTCTCTCTCTCTCTCTCTCTCTCTCTCTCGTGTTCTAGAGATGGCATGATCTTGATGTAACGCGGGCTTTGTTAATATAGTTGGATCATATGGTGTTTCTTCCTTTCTATCTTGTTGTGATGAATTGAGTTTCCCCTTTAAGATTTCGTTCTCATTAGATTGAATACCTTTATGGGTTTGAGAGCACTTGATATATGTCTTGCATATGAATACCCGTGGTGACAATGGGGTATTATATTGATTCACTTGCGATATGTTTTGGCACTCAATTTGTGGATTCCTGAGGTGACATTGGGGTAATCTATGCATAGGGGTTGATGCACGTTCTTGTCTTTTGTTTCTCCGGTAGAAATCTTGTGGCACTCTTTGAGGTTCTTCATGTTGGACTGAGTATCATAAATCTGAATTTGTTTTGGTGTTATTTTAGTACGAACTCTTGATAGATTGATCAGAATGAATAAATTGGTGTTATTTTAGTACGAACTCTTGATAGATCGATCGGAAAGAATAACTTGGTGTTATTTTAGTACGATCTCTTAGATAGATCGATCGAAAAGAATAGCTGCTAACAATTTCTTCTTATGTTCTCCGCTAGATAGGAACTTTGGAGTGATTCTTCATCGCACGTTGAGGGATGGTTATATGATCCAATTATATTAGCATTGTTGAGAGGCTGCACTAGCGAAAGTACAGACCCTAGGCCTCATTTTCAAGCATTGCAATATCGTTTGTGCTCACTTTTGTTACTTGCTACCTTGCTGTTTTTTTATTGTTCCTATTACAAAAATCAATATCTACTATATTACTACACTTGTATCACCATCTCTTCGCTGAACTAGTGCACCCATACAATTTACCATTGTATTTGGTGTGTTGGGGACGCAAGAGACTCTTTGTTATTTGGTTGCAGGGTTGTTTAAGAGAGACCATCTTCATCCTATGCCTCCCATGGATTGATAAACTTTAGGTCATCCACTTGAGGAAAAATTGCTATTGTCCTACAATACTTTGCGCTTGGAGGCGCAACACGAGTCTACAAGAATAAATTTGTGTAGTAGACATCAAGAGACGACCTGATAAAGATGATGTTGAACTAGTAATTCTAGAAGATGACCTCATTGGCATGGTAAGTACCATGTCTCTCTTAGTTAGTTACTGAATGGTCGATTGCTTGATTAAGATTGATTGTCATGTTCAATTAGTTATGATCTTTGTTGTAGGGGTTCAAGTGCACGAAGAACCTGGCATATTGTTGTTTCTCCTTGCTCAAGAGCATTCGCTGCGATAGGCATTGCCTCAAGTGGAGCAAAGCGAAAGGTGCATCAGCTACGTGCATGGCTACACCGCACGTGTAGGCTGGAGAAGAAGTGATCAGTGCTCCCCAAGATCATGCCGCTTGCCTTTTTCGTCCTTCTCTCTCGAACAACAAGCATATTTCCTGCCATGAGTTCTAAAACAAAGGTTGCATCTTATAACCCTTTGTTGTTGAGCATGCCCGCCTACTAATTCAATTTGATAAATCAACCTAAGGAATTGGTCATTGGGTGTTAATGGAGTTGTTAATTTCATTGTTTTAGTGTGTGTCAAGAACAAATCTTTTAATTAAGTCACTATTTATGCGTCTATTTTGATATATTTTTAAGACAACGAACTGCTCCTACCAGGCGGTTTTGTGTAAAATTTGTTCTTCATGATTCTAACTTTCTAAGTGATATTCACAAAATAATTCTTGATTATGAATATTTAAGGATACTAAGTCGTATTCACGTTGTGCACTTTAGGTCGCAGGGTCAAAAACTTGCAATCTTTATTTGTTCATCTTGTACTTTTTAGTAAGTATCATTGTTTGTTATCATCTTGTTTAAATTTTCTTTGTGCTATCATCTTGATTAATCATTGTTTGTGATATCAACTTTGGTTAATCCACCTAGTTTCACATTTACTCCTTAAAAAGGTTCCACCCTCATTTATGACTATGCTTGTACTTTTGAAATCTTAATGTAGCTGAAATCATTTTGATAGAAGAAGTGATCTCTGATCTGCCAACTATGATCTTAATATGATCATTTATTCTTTGCAGAGGGGTGAAAATTCAGTTGGATGAGTGATTTTTCAGAAAATGTCGTGTAAATGTTCTGAGGTCTCCTTATGTAATGCTTCACTAATTCTGAAGTTGGATGAGGTCTCCTTATTTAGTTGGATACATGTGTACATTTTTTAATATGATTCAATCCTTTGTTTTGGCATGTGTCCCTATTAGATATGCTAATCCACCGTTATGTGCCATACGCCGAAGTTCTTATGTTAGCGAGGAATACTGCAATTCAGATGCATGGTCATAAAGGTATCTTATTCCTTCATCGTGACATTTTCATTATTTCGATGTGCAAATAAATTAACATGGATATATCATATATCACATGTAATGGATAGCTTATTTTCACCTTGTTGTTTTATATTGAGGTTAATTCTCCAAAAGCTTTAATAAAACTCTTTCTCCGTACAATCAACTTCTCTAGATAATTATGCAGAACTGCAGTCTGCATATCTTGAACGCACAGCATTGCACGCGCCTTCAAGCTCAATGTCTCCAACTGTTTCAGCAGATTTCTGTCACGTTGATGGAGTGAGGAAGAGAGCACACAGGGAAGGAAACATATTATCACAATTCAACATTGGCCAAGTGAAGTGGTTCATGTTGTAGAAGGAAAGATGGTTCCATGAAAGAAGCAAGAAGAACCAATGTTGAGGGAGCTTCATATGAGCAGGCCCAACTTCATATGAAGGGATCTTGAATGCTTGTACTGATAAAGAGCATTGCTTTACCTTGGATGCATTTCTGAATGTCGTGCTTCATTTTATTCTTATGGACGGACTGTAACTTGGAAGTGATTATATTGACATGGTGTCATATTCCAATGACAATGTAGATAACCTAGTACAATGATCGTATGAATAGTAGAGGTCTTGAAGAAAAGTAGATAAAATACTCGATGCTAGGAAATAAATGTTGTTCTTGCTTCTCATTTGATCAGTATACATCATATCCAAAGAATTGATAATTGTTTTACAGCTTGTTATTTTATCCTTCTCGTTTCAGCAGTTAGTTAACTGAATTTGTCTTATTGCATTTAATTACTATTGATGGGCTGCTGGCAGCTATTGTTCAGAAGCCTAGCTGCCGAGACTAGACTAGCTTTCATGATGCACTTCTGATGTATTTATCCCAATTTAAGATGTTGCTATGGTGCTACACAATTGTACATAGACTATTGCAATGGATGTTCCAGTAGCCTGATTGTTCATTATTGAATAGTAGTTGTTGTCATTTGTTCTTTTACACATCTAATTTTTCCAATGGGATATGTTCATTACGCAGTGATATGGAGGAAAGAAAAGAGACAAAAGCAACACTTGGTTAAAACTTGGTTATATTGAAGAGGACTTCTATAGGCTTTGTGATCAGTTCCATGAAGGGACCTTAAATTTGGAAAACATCAATGAGGGCTTCATCACTCTAATACCTAAGGTTTTTTCACCTGAGACAGTTAATGACTTTTGACCTATCACTCTTCTAAATTGCTGTCTTAAAGTGATAACTAAGCTTCTGGTTAACAGTCTCCAAAAGATTATTCTAAAAATCGTTCATCGCAATCAATATGGTTTCATTAAGCGAAGAACTATACAAGACTATCTCGCTTGGGCCTTTGAATATATCCACCAGTGTCAAGCCTCAAAGCAAAAAATCGTGCTTCTCAAACTAGACTTTGCCAAAGCCTTCGATACAATAGAACATGGTGCTATGCTTGAGATTATGAAACATATGGGCTTCAACGATAAATGGCTGTCTTGGATCAAAACCATATTCTCTTCTGGGAAATCCTCCGTGCTTCTCAATGGTGTCATAGGCAGACAATTCGTTTACAAAAGTGGTGTCCGACAGGGAGACCCCCTGTCCCCCCTCATCTTTGTCATCGCCGCAGATCTGCTTCAAGCTGCCATTAATGACGCGTTCCGACAGGGGAAGATCAGACTACCTTTTGATAGGCAGCGTCAACGTGATTACCCAGTTATTCAATACGCTGACGACATGATAATTATCATGCCAGCGTGCCCAACCCAAGCTCACACTATGAAAGGGATCCTCAATGATTTTTCCACCTCCATTGGTCTCAAAATAAACTTTCATAAGTCGACCCTCATACCGATGAACTGCGAGGATGATCTTACAAGTGAGCTGGCCAGCATTTTTAAATGCAAGATTGGAAACATGCCTTTCACTTACCTTGGCCTACCCCTTGGCATTAATAAACCCTCCATTCAAGACCTAATGCCGCTGGTGTGCTCTGTTGAATGAAGAATGACTTCTACTTTGTCGATGATGTCGTACGGAGCAAAACTATCTTTACTAAACACAGTCATCACCTCACTTACCATCTTTGCCTTATGCACATTGAAGTTTCCTCCAAAAAATTTGGAGCTTCTTGATAAGATTCGTCGGAAATGCCTCTGGACAAAGAAAACTGAGCAAGGGGAGAAATGCAACTCCTTGGTTGCCTAGGATAGGATTTGTCGCCCAAAAGAAAGTGGAGGCCTTGGGATCATCAATTTAAAGATTCAAAGTGGCGCCCTCCTCCTCAAATACCTACACAAATTTTACAACCAGCATGATCTCCCTTGGGTTGACCTGATTTGGTCTACTTATTACACTGACAAGATACCACATGCTTCCGACCCTTCTGGCTCATTTTGGTGGCGAGATGTCCTTAAGTTAACTCCAATCTATCATGGCATATCCAAAGTGGAGATCAACCGCGGCGACAACGTACTCATGTGGAAGGATCTCTAGCTTGAAGATATCCTATATGACTCGCACCCAAGGGCCTTCTCCTTTGCCCGAAATGAAGATATCTCTGTGCAGAATTCCTTAGTATCACCACTCTCGACGAGGCGTTTCACCTTCCTTTGTCCATGCAAGCGCATGCTGAGGTCCGAGACATCCGACACCTTGTGGCCCACATCACCTTAGAGAATGGTCACAATACAAGGGACATTTGGTCTTATACCTGGGGGACCACTGAATACACTGCTAGAAGGTTCTATAAATTCTGCTTCAGAGATGTCAAAGCTTACAAATCATACCATTGGTTGTGGAAATCAAAAGTTACAGTCAATATAAAAGTTTTTGGTTGGCTCCTCCTCTCCGATCGCCTCAATACTAGAGACATGCTCAAGAGAAGACATTACAATGTTGGAGACGATCTAAACTGCCTCCTCTGTGGTCATGCCCAAGAGGATGTTGATCACATGATCCTCAACTATCCATTTAGCAAATATTGCTGGTCCAGACTTGGGATGAATCCAGAACAACATACCATGCGACTCTCCTGATTGGAAACGGCCAAGAAAAATTGGAACAAACCTATGTTCATGGAGGCATTCCTTCAAGCATCTTGGAGTATTTGGAAGGAGAGGAATGACAAATTATTCAGACACATCAATCCCTCCTACAACTCTTGGCTAGCTAGATTTAAAACAGACTTTGGTCTTCTTCAATATAGGGTGAAAGAAAATATGAAGGACTTTATTTTCCTTTTATTGGATTCCCTTCCTTCGGACTAATTTACTTTTGCTAGTCTTACCACCCCTTGCCACAAAGTAGCCAGGGCTGTCCTTTGTAAAGCCCATGTACAATGTAATGTAAATGTTTAAAGGTAATATATATCACAGTGGGAGCCTCTCATACTGTCTCAGGTTTCAAAAAAAACACTTGGTTAAAACTTCAGGGATGAAATTTGTTTGGCAAATGAGGAAATTTTGGTAAAGGTACGTTGCTTCTTTCACTCATTTACCATGTTGTTTTTGTCTGTATTACTTCTATAACATTTAAAAAATGGCCACTGTCAAGTTTTAGCTACCCTAATGAGTAAATCTCAATTGGTGTTTTCATATGCATGGCCGGACAAACATTATCATAATAGGTTCGTTTCCAGATGTGAGAGAGCCAAGTTTGTTGTAGTATTGTAAACTGAAAGCTTCAAAAGTATTTGTGTCACATGTGATATTATTTTCATTGCTTGAAAAAAATACTTACTAAGCGATCCTCTCCATTTGTTCAAAATAGGTGAAACTATATGCTCTAGGTAATAATTTACCGAGCAGAGCATTCCAGCAATCACTTTTTAGGCATGGCTAGGTGTGTTACAACTGAAGGGTTTCTTGTGCTAATACTTGGAGATCTAGATGCACACGAACAATTAGCACATGTTATCCACCACAACTTGCGCCACATGTTACCCTGGTGCACGACAAACATTGGTGCATTGATCTCAACATTATGCTTGTAATTAACATCTACTTTAATGGTAACAAATTATAGAGCTTATCATTAATTTTCTTAGATAGGGAAACTCTTCCTGTGCGGCGTGAGAGTGTATGTGAGAGAGTGGGAGGAATCTAGATCAAAGGATCCACAACAAACCAAAGAAAAATTGGCCGTAATTAGCCATTATTAGTCTTCCGGTGTATAAATTGCAACAATAGTCCATATATCTAATCGGTGTCAAATTATGCAAAGTTCTTGAGATTAATCCTTCAGAAAACTCAAACAGAAAATGAGACTTCTCATAATAGAATGCTTATTTAAACCTTTTGGGTCTATGCATCTATTTGTACATATTGATAAAATGGAATCAATATGAAACAAAAACCTGAGTTTGTACCGCATCAATCCAATAGAGCCTAATATTTTTTTTCAGTGTAGTCCTTTTCATGATAGCATATAAGCGACATACATGTATAAACCTAAAATTTCTATTGTACGAGTAGGGAATAGATCAATCACGACATCTTTTCTTCATTGGCCTAATGGAGAGGAAGCGAAGCTGTGCTCGCAGCAGCAACAAACGAGTAGGGTGGATGTGACAGGCAGGGAGAACCAAAGAATCAGTGGCGTTAACCCTCCGGTGGATGCCGCACTCGTAGAAGGTGGCGACACTTCAATTAGCAGTAGGTCGCGTCGCCGTAGTGGTCGCCCTTGGCGTGATGGTGTGCACTCATTAGAACTAGGAATCCGCCTGGGATGGCGTCCTCATTAAGACCGAGGATGCCACAACGCAACTATGCTTGGCGCAGATTAACTCAGACCGATGACTAGGGCGCCATACTCCCCTCCAAGTTGGATCTGGATGCTGAGGATGCCATATTGGTGGGCGTGCGGGCTCAATGTTGAGGCGACAAACATGAGAGGTTGGTGGGGAGTGGAGGAGGCAGGCGACGCTGGGGGAGGGGGAGGAGTGGGCGTCTCTGTGGCAGGGACAAGATGTGTCGAGGAGATATGGTGGCGGTGACGCTGTGGCGGGGAAATGAGATGTGACGAACACCCGATGGATGGCGAACTGTGTGGGAAGAGCAGAAGACAGATGTTTGTGCAAGAAGTTAGTGGGAGGATGGGCTGTCTTTTTCATATTTTTTTTGTAAATATAAATAAATAAAGCAGCAGTTGTCTATGCGGTGAGATAAATGTCACATGGCCTGACAAAGCCATTTTTAGAGAATAAACCAACAAATTATGTATAGGTGAGCCTACAATTTATAGCTCATAGAAATTAGGATGCGACTCACTATCTATAAAACAAGAACACTATGCCATAATGAATATGTAATGTATACGAGCATATTTTAAATTTTTTTATATTTTATTTTAATATATGTTTATATGGTTCACTTTAGTTGATCCGCGATAAAAACTGATGGATACGTATGATGCTTTGAAAATATCACTATATTTAAAAAATATATACTCACTTGCATGGATTTGTCTAGCTATTTTGTTTTTGTTTTATGCTCTCGTGCAATGGTTAAGAATTGGTTCGTTCGGTTTGCACAGTGAGTATTCTTTTCGTTGCACATTCTTACACCTTCCATGTGAAATATTTATGCTAACTATATATATTGCTTGTGCAGGGATTATGAGTTGAGGAAGAAAATTTTATTATACTTGCTCAAGTATCATGCGAATGAAGTTAAAGACAACATTTCTGATATTGTACGATGCGCATCAAGCATATCTTAGTTTATATTGCTTGTGCAAGGATTATAAGGGATTATAAGTTGGATCGCCGCTCTCTCGTATACATCATCAACTTATTAACTTACATTGCAAATGAATTGCATTTCAATTATTTTCTGATATTGTGAAACTTAACATGCATTAAGTTTATATATAATACCAGCCAAAAATTTAAAATGCCCGTGACAACGCATGGGCAGTCTACTAGTAAACAGTAAGAATGGGCGCCTACAGCATCAAATATGATCTTCCTTCGCTATAAGCAAGGCTGGCAATCATTATTTATCGACCACGCGTGCACCCCAGCTCCTCTCACGTACATATTCTGGGCTGGCTTAGCTTAGTTTTTTTGGGTATCTAGATGGTTTCCATTTTTTATCCTTTTTTGTTTGTCCTGATTTTTAATTTTTGTTATTAGTTTCATTTTCGTTTTTTACTTTTCTTTTCTTCAATTTTGTATTTTTTTCTTTTCTTTGTCTTCATTTGCTTTTATATTTTTAATTTTGTGAAAAACTTTTAAAATTTATTGAACATTTTTGAAATCCTAAAAATTTATTGAAATCCTGAACAGTTTTCAAATTTATGAACAATTTTATGTAATCATTAACAATTTTCAACAGTAGGAAATTTTTGTGCAATTTTTTGACTTTTTTAATTCATTAAAAAATCAAATACGTGAACATTATTTATTAAATTGTTGAATTTTTTATAAATTGTAAACATTCTTAAGAAGCTCGTGAAAATTTGTTTTGAATCAGCGAAATTTTTTGAATCGACAAACAATTTTGGGAACAATTTTTAAAATCCATGAACAATTTGTGTTTGACGAACATATTTTTTTTATGATTGATTTTTTTCGAATTCATGAACAATTTTTGAATCAATGATTTTTTTATTCGTGAACATTTATTGATTTTTGTGAATATTATTTAATAAAATGTGAAATTTTTTAATCCTTGAACAACTGTTCGAAATCCTGAACAATTTTCAAAATTGCAAACATTTTTTTTAGTTCCTAAAACTCAAGAATATTTTTTGAACTCATGAGTATTTTTAAAATTCAAGAATAATTTTTCAAAGTAGGAATCATTATTTTGAAATTCATTTTTTAAACTCCCAATCATTATTTGAAATTCAGAAATTTTTCTAAATCCGGACCAAAGTGTCTAGAAGAAAGTAAAACAAAAATGACAAAAAGAAACAAGAAGAAAAAGAGAGGCGGCCCACCCTCGTATGGGTCGGTGCAAATGCACGCCCTTGGGAGCGGGGGTGCGTGCCAGGTGGCTAACCAGGCAACCAGAGCGCAAAATAGAAGCTCTCAAGCAAGACATAGGCACACATTAAAAAAAAAGACACAAGGAGCACATTTTAGATCTAATTAATATTGGTAAAAACAAATATCACTACAATGGATAGACAAGGACATAGCACGACCAATAAAAAGTAAAATTAGATTAAAAAACATGGCACGCCCTTGACACTGCAATTAGCACAACACCGCGCTAGGGGGAGCAACCAAAATAAGCCCCAAGCAAATGTGTCGTGGATCTTTCACGTGCGTTCGGGCGAGTAAGGGCTTGTCTAACGCTGACCCTCAAACGACTCGTATCCATCCAGATGCAACTGTTCGGTCTCCACAAGCCATCTAACGCTGATCCCCATCGGTTCGCGTCGTAGTTCGGACCAGAATTTTCCTGCAAACCGGAACCAAAACTGAGGGGCTTTGCGGGAGTCCGGACATGATCTACGTAGTACTCCGACACCCTTGGCCCACTGAATACTGAGGCGGAGCCCGCTCTTTTGTAGCTGGTCACACTGTTTCCGCAGCAAAATCCCCCACTATCTTCTTCCATCCCGCCGCTCTCCACTCAATTCCTGCCCTTTTTCACCCACTCTCTTCTTCCCTCCCGCAGCCGGCACATGGACCCGGAGGAGAACCTATCGGAGATGGAGGTGGTGGAGTATCCAAGCATCACGCTCGCTCGAAAAGATCAACTCGGTGACACGGTAAAATCATCGCATCAAAGCGAAGGTCGCAAAGGTGGAAACTCTCAAAAAGCGGAAGGCCGATGGAGGGCGTGCTAGTGGCGGACGTGGCGGTGGGCATGCTGGTCGCGAACGTGGTGGAGTTCGGGGCCTGGGCTGCGGGGCCCTCTCCGACCATGTAGACGCCGCCATGACCAAACCAGTACAAGGCTCCATACTACTACATCGCCAAGTAGTTGGGTTGGCAATCCCGACATCTGCCATCGGGAAAGTGCCCTTCATCATCGACATCAACACGACACAACTTCGTTTCTTGGAGTGTTCATCATTGCAGCTTGTCCGAACGTGAGTGTCAGGTGGGGAGCAGCTGGGTGCCCGCATGCTATTCACTTGTATGCCTAAAGTGGGTGAGCCGGCGTACGACGACGCGGGCAGGGAGATGTTCGACATCATCTACGAAGGAGGCAACGGAGGAGGTTTCTACGAGGACGGCCAGGTGGATGACTGGGAGCCCACCCATGGCGACTTGTACTCCTAGCCAAGATTGGAGTACACCAAGTCCGACACGTTCAGCCAGCCGGGCTACACCCACTCTGGCACGTTCACCCAGTAAGGCACGCAACAAGATTGGGCCGCCGGACAGCAGGAGGAGGAGGAGGAGGACGACGACGGCGAGTACAATGATTCTAATGAATATGTTGTCGATCCAAAGAAGAGGGGCAGAGGAGAAAGCTTCAACATGCGGGGGAGAGCTATTGTGTGATGCATGGTTGGCCACTAGTCTCGATTCGATCCATGGCACGGAACAAAAGGGCATAACTTTTTAGGCCAACATTCACACTTGGTTCCATGAACACAATCATTTCGAGCCCTACACCGACGCTGTCATCTGGAACCGTGAACAAAAGCCCCTCAACCATCAATGGTACACCATCCAAGAGGCCGCTTGCCGGATATGCATTGTTTTGTAGATGGATATGCATTGTTTTGTTGATAATTTGTAGCCGGATATGAATTCTATTGTTCATGATTTGTAGTCGGATATCTATGCATTATTGTGCAGATAATTTGTAGCTGGATATGCATTACTTTGTTGATGATTTTTAGATGGATATGCATTGTTTTGTAACCGTAGATGCATTGTTTTGTTGATAATTTGTAGCTCGATATGCATTGTTTTCTAGCCAGATATGCATTGTTTTGTTGATAATTTGTAGCCGGATATCTATGCATCATCGTGTAGATCATTTGTAGCCGGATATGCATTGTTGTGTAGATCACTTGCCTAATATGCATTGTTTTGTACTTGGATATGCATTATATTGTTGATGATTTTTAGCTGGATATGCATTGTTTTGTTGATGATTTGTAGTTACATATGCATTGTTTTGTAGGATATGCATTCTTGACCATGTTTTTTCAGCCTTCTCATGCGCGTAGTGTGTTCTTGAAATTGGAGAAGAAAAACTTCACGATCATGCATTGTTGGTTGAAATTGATGGAAAACCAATTGAAATCTATACATTGCCAACGCCGTCGCCCATGGCACCAAGTAAGAAACCGGTGATCCGATCGACTCAACAAAAGAACCACCCAAGAAGGTTAGAAGAGCGTTCTGGGGAAAGAAGTGGGAGGAGGAGAGAGCGAAGCGAGAAGGTGCGGCAGGCAACATGACAGAGAGATTGAATGACATCTTGGTGAAGGAGGATGCATACGTCAACACGGATGCCAAGGAGGCATGCATGGTTGAGAGGTTTAACATGTTGATGGCGGCGATAGAAAAGAAGTTCAAACTCGAAGTGAAGAAGGCCATGCTCGAAGGGAAGGCCATGCTCAAGGATAAGAAGGTGGAGATCGTAGCCGCTTCGTAGGACACAAAGATGCTCACCTTGAAGATGAGGGATTTAGACGAGGACCCAAGGATGATTGTGCAAGCCATCCATTTCAAGATGTTGTAGCGGCAGAAGAATGAATTGGAGAGGGTGGACGCGGCGGCGACAACAGATTGAGATTGGAGGCTCATATTGCCAGTGCATGCAGAAAATCCAATTTTTCGCACAGACCGATGGACTGATACTTTTTTCTGACCAGACATGTAAGAACTAAGCATATTTGCCTTTTTTTACTATAATCGAGCAATGATGTGCCGACGCTGCTGTGAGATCTGATGTGCTTTCTTATCAAAAGGATGCTTTACTCGCGGACAATATGTGACTAATTTTAGATAGCCGTCTTCCACGCCCGTGTTAGTAGATCGGTCTCCGGTCCACAGATGAATGCGGGTATGATTTGCATGCCAACGTTGGAGATGCCTAGCACAAACACAAGGGAGTTAATTGCACCGAAGTACCACAACTGGGGCATTACATGCAGATTGGTATCATTTTTGTTAATTTTTACATGTCAGTACCAAGTCTGGGGCTAGCCGCTACAAATAGGTCTAAACTGTGTATAAACGGTGTATCTGACCGGCGGGGCCCGTCCATCAGATGATAACATGGAATGTTTTTTGTAGAATACCCCCTTGCTTTGTATGTAATCATATAAATGCCCATTTTTTGTGGGAAAAAGGCTCCTGAGAGGCTTTTTTTTCGTTCGCAATTTCCACCACCGGTCTCCGGTCCACAGATGAATGTGGGTCCGATTTGCATGCCAACGTTGGAGATGCCTAGCACAAACACAAGGGAGTTAATTGCACCGAAATACCACAATTGGGGCATTACATGCAGATTGGTATTATTTTTGGTAATTTTTACATGTCAGTACCAAGTCTGGGGCTAACCACTACAAATAGGTCTAAACTGCGTATAAACAGTGTATCTGAGCCCATCAGATGCTAATATGGCATGTTTTTTTTTGCAGAAAACCCCCTTGCTTTGTATGTAATCATATAAATGCCCAATTTTTTTGTGGGAAAAAGGCTCCTGAGAGGCTTTTTTCGTTTGCAATTTCCACCACCGTTCTCCGATCCACAAATGAATGCGGGTCCGAGTTGCATGCCAACGTTGGAGATGCGTAGCACAAACACAAGGGAGTTAATTGCATCGAAGTACCACAATTGGGGCATTACATGTCGATTGGTATCATTTTTGGTAATTTTTACATGTCAGCACCAAGTCTGGGGCTAGCCGCTACAAATAGGTCTAAACTGCATATAAACGGTGTATCTGACCGGCTGGGCCCGCTCATCAGATGCTAACGTGGCATGTTTTTGTGCAGAAAACCCCCTTGCTTTATATGTAATCATATAAATGCCCAATTTTTTTGTGGGAAAAAGGCTCCCGAGAGGCTTTTCTTCATTCGCAATTTCCACCACCGAATCATACAGATTTGACAATTCCCGTCCACTTGAACAGATAAGTAAAACAAAATAAAAATAACTCGCTGGCAGGAATCGATCCTGCGACCTGACGTTCACAGGCGCTGCGCGCTAACCACAAAGCCACCGCAAATCTCCCATTGTATTACACGCATTCACTCTTTTATACTATGCGAATAACGCTGGGCCGGCCCACCAAAGCCTACATTTTTTCGTTTCACACTTAACTGGCGCGCGTCCTGGCCTCGTTTGTTGCCCGGTTTCTATTCGTTTCATTTCTCTTATGCTTTCAAATACGCACGGACATTTTTTAATGTACATTGAGCACTTTTTCTGCTTATAGTGAACATTTTTCAATGCACGATGAACTTTTCTTTACAAACAATGAGCAGTTTCTTAATTTTTAATATCCGTTGAATATATTTTAAATGCAAATTGAATTCTTTTTCTTAAGATATGATGAACACTTTACATAATGTGTGGTGAACTTTTTGTAATTTATGATGAACATTTACTTAATACACGATGAGTTTCAATAACTTTTTGCCCTTTCAATGCATTAAAAGTTGAACATATAAGTTTAAATACATTAAATGTTAGAAACATGGCGCAAAACGTGTATTAAAAATAATTTTGTAATCATAATAATTTTTAGAAATGCATTAAACTGTTCAACTTTTATTTAAAAAATCAACGTGTTTCTGGAAATGCAAGAATGATTTTACACAATAAGTTTTTAATACATGCAGAACATTTTTTGAAATACAAAAATATCACCATGTATTAATAAAATATTCACCATAATATTCTTGAAACTCACCGTGTATTAAGAAAATGTTCACCGTAAATTACAAAAAAAAATCATCGCACATTAAGTAAAATGTTCATCATATCTTAAGAAAATTGATCAACCTATATTACAAATATGTTCAATTTGCATTTAAAGTATGTTCAACGTTCATTATAATGAAAAAATGTTAACCGTTTGAAAAGAAAAAGTTGACAACCTGTATTAAACATAATTTTTTAATCATAATAAGTTATAGAAATGCATTAAAACTGTTCAGCTTTTATTAAAAGTGCGCAGCGTACATTAAAAAACATTTGTGCGTATTTGAAAGCATAAGAGAAATGAAACGAATAGAAACCGGGGCAACAAAAGAGCCCAGCACGCGCGCCGGTTAAGTGAGAAACGAAAAAAACGAAGTCCTCTGTGGGCCAGCCCAGCGATATCGGCATAGTATAAAAGAGCAAATGCCTGTAGCACAACTGGTTAGCGCGCGAACCCCCGGTCGCAGTCTCAAATCCTGCCCGGACCTAACTTTTCTTTTCTTTTCTTTTATACAAAGCAAGGGGGTTCTCTGTAAAAAAAATGACATGTCGGCACCTGACGGGCGGGCCCCACCGGACAGATACACCGCAATACACGTTTATACGTGGTTTAGATCTTTTTGTAACGGCTAGCCTCAGACTTGGTACTGATATGTAAAAAGTATCGAAAATAGTACCAATCTGCATGCAATGACCGAATTATGGTATTTCCGTGCAATTAACTCAACACAAGGGGAAGCCTCAGACTAACCACAATGGGAGTAATTTCAGTAGTAACATGAGTCCAACTTGAAATGGATGAACACGTATGTATGAATCTCGCGTGCGTGTGTCGCAGGGGGCGTCCCGTGCGCGGGGTCGATGCATGGGGCGTGCGTGTGACTGATCGTGGTGCCTCGTCGGGAGGTGACGGGGGAGGCGATTGCGCACCCAAACATCTGGCGGCAAGGAAGCAAAGTCAACGTCCAATCTCCATGTTCAGGCAACGTGAACGCACATGGGTCGCCAGCACTAGTCGCCCGAGATCGTGTCGCAACAACTTCGTCTAAAAGACCGACTCGTACTCAACAAGTTCCAATCAGTGCTTAGATCATCAGCTCAGAAGATGAGAAACAATAATCAGTGCTTAGATACTCTTGGTAGGCTGTCTACTCCCTCCGTTCCCAAATAATTGTCTTTCCAGCCATCTCAAATGGACTACAACATACGAATATATGTAGACATGTTTTAGAGTGTAGATTCACTCATTTTGCTCTGTATGTAGTCATTTGTTGAAATATCTAGAAAGATAATTATTTAGGAACGGAGGGAGTACATGGCTACCTACGTACTCTGTTACGCGGGATTTGGCTGTTGACGACTTGAGGCAGGGGGGCAGCAACCGATCCTGTTGTTTGTTTATTTCTCTTCTTTTTTGTCGGTGTTGTTGCTGTTTGGGTTCACTGTACCTACGAATGCGATTGTTTAACACAGTTTGGCGCGAGACGTATAACATACGAACATGCACTGGTAGCAAGTATTTTAGTTGCTATACGATGTTGACCGACCACAGGAAGTTAGGTACAACGAGAGATCATCCGTGCGTGTACCAACTGGATGAAATATTTTGAATTTTTGTACTTATGAGATATATGAATTATGATTTAATTTTTTCAGAAAAACTTCCGATCGATTCATCTTCAATCGTGTCAGTACCACGAACATCAGAAATAATACGAAGTGCATCCAAACTTGTAGACCACCTAACGACGACTACAAGCACCGAAGTGGGCCGGAGGCGCGCCGTTGTCATCACACCCCCTCCCGGCGGTCGGAGCCAGGCAAAATTTATTGTAGTAGACAGTCAGGAAATCGTCGTGCTAAGACCCAATAGGACTAGCGCAGCAGAACAGAACCACCGCCGATGAAGAGTAGCGTAAATCGAAAGGATCCAACTTGAACACACACGAACATAGACGGACGATGACCAGATTCGAGCAAATCCATGGAAGACATATCAGCTGGAGACACACCGTCCCACGCCCACCGACGATGCTAGACGTACCACATGGACGGGGCTAGGTAGGGCGAACCTTACCCCATCTTCAGAGAGTCGGCGTTGTCTCGTTGAAAGTGCAACTAATCCCCGGGTGGTTTTGATAATTCATAACAACAAATAGCTCATTGAACTAATACCCGTTCAAGTTAAATGTTTCAGAAAGTTCAATGATTGGCATGACATGGACTAGAGATGTGGATCCCTCAAAATGCTAAGGACACATATTGGCAAAAGCTCAAGACTCTTAATTTCATTTTAGTGATCCAAAATCACATTGAGTCCATAGGAAAAGCCAATACTATTAAAAGGGGATGAGGTGTTGCTTAATGGTTTACTTGCTCAAAATGCTTAGTGATATGCTCCAAAGCCCTCAACCACTTTCGCAAATCCAAATATGTCCTAAACCCAAAGTCAAACTCGGCCCCAGCGATTTGATCTATCCGGCGCCACCGAGTTCACTTGACATAGCCACTGCCAGAAACCTAATCCATTCAGTCACACCGATACGGCTCTGGGTTCCACCGAGATGGCTTTGCAAACCCTCTGTTTTCTTTTCGTAACATTTCGGTCTCACCAAAATGAGCGATCGGTCCCACCGAGTTCGCATTGCAAACTCTCTGTTTTCTTTTCGTAATATTTCGGTCTCATCAAAATGAGCGATTGGTCCCACCAAGTTCGCTTGACCAATTCTCTGTTTGATTAATTGTTGAAATCGGTCTCACCGAGTTCATGTGATCGGTTTCACCGAGATGAGGTTTTGCCCTAGCCCTAGCACATCGGTCCCACCAAGTTGATGTCGTCGGTCCCGCCGAGATTCCTAACATTCACATTTTGAACTGAATCAGTCTCACCGAGTTCACCTATTCGGTCTGATCAAGTTGGGTCAAATGTGTGTAACGGTTAGATTTTGTGTGGAGGCTATATATACCCCTCCACCCCTTCTTCATTTGTGAGAGAGCCATCAGAACGTGCCTACACTTCCATTACTCATTTTTTGAGAGAGAACCATCTACTCATGTGTTGAGACCAAGACATTTCAATCCAACCACAAGAATCTTGATCTCTAGCCTTCCCCAAGTTTCTTTCCACTCAAATCATCTTTCCACCATAGCCAAATCGGTGAGAGAGAGTTGAGTGTTGGGGAGACTATCATTTGAAGCACAAGAGCAAGAAGTTCATCATCAACACACCATCTATTACCTTTTGGAGAGTGGTGTCTCCTAGATTGGTTAGGTGTCACTTGGGAGCCTCCCTCAAGATTGTGGAGTTGAACCAAGGAGTTTGTAAGGGCAAGGAGATCGCCTATTGGTGAAGATCTACCCAAGTGGGGCAAGTCCTTCGTGGGCGGTGGCCGTGGTGGGATAGACAAGGTTGCTTCTTCGTGGACCCTTCGTGGGTGGAGCCCTCTGTGGACTCGTGCAACCGTTATCCTTTGTGGGTTGAAGTCTCCGTCAATGTGGATGTACAATAGCACCACCTGTCGGAACCACGCCAAAAAGCTCCGTGTCTACATTGCGGTTGCCTTCTCCAAACCCTTCCCTTTACCTTCATATGTAATGTTTCATATTCCGCTGCCACACTCTTAGAATTGCATGTGTAGGTTAATTGCTTGACTTGTGCTAAGTTGCTAAAATCTGCCAAGACTTAAAATTGAGAAAATGCTAGATTTTTATTTAGTCAAGTAGTCTAATCCCCCCTAGACATACTTTTGTTCCTACGAGTGGTATCAGAGCTTGTCTCCATTTGCCTTGATTTTCATAACGTTGGTGATCATAGCCTTGGTTTCACAACCTAGGAGAGTATGACGTCTAGCGAGGGAAATTACCACCGTAGAGGTCCGTACTTTGATGGTACTAATTTTGCTAGTTTGAAGCATAAGATGAAAATGCATATTCTTGGACATAACCCCGCCATTTGGGCTATTGTGTGTATTGGTTTGCAAGGTGAATTCTTCGATGGGAGAGAACCAAATCGTGAAGCAAGTGCGAAAGAATTGAAGATGCTGCAATATAATGCACAAGCTTGCGATGTCCTCTTCAAAGGATTGTGCCCCGAAGAATTCAACAAAATCAGTCGTCTTGAGAATGCAAAGGAAATTTGGGATACTTGGATTTATATGCTCAAAGGTACCGAGTCCATCAAGCAATCCAAATTGGATGTGCTTAAAAGTCAACTTGACAAGTTCAAAATTAAGGATGGTGAAGGTGTCGCTGAAATGTACTCTAGGCTTGCTCTCATCACAAATGATATTGCCAGCTTAGGAAGTGAAGAGATGAGTGATACGTCTCCGTCGTATCTATATTTTTTTTATTGTTCCATGCCAATATACTACAACTTTCATATACTTTTGGCAACTTTTTGTACTATTTTTGGGACTAACATATTGTTCCAGTGCCCAGTGCCAGTTTCTGTTTGTTGCATGTTTTTTGTTTCGCAGAAAACCCATATCAAACGGAGTCCAAACGGGATAAAAACTGACGGAGATTTTTTTTTGGAATATTTATGATTTTTGGGAAGAAGAATTAACGCGAGACGATGCCCGAGGGGGCCACGAGGCAGGGGGGCGCCCTGGACCCTCGTGGCCACCCCGTAAGGCGGTTGGTGCCCTTCTTTCGCCGCAAGAAAGCTAATATCCGGATAGAGGTCGTGTTAAATTTTCAGCCCAATCGGAGTTACGGATCTCCGGGAGTATAAGAAACGGTGAAAGGCCAGAATCAGGAACGCAGAAATAGAGAGAGACAAAGAGACAAATCCAATCTCGGAGGGGCTCTCACCCCTCCCAAGCCATGGAGGCCATGGACCAGAGGGGAAACCCTTCTCACATCTAGGGAGAAGGTCAAGGAAGAAGAATAAGAAGAAGAAGGGGGGCTCTCTCCCCCTTGCTTCCGGTGGCGCCGGAACGCCGCCGGGGCCATCATCATCACCGTGATCTACACCAACAACTTCACCGCACTCATCACCAACTCTTCCCCCCTCTATGCAGCGGTGTAACCCTTCTTTTACCCGTTGTAATCTCTACTTAAACATGGTTCTCAACGCTATATATTATTTCCCAATGATGTGTGGCTATCCTATGATGTTTGAGTAGATCCGTTTTGTCCTATGGGTTAATTGATGACCGTGATTGGTTTGAGTTGCATGTTTTATTGTTGGTGCTGTCCTATGGTGCTCTCCGTGTCGCACAAGCATGAGGGATTCCTGATTTAGGGTGTTGCAATATGTTCATGGTTTGCTTATTGTATGCGTTGCATGACTGACTGACACAAACATGGATAAGTGGGTCATGGCGTATGGGAATAAAGAGGACTTGATACTTTAATGCTATGGTTGGGTTTTACCTTAATGATCTTTAGTAGTTGCGGATGCTTTATAGAGTTCCAATCATAAGTTCATATGATCCAAGAAGAGAAAGTATGTTATCTTATGCCTCGCTCTCAAATAAAATTGCAATAGTGATTACCGGTCTAGTTATCAATTGCCTAGGGACAAATAACTTTCTCGTGACAAAAAGCTCTCTACTAAAACTAACTTAGTTGTGTTTTCATCGAAACAGCCCCTACTTTTTATTTATGTGCTTGTTATTATCTTGCAAACCTATCCTATCACACCTGCAAAGTACTTCTAGTTTCATACTTGTTCTAGGTAAACCGAACGTCAAGCGTGCGTAGAGTTGTATCGGTGGTCGATAGAACTTGAGGGAATATTTGTTCTACCTTTAGCTCCTCGTTGGGTTCGACACTCTTACTTATAGAAAGAGGCTACAATTGATCCCCCTATACTTGTGGGTTATCAAGATCTTTTTCTGGCGCCGTTGCCGGGGAGCCATAGTGTGGGGGTGAATATTCTCGTGTGTGCTTGTTTTCTTTATCACTAAGTATTTTTTTATTTGCTATTCTTAGTTGTTTTCTATCTTTAGTTATGGATATGGAACACGGAATACCAAAAAAATTAGGTGTACTTGCTACTCATGGAGATGGGAACCTCCTAAAACCCTCGATGCTCATTATGTGAAAGAAATTATGTACTACTTTGATAATCCTGAGAAAACCTCATTCAATTATGTTATGGGAGACACGTTGGATCAACGTGAATACTTTAGGGATTATCACTTGACACAAAAAGGGAAACTATTATGGGATCAAATTTATATGTTGTATTGGTATGCTAGGCAACTATGCTTGAGATTTGATTATACTTGTTGCTCTAGGATGAAGGGTCCACACCTTCCCTTTTCATGCAAATTTAATGATAATAAAACCTTAGCTTCTTATGCTAATGGTATATATGATTACTATGATGTGGAACAAATAGAAGAATTCGTTGCTTTTATGGGTGCTTATGAAATTGAATCTTTGTTTATAGAGTGTGAAAATCTTGATGATGCTGTTTACAGACCAGAAAATTATGCTATACTTAAATATTGCTATGAGAATTATGAATTCAATGCCGATATTGATGCATTTGTTGAGGAAGTCTCCGCTGTCCAAGAAGAGACTAATATTTTGCAGGAATCTATGGAAGAAGAAATTGACGAAACTGTGAGCTCATTGGATGAAAAAGATGAGGAGAGCGAAGAAAAAAAGGAGGAAGAGCGGATTAGCTACCCGTGCCCACCTTCTAATGAGAGTAACTCTTCAACTCATACATTGTTTAATTTCCCTTCGTGCTTACCGAAGGATGATTGCTATGATAATTGCTATGATCCTGTTGATTCTTTTGAAATATTCCTTTTTGGTGATGCTTGCTATGCTTGTGGCCAAGATGCCAATATGAATTATGCCTATGGAGATGAACTTGCTATAGTTCCTTATGTTAAATATGAAATTGTTGCTATTGCACCCACGCATGATAGTCCTATTATCTTTTTGAATTCTCCAAACTACACTATATCGGAGAAGTTTGTGCTTATTAAGGATTATATTGATGGGTTGCATTTTACCGTTGAACATGATGATTTTGATAGATATAATATGCATGTGCTTGCTGCTCCAACATGCAATTATTATGAGAGAGGAACTACATCTCCGCCTCTTTATGTTTCCAACACGATAGAATTGCAAGAAACTGCTTATACTATGCATTGGCCTTTACTTGGTGTGTATGAATTGTTCTTTTATGACATGCCGATGCATAGGAAGAGAGTTAGACTTTGTTTTTTGAATGATATATGTTACTTTGTGCTCACTACTAAATCACAAATCATTGTTAATTAAAATTGGCTTTGATATACCTTGGGATCCGGGTGGATCCATTACTTGAGCACTATATGCCTAGCTTAATGGCTTGAAAGAAAGCGCTGCCAGGGAGACAACCCGGAAGTTTTAGAGAGTCTTTTATTTTTGTTGACTACTTTTATATAGTTTAAAAACAAAAAAAATAAAGAGGGGAACCCAAAACTTTTCAAAAAGGAAAGTGAAAGTGAGAAAGACAAGCATTGTTGAAGTGGGGGAGCTCCTTGAACTTTGTTCATACTCACAAAAACTTGGTGAATCTTAATTACAGAAACTTTTCATCAAAAATAATTATCCCCTTGTACAATTCCATTGTGTTATAAAAATAATGTCCTAAGGTTTGCCTTCAGGATGTTCACAATGCTTTTTGGTTTGTATGGTGCAGGACAGAAACTTTGGCTGTAGTGCGCGATTTTACATTTTTTACTGGAACGTCAAACGGTTCTGAAACTTTTTGCACTGTATTTATGTACAAATGTTTTATTTTTCCTAATTTTGGCAGAATTTTTGGGGTACCAGAAGTATGGTGAATGTTCAGATTACTACAGACTGTCCTGTTTAAGACAGATTCTGTTTTTGATGCATAGTTTGCTTGTTTTGATGAAACTGTCAATTTATATAAGTGGATTAAGCCATGGAAAAGTTATATTACAGTAGCTACAATGAAAAAACAAAATATGAATTGGTTTGAAACAGTACTTAAGTAGTGATTTGCTTTATTATACTAACGGATCTTATCGAGTTTCTGTTGAAGTTTTGTGTGGATGAAGTGCTCGAAGATCGAGGAGGTCTCGATATGAGGAAAAGGAGGAGAGGCAAGACCTCAAGCTTGGGGATGCCCAAGCCACCCCAAGTAAATATTCAAGGAGACTCAAGCGTCTAAGCTTGGGGATGTCCCGGAAGGCATCCCCTCTTTCTTCAACAAGTATCGGTATGTTTTCTGATTCGTTTCGTTCATGTGATATGTGCAAATCTTGGAGCGTCTTTTGCATTTAGCTTTCACTTTTATGCACCATGATGGTATGATATAGTCCTTGTTTGATTTATAGAATGCTCATTGCATTTCACTTAAATCGTTCGAGTATGACTTTATAGAATGCTTCATGTGCTTCACTTATATCATTTGAAGTTGCCTGTTTCTCTTCACATAGAAAACCGCCATTTCTAGAATGCTCTTTTGCTTCACTTATATTTCTTAGAGTGTGGGCATATCTTTTGTAGGAAGAATTAAACTCTCTTGCTTCACTTATATCTATTAAAAGAGATGACAGGAATTGGTCATACACATGGTTAGTCATAAAATCCTACATAAAACTTGTAGATCATTGAATATGGTTTGTTTGATTCCTTGTAATAGTTTTGCTTTATAAAGGTGGTGATATTAGAGTCGTGCTAGTTGAGTAATTGTGAAATTGATAATTACTTGTGTTGAGGTTTGCTAGTCCCGTAGCATGCACGTATGGTAACCGTTGTGTGACAAATTTGAAGCATGGGATGTTTCTTTGATTGTCTTCCTTATGAGTGGCGGTCGGGGACGAGCGATGGTCTTTTCCTACCAATCTATCCCCCTAGGGGCAAGCGTAGTAGTACTTTGCTTCGAGGGCTAATAAAACTTTTGCAATAAGTATATGAGTTCTTTATGACTAATGTGAGTCCATGGATTATACGCACTCTCACCCTTCCATCATTTCTAGCCTCTTCGGTACCGTGCATTGCCATTTCTCACCTCGAGAGTTGGTGCAAACTTCGCCGGTGCATCCAAACCCCATGATACGATACGCTCTATCACACATAAGCCTCCTTATATCTTCCTCAAAACATCCACCATACGTACCTATCATGGCATTTCCATAGCCATTCCGAGATATATTGCCATGCAACTTCCATCATCATCATATACATGACTTGAGCATTCATTGTCATATTGCTTTGCATGATCGTAAGACAGCTAGCATGATGTTTTCATGGCTTGTCCCTTTTTTGATGTCTTTGCTATGCTAGATCATTGCACATCCCGGTACACCGCCGGAGGCATTCATATAGAGTCATATTTTTGTTTCGAATATCGAGTTGTAATATTGAGTTGTAAGTAAATAAAAGTGTGATGATCATCATTATTAGAGCATTGCCCCAATGAGGAAAGGATGATGGAGACTATGATTCCCCCACAAGTTGGGATGAGACTCCGGACTTTATGAAAAATAAATAAGGCCAAAGAAGCCCACCAAAAAAAGGAGAAAATAAAAAAAATGAGAGAAAAAGAGAGAAGGGGCAATGTTACTATCCTTTTACCAAACTTGTGCTTCAGAGTAGCACCATGTTCTTCATATAGAGAGTCTCTTGAGTTATCACTTTCATATACTAGTGGGAATTTTCATTATAGAACTTGGCTTGCATATTCCGATGATGAGCTTCCTCAAATGCCCGAGGTCTTCATGAGCAAGCAAGTTGGATGCACACCCACTTAGTTTCAGTTTGAGCTTTCATACACTTATAGCTCTAGTGAATCCACTGCATGGCAATCCCTACTCCTTGCATTTACATCAATTGATGGGCATCTCCATAGCCCCGTTGATTCGATGTGAGACTTTCTCCCTTTTTGTCTTCTCCACATAAACCTCCACCATCATATTCTATTCCACCTATAGTGCTATATCCATGGCTTGCGGTCATGTATTGCGTGAGGGTTGAAAAGGCTGAAGTGCGTTAAAAAGTATGAACCAATTGCTCGGCTTGTCATCGGGGTTGTGCATGATGGGAGCATTTTGTGTGACGAAAATGAAGCATGGCCAAACTATATGATTTTGTAGGGATAAGTTTTCTTTGGCTATGTTATTTCGATAAGACATAGTTGCTTGGTTGGCATGCTTGAAGTATTATTGTCTTAATATCAAATGATAGACTATTGCTTTGAATCACTCGTGTCTTAATATTCATGCCATGATTAGATATATGATCAAGATTATGCTAGGTAGCATTCCACATCAAAAATTATCTTTTTTATCATTTACCTACTCGAGGACGAGCATGAATTAAGCTTGGGGATGCTGATACGTCTCCGTCGTATCTATAATTTTTGATTGTTCCATGCCAATATTCTACAACTTTCATATACTTTTGACAACTTTTTATACTATTTTTGGGAATAACATATTGATCCAGTGCCCAGTGCCAATTCCTGTTTGTTGCATGTTTTTTGTTTCGCAGAAAACCCATATCAAACGGAGTCCAAACGGGATAAAAACCGACGGAGATTTTTTTGGAATATTTATGATTTTTGGGAAGAAGAATCAATGTGATACGATGCCCGAGGGGGCCACGAGACAGGGGGGTGCGCCCCAGGGGGTCTGGCGCGCCCTGGACCCTTGTGTCCACCCCATAAGGTGGTTGGTTCCCTTCTTTCGCTACAAGAAAGCTAATATCCGGATAGAGATCGTGTTAAAATTTCAGCCCAATCGGAGTTACGGATCTCCGGGAATATAAGAAACGGTGAAAGGCCAGAATCAGGAACACAGAAACAGAGAGAGATAGAGAGACAGATCCAATCTCGGAGGGGCTCTCGCCCCTCCCAAGCCATGGAGGCCATGGACCAGAGGGGGAACCCTTCTCCCATCTAGGGAGAACGTCAAGGAAGAAGAAGAAGAAGGGGGCTCTCTCCCCCTTGCTTCCGGTGGCGCCGGAACACCGCCGGGGCCATCATCATCACCGCGATCTACACCAACAACTTCACCGCCCTCATCACCAACTCTTCCCCCCTTTATGCAGCGGTGTAACCCCTCTTTTAACTACTCTAATCTCTACTTAAACATGGTGCTCAATCCTATATATTATTTTCCAATGATGTATGGCTATCCTATGATGTTTGAGTAGATCCATTTTGTCCTATGGGTTAATTGATGATCGTGATTGGTTTGAGTTGCATGTTTTATTATTGGTGTTGTCCTATGGTGCTCTCCGTGTCGCGCAAGCATGAGGGATTCCCGCTGTAGGGTGTTGCAATATGTTCATCGTTTGCTTATTGTCTGTGTTGCGTGAGTGACTGAAACACAAACACGGATAAGTGGGTCATGGCGTATGGGAATAAAGAGGACTTGATACTTTAATGCTATGGTTGGGTTTACCTTAATGATCTTTAGTAGTTGCGGATGCTTGCTAGAGTTCTAATCATAAGTGCATATGATCCAAGAAGAGAAAGTATGTTAGCTTATGCCTCTCCCTCAAATAAAATTGCAATAGTGATTACCGGTCTAGTTCTCGATTGCCTAGGGACAAATAACTTTCTCATGACAAAAAGCTCTCTACTAAAACTAACTTAGTTGTGTCTTCATCTAAACAGGCCCTACTTTTTATTTTCGTGCTTTTTATTATCTTGCAAACCTATCCTATCACACCTGCAAAAGTACTTCTAGTTTCATACTTGTTCTAGGTAAAGCGAAAGTCAAGCGTGCGTAGAATTGTATCGGTGGTCGATAGAACTTGAGGGAATATTTGTTCTACCTTTAGCTCCTCGTTGGGTTCGACACTCTTACTTATTGAAAGAGGCTACAATTGATCCCCTATACTTGTGGGTTATCAATGAGTGACAGGTTCATCATCAAGAAGATCCTAAGAGCCTTGGATGGAAAATATGATACCATGTGCACTTTGATCCAAATGATGCCCAATTATAAAGATCTCAAGCCAATGGAAGTCATTGGAAGAATTGTTGCTCATCAGATGTTACTCAAGGATAAAGAAGAGCTTCACAACAACTCTAGTGGTGCTTATAAAGCTTCATGTGATGCTCCTGCCACATCAAGTGAAAAACAAGTCTTCAATGAAGAATTGAGCTTAATAGTGAAGAACTTCAACAAATTCTACAAGAGTAGAAGCAAAGAGAGAAGC
Source organism: Aegilops speltoides (assembly GCA_021437245.1). Taxonomy (NCBI): domain Eukaryota; kingdom Viridiplantae; phylum Streptophyta; class Magnoliopsida; order Poales; family Poaceae; genus Aegilops; species Aegilops speltoides. Next base: position 138,870,651 of record CM038146.1, on the reverse strand, counting down.
TCCAAGTCAGGATCCTACAATGACAAAAGATCTTCTAGTCGTGATCAAAATTGCTACAATTGTGGAAGACTCGGACACTACTCAAAAATGAGTGTATGGATCCCTACAAAAGAAAAGAAGACTCGCCTAAAAGGAGAAGTAGAAGAGATGAATCACCTTCAAGAGAGAGAAGGAGTAGAGATGATCGTTATGAACGAAGACCCTCTCGCAGAAGCAAGGATTCAGAAAGGAAGGACAAGTAATCAAGGAGCTACACAAAACAAAGACATCAAGCTCATGTTGGTGAATGGGTATCCGGTTCCGACTCCGACAACCACTCCGAGAAAAGTTATCACTCCGACTCCAAATATACTCAAGATGAAGGTGTTGCCGGTCTTGCACTTGTGTCAACCAACTCCTACAACATATTTGACTCACCAAATGAAGGAATTGGAAGATCCTTCATGGCTAAAGGCCCTAAGGTATCACACCCCGAGTATATTGATTTCAATAGTGATGAAGATGACTTGCTAGGTGATGATGATTTGCTTGTTGACAATGCTAGTGATGAAAACTATGATGAAATTGCTATTAATCATGCTAATGAAGATGAAATGAATGACAATGATAAGAAGGAGATTGAGCGTCTAACTAAAGAACTAAACACTCTTAAGTTAGCTCACGAAACTACTTTAGAGGATCATCGAGAAGTTTTAAAAACTCATGAGGAGCTACGCTTTGAAAAGCTCAACTTAGAGCAAGAGCATGGGTTCTTAAAAGCAATCAATGATGATCTTTGGAAGAAAAGTTCTTCTTACATTGCCAAGCGTTTACTCTTGTCTACTTACATGCCACAAGTAAAATCTAGCAACAAGAGTAAGAAAGATTATTCTTCTAGTAGTAACAATAATCATGCTAAATCCAATATTGTTGCTTCTAGTAGTTTTCTTGATTCCACTAATGATTCTCTTAGCCAAGTTACACTTGAGAAAGAAAATTGCTTATTGAAGGGAATTATAGAGAAAGGTGTTTACAAGAGCCTTCCGGAAGTAAGCAATTTGAGGAAATTGTACGCAAGCAAGGAAGGCACCGGAAGAATCAAGGTGTTGGTTTTGAACGAAAGTTCATGCCGATGGAGTTGAGTGGGAAGAGGATCAATACACCAAGACAAAGTTTGTTCCTCAACAAGAGAAGTATGATCCTACTTCCTTCAAGTGAACACAAGCTCAAGATGATCTTCCACCACAAGACCACAAGCTAAAAGGCAAGGACAAGCTTCAAGAGGAAATTGATGCATTTGAAGAAGCTCCAAAGGCCTTTGTCAAGTGGGTTCCCAAGACTACTTCAAATTATACTTCATCAAGTACTACTACAACCCCAAGGATTCCAATCAAGTTGATGTGGATCACAAAGAAAAAGAACTAAAGAGTTCTTGAGGGTGACTCCGTCAACATACTTCACTCATATTCATATTGGCAAGGACAAGTGCAATCAACTTCCACATCTTGCACTAGTTCAAGGAGTCACAAACCCTCTTGTTGGTAAGTCAAGGGACAAGGTAAACAAATGGAGAATAGGGTGAGCCTTCGTGGTGTTGGTGTGCCTTCATGGTAACATCCACCTCCCTAACGGTGACGTAGCTTCCCTCCAAGGAAGTGAACATCGGCATACATCCTCTTCTCTCGGAGTTGCGGTTATCCCTAACCCTAACTTCCTACTTGTGGCTACTTGTCTCTTAGTCTTTACTTATATCATATTGTGCTTTCTTACTCTCCTACTTGTGTTACTTGTTTACCTTGCTTAGCTCATAGCATCACACTTGCAATTGTTAGGCTAAACTTCATATTCCGCATTATTGCCTAAAATTGCTAAGTAACAATTAAAATATGTAATTGTACCTATTCACCCCCCCTCTAGGTCCATCTCGATCCTTTCAGCTACTACGTACACATCAATAACATGTATATCAAATATACCTTTCACTTTGCCATCCTTCTTATCCGCCAAATACTTGGCGTAGTTCCGTTTCCAGTGACTAGTCCCTTTGCAGTAGAAGCACTCAGTTTCAGGCTTAGGTCCAGACTTGGGCTTCTTCACGGGAGTAGCAACTTGCTTGCTATTCTTCTTGAAGTTCCCCTTCTTCCCTTTGCCCTTTTTCTTGAAACTAGTGGCCTTGTTGACCATCCACACTTGATGCTCCTTCTTGATTTCTACCTCCGCAGCTTTTAGCATTGCAAAAAGCTTGGGAATCGTTTTCGTCATCCCCTTCATATTATAGTTCATCACGAATCCTTTATAGCTTGGTGGCAGTGATTGAACAACTCTGTCAATGACAATATCATCAGGAAGATTAACTCCCAGCTGAGTCAAGTGGTTATGGTACCCAAACATTCTGAGTATGTGTTCACTGACAGAACTATTCTCCTCCATTTTGCAGCTATAGAACTTGTTGGAGACTTCATATCTCTCAACTCGGGCATTTGCTTGAAATATTAACTTCAACTCTTGGAACATCTCATATGCTCCATGATGTTCAAAACGTCTTTGAAGTCCCGATTGTAAGCTATAAAGCATGGTACACTGAACTATCGAGTAGTCACAGCTTTGCTCTGCCAGACGTTTATAACGTCCACAGTTGCATTGCTACGTCTTGAGCTTGCATTGGTTTTCCTTGAAGAGGAAAGGGTGACGCAGCAATAGTAGTGTAAGTATTTCCCTCAGTTTTTGAGAACCAAGGTTCAATCCAGTAGGAGGCTCCTCAAAAGTCCCAGCACCTACACAAACAAACAAAGAACTCGCAACCAACGCAATAAAGGGGTTGTCAATCCCTTCACGGCCACTTGCAAAAGTGAGATCTGATAGAGATAGTATGATAAGATAAATATATTTTTGGTATTTTATAATATAGATGCAAAAAGTAAAGATGCAAATAAAAGTAGGTTGAAAGCTTATATGATAAAAGATAGACCCGGGGGCCATAGGTTTCACTAGAGGCTTCTCTCAAGATAGCATAAGTATTACAGTGGGTGAACAAATTACTGCCGAGCAATTGATAGAAAAGAGAATAATTATAAGATTATCTAAGCATTATCATGTATATAGGCATCACGTCCGCAACAAGTAGACCGACTCCTGCCTGCATCTACTACTATTACTCCACACATCGACCGACTCTACCTGCATCTAGAGTATTAAGTTCATAAAGAACAGAGTAACACATTAAGCAAGATGACATGATGTAGAGGGATAAACTCATGCAATATGATATAAACCCCATCTTTTTATCCTCGATGGCAACAATACAATACGTGCCTTGCAACCCTTTACATCCTTTGGTAAGGACACCGCAAGATTGAACCCAAAGCTAAGCACTTCTCCCATGGCAAGAAAGATCAATCTAGTAGGCCAAACCAAATTGATAATTCGAAGAGACTTGCAAAGATAACTCAATCATACATAAAAGAATTCAGAGGAGATTCAAATATTTCTCATAGATAAACTTGATCATAAACCCACAATTCACTGGATCTCGACAAACACACCAAAAAAGAGTTTACATCAAATAGATCTCCACGAGAGAGGGGGAGAACATTGTATTGAGATCCAAAAAAGAGAGAAGAAGCCATCTAGCTAATAACTATGGACCCGAAGGTCTGTGGTAAACTACTCACAACTCATCAGAGGGGCTATGGTGTTGATGTAGAAGCTCTCCGTGGTCGATTCCCCCTCCGGCGGAGCGCCGGCGAAGGCTCCAAGATGGGATCTCGTGGATACATAAGGTTACGGCGGTGGAAATTGTGTTTCGTTGGCTCCCTGGAATGTTTCGGGGTACGTAGGCTTATATAGGAGGAAGAAGTACGTCGGTGGCCGCCCGAGGGGCCCATGAGATAGGGGGCGCGCCCTGTAGGGGTGGGCGCGCCCTCCCCTCTCGTGGCCGCCTCAGCTGCTTCTTGACTTGCACTCCAAGTCCCCTGGATCGCGTTCGTTCCAAAAATCACGCTCCCGAAGGTTTCATTCTGTTTGGACTCCGTTTGATATTCCTTTTCTTCGAAATACTGAAATAGGCAAAAAAACAGCAATACGGGCTGGGCCTCCGGTTAGTAGGTTAGTCCCAAAAATGATATAAATATGTAAAATAAAGCCCATAAACATCCAAAAGGGGTAATATAATAGCATGGAACAATAAAAAATTATAGATACGTTGGAGACGTATCAAGCATCCCCAACTTAATTCCTGCTCATCCTCGAGTAGGTAAATGATAAAAACAGAATTTTTGATGTGGAATGCTACCTAGCATATTTCTCAATGTAATTTTATTTATTGTGGCATGAATGTTCAGATCCAAATGATTCAAAATAAAAGTTCATATTGATAAAAGAAATAGTAACACTTCAAGCATACTAATCAAAGTAATCATGTCTTCTCAAAATAACATGGCAAAAGAAAGTTCATCCCTACAAAATCATATAGTTAGGCTATGCTTCATTTTCGTCACACAAAGATGTTCCCAACTTCTATACCCCTGATGTCAAGCCAAGCAATTGTTTCATACTTAAATAATCTCAAACTTTTTCAACCTTCACGCAATACATGAGCGTGAGCCATGGATATAGCACTATGGGTGGAATAGAATATGATGACGGGGAATGTGTGGAGAAGACAAAAAAGGAGAAAGTCTCACATTGACGAGGATAATCGACGGGCTATGGAGATGCCCATCAATTGATGTCAACATGAGGAGTAGGGATTGTCATGCAACGGATGCACTAGAGCTATAAATGAATGCTCAACAAAAGAAAACTAGTGGGTGTGCATCCAACTTGCTTGCTCACGAAGACCTAGGGCATTTGAGGAAGCCCATCGTAGGAATATACAAGCCAAGTTCTGTAATGAAAAATTCCCACTAGTATGAAAAAGACAACCTATGAGACTCACTATATGAAAAACATGGTGCTACTTTGAAGCACAAAATATGAGACTCACTACATGAAGAACAAGGTGCTACTTTGAAGTACAAGTGTGTAAAAAGAGATAGTAACATTGCCCTTTTTATTTATTTTCTTATTTTCTTATTTTCTTTTCTTTTCTTTTCTTTTTTTCTTTTTTTGGGCCTTTCTTTTTTTGGCCTTTCTTATTTTTTCTTTTCTTTTTGGGCAATGCTCAAATAACTATGATCATCACACTTTTATTGATTACAATATATGAATTACAACTCGAAACTAGAACAAGATATGACTCTATATGAATGCCCCCGGCGGTGTACCGGGATGGTGCAATGAATCAAGAGTGACATGTATGAATATTATGCAAGGTGGATTTGCCACAAATACTATGTCAACTATGATCATGCAATGGCAATATGACAAAAGTAAAGTATGTCATGATGATGATGAACAGAACGGTGGAAAGTTCCATGGCAATATATCTCGGAATGGCTATGGAAACGCCATAATAGGTAGGTATGGTGGCTGTTTTGAGGAAGATATAAGGAGGTTTATGTGTAGCGTATCGTATCACGGGGTTTGCATGCACCGGCAAAGTTTGCACCAACTCTCAAGGTGAGAAAGGGCAATGCACGGCACCGAAGAGGCTAGCAATGGCGGAAAGGTAAAAGTGAGTATAATCCATGGACTCAACATTAGTCAAAAGAAATCATATACTTATTGCAAAAATTTAGAAGTCATCAAAAATCAAGCAGTACGTGCATGCTCCTAGGGGGATAGATTGGTAGGAAAAGACCATCGCTCGTCCCCGACCGCCACTCACAAGGATGCACAAGCCAGGTAGACTTCATGTTTCAAATTTGTTACACAACTTTAACCATACATGCATGCTACGGGACTTGCTAACTTCAACACAAGCATTCTTTAAATTCATAATCACCCAACTAGCATGACTTTAATATCACTACCCCCATATCTCAAAACAATTATCAAGTATCAAATTGATCATAGCATCCAATTCACTTCTTATGATAGTTTTTATTATACCCAACTTGGATGCCTACCATTCAAGGACCAATTTTATAACCATAGCAAATACCATGCTGTTCTAAAAGACTCTCAAAATAATATAAGTGAAGCATGAGATACTAGAAATTTCTACAAAAATAATCCACCGCCGTGCTCTAAAAGATATAAGTGAAGCACTAGAGCAAAAACTATCAAGCTCAAAAGATATAAGTGAAGCACATAGAGTATTCTAGCAAATTCTAATCAAGTGGGCTTCTCCCAAAAGGTGTGTACAGCAAGGATGATTGTGGTAAACTAAAAAGCAAAGACTAATATGATACACGACGCTCCAAGCAAAACACATATCATGTGGCGAATAAAAATATAGCTCCAAGTAAAATTACCAATGAACAAAGACGAAAGAGGGGATGCTTTCGCGGGGCATCCCCAAGCTTAGGCTTTTGGATATCCTTAAATATATTGGAGTGCCATGGGCATCCCCAAGCTTAGGATCTTTCCACTCCTTATTCCATAGTCTATAAAAGCTTTACCCAAAACTTGAAAACTTCACAACACAGAACTCAACAGGAAATCTTATAAGCTCCATTAGTGAAAGAAAACAAAACCACCACATAAGGTACTGTAATAAACTCATTCTTTATTTAATTTTTTGTTAAACCTACTGTATTCCAACTTCTCTATGGTTTATAAACTATTTTACTAGCCATAGATGCATCAAAATAAGCAAACAACACACGAAAAACAAATTCTGTCAAAAACAGAATAGTCTGTAGCAATCTGTAACTAACGCAAACTTCTGGAACTCTAAAAATCATACCAAAATAGGAAGTCCTGTATAATTTGTCTATTGATCAGAATAAAAAATAATCAACACAAAATCACATTTATGTGATTTAACAAAACTAAATTCGTGCGCGCAAGGTTTCTGTTTTTCAGCAGAATAATCAACTATCATCATAGGTTATCCTATAGGTTCTACTTCGCACAAACACTAATTAAAAGATAAAAACACATCTAAACAGAAGTTAGATGCAAGATTTATTACTAAACAGAAACAAAAACAAAAAACACAAATAAAATTGGGTTGGCTCCCAACTAGCGCTATCGTTTAACGCCCCTAGCTAGGCATAAAAGCGAAGATAGATCTAAGTAGTGCCATCTTTGGCACTAATTTCATAAGTAGCCCACATGATAGATTCATAAGGTAATTTGACTTTCTTTCTTGGAAAGTGATCCATGCCTTTCTTTAATGGGAATTGTAATCTAATATTCCCTTCTTTTATATCAATAATCGCGCCAATCGTTCTAAGGAAAGGTCTACCAAGAATAACAGGGCAAGAAAGATTGCAATCTATATCAAAAATGATAAAATCTACGGGCACCAAATTTCTATTTGCAACAATGAGAACATCATTGATCCTTCCCATTGGATTTTTAATAGTGGAATCCGCAAGGTGCAAATTTAAAGAGCAATCATCAAGATCATGGAAACCTAGAATATTACATAAAGTTTCCGGAATTGTGGAAACACTAGCACCCAAATCACACAAAGCAAAACACTCATGATCTTTAATTCTAATCTTTATAGTAGGTTCCCACTCATCATTAAGTTTTCTAGGTATAGAAACTTCCAAATTAAGTTTTTCATCATAAGATTGCATCAAGGCCTCAACAATATGTTTGGTAAAAGCTTTATTTTGACTATAAGCATAAGGAGAATTAACAACGGATTGCAACAAGGAAATACAACCTTCTAAAGAACAATTATCATAATCAAATTCCTTGAAATCCGAGATAGTGGGTTCAATGCTATTTAAAGTCATAACCTCTCCAATCCCACTTTTACCAAATTTAGCATCAAGATCTAAAAACTCCGAATTCTTGGGACGCCTTCTAACTAAATTTGACTCATCTCCACTCCCATTATTATCAAGATTCATATTGCAAAACAAAGATCTAATAGGGGACACATCAACAACTTTAAGATCTTCATCATTATTTTCATTGAAACTAGAAGAACATGCCTTTACAAAGCAAGCTTTCTTAGCACGCAATCTAGCGGTTATTTCCTTGCACTCATCAATGGAAATTCTCATGGCTTTGAGAGACTCATTGATATCATGCTTAGGAGGAGAAGATCTAAGTTTAAGAGAATCAACATCAAGCGAAAGTCTATCAACATTCCTAGCCAAATCATCAACTTCGAGCAATTTTTCTTCAAGCAAAGCATTAAAATTCTTTTGAGAAATCATAAATTCTTTCACACTATTCTCAAAATCAGAGGGCATCTTATTAAAATTGCCATAAGAATTATTGTAGGAATTTCCATAATTATTAGAGGAATTACTAGGGAACGGTCTAGCATTAAAGTTTCCTCTATAAGCATTGTCACCGAAACTATTCCTACCAACAAAATTAATATCCATAGATTCATTATTATTCTCAATCAAAGTAGACAAAGGCATATCATTGGGATCAAGAGGAGTATTTTTAGTAGCAAACAATTTCATAAGTTCATCCATCTTTCCACTCATAACATTGATTTCTTCTATAGCATGCACTTTTTTTACTAGAAGATCTTTCGGTGTGCCATTGAGAATAATTAGCCATAATATTATCAGGAAGTTTTGTAGCATCTCCTAACGTGATTTCCATAAACGTGCCTCCCGCGGCCGAATCTAAGAGATTTTTAGAAGCAAAGTTCAAGCCGGCATAAAATTTTTGTATGATCATCCATAAATTTAAACCATGAGTAGGGCAATTGTGAATCATCAATTTCATTCTTTCCCAAGATTGGGCAACATGCTCATGATCAAGTTGTTTAAAATTCATAATATCATTCCTAAGAGTGATGATCTTAGCGGGAGGAAAATACTTAGAGATAAAAGCATCTTTGCACTTGTTCCAAGAATCAATACTATTTTTAGGCAAAGACGAAAACCAAACTTTAGCACGATCTCTAAGTGAAAACGGAAATAACTTCAATTTAACAATATCATTATTCGTATCTTTCTTCTTTTGCATATCACACAAATCAACAAAGTTGTTTAGATGAGTAGCGACATCTTCGCTAGGAAGGCCGACGAATTGATCTTTCATAAAAAGATACAGCAAAGCAGTATTGATTTCACAAGACTCAACATCATTAAGAGGAGCAATCGGAGTACTAAGGAAATCATTATTATTGGTATTCGAGAAATCACACAATTTAGTATTATCTTGCGCCATGGCAATAAGTAATCCAACACACAAGCAAACAAAAAAAGGCAAGCGAAAAAGAAAGAGAGATTGGGAAAGAGAGGGCGAATAAAACGGCAAGGGTGAAGTGGGGGAGAGGAAAACGAGAGGCAAATGGCAAATAATATAAATGCGAGGGAGATGGGTTTGTGATGGGTACTTGGTATGACTTGACTTGAGCGAAGACCTCCCCGGCAACGGCGCCAGAAATCCTTCTTGCTATGTGTTGAGCTTGCGTTGGTTTTCCTTGAAGAGGAAAGGGTGATGCAGCAATAGTAGCGTAAGTATTTCCCTCAGTTTTTGAGAACCAAGGTATCAATCCAGTAGGAGGCTCCTCAAAAGTCCCACGCACCTACTCAAACAAACAAAGAACTCGCAACCAACGCAATAAAGGGGTTATCAATCCCTTCACGGCCACTTGCGAAAGTGAGATTTGATAGAGATAGTATGATAAGATGAATATATTTTTGGTATTTTATAATATAGATGCAAAAAGTGAAGATGCAAATAAAATTAGATTGAAAGCTTATATGATAAAAGATAGACCTGGGGGGCATAGTTTTCACTAGAGGCTTCTCTCAAGATAGCATAAGTATTACGGTGGGTGAACAAATTACTGTCGAGCAATTGATAGAAAAGCGAATAATTATGAGATTATCTAGGCATGATCATGTATATAGGCATCACTTCCGCAACAAGTAGACCGACTCCTGCCTGCATCTACTACTATTACTCCACACATCGACCAACTCCTGCCTGCATCTAGAGTATTAAGTTCATAAAGAACAGAGTAACACATTAAGCAAGATGACATGATGTAGAGGGATAAACTCATGCAATATGATATAAACCCCATCTTTTTATCCTCGATGGCAACAATACAATACGTGCCTTGCAACCCTTTTTGTCACTAGGTAAGGACACCGCAAGATTGAACCCAAAGCTAAGCACTTCTCCCATGGCAAGAAATATCAATCTAGTAGGCCAAACCAAACTGATAATTCGAAGAGACTTGCAAAGATAACTCAATCACACATAAAAGAATTCAGAGGAGATTCAAATATTTCTCATAGATAAACTTGATCATAAACCCATAATTCATCGGATCTCGACAAACACACCGCAAAAAGAGTTTACATCAAATAGATCTCCACAAGAGAGGGGGAGAACATTGTATTGAGATCCAAAAAAGAGAGAACAAGCAATCTAGCTAATAACTATGGACCCGAAGGTTTGTGGTAAACTACTCACAACTCATCGGAGGGGCTATGGTGTTGATGTAGAAGCCCTCCGTGGTCGATTCCCCCTCCGATGGAGCGCCGGCAAAGGCTCCAAGATGGGATCTCGCGGATACAGAAGGTTACAACGGTGGAAATTGTGTTTCATTGGCTCCCTGGATGTTTTCGGGGTACGTAGGCTTATATAGGAGGAAGAAGTACGTCGGTGGCCGCACGAGGGGCCCACGAGACAGGGGGCGCACCCTGTAGGGGTGGGCGCGCCCTCCCCTCTCGTGGCCGCCTCGACTGCTTCTTGACTTGCACTCCAAGTCCCCTGGATCACGTTCGTTCCAAAAATCACGCTCCCGAAGGTTTCATTCCGTTTGATATTCCTTTTCTTCGAAATACTGAAATAGGCAAAAAAAACAGCAATATGGGCTGGGCCTCCGGTTAGTAGGTTAGTCCCAAAAATGATATAAATGTGTAAAATAAAGCCCATAAACATCCAAAAGGGGTAATATAATAGCATGGAACAATCAAAAATTATAGATACGTTGGAGACGTCTCATGCATCTCCAGCAGGCCTTGCACCTAGCGGTGCTTCCAGGACGTAATTCTTCTGTGCAGCAATAAGGATAATCCTCAAGTTTTAGACCCAGCCCATGTAATTGCTACCATCTTTCAACTTAGCTTTCTCTAGGAACGCATTAAAATTCAAGGGAACGGTAGCATGAACCATTGATATACAACAACATAGACATGCAAAAACTATCAGGACTAAGTTCATGATAAATTAAAGTTCAATTAATCATATTATTTAAGAACTCCCACTTAGATAGACATCCCTCTAGTCATCTAAATGGGCACACGATCCAAATCAACTAAACCATGTCCGATCATCACATGAGATGGAGTAGTTTTCAATGGTGAACATCACTATGTTGATCATATCTACTATATGATTCACGTTCGACCTTTCGGTCTTAGTGTTCCGAGGCCATATCTGCATATGCTAGGCTCGTCAAGTTTAACCCGAGTATTCTGCGTGTGCAAAACTGGCTTGCACCCGTTGTATGTGAACATAGAGCTTATCACACCTGATCATCACGTGGTGTCTCGGCACGACGAACTGTAGCAACGGCACATACTCAGGGATCATCTTATAATGCTACCGCCGTACCAAGCAAAATAAGAAGCATAAAAGATAAACATCACATGCAATCAAAATATGTGACATGATATGGCCATCATCATCTTGTGCTCATGATCTCCAAAACCGAAGCATCATCATGATCTCCATCGTCACTGGCTTGACACCTTGATCTCCATTGAAGCTCGTTGTCGTCTCGCCAACTATTGCTACTACGACTATCGCTACCGCTTAGTGATAAAGTAATGCAATTACATGGCGATTGCATTTCATGCAATAATGCGACAACCATATGGCTCCTGCCAGTTGCCGATAACTCTGTTACAAAACATGATCATCTCATGCAACAATTTATATCACATCATGTCTTGACCATATCACATCACAACATGCCGTGCAAAAACAAGTTAGATGTCTTCTATTTTGTTGTTGCAAATTTTACGTGGCTGCTACGGGCTTCTAGCAAGAACGGTTCTTACATACGCACCAAAACCAAAATGGTTTTTTGTCAAGTGTGCTGTTTTAACCTTCGACAAGGATCGGCCGTGGTCAAACTCGATTCAACTAAAGTTCGAGAAATAGACACCCGCCAGCCACCTATGTGCAAAGCACGTCGGTAGAACCAGTCTCATGAACGCGGTCATGTAATGTCGGTCCGGGCCGCTTCATCCAACAATACCACCAAATCAAAGTAAGACGTTGGTGGTAAGCAGTATGACTATTATCGCCCACAACTCTTTGTGTTCTACTTGTGCATGAAACATCTACGCATAGACCTGGCTCTGATACCACTGTTGGGGAATGTAGTAATTCAAAAAAAATTCTACGATCACGCAAGATCTATCTAGGAGATGCATAGCAACGAGACGGGAGAGTGTGTCCACGTACCCTCGTAGATCGAAAGCGGAAGCGTTTAGTAACACGGTTGATGTAGTCGAACGTCTTCACGATCCAACCGATCCAAGTACTGAACGTACGGCACCTCCGTGTTCAGCACACGTTCAGCACGATGACGTCCCTCGAGATCTTGATCCAGTTGAGGACGAGAGAGAGATCTGTCAGCACGACGGCATGGCGACGGTGTTATCGGCGCAGGGCTTCGCCTAAGCACTACGACGATATGACCGAGGTGTTAAACTGTGGAGGGGGGGCACCGCACATGGCTAAGAGATTCTCTGTTGTGCTTTGGAGTCCCCCCTGCCCTCGTATATAAAGGAGGGAGGGAGGAGGCCAGCGTCCAGGAGGGGCGCGCCTATAGGGGGAGTCCAACTAGGATTCCCAATCCTAGCTGGAGTCCCCTTCCTTTGTCCAAGAGGGGGAGAGAGGGAAGGAGTATGAGAAGGAGAAGGAAAGAGGGGCGCGCCACCCCCTCCCTAGTCCAATTCAGACCTGCCATGGGAGGGGCACAGCCACCCTCCGACCCTCCTCTCCTTTCCACTAAAGCCCATTAAGGCCAACTACTTCCCCCGGGGGGTTCCGGTAACTTCCCGGTACTCTGAAAAATGTCCGAACTCTTCCAAAACCTTTCCGGTGTCCGAACATAACCTCCCAATATATCAATCTTTATGTCTCAACCATTTAGAGACTCCTCGTCATGTTTGTGATCTCATCCGGGACTCTGAACAAACTTCGGTCATCAAAAATACATAACTCTTAATACAAATCATCATCGATCGTTAAGCGTGCGGACCTATGGGTTTGAGAACTATGTAGACATGATCGAGACACATCTCCGATCAATAACCAATAGCGGAACCTGGATGCTCATATTGGCTCCTACATATTCTACAAAGATCTTTATCGGTTAAACCGCACAACAACATACGTTGTTCCCTTTATCATCGGTATGTTACTTGCCCGAGATTCGATCGTCGGTATCATCATACCTAGTTCAATCTCGTTATCGGCAAGTCTCTTTACTCGTTCCGTAATGCTTCATCCCACAACTAACTCATTAGTCACATTTTTGCAAGGCTTATAGTGATGAGCATTACTGAAGGGGCCCAGATATACCTCTCCGATACACGGAGTGACAAATCCTATTCTCGATCTATGCCAACCCAACAAACACCTTCGGAGACACCTGTAGAGCATCTTTATAATCACCCAGTTACATTGTGACGTTTGATAGCACACAAGGTGTTCCTCCGGTATTCAGGAGTTGCATAATCTTATAGTCTTAGGAACATGTATAAGTCATGAAGAAAGCAGTAGCAATGAAACTATAACGATCATAATGCTAAGCTAACGGATGGGTCTTGTCCATCACATCATTATCCTAATGATATGATCCTTCATCAAATTACAACACATGTCTATGGTTAGGAAACACAACCATCTTTGATTAACGAGCTAGTCAAGTAGAGGCATACTAGGGACACTATGTATTGTCTATGTATTCACACATGTACTAAGTTTCCGGTTAATACAATTCTAGCATGAATAATAAACATTTATCATGATATAAAGAAATATAAATAACAACTTTATCATTGCCTCTAGGGCATATTTCCTTCAAAAGCATGTTGTGAAGTAATTTGGAATGGAGGCGAGCATGAAGTTTATCAAGATAAGACGGCCGCCCCAGGATGGATACATGGTGAAAGGACCATGATGTCGCCTAAAGGGGGGGGTGAATAGGCGTTTTAAAAACTTCTACGGATTTGGCTTAATCCTAATGCGGAAATAAACTAAGAGGATACTTTTCAAGCACAAATCCTAAATACACTAGGCTCAACTAAGTGCACCAACAACTTATTATAAATAAGATGAGCACAACAAGGATACTAACAAGAATAAGTAAGTTACACAAACTTACATGAGCAATATGACAAGATATGGAAGTGTATGACACAAGTTAGCAATTCACACTAAACACAAGATACATCAATAGTAGCAAGTATGAATTGCGGGATATAAAGTGTAGGCCTAAATAATCTCTTCAAGGAAATAGCCAACACAATATAATGAGGACAACAATATATAGTGAATGCAAGGTCAAGAGACCAAAGTAAACCACAAGTAGCGGCTAGGGTTAGAGATAACCGAAGACACGGAGACGAGGATGTATCCCGATGTTCACTTCCTTGGAGGGAAGCTAGTCACCGTTAGAGAGGTGGATGTTACCACGAAGGCACACCAACGCCATGTAGGCTCACCCTATTATCCCTTTGAGACAACACCATGAAGGCGTTTCTCAACCACTAGTGGTAGACCTTGAGGCGGCCTCCAAAGCTTCACAAACTTTCCGGGGGTAAAATCACAAGTTGATTCCTCACCGGAGCACTCCTACCGCCTAGGAGTCTCCAACCTCCAAGAGTAACAATATCAAGGGGGTAATGCTCAAGACTTGCTCAAATCACGAATTCCTTTGGTTATAAGAGGGAGAGGGAGTGGATCTATCACTTCATTGGAAAATCTCTCAAGAACTCTCACAAATCTGTCCGGGATCTAAGATTTGGTGTAGGAGAAGTGAGAGGGAGCCTTTTTGTGTTCTAGGGTTCATATGAATGTGTTGCTCAACCTTCTCCCGGGGTGGAAGAAGGTTATATATAGTGGTAGTGCAAATATGGCCATTGGAGTGTAATTGGTTGTGTCGGGCCGGACATCCGGACGCTGTGAAGTGTGCACACGCATACGTAAAAACAGGTTCTGAGGCCGGACATCGGCCAAGCCGGACATCTGGCCAAACTTGGGGCCCCGGACATCCGGCCAAGTGTCGGACGTCCGGCGTACACAAACAACATTTCGGTAAGGTTTCTGGACAGCTAGGGCCGGACATCCGGGGATTCCACGCAAAACAGACTCCCTCTGGATAGCAGTGGCCGGACATCCGGCCAACACAAAAACTGCAGCCGCCCCAAAAGTAAAACATGCATAACTTTCACATCCGGACTCCGATTTTGATGATCTTGGGCTCGTTTTGAAGCTATGGAAAATCTCCAGGTCCTCACATAGAGAACCACCCAAGATAAACCAAAATGGAGGATGCAATTATGGAAAGGTAAGATCATATACTTTGGGGAACCTAGCTGGCTATAGATTTTCTTTGGTAGATGTGTAGGCATTTTGTATTTGCATTGGATAGGAGTGAAATATGCCTATGTTGAAATATGATGTGAGAAGAATAGAAATAGATGATGTTGACTTGAGCAAATCCATCACTAACCCCTTTGATCCCCTCTTAATAGTGCGAGATCCCTATAACTCAAGATTCATAAAAGAACTATACTAGATAGCTTTCGGAAACTCATTCTTGAGCATATATCCTTTTCGATGGTCATCGATCCTCACATCTAAAGCCAAAGGAACTAATACATTTGACGAGAGCCTTTCACTTGAGCTTTATATTGATGTTTCTTCATGGCTCAAGTTGAAGGCAAGACATTGGAGAAGTCTTCAAGTAGTTCCCCCATACACAATGTGGGAAGCTTTGCTTTGCATTCATCTTCACTTGTACATCATCATTAATTACTTGATGACATCCTTTGATGAGCACCAAGCTCATGAGAATTACCTAACCCACATAACATAGACAACACATAGTATGGGTTAATACACAAAGCACAATTTATAAATTCTTACCATACCACAAGATCTCATGTGGCACATGATATGCGGTTGTGTGTTGACCGTCTTAGAGGTCAATCTTTGGTCTTCATCTTGGTCAACATTTTATCTTTGCTCCATGATAAATATTGATGTCTTGATGGCCCTATTGATATCTTCATTATGCTTAATTTCTTCAAGACATAATAACCAATATCTTAATTCACCATGACCATATCAAGTTTCTCCTTGAATATCATATTGGACATCATTTGCTCGTTCTCATGCTCCAACATAGTATCTTGAGAGGCACAATGAATTCTCCACTTGAATTACTCGCTTCAAGACATACTAATCCATGAATCAACATATGAGCTCATAATGATCCTATCTTCAAGCATATGTAGAATTCTTCTCTTTAATCATTCTCTCAAGATCTTGATCCATCACGGTTCAACCCATAAGCCTGAGCATGATAATGTCTGAGATCCTTAATGAACTCCATATAGATCACATCTTGTTCATCACATGGAATTCATGTTGATCATATTTGATTCAATCACCGAGCTAAACCTTGATGCATGCACAACAATATGTATATGGCATTCATTTCGAATCCATTCTATCTCCTTCTTGCATCACCATGGAATAAACATCCTTCAGTTCATCCAATATTCTTCATGTATTGGAAATGGAACTTTCCTTCAAATGTATAACTCAATGCAAACATTAGTCCATTAGGATTGTCATTAAATACCAAAACCACACATGGGGACTACATGTACTTTCAATCTCCCCCATTTTGGTAATTGATGACAATCTCAACAAGAGGGTTTATATAATGAATTTTAACACAAGTATGCAATTTTACCAATTATAAATTGTATACTTGAGATAGTATTGATAGCATCAAGTGTCACAAAGATACTTGAGTTTATCACACTCGGTGTAGTAACATCGAAACACTTCACAAGTATTTGATGTTAGTGGAACCACAATATATAGAGCAAGCTCCCCCACAATATATGCATGTGTGAATGAACTTTGAATTTCCTTTCATATATTGGTTGACATACACTAGGTGGACTTTTCTCTATATATTCATGCATGCAACAACCATATATAAACAGGGTAGATAACCATGAGTGACAACAAGCACTTACAAAAATACTTATCTTTAACCCTTTAAACTTCTCCCCCATTGGCAACAAATGCCAAAATGGATGAACAAATCTAGAAGACTAATATAGTATTAGTTCCTCCTTAATGTGTGCATATCACGAAAATGTGAGTGAAATCAAATGCACATATTCAATGATGAAAAATTTGAGGAGCTCAACCCATATTTAGGATCTATAATGCAACAAGATAGTATGATATGAAAATAAGATTAAACATGGGAGGAAAACATTCAAAAGATCCAAAGAACATATTTTGGACAATATAAAATAGGAATACCCAATGTGATCATCATGTCAAGTATGGGTCCAAAATACATCCAAAACACATGAGTGCGCAAGGATATATGCAATGCATACAAGCACTCACGACACAACCTCTTACTGAAGCCAATATACGAATAAAAGGAACACAAAAAGTGGCCGGCAAGGAATAAATGATATCAAGGAAAGATATGGACTTTCTTATGTATAAAAATCTCTAAGTGGCCAATAATGATCATGATATGTATCCTCAAACAAACCTGTATACACAAAAAAGGTTGTAATTGATAAGAACATAATATCCACAGGTGAATCCACTATTATACAACTTTGAGCCTAGCATGAGAGCAACGTGTTTGGGGAACGTAGCAGAAATTCAAAATTTTCTACGCATCACCAAGATCAATCTATGGAGATTCTAGCAACGAGAGAGAGAGAGAGAGGGAGTGCATCTTCATACCCTTGAAGATCGCTAAGCGGAAGCGTTACAAGAACGCGGTTGATGGAGTCATACTCGCGGCGATTCAAATCGCGGAAGATCCTATCTAGCGCCGAACGGACGGCGCCTCCGCGTTCAACACTCATATAGCCCGGGGACGTCTCCTCCTTCTTGATCCAGCAAGGGGAGAGGAGAAGTTGAGGGAGAGTTGCAGCAGCACGATGGCGTGGTGGTGGAGCTTGTGGTTCTCCTGCAGGGCTTCGCCAAGCACTACGGAGGAGGAGGAGGTGTTGGAGGAGGGAGGGTGAGGGAGTCCTGGACTAGGGGGTGTCCGGATAGCCGAACTATCATTATCGGCTGGATTCCAAGACTATGAAGATACAAGATTGAAGACTTTGTCCCGTGTCCGGATGGGACTTTCCTTGGCGTGGAAGGCAAGCTTGGCGATACGGATATGTAGACCTCCTACCATTGTAACCGACTCTGTGTAACCATAGCCCTCTCCGGTGTCTATATAAAGGGATAATTAGATTTATGCCCCTAGTTGTGTCTCACTCGTCTGTTTTACCCTTAATTCCCAAAAGTCACTGGTTCTGTCCAAGTCACTTTGCTCCTATTATGCTTTTGCCCTTTGACCGTTTGACCGTTAGTTTGAAAACTTCATAACTAATTCATACTAAATCAGAAAAATGCAAATAAGATACCAAAATGTTTAGAAAAACATAACCTATATGTCAGTGTCATTTGCATTCATGAAAAAAGTGTTGGGAAGTGCCCATCCGAGTTTTAGCTCTTATGCTACCACCATGAATAGTGAAATCGAAAAAAGTTCAAAAAAATAAAAAAAAATTGGTCGCAAAGAATGACAAATGTTTTAAGTGCCTGCCAAGTTTCATCAGGGAATAACATTCGTGGGTGCCACAGCAAAAAAACAATCAACACTCCAAAATAGATTATTCTTTTGCCACGACTTCCACGAATGTCGTTCCCTAATGAAACTTGTCAAGCACTTAGAACATTTGTTGTTCTTCGCCACCATATTTTTTTGTTGAATTTTTTTTGAATTTTTTTAGAGTTCACTATTCATGGTGGTATCAAAAGAGCTAAAACTCGGATGTGCACTTTCCAACATTTTTTTCGTGAATTCAAATGACACTGACGTGTAGGTGATGTTTTTCTGAACATTTTGGTATCTTATTTGCATTTTTATGATTTAGTATGAATTAGTTATGAAGTTTTCAAACTAACGGTCAAACGGTCAAAGGGCAAAAGCATAAGAGGAGCAAAGTGGCTTGGATAGAATCGGTGACTTTTGGGAATTAGGGGTAAAACAGACGAGTGGGACACAACTAGGGGCATAAATCTAATTATCCCCTATATAAACCGGAGGGTTTTAGTCCGTAGGACACAACAACAATCATACCATAGGCTAGCTTCTAGGGTTTAGCCTCCTTGATCTCGTGGTAGATCCACTCTTGTACTACCCATATCATCAATATCAATCAAGCAGGAGTAGGGTTTTACCTCCATCGAGAGGGCCCGAACCTGGGTAAAAACATCGTGTCCCTTGTCTCCTGTTACCATCCGCCTAGACGCACAGTTTGGGACCCCCTACCCGAGATCCGCCGGTTTCGACACCGACATTGGTGCTTTCATTGAGAGTTCCTCTGTGCCGTCACGATCAGGAAGGATGCCTCTTCCCGTCTTTAAGGACGGTACCATTGCCAAAGCAGCTTTGGCCGCCGGCCAAACTGTCCGGCTAGGTGGTTTTCTTATGACCGCCTGTTCGGCCGCCGCTTCGACGATGACCTCTCGGGTCATCAAAAGCAATCTTCACATCAACTCGGAATTCACCGAGCAGCTGGATCCGATTGAGCTCTCTTCCGTAAACGAGCTCTTGGATCGCATCGCCACCCTGGGAGTCGCTACAGACTACCGATTAGATTGGGCTTAAAACCGATCTGAGAGAGATTAACTCTCCCCAGGTTACCCACCACGTTGCGGTGGTAGAGGAACAACGCGGCGACTCTTCTTCTGTATTGAAGACCAGTTATGTCTGGACTCCTGATCCCTCCATGCCAAATTCCCGCGGAGGGACGGACGTCAATCAAGTACTGAACCTAAAGTCAGGCAGCGGACCAGATTCGTTGGACAACGCCCAAGAATCCAAGCTTCAAATTCGAAACTTTTCGCCCTTGAGCCTCAAGTTGGGCAGGGTTCCGGACTTAATTCCACCCGCCCACCCAAACATAAGCGATCTATCTCAAATCCGACAAGAGCCCACGGAGACAATACATCATTACTGGGCCAGATTCCTCCTGGTTATGGACAGGATAAAGGACTGCCGTGAGGAAAGCGCAATCTTAATTTTCTACAACAATTGCACGGACAAGGGAATCACTAACGCCATAAGTCGCCGCAAAATTACATGCTTCACCGACCTGGCATCCATAGTACGAAAGTACTATGCGATGGAGAGTACCTGGAAAATCGAAACTAAGTTTTGGGACAATCCGGCTCCGAACACAACCCTAGTCCAAAAGAAAAGGGTGCATCATGCTCCGGCACCCGGGGCAAAAACCAAAAAGCAAAAACCCCATAAAGGGCAAGGAACCGTACTGGAGGGATGGCTCAGCGGACCTTATAAAATCCATAGTACAGAGGGCGCCACTCCAACACACAGCCTTCGAGCATGTTGGATACTATGGCAGGTGGCCAAAAGTGGCAAAGAGCTTCTAGCCTCGGAGAACCAGCCCAACAGCACCAGTACGGTATTAATAGTCTTCGAGACTTTCGCATCAAATAATATGCGGAAACGAACAATCCGCAGCCTCGCCAAAGTCTACCAAGTAGCAACAACAAATCCATGGAGCGACACAGCCATCACCTTCAACGCCAGCGACGAACCTAAATTCCGAACAGCCCGAGCACCAGCCGCATTGGTCCTCAGTCCAATAGTGGACGGCTTTTGTATTACCAAGGTACTCATGGATGACAGTAGCAGATTAAACCTCATCTACGAGGAAACCCTCCAAAAAATGGAAATAGACTGGAGCCGCATTGAACGAAGTAGCACAACCTTCAGAGGAATAATCCCTAGCCGGGAAGCACGCTGCACAGGAAAAATTACACTAGATGTGGTGTTCGGCTCGCTGGACAATTACAGGTCCGAGGAGGTCACATTCCAGGTGGCCCCGTTCAGCAGCGGATATCACGCTTTACTAGGGCGAGAGGCATTCACAATTTTCCAAGCTATACCTCATTACGGGTACATGAAGCTTAAGATGCCCGGGCCCAATGGAGTCATCACTCTTGTCAAAGATCCGGACATAGCACTCCGCGCTGAAAATAAGACAGGTGCACTAGCCCTAGAGGCACTATCCGAAGCCCTAGCGGCAGAAGAACTCACTGTGCTGCGCTCCACGGTGAATAGGGACGATGTGATACTCGATAAGAGATCTAAGTCCACCTCTTTTAAACCAGCAGACGAAATAGTCAAATTCCAGGTCCATCCAACGGACCCCACAAAGACGGCCTCCATTGGGGCACAATTAAACCCCGATGTAGACGCCGCACTACGAGAATTCCTTCGAAAATCGACATTTTGCTCGGCACCCTTCAGATATGCCAGAATCCCACGCAGGCTGGCAGAACATAGCCTAAACATCCTAAAGGGATTCAAGCCAGTCAAACAGGCTCTTCGGCGATTTTCCGAACCCAAAAGACAGGCAATGGGAGAGGAGCTAGCCAAACTATTAGAAGTCGGATTCATCAGAGATATAAAACATCCGGACTGGCTAGAAAACCTGGTAATGGTACCAAAAAAGGACAAATCCTGGCGCCTGTGTGTCGATTTTAATGACCTTAACAAGGCCTGTCCAAAGGATCCTTTCCCCCTTCCCCGCATCGACTAAATCATCGATGCTACCGCAGGGCACGATTCATTGTGCTTCCTCGACGCATATTCCGGATACCAACAAATTAAGATGGTGGAAACAGACCAGGCCGCAACGACATTCATTACTCCATACGGGCCATTCTGCTTCAACACAATGCCCTTCGGACTCAAAAACGCCGGCGCAACATATCAGCGCATGATTCAGACATGTCTGGCTACCCAGATCGGCAAAATAGTGGAGGCATACGTAGACGATGTGGTCGTTAAGACCAAACACATCGAAACTCTAGTAGACGATTTGGTGCTCACATTCGACAACCTCCGAGCATATGACATTAAGCTCAACCTGGAAAAATGCGTTTTCAGCGTACCAGCCGGAAAGCTCTTGGGCTTCATTGTATCCGGTAGAGGAATTGAAGCAAACCCAGCCAAGATCCAAGCTCTGTCACAATTGGATACCCCAAAAGACTTCAAACAAATACAAAAACTGACTGGATGCATGGCGGCTCTAAGCCGCTTCATCTCCCGTTTGGGAGAAAAGGCATTGCCCCTCTATCGCCTCCTCCAGCGCACCGAACACTTCGAATGGACGGATGCTGCCACGGCCGGACTCGAAGAAATAAAGGCCATATTGGCAACAAATCCGGTCCTGGCCGCGCCCAACCTAGGCGAACCGATGTTATTATACATCGCGGCAACACATCAAGTTGTCAGCGCGGTACTCGTCGTCGAACGAGAAGCGAAGGACACAAATTCCCTCTTCAAAACCAGTGTACTACGATCCACCGCCTTAACTCCATGCAAGTCCCGGTATCCACATTATCAAAAGATAGCGTACGCGGTGTTCATGGCATCCCGGAAGCTGCAACACTACTTTCAAGAGTGTTCGATAATAGTTGCCTCCGAATTACCTCTCAACGACATTATAAACAACCGCGACGCGACAGGCAAGATTGAAAAATGGGCCATTGAGCTCTTACCATTCGACATAACCTACAAACCACGGCGAGCTATAAAGTCGCAAGTTTTGGCTGACTTCATCGCCGAATGGACCGAAGCCGAACTCCCTAAAGAGTACGGCGCATACTTCAATTGGATCATGCATTTCGACGGCTCCAAAATGTTGGCCGGCTTGGGGGCTGGCGTCGTATTGACGTCCCCAACCAGAGACACAGTCCAATACGTACTTCAGATAATGTACACGGACTCCAACAATGCAGCCAAATATGAGGCCCTTCTACATGGTCTCCGGATGGCAATCTCCATGGGTATTCAATGCCTAGAGGTGCGTGGGGATCCAAACCTCGCAATATCCCAAGTAAACGGAGACTTTGACGCCAAGGATCCAAAAATGGCAGCCTATCGTAACGTCGTCTTAAAAATGTCAGCTTGGTTCGAAGGACTCGAGTTCCACCATGTAGCCCGGGATAACAACCAGGTAGCCGACGTGTTGGCACGCATCGGCGCAAAACGCGATGCCGTCCCTCCAAACATCTTCCTGGAGCGGCTTTTTAAGCCATCCGTATATGGGAAGAGGAGTCCGAAATAACAACCCGAACCAACCGCACCACCCAACACGGAACATTTCGACACAATCGATGGCTCACCAATGAAATAACACCTTCAGCCCACGTAAATAATGGCGATAATTGCCCGTGGATAGAACCATTCCTAGCCTACTTAATTAGGCAGAACTTCCCAAGACCAAAATGAGGCCCGCTGCATAGTTCAGCGATCTAAAGCCTACAAGGTCCATGAGGGAGAAATTTATAAGAAAAGCACAACCGAGTCCTTCAAAGGTGCATCTCCAAGAGGAAGGGCGAAATCTCTGGCTGAAATTCACGCCCGGACGGGCGGCACCACGCCGCAGCCCGCACTTGTGGGCAAGGCCTTCCGTACAGGATTTTATTGGCCGACTGCCCGGGCAGATGCTCAGGACCTAGTCCAACAATGCGTCGGTTGCCAGCTCTTTGCTAATCAAAGCCACATGCCACCCACCGCCCTCAAAACTATATCCATCACTTGGCCGTTCGTGGTCTGGGGGCTTGACATGGTTGGACCTCTTAAAGGGGGAACCCACAAGCAAAAATACCTATTGGTCATGGTGGATAAATTCACCAAATGGATAGAGGCCAAGCCGGTTAAAACGGCCGAATCCGGACCTGTGATAGACTTCATATCTCGGGTAGTACATCGTTATGGCGTCCCCCACAGCATCATCACTGATAACGACACGAACTTCACGGCCGACGAGGTTAAACTCTGGTGCAAGAACATGGGCATCAAGCTCGACTACGCTTCAGTCTATCACCCTCAAACTAATGGTCAAGTCGAACGAGCAAATGGTCTAATCATGAGCGGCATTAAACCCAGGTTAGTGCGGTCCTCACGGAATCTAACACGCCTTTGGGTGGAGGAGCTCGACCAGACTGGGGCTGCGGGCCACGCCAAATTGTACTACCGGATTCACGCCATTCTTTATGGTATACGGCGCAGAGGCAGTTTTGCCCTGCGATATAATTCATGACTCACCTCGAGTGCGCATGTACAAAGAAAGAGAAGCCGAGTTGGATCGGCAGGACAGCTTGGACGCATTGGAGGCGGAGCGCGATGTGGCAAAGGCTCGTTCCACATTCTATCAGCAGCAGGCTCGCATATATCAAAGTAGAGAAGTATGGGCCAAAACTTACAATGTTGGCGAACTAGTTCTACGCCTGCCGGACAAGAAAAAGGACAAACTCAAGCCCAAGTGGGAAGGTCCCTTCATTATCGATCAAGTCCTGACCGGCAGAGCATACTGCCTACGAAACGCATCGAACAATCGACTCGAGCCGAACCCATGGAACGCAGCCCGCCTCCGAAGATTCTACGTCTAGTGCCGGACTCAGAGTTCGTCTCCTTCCTCCATCCACATTTTAAACGCCATCGCCTTTTGTTTTTCTCTTCCTTCCTCCCTTCTTTTCGTAAAGCCTTTGTGGGCTGACGTGCGCATTGTTCGCACACACTTGACGTGCTGCTCGCACTCATTATACCTGGGGGCTTCTTTAATAGAAGCTTATTTATACGGGCTCCATGCCCAACACATGAGTTACACTTCCGCATGTACCTTTTACTCACCATTATATGCATCGATATGACTTAAGTTTTGGCCAAGCTGGGTTGCCTAGCTCCTCTGCTTACCCCTACGTTCCCGATTGTTCGGCTAGGAGGTAGAGGGGGCACCTCTGCGATTGTTACTGCCGGGTCAGCCGGATGTGTACCTCAGACTGGGTGAAGCCTAAAGCTAGCGTTCTTAAGGGAATATTCGGTCGGTAACTTGAAACATGATTATTTATTTATTTATGTATCCGCCCCCAGATGCTTTTCTGCTCTTTTCGCAGTCCGAGCATGCACTTTAGGGCATACCTCCCAGGGAAAGGAACCCGTAATGGAACTATTCTCCCTGGAAGATGTTTCTTACTAACTGTCGGTGTCAAAACCGGCGGATCTCAGGTAGGGGGTCCCGAACTGTGCGTCTAGGCGGATGGTAACAAGAGACAAGGGACACGATGTTTTTACCCAGGTTCGGGCCCTCTCAATGGAGGTAAAACCCTACTCCTGCTTGATTGATATTGATGATATGGGCAGTACAAGAGTGGATCTACCATGAGATCAAGGAGGCTAAACCCTAGAAGCTAGCCTATGGTATGATTGTTGTAATGGTTGTTCGTCCCACGGACTAAAACCCTCCGGTTTATATAGACACGGAGAGGGCTAGGGTTACAGAGTCGGTTACAATGGTAGGAGATCTACATATCCGATCGCCAAGCTTGCCTTCCATGCCAAGGAAAGTCCCATCGGACACGGGACGAAGTCTTCAATCTTGTATCTTCATAGTCTTGGAGTCCGCCGATGATGATAGTCCGCTCCGACACCCCTAGTCCAGACTCCTCAAGAGTCCCTAAACCAGGCTTCAATGACGAGGAGTCCGCGCGATATTGTTCGGCATTACAAGGCGGGTTCCTCCTCCGAATAATTCATAGAAGATTGTGAACACCAGATAGTGTCCGCTCGCAAAATAAATTCCACATACCACCGTAGAGAGAATAATATGTACACAAGTTCAATCACGACGATTTTGTGGCATGACGCCACACCACCACCAAGCCTTTACTTGAATCGCTTTTATTATACCACCTCAAGCGCTTAGCAAAGCGGTTTCCTTGGCACGCCTTGTCAAGCAGAGATCGTGTTCCCCTTATTTCGGGATTCCCATCAATATGGACGTGGGTAACCCAACGCGCCATCGATTGTGGCGCTTGGGAGATAAGCGAGTTTTACCAGGCCGGTGGGGACGTATAGTCTTTGTCCGCCCATATATAAGGGGATAAGGATCTGCCTTTTTACCACGCCTTCTTCCTCCTTTGCTTATCCATCTCTCACAAGACTCGAGCTCTAGCGCCCAAGTCCGCACATCTCGCCTCAACCTTCTCCAGCCATGTCCGGAGCGGAGGCAAGTGGATGGCCTCCTCCGTACGTAGGGGCACATCGAGAAGCGCGCGCCGGATACCTATCCAATGACATCGCGACGGCCGCCCGACGAGGGGCAGCTCATCCCCACCCCACGCCTCATGAGAGGGTCGATTCTTCCCCACTTCCTCCGCGGACTGGGCTTCCCACTTCATCCCTTAGTCCGGGGCTCATGTACTACTATGGCACGACTTCCACGATCTGGCGCCAAACTTCATCCTCAACATCTCGGCGTTTATCATCGTGTGCGAGGCCTTCCTGCAGATCCAGCCCCACTTCGCTTGTGGCTAAAGACCTTCAATGTTAAGTCAAGGTGGTGAAGGGCGCCCAAGCGGAGTGCGGAGGCGCCATGGTGGGCAAAATGCCCAACGCCATCCGCTCGAGGGTGCCTTCGTGGAGTCCGTCAAAGGGTGGCAATCGGGGTGGTTCTATATCACCGAGCCGCGTGACCCTAAATGGGCAGCGGCCCCCGAGTCCAGATCTGGTATCCCCATGCAGCTCACCTCCTGGAAGGAGAAAGGCTTGCTATGGGGTGGTTCGACGAAGTGACAGACTCCAACTCGCTCTGCAGACGTGAACAAGAAGCTTAAGCTTGTCAACGTGATCCAGTCATGCTCGTCTCACGGATTCTCCCCGCCAAAGAACGGGCCTTCAATTTGTGGGAGTTTGATCCGCACAGCACCGACCCGAGCGGGCTCTTCGACATGACGCTGAAGCTTCTGGAGGGTGCTGTTCAAGGGCGGAGAAGCCCCCGCATCCGCAACTGAAGGTTGCGGATTCAGCACGAAGCGCCCAGCCGGCGAGGTGAGCTTTGCTATCCTTTATGGGACACTTATTTCTTTCATAGTTTGACTCTATGTGGGATCTAAAACTCCCAATGCCTTTAACAGATGGCGAAGACGTCCGGACAGTTAATCGTCTGCTCCCTTCCCAAGACCAGCGGACACCCGCTTGACGGGCTGCTGGTTTCGCCCTTTATGTGGTGCCGAGAAGAAGGCCAAGAAGAAGGCCACGGAACCCAAGGAGTTCTCGGCGTCAGTGGTATCGGACTCATCGTCCGATGGCTCGAGCGGACTCTCCCAAGACGAGGAGGAGAAAGAGGACTCTCCCAGAGGGGGAGAGAAGAAGAGGAAGGCTTCCCTAACGAGGGAGGCCAAGGGTCCAAGAGGGAAGGACCTTCCTCCGGATCGCTCGCTAACGCCGACGACGGCGACGTAGGTGGCCTCAAGGCCAAGCCCCGCAAGATCGTAAGTATCCGGATTCTGAATGATTTATAATTTCTCTTTTTTGCCACATGGTGTCCTTCTAATGCCGCATACAACCTGCAGTCCGCCGAGGCGATCTTCCCGCTTCTTTCGAAGGGTCCTTGGCTCCGTCGGATGTGGATTCCATTCCGACCGCCTCCACCCTCATGACGCCGAGGACGCCGAGGTGGGATCCTGTGAGGGGACCCGCCAGGAAGGGGAGGCTCCGGAGGTGCCACAAGGCAACCTCTCGGACTCCGCACCGGAACCCGCAGTGGTTCCGGAGTCCGGCAGGCGGCCCCTTCATAAGAAGGGCAAGACCGTGACACCAGCGGCCTTCGTCCAACCAGAGGCGCCGGACAACTTGTTGGAGGCGCTCAATGGCGCTTCCATCGAGGAAGAACACCGCACTGTCATGAGTGCGGTGATTCAGAAGGTTCAGCTTGCCAAGAGCGGGCTGACCGAAGCCTATAGCAGCCTTCTAACAGGCTTTGAGGTAAGAAATTTTAAAATATGTAATGTAATATCGCATAGACAGTAGCCCCTGATGCTCGGTTCGGTGTTCGGAAAGAAAAGCCGGACTGAGGATCTAAAAAGATATACGCAGGAGTTCTAAAAATTATGTCAATATGGGATTGCAGGCTGCGTTGCTAACCTCTCGCCAGACCGATCATGGAGGTCGATGCTCAAGGTGACCTCGAGCAGTCCGAGAATGAGCTCGGCCTTGCCAAGAGGCAGCTCGAGGACAAAGAAGGTGAGTAACACCATATTAAATTTGTACCTTACAGAAAAGGATTTTGGTTGCAAGAGAAATAACAAGGATAACATGGGCACTGCAGGGGCCATGAACGAGGTGGCGACCCTGAAGGAGGCCGTGTCCGCGGCCGAGCGTAATGTGGCCGCGAAACGAGCGGAGCGAGAGAAGCAGGAGGCGCGGGTGGCGGAGGTGCAGCAAGAGCTCCAGGCTCTCATGAAAAAGCATGAGAGTTTGGAGCGCGACTCGAAGACTCGAGAGTCCGAGCTTGCCTCGGCTCTTGAGAGTGCCAAAGCCGCTAAGGCCGAGGCCCATAAGGCCCTCCAGGAGATTGAGGCGGTGAAGAAAATAGCGGCGGGTAAGGCATTTTTCATGCAAAGCAAGCATGTGAATGTGAATTACCTGTTACTTACCCGAATTCGAACTCTCCAGAGCGCTTGCAGATCTGCCTCACAGCAGGTCCGATGCTGCCAGATTCTACCGGGCCGAGGAGGGAGCTCGACGGAGAAGGTCTTCGTCTCAAGATGCCGAGGGCGGACATCCGGTGCCCTTAGCGACCAGCTAAAGCAGCTGGTCGAGCTCCACAAGGTAGCCGAGCAGGCCATGAAGGGCCTCATAGTCCCGTTTGTGGCTCAAGAGGCCATGCCCAGGAGCTACTTCGCCTGGTGCGGCAGCTGGTGGATGCGTGTCCCTAGGTGGAAGTCATCAAGTGCTCCGCCTGCATTGAAGGTGCCCGTCGGGCCCTTGCCCGCGCAAAGGTGCACTGGGGCAGGCTGGATGCTGAGAAGCTTCTGACGGACGCGCCGCCGGTGGGCAAGGAGTATCGCATGCCCGAAATGTATAATAAGAGTGTCCTGAAGGGTGCCCGCAAGATTGCGGATGAGTGCTCCAAAGATGTAATATTTGAGTAGACTCGCAATGTGTTATCCTGTGCGCTGAAAACTTTGTTCATATGCGCTAAGCAACACTTATTAATTTAAAATATTACCTTCAGGCGGCCGCTTATAAAATCGAGAGATGGCAAGTTGTCGGCTTCAGCCCCCATGCCACGAAAGTTTGGGGTGTTCGGGATAAACTTGAGCGCTCTTGTTCCCATTTTTGGGTCCATCTAGGGAGACGCTCAACAAGACGAACAAGGCAACCAGACTTATAATGCTTGAACACTCTCACTTAGCCATAGAATTCTATAATTTTAAATTTCGCGAAGCCCCTAGTGTTCGGATGACCGAGTTCGGGCGCTATCCACGCTGGGCAGACGAAGCCGGTTCCTCGCTCTAAGCGGCATAAGTCTTTAGGGACTCGAAAAGACCTCTCGAACAGCGACCAGCTCGCCTTATCATGACGGTCAGTTTAGCTTTCCTCCGAGGCGCCTTTGGCTCAACCGGGCGCAATCGCAGTGGTTCTCCAGTGCTACCTTAGCCGATAGAACGGAATGTAAGGTACCAAAACATAGGAGCCGCAAACCCAACTATTGACCCAAGACATGATTCGAGCCGATGCATATAGTGCTATAAGTTCGGGTGCCGACTTGTGAAAGTGTTCGGACTTATCACACCATAATGCGGGAACATAAGCCCCTGGTGTATTCGGCCGTACCAAAGTGTACGGATGCAAAACATCATAAATGAACATATATGTAAGAAAGGAATGCAATTATAAGCGAAAAAGTGATGCATTGTTTATTCAAGGAATTCTGCCATGAGTGCAGAACGATACAAATAGTGTGGTAAGCAAGGGATTGGACTATTAGACATGTCTCCCTCCAGGGGTAGGCTGCGGAATGGTGTATTAAATGATTTAATGCTCATAATGGAGACCACCTAAGTATTTGTCGTAGCCTTTGTCCTTCCCTGGCTGTTGCATCGTGAGTTCGGCAGATCCACTGCCGGACAGGGCCTCTGGTGAACGGAGTCCTGTGAATAAAAAAATAAAAAAAAGGAAAAGAAAAAGAGCGACACACTTGGGAGCCCCTAGTGTGGTTGAGCCGCACTCTGGGCCTGTCGTGGTCGTTCCCCTCCCCCTATGCCCATGGTATCTCCAGAGCGTAATGATGTACGCAAAGGGCTAGTCTTGCAATCATGCAAGGGCTGGGGTTAGCCGCATTGCTACGCGCGCTCTAACGTGCTGTGGTCTTGATGTATGTTACCCAGTAGCGTTTGGCCATGTCCGGTCGCTTAACGCCGGATCGAAAATTGCGCTAAGAGGCTGCTCTGCACTTCCGCCGTGAGAGCTGTGTGTTCCTCCGCTCGAGAGGAGCGTTGATGTTTCCGCTGACCGTGATGACTCCACGAGGGCCTCGCATCTTGAGCTTGAGGTATGCATAACGCGGCACGCGCTGAACTTTGTAAACGCGGTTCGTCCGAAAGCAGAGCGTGATAGCCATCGCGAACGAGACTATGTCAAGATTAACTCCTCGCCGGAAGTTATCCGGGATCCAAGACCACTTACGGCAGTGACCGAGCTCGCATAATTGGCCTCTACACCTGGTATGACGCTTTGAAGGTCGTCTTTGTAGGTTTAATCCTTGAGGGTCTATGCCCATCTTGCGATCGTATCCCGATAAAGCAGGTTCAGGCTGCTACCGCCGCCCATCAAGATTCGGTGAGGTGAAATTCATCGACAATTGGGTCTAAAACCAATGCGGCGAATCCGCCATGGCGGATACTAGTGGGGTGGTCCCTTCAATCGAAAGTGATCGGGCAAGAGGACCATGGATTGAACTTCGGGCGATCGCTCCATCGCATATACGTCCCTTGCGCACGCTCCGCTCCCTCTTGGGTATATGGGTTGCGATATCATGTTTACCGTCCGCACTTGTGGGGGGAAACCCTTCTGTCCTCTACTATTCGGCGGCCGGGTCTCTTCCTCGTCGTCGCTGTGCAGCCCCTTGTCATTGTTTTCGCCAATTAACTTGCCTGCCTGCTTGAATACCAGACAATCTCTGTTGGTGTGATTGGCTGGCTTTTCAAGGGTGCCATGTATCTGGCAAGAGCGGTCGAGTATTCAGTCCAAATTGGACGGACCCAGAGTAGTTCGTTTAAAAGGCTTTTTCCGCTGACCGGGTTTAGAGCCTCTGAATCCGGCGTTGACTGCCGTATCCTCAGTGTTATCGCCGCTAACGCGGCGTTTGTTTTGTTACGACGCGACCTGCCATTGCGGTCCTTGTTGTCCGGACTGCCAAAATTTTTGCCGAGGTTGTTCTTGTGGGCTAGCTAGCTGTCCTCCCCGCACGTAAGCGGGTCATGAGTGATGTGAGGGCTGCCATGGATTTCGCTTTTCCCGCCCTAGGTGCCGGGCCAGCCACTCATCGCGGATGTTATGTTTGAAGGCTGCGAGGGCCTCTGCATCCGGACAGTCGATGATTTGATTTTTCTTTGTTAGGAACCGTGTCCAGAACTGTCTGGCTGATTCGTCTGGCTGCTGAATTATGTGGCTTAGGTCATCGGCGCGTCGGTGGTCGCATATGTGCCCGGAAGTTGTCGAGAAATGCGGCTTCCGTGTCCTCCCAACACCCAATTGACTCTGGCTGGCAAGCTGTTAAGCCAATGTCGAGCTGGTCCTTTAAGCTTGAGTGGGAGGTACTTGATGGCGTGGAGATCGTCACCATGGGCCATATGGATATGAAGAAGATAATCTTCGATCCAAACCGCTGGGTCTCACAGCCGTCAGAGGACTCAATGTTCACGGGTTTAAACCCTTCAGGGATTTGATGATCCATTACTTCATCTGTGAAGCATAGCGGGTGTGCGGCGCCTCTATACTGGGCAATGCCACGACGTAGCTCAAGAGAGCTTTGTCTGCTGTGTTCGGCCCGGCCAGAGTTGCTGTCTCCGGCGCGACGGTAGTCGTCGTGGATCGTGGGGCACCCACGTGATCCATAGATAGATCTTGATTGTTTTGCCTTGTCCTCCAATATATCTCGCAAGTCCGGCGCATTCCCCCATGGCTTCGCGCTTTTCAAGCGGTGCCGGGGTATGGTTCTGGTGGAGGGCCTAGATGCCTCTCTATCGCGGCCACGAGGTGGTCGGTCTGCCATATTGTGCGCTGGTGATGAAGGTTTATATGCCTCCTCCTCTAATCGGGGGAGCAACTTGCATTTTGGGTAGCTTTTGGAGGGGCGTTCGAGTTCATGCTCTTTGGCCGCGAGGACCTCGGTCCATCTGTCGGCCAGCAGGTCTTGATCAGCTCGAAGTTGTTGCTGCTTTTTCTTTACGCTGTTTGCCGTGGCCATTAGCCTGCGTTTAAAACGCTCTTGTTCGACAGGATCCTCGGGCACGACGAATTCTTCGTCGTTGAGGCTTGCCTCGTCTCCGGAGGGGGGCATGTAATTATCATCATCTACCTCCTCGTCTGCCGCTCTCTCTTGAGGGCTGGCTACTCCGTCCTCCTGTGCTGAATCTTGCTGGAGGGGGTTGTCTTCGGCACTCTCTGGGGTGTTATTATCTCCGGTGCCGGAATCTCCATTCTTGCTGTGGCGGGATTTAGAGTGGCGCCGCTAACGTCGGCGCTTGGGCTATTTCTTAGAGGAATCTGCCTCCGCTGCTTCTTCGCCGTTACCATCCTTTGGGATGTCCACCATGTATATGTCGTATGAGGAGGTGGTCTTCCAGTGCCCCGTAGGCGCTGGTTCTTGGTCGTCTTCGGCATCGTCATCCATACAGTCGATGTCTTTGGAGTCGTAGTCTAGCATAGCAGTTAGATCGTCGACAGTGGCTACAAAGTGGGTGGTGGGTGGGCTTTGAATTTCTTCATCGTCCGCATCCCAACCATCCTGACCGTAGTCCGGCCAGGGCTCTCCTGATAACAAGAGATACTTTAGCGAATTCAGGATGTCGCCAAAGGGTGAGTGCTGAAAGATGTCCGCAGCGGTGAACTCCATGATCGGCGCCCAATCGGATTCGATTGGCAGGGGCGCAGGAGGATCGGAGTCCAGCAAGGAGTCCAGCACCTCGGAGTCACAAGCTTTGCAAAGGACAAGGTCAGTATTCGGCTCCATCGCCGTAGAAGTTGCGGCTCCCGAGGCGGTGTCCAGCCACCTGTCCTCGATCTGCATGGTCGGCTCAACTATGGGTCGAGCGGACTCATGTGCGGCCTCGTGGTCTTGTCCGGTGGCGAGCTAAGTCATGCCCATCGTGATGGTGTGGCGCGCTCGGTGTGGCTCGAATCCATCAAGATCAAGTCTCCGCGATGTCACCGTGAAGTTTAGGCTCCCAAACCTGACCTGATGGCCAGGCGTAGCTTCGATCTGCTCCAGACGGGCTGCTTAATTGGCCCGCAGCAAAGCCGCCAAACACGAAGATCTGTCCGGGAGAAAAGTCTCACCCCGGACTGCGTGTTGTTGATTGAAGAAGCCAATGTGTCAAAAGTCGGTGATCAAGACAGGAGGAGACGGTCATTGGGTTCAAGGAGGTAGCCTCATGGTATGATTGTGATAGTCTCATCGATTGAAAAACCTCCAGCTTATATAGACTCCAAGACTATGAGTAACCCTATCCTCTCTCGTGTCTATATAAACCGGAGGGTTTTAGTCCGAGAGGACAACAACCATTACAACAATCATACCATAGGCTAGCTTCTAGGGTTTAGCCTCCTTGATCTCGTGGTAGATCCACTCTTGTACTACCCATATCATCAATATCAATCAAGCAGAGTAGGGTTTTACCTCCATCGAGAGGGCCCAACTGGGTAAAAACATCTTGTCCCTTGTCTCCGTTACCATCCGCCTAGACGCACAGTTCGGGACCCCTACTCGAGATCCGCCGGTTTTGACACCGACATTGGTGCTTTCATTGAGAGTTCCTCCGCCGCCACCGATAGGAAGGATGCCTCTTCCCGCCTTCAAGGACGGTATCTTCGCCAAAGGAGCCTTGGCCGCCGCCAAACTATCCGCTAGGTGGTTTTCATGACCGCCGTTCGCCACCGCCGACAATGACCTCTCGTGTCGCAAAAGCAATCTTCACGTCAGCTCGAATTCGCCGAGCGGTGGATCCAATAGAGCTCTCGTCCAGAACGAGCTCTTGGATCGCATCGCCGCCTCGAGTCGCTACATGACTACAATCGATTGGGCTTAAAACCGATCCGAGAGAGATTAACTCTCCTCAGTCACCCACCACGCTGCGGTGGTAGAGAAACAATGCGCGACTCTTCTCTCAGATTGAAAACTAGTCATGTCCGGCTCCCGAACCCTCCATGCCGCATTCCCTGAGGGGCGGACTTCGATCAAGATCGAACCTAAAGTCGCATCGGACCGCACTCGTTGGACAACATCTAGCAATCCAAAGCTTCCAAATTTGAAACCTCGCCCTTGAGCCTCGAGATGGGTAGGGTTCCGGACTTAATTCCACCCACCAGCCCGCACATATGCGGTCTATCTCTAATCCGCAAGAGCCCGCTGAAACAAGACATCATTATCGGGCCGATTCCTCCCGGTTATGGACAGGATAAAGGACTCGCCGAGAGGAGAACACAATCTCAATCTTTTGCAATAATTGCACGGACGAGGAATCTTGAACGCCATCACCGTCGTGGAAGTTACACGTCACGACATGGTGTCCATAGTATGAAAGTATCAGGCGATGGACAGTTTCGAAAACCGAAAATAAGTTTTGGGACAATCCGCCCCGAATACAACCCTAGTCCGCAACAAAAGGGTGCATTACACTCGTGC
The DNA here is from genome assembly GCA_021437245.1 of Aegilops speltoides. NCBI lineage: Eukaryota > Viridiplantae > Streptophyta > Magnoliopsida > Poales > Poaceae > Aegilops > Aegilops speltoides. The sequence continues at coordinate 138,835,594 of CM038146.1, read as the reverse complement.
ACCGTGTACAAAAACCAAAAAGCAAAACCCCATAAAGGGCACGGAACCGCATCGAGGGATGGCTTAGTGGACCTGTAAAATTCACAAGACAGAGGGCGCCACCCCAACGCATAGCCTTCGAGCATGTTGGATATTACGGCAGGTGGCCAAAAGTGGCGAGGAGCTTCTAGCCCCGGAAAACCACTCCAACAATACCGGTACGGTATCAACAGTCTTCGAGACTTCGCATCAAATAACATGCGGAAACGAACAATCCGCAGCCTCGCCGAAGTCTACCAAGTAGCAACAACAAATCCATGGAGCGACACAACCATCACCTTCAACGCCAGCGATGAACCTAAATTCCGAACAGCCCGAGCACCAGCCGCACTAGTACTTTGTCCAATAGTGGACGGCTTTCGACTTACCAAGGTACTCATGGATGGCGGCAGCGGATTAAACTTCATCTACAAGGAAACTCTTCAAAAAATGGAAATAGACTGGAGCCGCATTGAGCGAAGCAGCACAACCTTCAGAGGAATAATCCCTAGCTGGGAAGCGCGCTGCACCGAAAAAATCACACTCGACGTGGTGTTCGGCACGACGGACAATTACAGGTTCGAAGAAGTCACGTTCCAAGTGGCCCCGTTCAACAGCGGATATCACGCTATATTAGGACGAGAGGCATTCACAATTTTTCAAGCCGTACCCCATTACGGGTACATGAAGCTTAAAATGCTTGGGCCCGACGGAATAATCACTCTCGTTAGTGATCCGGACATAGCACTCGCTACCGAAAACAAGACAATTGATTAGCCCCGAGGCACTATCCAAGCCCTAGCGGCAGAAGAACTCATCCGCAAGCGCCTATGGTGAATAGGGACGATGTGATACTCGATAAGAGATCCAAGTCCACCTCCTTTAAACCAGCGGACGAAATTGTAAAATTCCAGGTCCATCCAACGGACCAGACAAAGACGGCCTCCATCGGGGCACAGTTGAACCCTGATGTAGACGCCGCACTGCGAGAACTTCTCCAGGAAAATTGGGACATTTTCGCTTGGCACCCTTCAGATATGCCGGGAATCCCATGCAAATTACCAGAACATAGCCTAAATATCCTAAAAGGGTTCAAACCAGTCAAATAGGCTCTGCGACGATTTTCCGAACCCAAAAGACAGGCAATGGGAGAAGAACTAGCCAAACTATTGGAAGCCGGATTCATCAGAGACATCAAACATCCGGATTGGCTAGCAAACCTGGTAATGGTACCAAAGAAGGACAAATCCTGGCGCCTATGTGTCGATTTTAAAGACCTCAACAAGGCCTGCCTAAAGGATCCTTCCTCCCCAAGATCGACCAAATAATCGATGCTACCGCAGGCACGATTCATTGTGCTTCCCGGACGATACTCCGCTACCATCAAATCAAGATGGCGGAAGCGACCAAGCCGCAATGGCATTCATTACTCCATATGGACCATTCGCTTCAACATGATGCCCTTCGACATAAAAACGCCGCGCAACATATCAGCGCATGATTCGTACATGTCCGCTACCCAGATCGGCAAAACAAGAGAGGCATATGTAGACGACGAGTCGCCAAAACCAAACACGCCGAAACCCTAGTAGACGATTTGAGGCTCACATTCGACAACCTCCGAGCATATGACATCAAGTGAATCCGGAAAATGCGTTTTCAGCGCATCACCGGAAAGCTCTTGGGCTTCATTGTATCCGTAGAGGAATTGAAGCAAACCCAGCCAAGATCCGAGCTCATCACAGCTAGATATTCCAAAGGAACTCAAACAAATACAAAATTGATCGATGCGTGGCGGTTTAAGCCGCTTTATCTCCCGTTTGGGAGAAAAGGCATTGCATCTCTATCGCCTCTGGACGGATGCTGCCACCGCCGACTCAAGAAATAAAAGCCATATTGGCAACAAATCCGTCCTCGCTGCGCCTAACCCGGGCGAACCAATGTTGTTATACATCGCGACAACACATCAAGTTGTAAGCGCGGTACTGCTGTAGAACGAGAGATAGAAGGACATAAATTCCTCTTCAAAACCAGTGTACTACGATCCACCGTGTTAACTCCCCGCAAGTCCTGTTACCGCACTACCAAAAGATAGCGATGCGGTGTTCATGGCATCCGGAAGTCTCGACACTACTTTCAAGAGTGTTCGATAACAAGATGGCTTCCGGCACCCTCAACGACATTATAAACAATCGCGACGCGATGGGCAGGATTGCAAAATGGGCCATTGAGCTCTTACCATTCGATATAACTTACAAACCTCGGTGAGCTATAAAGTCGCAAGTTTTGGCTGACTTTGTCGCTGAATGGACGGAAGCCGAACTCCCTAAAGAGTACGGCGCATACTCCAATTGGATTATGCACTTCGACGGCTCGAAAATGTTGGCCGGATTGGGGGCTGGCGTCGTATTGACGTCCCCAACCGGGGACACAGTCCAATACGTACTTCAGATAATGTACACGGACTCCAACAACGCAGCCGAATACGAGGCCCTTTTACATGGCCTCCGGATGGCAATCGCCATGGGCATTCAACACCTAGAGGTGCGTGGGGACTCAAACCTCGCAATATCCCAAGTAAATGGAGACTTTGACGCCAAGGATCCGAAAATGGCAGCCTATCGTAATGTTGTCCTCAAAATGTCAGCTCGGTTCGAAGGACTTGAATTCCACCATGTAGCCCGGGATAATAACCAAGCAGTCGACGTACTGGCACGCATCAGCGCAAAACGTGACGCTGTCCCTCCAAACATCTTCCTGGAACGGCTCTTTAAGCCATCCGTACTATGGGAAGAGGAGTCCGGAAATAACAAACCGGAAGCAGCCGCACCAACCGACATAGAACAATCGGACATAATCGGCGATTCAGCCAATGAAATAACACCTTCAGCCCACGACATAATGGCAGTAATTGCCCCGTGGACAGAGCCATTCCTAGCCTACTTGCTTAGGCAGGAACTTCCCGAAGACAAAAATGAGGCCCGCTGCATAGTTTGGCGGTCTAAAGCCTACAAGGTCTATGAGGGGGAACTCTATAAGAAAAGTACAACCGGAGTCCTTCAAAGGTGCATCTCCGAAGAGGATGGGCGAAACCTTCTGGCTGAAATTCATGCCGAACTAGGCGGACACCACGCCGCAGCTCGGGCCCTTGTAGGAAAGGCATTCCGTACAGGATTTTATTGGCTGACGGCCCGGGCAGATGCTCAGGACTTAGTCCAAAGATGCGTCGGTTGTCAGCTCTTTGCTAATCAGAGCCATATGCCACCTACCGCCCTCAAAACTATACCCATTACCTGGCCGTCATGGTCAGGGGCTTGACATGGTTGGACCCCTTAAAGGGGGAACCCACAAGCAAAGGTACCTATTGGTCATGATGGATAAATTCACCAAATGGATAGAGGCCAAGCCGCTTAAAACGGCAGAGTCCGCACCAGTGATAGACTTCATATCCGGGTAGTACACCGTTATGGTGTCCCCCATAGCATCATCACCAATAACGGCACGAACTTCACGGCCGACGAGGCTAAATCATGGTGTAAAAATATGGGCATTAAGCTCGATTACGTTTCAGTCTATCATCCTCAAACCAACGGTCAAGTGGAACGAGCAAATGGTCTAATAATGAGCGGCATCAAACCCGCACTAGTGCGGTCCTTACAAAATCGACACGACCGGGTAGAGGAGCTCGACTCAGACTGGGGCTGCGGACAACGCCTAACCTGTATTCACTGGATTCACACCATTTTTATGGTATACGGCGCAGAAGCAGTTTTGCCTCGCGACATCATTCATTACTCACCTCGAAAGCGCATGTACGAAGAAAGAGAAGCTGAGCTGGATCGGCAGGACAGCTTGGACGATTGGAGGAAGAACGCGATGTCGCCAAGGCCCGCTCCGCATTCTATCGCCAGCAGCTCAAGATATCAAAGCAGAGAAGCACGGGCCAAGACTTACAACGTTGGCGAACTAGTTCTACGCTGCCGGACAAGAAAAAGGACAAGCTCAAGCCCAAATGGGAAAGCCCTTCATCATCGATCAAGTCTTGACCGCGGAGCGCATTGCTTCTCTTAAATGCGCCGGATAACCGACTCGAGCCGAACCCATGGAACGCAGCCCGCCTCAAGATTCTATGCCTAGCGCCGACTAAGAGTTCGTCCCCTTCCCCCGTCCAAATTTTTTACACCTCAGCTGTCTTTTGTTTCTCTTTTTTCTCTCACCCCTATTCATCAAAGCCTTAAAAGGCTTACTTGCACATCGTTCGCACACAATGGATGTGCTATCCGACTCAAGATATTGGGGCTTCCTTACCAGAAGCTTAATTATAAGGGCTTCATGCCCAAAGACGCGTGTCAAACTTCCACGTGTACCTTTTATTCACCATTATATGCATCGATATGACTTAAGTTTTGGCCAAGCTGGGTTGCTCGCTCTCGTGCTTACCCCACGCTCCCGATTGTTCGGCTAGGAGGTAAAGGAGCACCTCTGCGATTATTATCGCCGGTCACCGGATGTGTACCTCAGACTGGGTGAAGCCGAAAGCTAGTGTTCTTAAGGGAATATTCGGTCGGTGACTTGAAAGATGATTTTTTATCAATTTATTTATCTGCCCCCAGATGTTATCCTGCTCTTTTCGCAGTCCGGACATGCACTTTAGGGCATGCCTCCCAGGGAAAGGAACCCTTAACGGAACTATTCTCCCTGGAAGATGTTTCTTACTAACCATGTAATATAACATAACTAGTTGGGCATTTGTCTGATAAAGCACTAATGACCCCTACGCCTGGTCTCCATGCGTGCCCCGGTTGTTTCTTAACCGAGAAGGTATTCGGACACACTCCGGACTCTAGGGTCCCGAGGTTGAAGCGGAAAGGTCGGCAAAGACAAATGATCTACAATCCGACTAGAAGGCATTTTACATGTCATTTTAAAATACATTGTCAAATCGACTGACTGTATTCCTCCTCAATCCCGTCTAACAGGCTGTCTAATTTACAATCCCGTTGGGAAAATTTAGCGGCCAACTCTACTTGGTCGTATACTAAACTCATAGGGTCTCCTTCCCATCGGGCCCCACAGGCCCCACCTCGGCCATGTGGTTGGGATCCGCCTTCTTGTACCGCGTCTTCACCATGGCCCAGCCTCCCTGGCACCTTGGCGGCAGGCCGAAATCTTCCATAAACGGAAGCGCTGCCGCACTCCCTGAAGCTTCTCCGCAAGCTCTCCAAGGCCCTCGGGTAGGGAGAGGGATGGCCATAAAGCCTGGACGACGCCGCTCATTGCCTGCCGAACTCATTCGAGCAGTTGCACCAGCTCGAAGTTGATCACCCGTCGACTGGGCATCTCCTCCAGGCGCACTGTGAGTACACCCCTGCACATATTTTGTCAATTGACTTCCTCGCCGAACTCTTCTTTTCAAAGGAGTTCGCCAAGCACTTACTATAGATGTCGCGACGGCCGCTGGTTCTCCTTAACGGAGCTGACAGCTCGGCTCGAACACCTTTCAGCTCTTCTCCAAGCTGGGCGTGGGCATCCCGGAGCTTGTTCCTTTCTGCTACACCTCGTCAAGACCCTCTCGCCGCCTTCACCGGGCGCAGTAGTTCTTGCCTGTCCGGATCCGTCTCGCAGCACTGCAATGTCATTATTAGACTTGCACGCACGCCAAGACACCACTTATCTTTTAAAAAATGTGTTACTGTGGAGGGGTCCTGCGTGTCCTCCTCATGGGCTGTCAGGCGGCCTCAAGTTGGGCCTTACACTCTTGCAGCCCCGAGACAGTTGGGTATTCTTCTTTGTAAGATCCTCAGATTTCAAATGATCCTTAAATCAGTTAATATAACTACTTTAAGTCTCGGGGGCTACTGGTATATACAACTATTACAATCTCTTACCCGTATGTCTTTTACATACTGCTCCGTGGCTCTGGTCAAACCATCTTGAGAAGCGCGGAGGTGCGCGTCCCCCGCACTAAAGGCATTCAACGCCTCAGGGGAGAAGCACGCGTCACGAAAAACTATCCGTCGGCGCCTGTGGTTCATGGCGCTCTCCACCTCAGACTTGGTGGCGGACAGTCTGTCGGCATCCTCCGTTGGAGGAGTATCCGGCTCGCGCCTTGCGCCGCCCCCTCCGAGACTGTGCTGGAGCTCGGCTGGTAGAGGTTGGGTTGGCAACCTCACGCCCATGTCCGGCGGGCGCTTTTTCTCCTACAAAAGTCATGAGCATTCAAACGCTTCCTAGGAACGTTGCTCTAAATAACGAACCGTGAGCTATACCTTTGCGGCGACGTCTCAATCCGCGTCGCGCTCCTCTTCCGCCTACTGGGCCGGACTGACCATTGTTGGTCAGCTGCCGCGGGCTCGGCTTCCCGCCTTGAAGGCGCCTCCTACAAAGCACCATCGTATACGGTGGTTAGAAATGAGCAAGGAAGAAATAATTATGTCAGGACTTCGGTCGCAATCACCTAGGAAGCCGGATACAGTCCGGGGTAGTCAGCCGTAATGGCGACTAAAGCGTTATCCATGCTGAGCTGGTGGAACACCCCGTTGATTAGCTCCACCTTTATGTCCGGGTCCTCTTCGGAGGCTGGATCCTGGGATCTCTCTGGATCCTCGGGTTGCGGAGCTGGACTAAGCATGCCCTCCACAACCCGACGCAGCTCCTGCATCGAAAGCATAATATAAGAAACTTAAACTTTGAAAGCATGGGTCGGGCACACAAAGTGTTCGCTACCCAACGCCGAGGGTTATTCATGGAGAACCCATTCAACGGGCTCGTCTCGAGGAAATCCTCCTTCTCCCCTTGTACAGCCGGACAGATCTTCGCCAGATCTTGGCCGATCCCAGCCCTTTGCGCCATGACGGGTGGCATCGTCCTCCCGCTGAAATCCCACATAGGGTGGCCCTCAGATTGCAGCGGCTGCACTTCAAGATAATGCACGCCGCCATGACTCCAATCATGGTCAACCCGAATGGGCCAAGAACCTTATCCGCCCATCAAATAATGGACGCCTTGTATTCCTCCGGTGGGGGCTCCGTGGGCGCCAGCTAAGGCGTTCTTCAAAGGAGCATTATGAACTCGGGAGGCCGATCCGAACAGGTCCGCAGCGGAGCCGCCTTCACGTAAAACCATTCTCGAGGGACAGTCTTGGACGCCTTCTTAGGGGTTCCGGATGGATATCCGTCCCGGCGATGCGCCATATTTCGGACCGCCCACTTGATATATGGACCCCTCGTGAGAGCGGGTACAAAGCGTAACAACCTCTTCCATAGCGCAAAATGGGGCTCGACGCCCGAAATAGCTCGCAGAAGAGCTACGTAACCCGCGATATGCGTGATAGAGGCGGGCGTGAGGTGATGGAGCTGGAGTCCGCAGAACTCCGTGAGCCCGCGGAGGAACGGATGTATAGGAAATCTGAGCCCCTTATCGATAGGGGACGAAGCATACCCGCTCCCTTTGTTGGGACTTGGGGTAGCCTCCGCTTGCTTCCCACCTTTGTAGGTGGCCAGCCCGCTCGAACCGAACCATGAAGGCGGAGGGAGATATCCTCCGCTTGGAGTGTCACCACTCGTTGTGCGGGATGAACATCTCCTCCAATCTCTGGCAGAGGGTGGGAGCGCAAGAAGAGGAGCCGCTACGACGGTCCATGATGGAATGGATTCTTGGTCGAAGCGCTCCGATGAGTACTCGCGAAAGGAAGATGGTGTGATTTGGATCTGGATTCTTGCCTCTTATAGGCGATTATTTGCACAGCTAGGGGTAAAACATAAAGATACCTGGCTTTTCGCATTCGTGCGACGCGTGGAAGAAGGCCATTATTGGGCGTGGAAGCCAAGAAGCGCGACATTGATAAGGAAGTCGGACACTGTTCGGCAGGTACATGGAACTTAAAGGAGAACCCGCCTTGCAACGCCGAACACTACATACGCGCTGGACTTATCATCATTGAAGCCTGGTTCGGGGGCTACTGAGGGAGTCCTGGACTAGGGGGTGTCCGGATAGCCGGACTATCATCATCGGCCAAACTCCAAGACTATGAAGATACAAGATTGAAGACTTCGTCCCATGTCCGGATGGGACTTTCCTTGGCATTGAAGGCAAGCTTGGCAATACGGATATGTAGATCTCCTACCATTGTAACCGACTCTGTGTAACCCTAGCCCTCTCCGGTGTCTATATAAACCGGAGGGTTTTAGTCCGTAGGACAACAACCATTACAACAATCATACCATAGGCTAGCTTCTAGGGTTTAGCCTCCTTGATCTCGTGGTAGATCCACTCTTGTACTACCCATATCATCAATATCAATCAAGCAGGAGTAGGGTTTTATCTCCATCGAGAGGGCCCGAACCTGGGTAAAAACATCGTGTCCCTTGTCTCCTGTTACCATCCGCCTAGACGCACAATTCGGGACCCCCTACCCGAGATCCGCCGGTTTTGACACCGACAGTTTCCTTCCAAAATTAACTTCTCCAGTTGATTTCGTTCCGTTTTGACTCCGTCTGATATTCCTTTTCCTCAAAACACTGAAATAGGTATAAAACAACAAATCTGGGCTGGGCCGCCGGTTAATATGTTAGTCCCAAAAATAGTATAAAAGTGGATAATAAAGCCCAATATTGCCTAAAACAGTAGATAAAGTAGCATGGAGCAATCAAAAATTATAGATACGTTGGAGACGTATCACAAACCAATAAGATGAATTTGAACAACATGGTACTTTGGGTTATCATTCGGTGTAGAAACCAAATAAGTACATGATCATCTATACTAACACAAGCATAACATGAGAGTTTAGAAATAAACACAATGCTTGGGTAGTATATTAATAACATTCCAATTAGATGGATCATCATGCAAAGCAACAATTGGAATAGCTTTAATCAAAGGATTTTCCGACTATGATTTTGAAGATAATCATGGGCAAAACCGCACAAGAATGCCATATGTAAACAAGGCATTGCATGCCACAGAGATATAAGATAATCTCAAATATGTTCTAAGTAGCATCCCATAAATGTTTGCATTTTAACAAGGATTGTGATATGTACAAACCATATCACTCCCCCATAATGTGGTGATCCATTAATATCTCAAAAAAGCCAAGGAAGATTCAACTAATGAAGCAATAAAGGCTCGAAACCACACACACAAATATATGAAGTGCATTACGACCTACACATGCTAGATAACACAAATCAAGCATACTAGGAAGCACAACATATACAAGCACATGCTAGGTACAAACCCAAACATGCAAGGGACTTAGTAACTTTCAATGTAAACAATGCAAGTAAAAGTTACTGCAAAAAAGAGGAGCATTGGATTGATAGATATGATGATAATCCACTTGACTTGGCATTAACCATAACATGTGGTAAAAATAGTTTTTATTCATGAAGTAGCCAAGTCTCCAATGCCCTCCACACACCTATTGATCAAGTTTGAGCTTGATGGTCCCCAACCAAGTTGGGTCCTAAGAAGTTAGTAACAATAGGCTTGGCAACCCAAATGGTCTTGTCCACTTTCAAACAACTTCACATTGCCAACAATATCCTTCCTTAGTGAATAATGATTATTGACTATAGGAGGCTTAGATATGTTACCATTGGGGCATGATGAAGCTATGTGTCCCTTTTGACGACAATCATAGCAACATTTCCTCCCTTTTCTCTTCTTTAATTTCTCAACTTGGGGAGCAATACATGTTTCATCATGGATAGTGGTTGTTCTTCAACTTGAGATTGAGCTTGAGGCCGCTTCCCATGTAGCTTATCATTATAAGCCCTTTTCTTCAATGGACAAGATCTCACATGATGTCCAATCTTTTTGCATTTGAAGCAAGTAATGTTGGCTGAATTCTTGCAATTCCCTTGTCCCTTCTTCTTGTTCTTGGACTTCTTCTTGTTGGAGTGAAAATTATGTCCAACATCACACTTTTCCAAGTCTTTCTTCAAACTAGTGACTTGGGCCTTGAGCTCATTAATTTCCTCTACATGGTTAGTTTCAACACTAGAAACAAGAGGACTAGTGGAAGTAGAAACTTCATGGTTAGAGCAGCAAGACAAGGTGAGAAATTCATCATGAGTGGATATAATATGAGAGGTGGATGAATTGCAAGGATTAGCACATGGCAATAAAGCATTTAGAGTAGATGTGCTAATGTTCACATGAGACTCACAAGATTTTACCTCGGAGACCATAGCCTCGTGAGCTAACTTTAGCTTACGATGAGAGATTAAAAGATCCTCATGAGTGCCCGAGAGCTTTTTATGACTTTCTTCAAATTTCCCGTAATTGCTTGTTAGCAAAGCAATTTGAGCACATAGCTCAACATTCTCCTTCAAAATTGATGCTTCACATGAAATCAAGTTAGTAGCACAAACATCATTATCAATATGAGAGGAGCAACTAGCACTTAGTGACTTCTCATGAGTTGATTGAAGCTCCTCATGAGACTTAGAGAGTTTTATGAGCTCTCCCTTGACACTATTGCATTCAAGGAGAAGGAGCTCAAAATCCTCTTTAAGCTTACAATGAGTAACTTTAATCTCTTCTTTTGAAGACCTCAAGTCACTAAGCATTTCATGAGCCTTAGCAAGTTCATGTTCAAGTTGTTCACTTTGAGCTTGCTCATTGAGAAATAAATCTTACGTTTTTCAAAGCAAGCAAGAACATCATGGAACCTTTTATAAATGTTATTTTTAGCTCTATGAAGCGCTTTCCCAATCTCATAGAGATTTTGAGTCAAGTCATCATCATCCTCATTACAACTATCATCATTATCACTAAGAGAAGATGATACCTCGTCATTACCTCTTGCCATGAGGCACATATGAACAAAGGGGGTTGATGATGATTCTTTTTGAGAAGAGGGTTCTTCATCAATCAAGCATGCCTCATCTTTCTTGATTTCCTCTACATGGTTAGTCATAGAACAACTAGAGGAAACCAAGGCATTTCTATCATGACAACATGGGAGATCAAGCATATCATCACAAATGAGCTTAACACCATCATCACAATATATTTCTTCACTCACCATGTCATTACCTTGTGGTACGCCACATGTTGGTGAAGTGGAAGATATTGAAGTATGCAAGTAATCGGAGGTGGAAGCAATAGAGAGCTCTTCGTGATTTAAAAATGTGGAGAACTCCTTCATTAACTCCCCGAAAAGAATATTATCTTCATCAAGATTGGACCCACCATATATATCTTCAATTTTGGTCCAAGACTCATGAGCCAATGAACAAGACGAGATTGACTTGAACACCCGAAGGTAATAGCTTGGTGAATGACACTTAAAGCTTCACAATCAAGATGCATATCATCAAGTGACGGAGATTGTCCATCCTTTAGATTTGAATTCCTACAAACACAATCCGCAAATCATTTGGACCCATGGCCCGAAAGTGACAAAGCATGTGTAATCTCCACATAATGTAATTTGTGCCATTAAAACAAAATGTGGCATCTTGCACTAGGTCACTAGTCGACATTGTTACTCTCTAGGTGGTTAAGCCTAATTAGGAGAGACCTTGCTCTGATACCAATTGAAAGGACCACAATGTCGCCTAGAGGGGGGGGGGTGAATAGGCATTTATAAAACTTATACGGATTTGGCTTAATCCTAATGCGGAAATAAACTAAGAGGATACTTTTCAAGCACAAATCCTAAATACACTAGGCTCAACTAAGCGCACCAACAACTTATTATAAATAAGGTGAGCACAACAAGGATACTAACAAGAACAAGTAAGTTACACAAACTTAATTGAGCAATATGACAAGATATGGAAGTGTATGACACAAGTTAGCAATTCACACAAAACACAAGATATATCAATAGTAGCAAGTATGAACTGCGGGATATAAAGTGTAGGCCTAAATAATCTCTTCAAGGAAATAGCCAACACAATATAATGAGGGCAACAATATATAGTGAATGCAAGGTCAAGAGACCAAAGTAAACCACAAGTAGTGGCTAGGGTTAGAGATAACCGAAGACACGGAGACGAGGATGTATCCTGATGTTCACTTCCTTGGAGGGAAGCTAGTCACCGTTAGAGAGGTGGATGTTACCATGAAGGCACACCAACGCCACGAAGGCTCACCCTATTCTCCCTTTGAGACAACACCACGAAGGCGTTTCTCAACCACTAGTGGTAGACCTTGAGGCGGCCTCCAAAGCTTCACAAAATTTCCGGGGGCAAATCACAAGTTGATTCCTCACCGGAGCACTCCTACCGCCTAGGAGTCTCCAACCTCCAAGAGTAACAATATCAAGGGGGAAATGCTCAAGGCTTGCTCAAATCACGAATTCCTTTGGTCAAAAGAGGGAGAGGGAGTGGATCTATCACTTGATTGGAAAATCTCTCAAGAACTCCCACGAATCTTTCCAGGATATATGATTTGGTGTAGGAGGAGTGAGAGGGAGCCTTTTTGTGTTCTAGGGTTCATATGAATGTGTTGCTCAACCTTCTCCCGGGGTGGAAGAAGGTTATATATAGTGGTAGTGCAAATATGGCCGTTGGAGTGTAAGTGGTTGTGTCGGGCCGGACATCCGAACGCTATGAAGTGTGCACACACGTACGCAGAAAAATAGGTTATAGGGCCCGGACATCTGGCCGAAGCCCGAACATCTTGCCAAACTTGGGGCCTCGGACATCCGGCCAAGTGTCGGATGTCCGGCATACACAAACAACATTTCGGTAAGGTTTCTGGACATCTACGGCCGGACATCCGGCAGTTCCACGCAAAACAGACTCCCTCTGGATAGCAGTGGCCGGACATCCGGCCAACACAAAAACTGCAGCCGCCCCAAAAGTAAAACATGCATAACTTTCACATCCGGACTCCGATTTTGATGATCTTGGGCTCGTTTTGAAGCTATGGAAAAGCTCCAGGTCCTCAGATAGAGAACCACCCAAGATAAACCAAAATGGAGGATGCAAAGTATGGAAAGGTAACATCATATACTTTGGGGAACCTAGTTGGCTATAGATTTTGTTTGGTAGATGTGTAGGCATTTTGTATTTGCATTGGATAGGAGTGAAATATCCCTATGTTGGAATATGATGTGAGAAGAATAGAAATAGATGATGTTGACTTGAGCAAATCCATCACTAACCCCTTTGATCCCCTCTTAATAGTGCGGGATCCCTATAACTCAAGATTCATAAAACAACTATACTAGATAGCTTCCGGAAACTCATTCTTGAGCATATATCCTTTTTGATGGTCATCGATCCTCACATCTAAAGCCAAAGGAACTAATACCTTTGACTAGAGCCTTTCACTTGAGCTTTATATTAATGTTTCTTCATGGCTCAAGTTGAATGCAAGACATTGGAGAAGTCATCAAGTAGTTCCCCCATACACAATGTGGGAAGCTTTGCTTTGCATTCATCTTCACTTGTACATCATTATTAATTACTTGATGACATCCTTTGAGAGCACCAAGCTCATGAGACCCACATAACATAGACAACACATAGTATGGGTTAATACACAAAGCACAATTGATTAATTCTTACCATACCACAAGATCTCATGTGGCACGTGATATGCGGTTGTGTGTTGACCGTCTTAGAGGTCAATCTTTGGTCTTCATCTTGGTCAACATTTTATCTTTGCTCCATGATTAATATTGATGTCTTGAAGGCCAGATTGATATCTTCACTATGCTTAATTTCTTCAAGACACAATAACCAATATCTTAATTCACCATGACCATATCAAGTTTCTCCTTGAATATCATATTGGACATCATTTGCTCGTTCTCATGCTCCAACATAGTATCTTGAGAGGCACAATGAATTCTTCACTTGAATTACTTGCTTCAAGACATACTAATCCATGACTCAACATATGAGCTCATAATGATCCTATCTTCAAGCATATGTAGAATTCTTCTCTTTAATCATTCTCTCAAGATCTTGATCCATCATGGTTCAACCCATAAGCCTGAGCATGATAATGTCTGAGATCCTTAATGAACTCCATATAGATCACATCTTGTTCATCACATGGAATTCATCTCGATCGTATTTGATTCAATCACCGAGCTCAACCTTGATGCATGCACAACAATATGTATATGGCATTCATTTCGAATCCATTCTATCTCCTTCTTGCATCACCATGGAATAAACATCCTTCAGTTCATGCAATATTCTTCATGTATTGGAAATGGAACTTTCCTTCAAATATATAACTCAATGCAAACATTAGTCCATTAGGATTGTCATTAATTACCAAAATCACACATGGGAACTACATGTACTTTCACATGGCAAGCCACCCAGATAGTCTTTTGTCAACCTTGCGAATAACTGGCATCAACAGCTCATGTGAGATCTTGTGAGTGGAGAGAGGCAACCCCAAATATGTGCATGGGAAAGAAGAGATCGAGCATTCCAGTAGATCTGCTACCCTCTGGCTTGTGGTGTGATCCATACATATTGGGATGAACATGCTCTTGCTAAAGTTAATGTGTAGCCCAGTGAAGCTAGAAAAAGCACTTAAAATCCTTTTGATGATTAGAGCTTGCTCATAGCTACCTTGAAGCAACATCAGTGTATCATCCGTGTATTGCCACACCGGAAAATGCCCTTCCACGGCAAGGGGGTGCTTCAAACTGCCCCTGTTATATTCAGATATGCATAGTTTCTGTAGAAGATCCGTCGCAAGGATGAAGAGGTATGGGGACAACGCATCTCCTTGTCGCAGCCCACTCCGAGAGATAATTTTGTCGCCTAGCTGGCCATTAATCATAACTCTTGAGGAGCTAGAATGTAGCAATGTGCTAATCCACCTTATCCATCTATCACCGAACCCCCTTGCTGCTAGGATTTGTAGGAGGGCATCCTAGCTAACACTATTAAATTCCTTTTGGAAGTCTAATTTTAACACAATCATAGGCATTTTCCTCTTAGCTTGCTGCACCATTTCGGCTGCAAGGACAAAATTTTCTACAATGCATCTCCCTGGCAGAAAACCGGATTGTAGTGGGTGCACCAATGTAGGGATTATTTTCTGTAACCATCCGTAAGAGCTTTGGTTGTCAGTTTTGGAACACTGTGCACTAGAGATATTGGCGCCCTCCTTGTTAAGCTTTCTTCAATGGCGTACTACTGGTTGCAGCTTCCGTCATCTACGGTTGTAGCTTTTACCGTTGCTAGTGGCAGCTTCCGCGGTGCCCGGTTGCAGCATCGGTCGTCCCCGACGACGTACATGCTCCGGAGGTATGTGGTGCAAGGATAACGGCAACGGATGGTGGCCGCTCACAACGTCGCCGGCATGTTCGCGGGTATAGTTTTCTTTTTGCAGAGGGTATGGTATCACGCTTCGTGGCATGTCTTAGTAGCTTGGATCATAGATAAGAGCTTGCGGTGGCAGAGCTATGGGACGGGGGTAGACTTGGCGGTACGTAGCCAAGGGGAGGGCGTCGTTCCGCGGCGGCGGCGGCTTGTCGGTGTGGAGTCAGGGGAGGGAGGGGCCGGGTTGCGAGGCGGCTGGTTTCATCGGATTCTCGATCTGAAGTCAGGAAGACAAGAGAGAGACACAAGCGAGACGTAGTCTCAGACGCACGATGAGATTGGATCGCACGATGTGCGTGTGACCGGCGGATCGTTGGGCCGGCGCTCCGTCGTTAAACATTTCCCTTTCTAGAAAGAAAAGAAGATGAAAATAAACTACACTCACCTTAGCACGACGATACAACAAGTTGTGTCCGGCTGTGGCGAGGGAGGCGCGATGACGGCGACGCACCTTCGCCCTGCTTTAGTGTTTGTAATCGTCATTAGCTGGTTTATGAATCTGGATGCAATTTTTATTATTTCTGATGTTTATTGTACTGTCATGATTTAAAATGAATAGATCAACAGTTTCCCGTAAAAAAAACGAGCTAAGCATGCGTCACAAACGCCGGAAGGCGATCGCTGGAAGGCACCTATCTCACGGCTCACATCGATGCATCGCCGCGGCCGTTCACATGGCACGCCGCACGGCACGATCCATTCTCCCCACGTCTCCGATTTCCGGGTGGAGGAGATCGCGTCACCAATGGACTTCAATAAAAGTACCCCAACAGGCGACGTGCCACCTGAAAGTAAAAAAACATCGCAATAACTCAGTGCTGAGCTCCCAAAAATTGCCCAGCAGTGCTCAGTGCCGAGTACAAGGCGCACTAGCTGGACATGCCTATACCTGCGCAAACATCCAAGATCAAACGCAATTGCATTGCATCTGGAGCAGTATCCGAAAAAATGCCAAACCTAGCATGAAAAAGTGATTATTGCTCATTATTATTTTTGTTCTTCTGGGGTACTCCAGTGAGTAGTTAATAGGGTCCGTCTATGTCGCATCTAGATGTGAGATATTATCTCACATCTAACATGACATTATATTACATTGTGGACCCCTCTATTTGTTTTCTTCATTTTTTACAGTATATATACACAAAAAAAGCTACAGCTCGTACAACTACACGCTCAAAAGAATTTGGCCATTGCCGCTAAAATAAACTATACGTGCATATCTTGTTAGCCACTATAGATCAAATCGAGCAGCTTGCTTGTGTGTTTGGTCTGAGACTTCCTTTGCACGTACAAGCGAATATGGCAGGGATGGTAGCGTGCTGGGACGAGACTAACTTGTGCGCGGACGTTTAAATATCTGATTTTCTTTTTTTTAAATATGATCAATTTTAAAAATTTTGAAACTATAAATAAATTTTGAATAATCTTTTTAAACTGGAACAAATTCTGAAATTTTTAATATTTTCTGGAAATTGTGAACATTTTTTCAAATTTTGAACACTTTTTGAAAATATGAACAATCTTGTAAACATATTTCGAAATTTTGAACAAAATTTTAATTTCGAACATTTTTTGAAAACGCAAACAACTTGAAAAATTGATTTTTTTCAAACTTTTGAAGTGTTTTAAAAGTTGTGATTCCTAACATTATTTTCTTTTGTCTTGGGCTTGTTTGTTTGTCTGTTTTTTTGTTTTGGTTGTGCTTATGCAGCTGCCGGGCGTTGCATCTGATTGTCATGCTCCTCACCGCACATGGAGCCCCTGACTGGAAACATTGCGCTCGACAAAACAAAAAAGGAGAGGAAAACCAATGAAAACAATGACAAAAGAAACAAAAAAAATCATGAAGAAAAAAAACAAAACAAAAAACGTATCCTAGCTACTAGGGTCGGCTCATTTGCGGTTTGCTCGTGTCGAGGGTGGACTTGCAATTGAGAATTAAAAAGGCCGAACCCCATGTTGTGGGTCCAGGGTGGACTCGTAATTGGGACTAAAAAGGTCAGGCCTAGTTGCGAGTCGAGTTTGGACTTGCAACTAGGACAAAAAAGGTTGGGTCCCAGTTGCGAGTCGAGAGTGGACTTGCAACTGGGACAAGAAAAGGTCGAACCCAGTTGCAAGTCGAGGGTGGACTTGCAATTGGGACAAAAAAAGGTCGAGCCCTAGTTGCGAGTCGAGGATGGACTTGCAATTGGAACTAAAAAGGTTGGGCCCTAGTTGCGAGTCGAGGATGGACTTGCAACTCGGACAAAAAGGGTTGGATCTCAGTTTCAAGTCGAGTTTGGACTTGCAACTGGGACAAAAAAAGGTTGGGTCATAGTTGCAAGTCAAGAGTGGACTTGCAATTAGGACAAGAAAAGGTCAGACCCGGTTGCAAGTCGAGGATGGACTTGCAATTAAGACAACTACGAACCAATGTGCCTAGTTGCGAGTGAAGGGTTGACTTGCAACTGGGATTAAACAAACTACGACCCAAGTTGCAAGTCAAGGATGATGGACTTGCAACTAGGACAAAAAACAAAAACATAAGCCTAGTTGCGAGTCGAGGGTGGGATTGCAACCGGGAGAACTATGAGCCCAGTTGCGAGTCGAGCATGGACTTGCAACTAGGACAAAAAACAAAAACATAAGCCTAGTTGCGAGTCGAGGGTGGGATTGCAACCGGGAGAACTATGAGCCCGGGTTGAGTCGAGCATGAACTTGCAACTAGGACAACTACAAAACTACGAGCCCATTTGTGAGTCAAGGGTTGACTTGCAAAAAATGGGTGAAACAAACTACTGTCCCAGTTGCAAAACACACGTGAAAAAGGGATCTGCTTAAAATACAACCAGACCACAACTAGAAATGTACCTCGTACTCACTGTTTTGAATATATAGTATTTTGTCTCAATCAAGAAAAACTAGATGCAAAAAAATAAAAAATCACATGGACAGCATGGACAACATCACTCGCTGCATCAACATCCCGATCTTATTAGTTCACGTGGACAACCATCCATCTACCCTGTGCTTCAGCCCAGGTAAAAAGCAGGCCGAAACAAAGCAGGCCCGACGCGGGACAAGACAATAGGCTCCGACGAGAATGCAGCGATCCAGACACGGGACAATCAGACGCGGTCGCCGTGAGCAAAACAATCATACGCGACGTGGGACAACCGCGACATCAATCAAAACAATCCCAACAATCAAAACAATCCAACGGTAGAGGACTTAGGCTCCATTTGGTAACAAAGTTTTTTCTAAGTATTCAGAGAATACTACAGTTTTTTAAAATACCACTGTTTTAATTCCTGAGAGCTGTTTGGCTATTAGAGAAAACAGAGGTATTAAAACTACAGTATATTAAAAACCACAGTTTTTTCTCTGTCTAAAAAAAAGAACCCTCGACCTCTTTTTTTAAAACTGAGCACGCGAAAGAAACGCTGCATCGCTCGTTCCTTCCTGCCTTTAAGCCATGGCCAGCATGCAAAGGAGAGATCAACGCGAGTATGCTCATCTTCGTCCCCCTGCCTCTGCACGGCCGCATCGCTCCCGTTCCTGCTGCCCAGTGCCAGCCGAGAGGAACGAAAGGCCATTATAAACGGAGAGCGAAATTGTCTTGTTGCCCTGTCGTGAAGTTGGCCGGCACGCTGCCCATGGTTAGCACAAGGGATCCAATCCAATACAACAGGGAAAGCTTGCAGCAGGTTATGGACAGGACAAATGCCATCTTCAATCTAGTTGAGGACAAGCCTGAGTCCACGCGGAGCCGCTGGCAGCTCCGTGTCGTGTTCAACTGCCTCTTTCTAGCTCTGTGCATGGCAGTTCAGTGCATGCGGCTGCTTGTTATGCATGGCCGTTCAGTCATGCGGCTAGCGCTAGCACCGGCCGGGCGCACTGCAACTGCTCAATACAGCTAGCTAGCTAGCTAATTTACGTTGTTGCATATAATCGCTTGCCAAACAGGTCACTGTATTCTGAATACTCCAAAATACACTGGTATGTCAAAACTGCAGTATTGTGTACCTACATGCTAAAATACTGTGGTTTTTCGTTACTTTGGTTTTTACAATACTTCGCTACCAAACATAGCCTTAGATGTGGAATAAGTATATTGCATCTAGATGTGAAATAGCGATCCCGTAGTTAATATTGGCACTAAATTCTCATTCTCGCCAGCTCGCACTCGCACTGAGATTCGAGAATTGGTTGTATGAACCCAACAGCAGTAATAAATAGCTTGAAAGAAACAGCGTACGCGGCCGCTCAAGAACTGCGGCCTTTTTCCTGCGAGAAGCGACGCGACGTCACGCCCACGAGTTCGTCGCTCGGCGTCGTCACGCACGCCGCGCGCCGGCCTTCTCCCCCGTTCGTGTTCGCACAACGCTACCAGCAGATAGATCTTCCGATCTCCAAGCGCACAACCAGCAAAAAGATATTCCTGCGGATATCGCGGCGGAAGTCCCGGCCGTTTCAAATTTGGCTGGGAGAGCGACGCCGCATTGACCCGCCGCTCCGATCGCCGCGTGCCATGATCATGGCGGCTCGCGCAGCTCCTCCCGTCCTGCTGCTGCTCTTCTTCTTCCTCGTGACGGCGTCCCTGCTCGCCGTCGACGCGTCAGGTGCGTAACTTCCTACCGTCTTCCTTTCCATGGATCGCGCTCGCGGAATCGTCTTTGAGAAATTAAAAACGCGTAAGTCGAGAGGTGTGTGACTTTGGTGGGTGGGGTCATGTGCAGCGGCGGCGTCGGCGCCCGGCGTGAACTCCCCGTTCGTGCTCGCGGCGGCGCGGACGCAGCGGAAGGACCCTCTCGACGGGCTGAGGTACTACACCGGCGGCTGGAACATCAGCAGCGAGCACTACTGGGCCGTGAGTTCTCGTCCTGAAAATTCTTGATCCGTCGCCTGCCGCCCGCAGTTGTTGGTAAATTTCAATTCTGGGTGCATTCCGGTTCCTAAATCTTGCTGTTGTTTCCGCGATGCAATCCTGCAGTCGGTGGGCTTCAGCGCGGCGCCGGTCTTCGCGGCGGCCGGAGTCTGGTTCGCCGTGTTCGGCGCCGCCCTGTTCCTCGCCGGGTGCTGCTACTGCTGCTGCCCCAGCCGCAGCACCTCCTACTCCCGCGCGGCCCTGGTCGTCTCGCTCCTGCTCCTCCTCGCCTTCACGGCCGCCGCCGCGTAATTCTCTTTCCCCCGATCACCTCGCCGCAGTCTCCTCTTCCGCAACCCCCGCCGCTCTCCTGACCATAACCAGTCTCTCCCCTACGTGTGCTTGTTGCAGCATCGGGTGCGCCGTCCTGTACGACGGGCAGGGCCGGTTCCACGGCAGCACGGCGGCGACGGTGGACTACGTGGTGAAGCAGTCGGGCGACACGGTGGAGAACCTGCGGGCCTTCTCCGGGTTCCTGGAGGCTGCCAAGGCGGCCGGCGTGGGGCCCGTCTCGCTGCCCGACGACCTCAAGGGGAGGATCGACGGCGTCGTGCGCAGGGTGAGCTCCGCCTCCGACGAGCTCGCCGCCCGCACCGCCAGCAACTCCGCCAAGATCCGAGACGCGCTGGACACAATGTACGTCACTGAAACAACAGTACCCGTTTGTTCCTTGCCTGAAATTTCAAGAAATATTATGAAACATTTCCATCCCAAAATGAAGAACCACCGCTAATTAACTAATTTGCTGTCGCGTCGCAGAAGGAAGATCCTCATTGTTCTTGCAGCCGGGATGCTAATCCTCGCCTTCGCTGGTCTCGGTGAGCAGCACTCGTCACTGAATCTTTGAACTGAAATATTATTCTGCTTCCCCTGCGATGAAATGATCTGAAGAACTTGTGTATCTTGCAGTGTTCTCGGCGTGTGGATTGGAGTCGCTGGTCTACGTGTAAGCATAGTTAATGTTAATCTAATCTAATGTAGCTGCATGCGGTGTGAAACTTGGGTGTTAAGCTACGGTTGCACGACTGACTGTTCGTCCGTCCGTCCGTCCGTCTGCAGGTTGGTGTTCCTCGGGTGGATTCTGGTTGCGGCAACGTTCGTGATGTGCGGCACGTTCCTCCTCCTGCACAAGTAAGCGCGCCACCAACCTCAACCTCAACTCCTCACGCAAGAAGTGCGGCAGTGACATTAGTTTTTCTTTCAGCGTGGTGGGGGACACGTGCGTGGCGATGGGCGAGTGGGTGCGGCGCCCGCAGGAGCACACGGCACTGGATGACATCCTGCCGTGCGTCGACACGGCCGCCGCCACGGAGGCGCTCGGCCGGAGCAAGGAGGTGAACTACCGCCTCGTGGACGTGCTCAACGGCGTCATCTCCAACGTGACCAACCGCGACTTCCCGCCGCAGGCGCCGCTCTCGCCGCCGCTCTACTACAACCAGTCGGGGCCGCCCGTCCCGCCGCTCTGCAACCCCTACACGCCGGACCTCCGCGATCGCGCCTGCGCGCCCGGCGAGGTCGCCGGCCCGGACGCCGCGCGGCAGGCGTGGGACGGCCTCGTGTGCCGGACGGCGGACGCCGGCGGGTCAGGGGTGTGCGCCACCGCCGGGCGGTTGACGCCGTCCATGTACGCGCAGATGGTCGGCGCCGCCAACGTGAGCTACGGGCTGTCCCGCTACGGGCCGGTGCTGGTGGACCTGGCCGACTGCGCATTCGTACGCCGCGCGTTCCAGGCCGTCGGCGAGGACCACTGCCCCGGCCTGCGGAGGTACAGCGAGCAGGTGTACCGTGGCCTGCTGGCCGTCGCGGCCGCCGGGCTGTTGTCGGTGCTGCTGTGGGTCGTGCACTCGAGGGAGAGGCGGAAGAGGAGCGAAGCCAGGGAGGTGGAGCTCATGGCGCCGCCGCCGCCCTTCAGGTACCCGCTGGAGGAGAAGGCGCTGCTGCACAGCCCCAGAAGAAGGCCGTACATGTGATGTGAGCGTGCCAGCTTATTAGACAGATTGGATATCATGGTTGCTAGTCTCCAACCGGCAGGGGCTTCCTGCAGGGTTGCATTGTGCTTTGTAGCTTACTGCCAGATCGCATTAACAGTGTTGAATATGATAGCGAGGCACTAATTCGAACTTAAACCGTGAAATGGATCGGTCACCTGCAGATTTCCTGCTGCGAGCTAGTAGTAGTACCATATTTGTTGTGAAAAAACGCTTATGAGTAATCCAACCAAAAAATTACAAATACAAAACAAACGGAACCAGAACACTGTCCGACAGCAAGAGGAACCCTAGCACTACTCCTTCGTCACAAAATAAATGTCGCTGATTTAGTATTTTGGGACGGAGGAAGTATATTATAGAGAATTTTGTCGGTAATATTGTCAGGTGCCTCTGGGAGACGGATAGCAAGCGAATGCTTCTTCTCGCACTAAAACCCAAATTTCCTTATACTTTTGTTCTCCTAAAACTTTTCTCCACTAGCTTAGATATACACTACTAGGAAAAACCCTAGCAATAGCGCTGGTTTTGTGCTCACTAGTAGCGCGGGTAGGCGCGCTACTAATAGGGCGCAACAGCTAAACGCGTGCCCGCACGCGCTACTGCTAGGACAAATAGTTGCAGCGTTTGTTCACTCCCACGCTACTGCTAATGTAACTAGTGGCAGCGTGTTTTCTCTCCATCGCTACTAGTATTTTTTTATTTTTTTATTTTTAGTGTATTTATGCGCCATCGAACAAATATTGATACAATACTAGTTATGAGGTTTACATCATTATGTCCATAACAGTTTATCAAATGAAGGTGGATTAGGTTCAAGTGAAGGCAATATATGGTGCGTGTCAAAAGTATATTACTAATCAAAACTTGATCTAGTTTGGACTAGTAGTACTTTCGATGTGCACCACATGTTGCCTCCACTTGAATCTAATCCGCCAGCACAAGCTATTTAATCATCATCATAGTCATTACCACCAACAGAATTTATTTAATCACCACTAACACTAGCTAATAATAATCATCATAGTCATTACCACCAACACTAGCTATTTTATCATCATAGTAATAGTGTAGCATATCATCATCTTCAAACTCATTTCTAGCTAGCTAATCACTCCTGCTGCTCTCTCTTAGGTAAAATAACATAAAACATGTATAGCTCTCCTCCTTAATCAAGTTGGAGCATGCAGATGAACATGTCTCCTAATAGTGGGTAGCGCATCTGTTTGCTGCCCCCTAGTACTTCTCTGCGCTCCCCCGTCACATATTTGGTCTAGTCTTGCACTATTAAGAATCCGTCGCTAATCTTGAATGCACTAAAGTAATCTGTAGGATATCTTGGCCGTAACCTACTAATACTCATGGTACCTTTAGTCTGGATCCCATAAAGCACATATCCTATTTGAGCAACACAAGATATACATTTCAAAATATCTTATAGGACTCAAATTAGCATGCATTCAATAAGCAAAAGTAAATCATCTCATGCGTCCGTACATCGTCGAATATTATCACTAATACATCTTGAATAATGTCATACATATAACATCACTAATACAACTAAAACCCTAGCACACGACGGGTATCGGCGCGGGCGGTGGACACCCATAGAGAAGGAACCATCACGGGATCATGGCTCCAGTGAGATCCCAGGAGAACCTACCAGGTATTGGAGAACCTGTGCTCCAACGCAAACAAGTAGCGATGGACGTGCGCGTCCTCCTCACTGACATGGTGACGCACCACCTCCACGGGGTCCTGGAGCCTCTGGACCGTCACTGGCCCACGCGACCGCCACCAAAGAAGGTTCGGGTCAACGACAGGCTGACTCCTCACCAACCTGCGCCCCCCGGTAGGTAGCACCTCCAAGTACCACCCCGGTGGAGCCCAGTCCCGGACATGGCCCGTCTGGTCAAGCAGGTGTCGTCCTCCGCCGACTCAACGACGAGGATGCGGGATAGGTATCGTCCACGTTGATGCGGGAAAAATTGCTTTAACTAAAAAAATAGCAACAAGTTCTTACTAACTAGTTCTATTAATTCAATTAGTTCTTACTAAAATAAACTTACTATAAATAAAAATAAACTAGTACCTAATTAGTACCTAGTTCTTACTAACTAATTAGTACCTAGGAACTACTGCCCTAATTACCATATAAGTATCCATTTTTTAACTAGGGTTTGTACTACCTAATTAAATAGGGTTAATACTAATTGTAATTAACTAACTAGCATTGAAAATAGCCTAGGGTTCGTACTAACTAGCACTAAATAGTTAGGGTTCATACTAAGCAGAGAAGAGGGATCGGAAGGGAAGAGTGCTTACAGAGGGCGGGGAGAGAGATGGGGTCGGGGAGACGGCGGCACCGAGGCGCGGGCGAGGCGGGTCGGGGAGAGGCGGCGAGGCGGGTCGGGGAGAGGCAGGCAGGCAGGTCGGGGAGACGACGGCGGAGAGCGAGAGCAGGGGCTCCGGCAAGGTCGAGGTCGAGGAGGAGGAGGCCTGGCGCGACGTCGCCGAGGCGGACTCGGCGGAGAGCGAGGGGGGCCTCCCATGAGGGCGAGGGGAGGGCTCATGAGGCGACGAGGGGAAGAAGAGAGAGTGGGGAATTGGGGGAGGAAGCAGAGGAGAGGGAATCAGGCCGCGCGGAGGTAGGTGAAAATAGCTTTAACAGTAGCGTGGGGAGGCAAAACGCGCTGCTGCTAAAATCTGTAGTAGTAGCGCTGTTTCTAGAAGGGCGCTACTACTATACCTAGCACGTCGGGAACGGTGTGGCAATTATAGTAGTAGCGTTGCTCGTTCTGCCGCCGCCATCGCTAAGCGGGTAACAGTAGTGTCGTTTTAGCCGACGCGCTACTGCTAAGTAGCAGTAGCGCCTCATTTTAACAAGCGCTACTGGTAAGATTCTGTGTATAAGGTTTTCCCTAGTAGTGATAGTGTAGAGTAGGCACTTATCGGAAAAAAATAGATACGTGTTGCGCTGCTTCCTGCTAGTCCGCAACTTTCCCGCCCGATCCTAACACAACAACTGTCGCTCGCCTTGCCGCTGGCCGTTCCCAGCACTGGTGACCGGCGAAATGGAAAGCCTCACCCTCGCCGGTGCCAGAAACCACCGCAAAATTGGTGCCTCAAGGATCAAAACGGCGGCACAAGGGAAGAACTTGATAGAGAGCTCTAGGCCGCCGATGGTGGTCTCCAGTCGCTCTGTCGCCACCACCCTACCATCCTTGGCCCAGTTGGCCGGTAAGCGGGACCAACGGTCGCCTCGATGCCACCTCCTCAATGTCCCACGACATCAACGACTACTGCTTGTCCTCCTACAACTGCGTAGCCACCCCATCCACCTTCGGGGACCGAAGAACAGAAGGATCCAGACGAGAATTGGAGCGAGGCCGACGTGCTCGAGGCTCGCAAGGTTAGGAAAAATATTTTTGTTCTGCAATTTTGCAACTGAATGATGCATGATTTGATTTTGATTGCTAGGTTTTTTTCTTTGTTATTGTAGTGAGCAAGTGAATGATGATGTAGAAGATTTCATGGAGCCAAGAGATGACGAGAAATGCCGAGAGGGAGCAGGAGGCCGAGGAGGTGGATTTGTAGGACCCCCAAACATTGAAAAGGAGGAGTAAGTCATTCAACTACAACACCGAGGAAGATGAAGCTTTTTTTTGTGGGAAGGAAGATGAATCTTTGTGGTGGCGGCAATGGTGGTGCCGGCGCGAGACCGTGAGGCCATTGTGAACTATGATTACTTTTGGTCCACCATCTGTTTGGTGGATTTCTTGAAATGAACTTGATCATTTGGTTCCTTTTGGCACAAATTATGTCTATATTCATTGGTTTGGATGAACTTTATTTATACTCGTAGATGAACCATGATGTGGTGGATTCGATTTCTTTATGTTTATTTTAATACATGATGAAGTTGTTTCAATTGTTTGAGCAAACGTCGGATAACTTGGCAAAAGAAAATTTAGGGAGTAAGTTCTAGAGAACATGCTAGATAAGATTTCCTCAAATATAACTTTTTCTAGGATGTGGAATACGTCTTGTAATTTTTGGATAGGGTATATGCTGAGGTTCTCTAACTATCTCTTACGAGACTAGAAGTAGAATTACATGCACTCCCAGTCTTTTGTATTTGGTAATGTTACCCCGTAAAAAGAAGACATTCGGTGGGAGAGGGGTGGCAAGCGAACGCTTGATGGCAGTTTTATTTGTGAAGAAAAATCAAACGACGGCAGTTTCTAAACAAGAAATATCTTCTCTGAAGAAACTGGCAGTGTCGCTCCGAAGAAACCGCCACCCTCTCGAAACTAAAAACACCACCCAAAACGTTCCCGTGTGCCACGCTACCTGGCGAACGTTCGCCGGTTCATGGGCGTCCTTTGTATTTTACACATGGCGGTTTTCATCGGTTTGGATAAACGAGGCGCCATGTTTGTAGGATCTCCGGCGCCCTTTTCTGTTCACCCTCCCTCTCATCCTCGCACGCCTCCAAACAGGGAGGCAGTTGCGCTCCGCAACAAAGGCGATCACACCATGCATGCACACTAGTGACTGATGCAGCGAGATAAACAACCAACACATCCCTGGTTACTTGTTACCCCGGTTAACACAGCAGAAGCTCCCATGGCCACCGTGACCTCCTCCTCCCCCTCGTGCCCCAAGCCCAAGGCCGCCAAGCCGGCCAGGTACTGCCTGTGCGCGCCGACGACGCACCCGGGCTCGTTCCGGTGCAGGCTGCACCGCCCGACGGCGGCCAAGGCGGCGGCGGCGCCTTCTTCGGAGCCTGAGGCGGCCAAGGAATCGGCTGAGAGGAAGGAGGCGGCGGCGGCCGCCGCGCGCGCATTGCTCGGGCGGGTGGCGCGGGCGCCCGGGCGGCATGCTGGGAGGATCAAGGGGTTTCAGCCTGGGCCTTCCAGGCTACGGATCATGGACCGGACGGGTGAGTCGGTGCAGACTGCAGAGGACGTAGTCTCCGTCTCCGTCACATGATCAAGTGCTATATATGCGATATTTACTTTGAATCGGATCGTCTTGTACGTGTTATAGCTAGTGTTTAGCTTGGCCTAGGGTTGGTTGGATGTAATGTAAAGTGATTGGGAACTTTGGAGTGCCGGTTGAAGTTCGGAATAACCATTCGTGGTTCATCTTCTTTCTTTGCATTCACAAATGTGAAATGCCGTGTAGAACAATACAAGTATGGTAGGGAAGTCTCTCTATAAGTTTGGCATTTTTGACGAAAACACGGCGGTTTCGCTTTTTCCGAACAAGGCGGACAAACTTTACGATCCGTTATTACCCTTCAGGATATCAAGCAATGATATAAGGGTGACATACCTTCGACTCAAAAATGAGAAATCCTCGGTGGGAAAATTGGCGTGCCGTCTTCTTTTATGCTTTTAGCTTGGGGGGAGGGAGGGTTGCCGACCAACATCGTGTTTCATCTACATCGATATGTATACTGAAAATCCACTCGAAACAATGTTAGTCATCTAATCGACATTGGCATCAACACCAAAACCCTCATTAGGGCGGTTGTCCTTTCAATCTCCCAAATTTTGGTGGTTGATGACAATATGATTAGACCAATTTCATAAAATATTCTAATAATCTTATCAATGGTTCTAGAGGTTTAGGTTGAGCTCTCCTTATATTTGTGCACACATAAGAGAATTCTTTGCATTTGGATACAAAGT
The DNA here is from genome assembly GCA_021437245.1 of Aegilops speltoides. NCBI lineage: Eukaryota > Viridiplantae > Streptophyta > Magnoliopsida > Poales > Poaceae > Aegilops > Aegilops speltoides. Next base: position 138,807,666 of record CM038146.1, on the reverse strand, counting down.
CCACAAAGTAGGATCAAGGCTTCCCCTAAATCCATAGAAATAGGAGGGTGCAAAAGTGAAAATAGATGCACAAGGCGAGTTCCACTTTTGCAACAAACTTGTGACATAAGAGATGACTTCAAAATACTTCATGCATATAACACAATCATCTCAAAATGATAGCAAGTGTGTGTGTGTGTGTGTGCGTGCGTGCGTGCGTGCGTGCGTGTGTGTGTGTGTGTGTGTGTGTGTGGGTGGGTGTGTGTGTGCGTGCGTGTGTGCGCGCGTGTGTGTGTGGGTGCGTGCGTGCGTGCGTGTGTGTGTGTGTGTGTGTGTGTGTGTGTGTGTGTGTGTGTGTGTGTGTGCGCGCGCGTGCGTGTGTGTGCAAGGGGTGACATGGCATGGCATGGCAAGACAATAACATGAGATGAGAGAAACTATGATTATGGAAATAACAAGATAATCATCAAGCATAGCCACAAGTCACAACATATAACATGCTCTCATACATAACATAAAGGTAGCCCCGCACACAAATAAAGTACCACGCATGTCCTACGAAGCTTTAAACATCAGCAAGCATAAAAAGATCCAACAAGAAGTGAGAGCTTGTCAAATAACCATATAGAGCTCGAAGCACAACCTATATAGAGCAACTGTAACATCCCAAAATTCATTTTTTTTTGGAATGATAACTATTCAAAATAGGATTAATTAAAATTTTCCTGTGTTGCTTGTGCTTAGCTAGATTTGACTACCATTTGAAACTTTTGGGGTTTAAATGAGCTTTAAATTGAGAGGGAAAAAAGATTTTCCCAAATATCCAAATATGGATTTGATTGGATTTTGTATTATTTGGAGTTCAAAAACATTTTTGGGAATTACTTATAACCGTATGGCTCAAAATAGTGTTTACAAAAATATTGATGTCTTTTTTTATTAATACTTGTCTAGAAATAAATTTCACTAAGCTCCAAAGATTATGTTTGGTTTATTTGGATTTTTGTGGAATTTTCCAATTTGAAATGGATTGATTTATAAACTCAGTCAGAATTTCAAATAGGAAATAAAATAAGGAAACCTAACCCTAAAGCCTAATGGGATGCAACCCATTCCTATCTAGCGCACTCCAAACAATGTTAGTTTCTAATCATCATTGTCATTAACACCAAAAACCCTCATCACAGACATCTTTTCAGATTGGAGTACAACCTTGTTTTCAATGTAATGATGTCATCAATAAGAGAACACTTAGTATCATCAGTAACATGTTGAGCTAATTTCTATAAAATCTTGGAGTTGACAAGATCTCCCATGTAACTTTTTTAATGTCATTGAGCCGGTCTGCTTGAACCACTGTAACTTGTGCAGAAAAACATGCAGTCTAATCTTTTGTTGACAGTGCATCGGCAACAAGATTTCGCTTTCCTTTCTTGTATTCAATGGAATAGTCATATATACTCCAATAACTTCAACAATGCCTTATGATGCATGTCATATGTCAATTTATGTGTAGTCATGAATTGAGAGATTGTTCATGTGTTTCGACCAGGGATTTCCCAGAAGATAGTGTCTCCATCTCTTAATAGCCTCTAAACTTGACATGGCCTCTTTTTCATAAACTGACTTCCAAGAGAGTGTGGACTAATAGCTTTGCTAAATAATGCTAATGACATGCCTCCCTCCATGAGCATTGCTCCCAAACCTTTTCCGCAAGCGTCAACTTCAACTATAAAAGGCTTACTAAAATTTGGGAGTGCTAGTACTAGGCATGAAGTTCTTATATGTTTCAGTTGGTGGAAAGGTTGCTCATGTATCTCTCCCCACTAAAATTAATCTTATTTTAAAGCATCATGAAGTGGTGTGCATATTTTTCCCATAATATTTAACAAATCTTCTACAATAATAGCAAGTCCCAAAAATCCTCTTAGTTTGGTAATGTTATCAGGAGAGGGCCAGTTTACTATGTCTCCCACTTTGTTTGAACCTGTAGCAACCCCATAAGCAGACAAAATGTATCCCATATAATTAACTTCAGATGTTGCAAAGGAATACCTGTTTCTTTAACTGGCAAATTGTTCATTCCGCGCATGTCCAGTGTGATTTGTAGATGCTGCAAACATGCTCAACACATCATAAAAAAAACCAGATTAATTTTTCTAATATAAGGCACAAACACATTGTTCAATAAGTTTTGAGAAGTAGCAGGGGCATTAGTAAGGCCCAAGGCATAACAGTATATTCATAGTGCCCCAAGTGCGTTCGGAATGTTGTCTTGGGAATATCATGTGTTGGCATTCTGATTTGATGGAAACCTGATCTAAGATCCAAGTTAGTGAAAATTGTTGCTTTGTTTAACTCACAGTAAATCTTCAATGACAACCATTGGGAATTTACTTTTGATGGTCAAGAAATTTAATTGCTTGTAGTCAATACACAATCTACAACCCCCATCTTTTTCCATGACCATAACAGCTAGTGAAGAAAATGGGGGCTTAGTAATACGTGCGAAGATATACAGTAACAAACAGGTGCGTCACGTCGATAAATATATCTGTATATGTATGCGAAGATATACAGAAGCGAAAGGTGCCTTGCATCAATATATCTGTATATGTTTGTGCGAATCAACTACGGCTGGATGGTTAGAGACAAAGTGATATCCTTAGCCCACCAGGGTTCAAGTACTAGTGGACGCATTATTCCTGACTTCATTTTAAGATTTCCGGCAATGCGCTTTCAGTGGGAGGAGACGTTCCCGTCGACGATGAGGCATGATGCGGAGCATCCCAGGATCATCCCCATGGACCTTGATAACCCGCAAGTATACGGGATAATTGTAGCCTCTTTCGATACGTAAGAGTGTCAAACCCAACGAGGATCTAAAGGTAGAACAAATATTCTCTCAAGTCCTATCTGCCACTGATACGACTCTACGCATGCTTAGTGTTTGCTTTACCAAGAACAAGTATGAAACTAGAAGTACTTTGTAGGTGTTGTTGGATAGGTTTGCAAGATAATAAAGAGCACAAAAATATAAACTAGGGGCTGTTTAGATAAACATGCAATAAAGTAAATATAGCGAGTGTGGGAAAGTGGTGGTAGGAGTTGTCAAATAGTCCCTAAGCAATTGACTATGTTACTAGACCGGTAATCACTATTGCAATTCTATTTGAGGGAGAGGCATAAGCTAACATACTTTATCTTCTTGGATCATATGCACTTATGATTGAAACTCTAGCAAGCATCCGCAACTACTAAAGATCATTAAGGTAAAACCCAACCATAGCATTAAAGTATCAAGTCCCCTTTATCCCATACGCAAACAACCTACTTACTCGGGTCTATGCTCCTGTCACTCACGCCACCCACCATAAGCAAATCATGAACATATTGCAAACCCTACAGCAGGAATCCCTCACGCTTGCGCGACACAGAGGGCACCATACTGTAAGTGCATCTAGTGCCACCCCTAGTTGGTTTTGGAGTATTGACGACAAAGTTGGTCGAGGGACAAATGCGTTTGTGAGAATTGCAGGATAGCGCAGGTAGTGTCCTTCATTGATTCGGTTTACCTACCAGAGATGACCCCTAAAAATGTATGAAGACATTGAAGACAATGGTGGAATGTGAAGATATTCATATTGAAGACTATGACATGACAAGACATTGAGTGAAGACTATGGAGCGCGAAGACTGTGTCGTCTCGTTGTTTCCTTTTTCTTCTTTGTTGAGTCATATGAACCACCGTACTATTAAGTGGGGTCTAAGTGAACAAAGTCAGAATGACTGAAGTGATGCTCAACCCAAATCCTATGTCTTCGAGTGAAGACACTAAGAGCAAATCTTATCCAGAGCTAGATGAGTCAGCTTTGCTTGTAGCCCAAGTAAAGTTGCCGTGTGTGTTTGAAATCTGACCATTGGAACACGTGTCAGTTCCTTAGTGACCCAGGGTCATTTCGAACATATCAGGTCGGGTTGCCTTGTGGCTATAAATAGCCCACCCCTACACCATAAATTGGTGGCTGCTCAGAGTTAGTGCACGGCTTTTGTCGTTTGAGAGCAACCCACCTCGAAGCCTTTGAGAGAGAGAAATCCTTGCGAGGACAAAGCCCAAACACCCAGAGCCAAAGAGTGTTAGGCTTCACTGAAGTCTTTCTGTCTGTGTGACCTGAAGACTTATTACACTTGAGGACTGTGAATCCTCCAGCCGGTTAGGCGTCGCGTTCTGAGCATCCAATAGTCATTGTGGATTGCCGGTGAACAAAGTCTGTGAAGGTTCGAAAGTCTACCTTGAAGACTTACCAGAGTGATTGGGCGAGGACTGTGTGTCCTTAGCTCAAGGGGAATAAGGTGAAGACACGGTCTTCTGAGTTGAATCTCAGCCTCCCTAACGAGACGTACAGTTGTCACAGCAACTGGAACTGGTCCAACAAATCCCGTGTCTTCAACAAGTGACTGGTTCTATCCTCTCCCTTCCTTTACTTAGAGTTTGTCTTCGTGAAGTCATTGCTTATCTATCGTACTTGTTTGACTTCATTGCTTGACTACTATCGTTGATTGGCTTCATACTATCTTCCATCCTGATCCTTACTACTTAGCTGCTATTAGTCCTGTACTTTCGCATCATTGCATACTTGACTATGGTTTGCTTATTGTAGTTTATCTTCCGCTGCATATCAATTAGGTCATTTCTATTGTTTGTCTTCAAAACTTCCATGTTTTGAATACTTTCATAAAAATCGCCTATTCACCCCCCCTCTAGTCGATAACTAGCACTTTCAATTGGTATCAGAGCAAGGTACTCCTTGTTACGTGTGATTCGTTTAACCACGGAGTTTTAGCTATGTCGATTGCGGGGATAATCAAAGTCTCCGCTGCTTGCCCGTGTTCGATGGAACTGAATATCCCTCTATGGAAGAATAAGATGCGTATGCATCTTGAAGCCATTGATGTCGACCTCGGTATGTCGTCAAGAACGGCGTTCCCAAAATCGTGAAGGTGTCACCCCGCCGATGTCAAGAAGTTCATTCAACTGGACTCTCTCGCCAAGAACATTATCGTGGTCATCGACCAAAGGACAGTATGGCCGTGTGAGTGCTCGAAGCGTCGAAGCTAGTCGGGATGGCTATCCAAGGTCAACGAAGGCGTCTCAACCCGAGAGATCAAAGGATCAGTGTTCTTCGCAACCTCTTCAACCGCTTCAAGAGAAATGACAATGAAAATGTCCAGCTCACATTCGATCGCCTCATCGACATCACAAATGAGCTTCAAGCTCTTGGCATGGCCGAGATTACCAAGCATGAAATCGTCAAGACACTACCGAGATCACTTGACAGCTCCTTTGACACCCTTGCCCTCATGATATAAGAACGCCCCGACTTCAAGACACTCGATCCATCGATATACTTGAGAGGCTCAACACACATGAGTTCGACTTTACGAGAAAAGAGATATCTATGGTCCCAACTATGGCGAACTCGCTTTGAAGGCAAAAGTTGTTTCCTCATCGAAGAAGAATCATTGCGATTCGATGATCCGAAGACATTGGAAAGGAACGGCTATGCTTGTAAAGAAGTTCGAGAAATTCACCAAGAAGAAAGGCTTGAGAAAGTCTTCACGATCCAGCTCAAGGAATGATGAAGCTTCCACCCATGACCACAAGAAGAGAACACGCCACAAGTGCAAGAAACCTGGTCACTACATATCTGAGTGTCCACAGTGGGATAATGAGAAGAAGAAGAAGAAGAGCAAGGAATATGATTCTGATGACAAGAAGAAGAAGAAATCCTCAAAGTCTTCTTCTAAGTCTTCTTCCAAGTCTTCATCACACAAGAAGAGCTCATCTGGCAAGGCTCGTGCCTTTGTTGGCAAGGAAATGGATTCAGAGGAGGAGTGCATCGAGGAGGCGGAGGTGGAGTTTGGAGAGGAGTCCGACCCTGGCGTTGCAAGTCTGGCTCTAGCCACAGCCTATGTTGCCAAGTCCATCTTCAACACTGAAGACAATGACTTCCACACCAACGCTGAAGCTGATGACGAAGACGATCCTACTCCCACTGCTTCATGGCACGTGGTGCCATGGTAAAATCACATGATGCTTACTTTCAAACATCAAGTGAAGATGACTCTGATTGTGAATCCAAACCCAGCTACAAAACTTGCTAAAATTGCAACTGAACAACAAAAGGCTATGGAACATACTCCAAAACTGTTAGACAAAAGCAATGACCTGTTGGACGCGGAAATGACACGTTCATAGTCCTTAGTTGAAGATATAAAAAATCTTCATGCTAAGTACCAAGAACTTGAAAGTCGTCATGAAACACTCTCAACCACTTATGAAAAGCTCTACTATGATTATATTCAAAGGAAGCAAGAGCTTGAGAAATTGAGAGTGGCTCATGAAGATCTTCAAAAAGAGAATGAGTCACTTCGCGCTCAACAGATCAGTCCCGCTCAGGAAGGATTTGAACCACCATATCTAAAATGCATTGAGCGTGATAACGCTACCTCTGTTGCTGAATGTTCCACTGCTGCTACTGTTTCATTGTCTTCACCTACTGATGTGGTTACTAATCCCTCTGCGGAGGATACCACTACTATTGCTGATGAAAATGCTAGGTTGAAGACATTGCTTGAAACAGGGATGTATAAAAGTCTGAAAGGACATCAGACACTCTGCGATGTCCTCAAAAAGCAGATTCTGAACCGAAACCCTAGGAAAGAGGGTGTTGGGTTCAAGAGGAAAATGAATGTTGATGGCTCCTACTGGAAGCCTGAGCAGTATCCCAAAACCAAATGGGTTGCTGCAAAGGAACCTTCAGTGGATCCATCCACCTTATCTGGCTTTACCTGTGCTAATCCTATTATCATTGATGAATCCTTTGATGCAAACTATAAGCTGTTCAAGAATTAGAATGGTGAAGTGTTTGCCAGGTATATTGGTACTAACTGCAAGAATGGACCACCTATGAAGAAGATCTGGGTACCTAAGCAGTGCATTGGGAATCTTCCTGTGAATGTAGTCATGACACCACCAAGGAAGAAGACAAACCCCAGACCTATGGCTTCATATGGCCCAAAGGCTTCATACAGATACATGACTCACCTGAGTCACCCTAACGCCAATGTTTTGCAGGGAAATCATACTCAGACTTATGAATATGAGTGTGTGTCTTCAAACCGCTATGTTCATAGAACTAAGAACTTTTCTGCTTATTCATATGAGTATCATTCATCTCCTGCAAGGCTATTTGCTAGGGCTCCAAAGCCAAAATTCTCAGATGCTGCACTTAGACTCATTGCTTCTAAGCCACCCCTGAAAATGTGGGTGGTGAAGAAGAATTAACTTTCTTTTGCAGAGAAAGGTCTCCAGCCTGCAATCAAAGGCGTTCGATGCTATTGCTGGGGACCTAAAACACATTATGGACGCATGATAAAATGTCTTACTATATATTTCACATCTGAATCGCTTACCAGTCATACTATGAGTCCTAACCTTGATCTAAGCTGTGACAATCCTTGTGTGTGTCAAATGCTTATGCTTCACAACACTCCTTGTGAAGCCTATCCTCCTAACTGCACTGTAGGGTATGTCACCAAAAGCTTCAGAATGGATTATGGACAGCGGATGCACAAATCATATGACTAGTGATCGAAGTCTTCTCATGGACTCAACCTTACGTCCATCTGACAAGAGTCACATCACATTTGCTGACACTGGTAAAAGCAAGGTATTGGGTCTAGGTAGAGTTGCAATCTCAAAGGATCAACACATGGATAAAGTGATGCTTGTTGAATCCCTTGGTTTCAACTTAATGTCTGTCTCAATGCTTTGTGACTTGAACATGATTGTGCTATTCGGAAAATATCGTTGCCTTGTACTAATGGAATCTGACAAGTCTTTAGTCTTTGAAGGGTATCGAAAAGATGATCTATACATGGTAGATTTCTCAGCAGGTCCACAGCTTGCCGTATGTCTTCTTGCAAAAGCTTCAGAATGCTGGCTCTGGCATCGGAGGCTGGGGCATGCTAGCATGAGGTACACACACTCATCAAGAAGAAGCATGTCATAGGCATCGAGGGGGTCAAATTCAAGAAGGATCTTCTGTGTGGTGCCTGCGAAGCTGGAAAGATGACTAGGGCAAAGCACCCCTCGAAGACAATCATGATGACATCTCAACCCTTCGAGCTAATACACATGGACTTATTTGGCCCTACTCACTACTCAACCCTCACAACAACTGCTTGTCTCTATGGCTTCGTCACTGTTGATGACTACTCAAGATACACATGGGTGCATATAATTCTCTACAAGACTGAAGTGCAAGATGTCTTCAGACGCTTCGCCAATCGAGCAATGAACAATTATGGCGTGAAGATCAAGCATATCAGAAGTGAAAATGGCACTGAATTCAAGAACACCGGACTTGATCTTTATCTGGATACAATGGGAATCACTCATGAGTTCTCTGCTCCATACACACCTCAGCAAAATGGCATCATTGAGCGCAAGAACAGAACCCTCATTGAGATGGCTCGAACAATGCTTGACGAATACAAGACACCAAGAAAGTTCTGGCCTGAAGCTATTGATACAACATGTCACATCATCAATCGTGTGTACATCCATAAGCTTCTGAACAAAACATCCTATGAGCTCCTTACTGGCAAGAAGCCAAATGTCAGCTACTTCAGAGTATTTGGAGCTAGGTGCTGGATCAAGGATCCCCATCACAAGTCAAAATTTGCACCTAAGGCTCATGAAGGCTTCATGCTTGGCTATGGAAAGGACTCGCACTCCTACAGAGTCTTCAACCTCTATCACTACAAAATCGTCGAAACTGTGGACGTGCGATTTGATGAAACAAATGGTTCACAAAGAGAACTCTGCAAGTACACTAGACGAAGCTCCGCCCAATGAATCTATCAAGCTGATGGGAACTGGTGAAAGCATGCCTTCAAGCACAACTCGAAGAGGAACTTATCATTTCGCACCTAACCAACTTTGAAGACAATGCTCGGATCAAGACAATCCTCCCAATGATGACAATGATCAGCAAGAGCAAAGTCTTCGTCCAGTTCATCCTCGAGTTGCAAATGAAGTTCAAATTGAGAAGATAATTGATAGCATCAATGCACCTGGTCCACTTACTCACTCAAGAGCAACACAGTTAGCAAATTTCTGTGGGCACTTTTCGTTTGTATCAATATCAGAACCCAAGAAAGTTGCTAAAGCCTTTATGGAACCAGAATGGATTCAAGCTATGCAAGAAGAACTTCAACAGTTCAAGCTGAACAATGTTTGGGAACTTGTCAAGCGACCTAACCCTCGCAAGCATAACATTATTGGAACAAAATGGATATATCGAAACAAGCAAGATGAGCATGGTCAAGTCGTCAGAAACAAAGCACGTCTTGTGGCTCAAGGATATACTCAAGTTGAAGGAATTGACTTCGATGAAACATTTGCTCTTGTTGCTAGGCTTGAAGCTATTCGCATACTGGTAGCCTATGCTAACCACCACAACATCTTGCTATATCAAATGGATGTGAAGAGTGCATTTCTCAACGGCAAAATTGAAGAAGTGTATGTCGCTCAACCACCTGGCTTTGAAGATCCAAAACATCTTGATATGGTGTACAAGCTAAACAAAGCACTCTATGGCCTCAAACAAGCACCCCGCGCTTCGTATGATACAATCAAAGACTTCTTGAAGAGCAAAGGCTTCAAACCTGGATCCCTCGATCCTACACTCTTCACGAAGACATATGATGGTGAACTGTTTGTGTGCCAAATATATGTGGATGACATTATCTTCGGCTGCACCAACCAGAAGTATAGTGATGAGTTTGGATACATGATGCAAGAGCAATATCAGATGTCCATGATGGGTGAGCTGAAATTCTTCCTCGGTCTTCAAATTAAATCGACAAAGGAATGGCATCTTCATATCTCAATAAAAATACCTCAAAGATTGTCTGAAGAAGTTTGGAATGGAAGATTGCAAAGGTTACACGACGCCAATGCCAGCCAAACACCATCTTGGTCCCGACGACAATGGTAAAGAGTTCGATCAAAAGGTATACCGCTCCATGATTGGTTCCTTACTTTATCTATGTGCATCTAGGCCAGATATTATGCTTAGTGTTTGCATGTGTGCTCGATTCCAAGCGGCACCAAAGGAATCGCATCACTTAGCGGTGAAGCGAATTCTTCGATATTTGGCTTACACCCCAACACTCGGATTATGGTATCCAAAGGGCTCAAAATTTGATTTGGTTGGATTCTCGGATGCTGATCCAAATGTCATCGGCCCCTTCTCCAACCTCGATGGCCTCATTACTTACATCTTGGTCCAAGGTGCCAAAGTGGATCATTCTGATAATGATGCTGACACTGATGAAGCCCCAGCTCCTCCTCCAAAGCCGCAGAATTTAAATAAGCCTAAGGCTTCAAGATCAGCTGCTCCTCCAAAAGCTTCACGTGGTTAATCGCCATCGCCTTGCACCTCGAAGGCAAGCAGTGCGATCGAAGATCAATCACGTATCTCCAAGAAGATGGAGAAGACAAAGAAAATCATCAAGCATACTGATCAAACATTGACTCCTGCTGCCATTCTGCGAGAAGAGCACATTGATCTGTCCAGCGATGAAGATCTTGCAGATGATGCCCTTGAGCAACTGATCAAGAGCAAGGAAGAAGCAGAGATCTTCAATAACTTGCCTCTTTTCGATGTGGCAATCATCCATAACTTCATTGATGAGTGGTTTGACACCCCAAATCTCAGCTTTGAAGATCTGCAGCTTCCCATTGGCCTCAGCATCTCCTTTAATGGCGCCATTGCTTTTGAGTTAGCTCTCGCTCAGCGCATCGTTGAACTGAAGCACAAGATTGATTATGAGAAAGCTCAGTTCAAGAAGCATGTGGCAAAGCTCAGCGTGCAATATGTAAGAAACTTCAAGACCATGCTGCACGAGCTTAAAGAAGCCTTTCTCAAGAAGCGCGAAGAAGCTCAGGGCTCTCGTGAGCGTATGAAGAGTCTAGCTGACAAATGTGTGCTAGCCTACAATGAGGCTAAGAAGTGCAAGTCTCTTGGTCGTCCTGGCATTGACCCCAGAATGGCTGCAAAGAAGAAGAAGCTATCTACTGCTCAATCTGCACCTTCAAGGCAGGAAGCACCTCGCATAATCTTCCCAAGCAGCATGACTGGCTCGAAGCCAAAGGTCATGTCAACCATTTCAGAACAGAAGAAGACGAGGGCTGCCGAGGCTGAAGCCAGAAAAAGGAAGAATACTGGAGCCTCTGATGTTGCTCCCTCCAAGAAGAAGCGCAAAACCAAGAAGAATCGGGCTGATCCCACAGAGCCCTTAGTTGTTGAACCTATCTCAGTGGTTCGCCCTGCATCTGAACACCAAGAACGATGAATGATAGTTCATGAGCCTGCTTCCACAGAGGCCCATGAAGCTGAAGATATTCCATCAGTTGAACCCATCGCTGCTGAAGACATTGGTCACCATGACAATGTTGAAGATGATGAAGTTCTTCCTCAGATGGAACACAACTTGGTATCATCGCCTGTTCTCACGAACAGCGAACTCATCAGCATTGGTCGTCCTCTGACGCCAATTGCTCAGGATGTATCATGGGCTGATCACCCACAGCAACAAGACTCCCCAAGTACTCCTCAACAACAACCACAAGTCACACCACCTGTGCAAGACAAAGAAGAAGACTTTGAGGCCCAGCCAACTCCATCTCCAAAGGCGTTGCCAGCATTCCGCAGGCTTTGCAAAGGACAAAGGCCTCAAGTCCCTCTTTCGAGCGTTCTAGAAGGAGAAGTGCATCACCAACCTGTTGCACGTCAAGTGTTTCCTGAAGCCACTCCAACTGTAAACGTCTCCGTGTCTGAAGCCCAAGCTGCTGAAGACAATCCGGCTGCATCAGCCGATGACAATCAAGAAGAAGTACGTGTCCCTACTCCCCCCAGTACTGCAGAAGTTGTTCCTGATGTGAACGTTCCAGTGCCCGACCCTCCAGCTCATCAAGTGGAGGTTGAAAATGTTGAGGCTGCCACCACCAACACAAATGATGCCAATGAAATAATCATGGCTGAAGTAAATGTGGAGCCTGCACCAACCAATGTGCCGAAGCCAATGCTGCACCTGCTCCTCAAGTGTCTGTTGTGCAGCCTGAAGCCTCAGCTGATGCCACTGCTCCTATTCCGCCACCAAGGCCCTATACAATTGAGCAAGCATACAATCATGATCAGCTAATCACTGTCCGATGGCCCGTTCTGGTTCCTCCGCCTACTGCCTCTGGTCCTCAGTTTGATTATCATGTTGAGCATAGGCCTCAGGTCCAGAAACCAAAGCCAAGACTGCCAAGGTTCCCAGGCACTGCAAACTCTACAGGGCCCTTCAATGCAAATGGCTTCAAAAGCCACAACACCTTCTTTGACAGCGCCAAGAACCCCTACTCAAAGCCAAGAATATCATCTGATCGTTTACGAGCTATCGGCAATGAAGCTATTACTCCTGCGTTCAGTATGATCAAGGGCGATTTTCCTCATATCGCCGACATGAAGCCATTCTTTGGACTGCCATGCTTAGAAGAAGCACTTGATCTTTTCGTGATGCAGGTCTGCTCAGCTTTGTGACAGACAAAGAACATTGGAATGAGGAACTCTTGCTTCAATTCTATGCTACCCTCCACATTCGCGGCTACAACATGGATATAAAAACATGGGTTCTCGAGTGGATGACCGGAAATGTTCATCATGAAGCCAAAGCTTTTGACGTCATTAAGCTTACAGGCCTACCCACTCCTGGAGAGCTGTATGAACCTGATTGTCAACTCCACCGCAATGCACTGGAGAGCATCTTCCATTAGACAGAGCCCAACATGAGCCAGATGTTAAGCATGATGAAGCCTCTGCCATCTGACACTGAATACCCGAAGGAATTCTTCGTTGATGACCTAGAGTATCTGCCTCGCACAATATATCACATCATCAGGCGAACTCTATGGCCTATCAAGGGGCATTCATCAGCGGCCAAACTTGAAGGAGCCATGAAGACATTGGTCTTTTACATCCTCAATGGCATCAGCTTCAATTGACAAGAATTCTTCATCCGGCAATTGGCTGCGTCTGGATCTGACCTTTTTGGCCTGAAATTCTATGCTCCATGGGTCATGCGCCTCATCAAGCTACACTCCTCTGTCAACTATCAACCCTCTGCTCGAATCATCTGATCTTTCTACCGGAGGTTGATATGTCAGTTGAAGCCATATACACTGAGCCTGCCAAGAAGCCTCTTTGTCTTCAAAATGTTGAGCACCAAAGCTTCACTCAACCCATAGAAGGAGTCCAAGCAGTAACACGAATCTATCCAATGGCTGGGAACACTCGCCTGCCTCATCGTGCGCAAGCTGAAGCTACTGAAAGCACCATTGCCCAAAGGCCTAAGAAGCGCTCTCGGGTTCTAAATGACCGAGAACTTCTTGTGGCACTTCATCAGAAACAAGATAAGCATCACTTTTGGCTCAAGAGACAGATGCAAAGCCTCTTGGTGGACGTCAATCTCATTCGAAATCTTGCCACCAAGAATGCTTTTGTCACTCACGAAACCTGTCAGGGATCATGGAAGAGTTTGACCCTGCTCAGTGCTGAAGCAGATCTTCAAGATGATGGCTTCACTGAAAGATTCAAGTTTGACTCCACTCCTCCCCGGAATGCTGTCCTACGACGAACTCCATCCCTTGAAGACTGTGACTATTCTTCCTCCGCGGCAACTGTGAATGCCAGAGTGATCGATGATGAAGACGATGCTACTTCACCGCCCCCTACTTCTGCACACATTGACACTGCACCAAATACGTCTGCACCGCTAAACAACAACGGCAACCCTGCTGCTTCACCTACTCATGAGGACGAGTAGATGCTCTATGTCTTCAAACCTTTTTGGTCCTTACTAACAAAAGGGAGAGAAGTATATGAGTTTGATAGTCTTCAAGCGGGTTCATATGGGCGGTTGCTTTATATTTTGCCTCGTGCTTACAACTCTCGCTTTTGATACATTTGGTTCTTTGAGTTGTAAAACTTAAACTCGATGGTCGTCTGCTACTTATTTGCTTTGCTGTGATGCGATGATAAATTCCGCATGTGCGATGATAACTTCCGCACTTAGATCATTCTGCAGACGTCCATTTTTCATTATGCATGTCATTCTATTTGCTATATCATTTCATGCATGATGAATTATCTCCATAAGTTGAAGTGGATCTCCACAAGTACAACCTGCCATGTGCATTTGCATTCCAAAAGCAAATTACTTATATGCACATCTTCAGGGGGAGCCCTTGCTACTTATGAAGACAATACCCTATCCTTTACAATTTCACATACTTTATCCCCGTTGAAAACTTCAACCAGTTTGTCATCAATCACCAAAAAGGGGGAGATTGTAAGTGCATCTAGTGCCACCCCTAGTTGGTTTTGGAGTATTGTCGACAAAGTTGGTTGTGGGACTAATGCGTTTGTGAGAATTGCAGGATAACACAGGTAGTGTCCCTCATTGATTCGGTTTACCTACCGGAGATGACCCCTAAAAATGTATGAAGACATTGAAGACAATGGTGGAATGTGAAGATATTCATATTGAAGACTATGACATGACAAGACATTAAGTGAAGACTATGGAGCGTGAAGACTGTGTCGTCTCGTTGTTTCCTTTTTCTTCTTTGTTGAGTCATAGGAACCACCGTACTATTAAGTGGGGTCCAAGTGAACAAAGTCAGAATGACTGAAGTGATGCTCAACCCAAATCCTATGTCTTCGAGTGAAGACACTGAGAGCAAATCTTATCCAGAGCTGGATGAGTCAGCTTTGCTTGTAGCCCAAGTAAAGTTGTCGTGTGTGTTTGAAATCTGACCGTTGGAACACGTGTCAGTTCCTTAGTGACCCAGGGTCATTTCGGACATATCAGGTCGGGTTGCCTTGTGGCTATAAATAGCCCACCCCCTACACCATAAATTGGTGGCTGCTCAGAGTTAGTGCACGGCTTTTGTCGTTTGAGAGCAACCCACCTCGAAGCCTTTGAGAGAGAAATCCTTGCGAGGACAAAGCCCAAACACCCAGAGCCAAAGAGTGTTAGGCATCACTGAAGTCTTTCTGTCTATGTGACCTGAAGACTTATTACACTTGAGGACTGTGAATCCTCCAGCCGGTTAGGCGTCGCGTTCTGAGCATCCAAGAGTCATTGTGGATTGCCGGTGAACGAAGTTTGTGAAGGTTTGGAAGTCTACCTTGAAGACTTACCAGAGTGATTGGGCGAGGACTGTGTGTCCTTAGCTCAATGGGAATAAGGTGAAGACACGGTCTTCTGAGTTGAATCTCGTCTCCCTAACGGACGCACAGTTGTCACACAAGAATGGATCAGTCCAACAAATCCCGTGTCTTCAACAAGTGACTGGTTCTATCCTTTCCTTTCCTTTACTTAGAGTTTGTCTTCGTGAAGTCATTGCTTATCTATCGTACTTGTTTTACTTCATTGCTTGACTACTATCGTTGATTGGCTTCATACTATCTTCCATCCTGATCCTTACTACTTAGTTGCTATTAGTCCTATACTTTCACACCATTGCATACTTGACTATGTTTTGCTTATTGTAGTTTATCTTCCGCTGCATATCAATTAGGTCATTTCTATTGTTTGTCTTCAAAACTTCCATGTTTTGAATACTTTCATAAAAATCGCCTATTCACCCCCCCTCTAGTCGATAACTAGCACTTTCACATACGACAACACCAATAATAAAACATGCAACTCAAACCAATCATAGCAATTCATCAATCACCTATAGGATAATGAAAATCTACTCAGACATCATAGGATGGCAACACATCATTGGATAATAATATGAAGCATAAATCACCATGTTCAAGTAGAGGGTACAACGGGTTGCGAGAGAGTGGACCGCTGAATATAGATGGGGGAAGGTGATGGAGATGTTGGTGAAGATGGCAGAGGTATTGGTGAAGATCACGGTGATGATGATGGCCCCGGCAGCGCTCTGGCGCCACCGAAAGCCAGGGGGAGAGAACCCCCCTTCTTCTTCTTCTTCTTCTTCTTCCTTGACCTTCTACCTCCATGGGAGAAGGCTTTCCCCTCTGGTCCTTGGCTCCCATGGCGTGGGAGGGGCGAGAGCCCCTCCGTGATTGGGTCTGTCTCTTTGTTTCCCTCTGTTTCTGCGCTCTGGGATTCTGCCCTGGCACCGTTTCTTTTATATCCGGAGATCCATAACTCCGATTGGATTGAAACCTTCGCCCAGATCTTTTTCCAAAAATTAGCTTTCTTGCGGCCAAAGAAGGGCATCAACCGCCTTACGAGGTTGTAACACCCCAGATGTATCTTTCCATATTTGTAACTCCAACTCTTGCCATTTTCGGATATGTGATATGATTTTTCCCTCCGTGGTTGGGTTTTGTTTTCATTTTGCATTTTGTTCATGTCATGCATCTCATATCATGTCATCATGTGCATCTCATTTGCATACGTGTTCGTCTCATGATTCCGAGCATATTCCCCGTTGTCCGTTTTGCAATCCGGCACTCCTATGTTCCCCGGCGTCCCCTCTTGTTATTTTTCCGTGTGCGGGTGTTGAACATTCTCGGAATGGACCGAGCCTTGTCAAGTGGCCCTGGTATAGCACCGGTAGACCACCTGTCAAGTTTCGGGTCATTTGGAGTTCGTTTGGTACTCAACAGTTAACGCACCTCGCAAAGGCCTCTTTTAAGTTGCAGCCCAACACCCTCCAAAACAGCCCTATAACCCATCTAACTCCCTCCATGCCCTCGGTCGTTCGATCACGATCGTGTGGAAAACTACACCCCATTTGGACTCTCCTAGCTCCCTCTATGCCTATAAATAGACCCTCCACAAAATCCAGGCAAACCCTAGCCCTCTTTCCTCCGCTTACGGACACGTCCGCCCGGCGCCGGACACGTCCGCGCCGCCGCCACCGGCGAACCAGGACGCGACACGTGGGCAGCCAGCGCCGCCACCCGCCGCCCGGCGCGCGAACCATGAGGCCCAGCCCAGCCCACCCGCCGCCGCGCCCGCGCGCGCCTCCGCCGCGCCATGGTCCCGCCCGCCGCCGCGCCAGCGGCTTGCCGCCGCCGCCGCCCGCCGCCGCCGCCGCCTCGGCGCCGCGCCCTGCCGCCCGCCGCCGCCGCCGCCTCGGCCGCGCCCTTGCCATTGCTGCTTGCCACGCCGCGCCGCTGCCGCCGGACTTCGCCGTCCCGGCCCCGCCGCCCGCCCGCCGCCGCGCGCCGCCGGCGCGCGCCCGCCGACCGCCTCCGCCCGACTCCGCCCAGCGATCACCAGCAGCGACCTCGAAGATCGGCGAGATCCGATCTCAGAACTCCTAGGTTGACTTTTCCCTCTTCCCGAAATCCACTAAGTCATTATTCTGTGGTAAATTCGTGCAGTTTTCAACGCATCACATCTCCGCAACCGTGGCTCCGTTTTGGGCGTATAATATGTCAAAATGTTCGTCTCGAAGAGTACATAATTTCATTCCATTGCATCATTTGCATTTGAGCTCATCTTGGTGCCCGAAATGCTGTCGGAAGATAGCTTCAGATCGTTAGTTTCAGGATTTTATCAGTTCGAGCTATTTTGTCATTTTTGCCATGAATTATGTGTGCACCCTATGAATTTGAGTCCTACATGTGAGTTGAACATTGCCATGCCATCTTTCCAAGGGTATTTTCCATGTATTTTTGTGAGCTATGTGTTGACTAGAACAAGCATGCAAAGTAGGGATGATGTTATTCCTGATTTCAGGAACTTAGTGATTTCACTAAGTCTTGTCCTGATGTTAATTTTATGCCATATGTTCATGTTGTTTCAGAGAGATCTATGCCCTTTTTGAGCATGATCAGTAAGTGTGTTTTGAACATATGGTTGTGCTCTATCCATCCATGCCTTTGGTGGTATTTATGGAGTAGTCTAGCATGTCATTTTCGTGCTCTACTTTTGCTTGAAATTGTTCCCTGGCAGACTGTTTGCATTAGATTCAATTTTCACGAGGTCGGTGTAGTTGATCCAGGTATGCTATGATGTTGTTCTTGCCATGTATAGCTCCTATGCCATGTCTTCTTTATGGGTGTATGCTTAGTTTATCATGAGGTGCTCTGTAGTGAGTGCATCGAGCTCACGAACATGCCATGTCGAATCTGTTTTTGCCATGTCCTGATATTTTACTAAGTCTGAAATCTGTTATAAAAACTTGCAATGTTTACATGGGTGCCATCATTTCTTAGGGTCCTTTTTGGCTTATGGTCAGTAAGGGACTATTGAAATAGGCTTTGAGTAGAATCATGTCATGCCTTGCTTTGCTATTATAAGTTCCTGTAACATGTTGTTTGCTTGCTCTAAACATGCCTTCCTGATGTTAATTCCTGCCATGTTAGTATTTTCACTAAGTCTGTGAACCTGATATTTTGAGCACTTTCTCCATGCTTGTTTGAACATGTTATGATGTGATTTAGCCGTAGCTCAGTGCTCCTCTATTGTTAAGCATCTCCTGTAGTTTGTTGCCATGTGCTTTGTTTTTATGTTGGGGTGCTGTAGCATAGTTTCGTGTTGCGTGCTAAGTAGCATCGGGCTGTTAAACGCAGATTTGCGTCATTCTTGTTTTGCTTGTCATTTGCAAACCGTGCATCCGTTTCCGGTGATCTTTATATCGATTTCAACCGAAATCATCTCATCTTTCCAGTGGCATACTTGGTTTGCCAAGTTGATGCCAGTTCATCATTTTCCTTCCGAGCATACATATGCATAGCATGTCACATCTCGCATCGCATGTCATGTTTTGCATCATATTGCTTTGCATTGTTCCTTGTTTGATTGTGGTTCCGTTGCTTGTGTTCTTGCTTTGGGTAGAGCCGGAGACGAGTACGTGAACGAGGAGCCTGTTGAGAACGCCACGAGGATCCAGCCTTCGACAACTCTGAGAACCTTACAGGCAAGATGACCATACCTTCGAAATCACTTCTATCTTTGCTTGCTAGATGCTCGCTCTTTTGCTATGCCTATGCTGCGATACCTACTACTTGCTATATCATGCCACCCATATTGCCATGTCAACCTCTAACCACCCATGTCCTAGCAAACCGTTGTTTGGCTATGTTACCGCTTTGCTCAGCCCCTCTTATAGCGTTGCTAGTTGCAGGTGAAGATGAAGTTTGTTCCTTGTTGGAACACGGACTTATTTTGGGATATCACAATATCTATTGTTTTAATTAATGCACCTATATACTTGGTAAAGGGTGGAAGGCTCGGCCTTATGCCCGGTGTTTTGTTCCACTCTTGCCACCCTAGTTTCCGTCATACCGGTGTTATGTTCCTTGATTTTGCGTTCCTTACACGGTCGGGTGATTTATGGGACCCCCTTGACAGTTCGCTTTGAATAAAACTCCTCCAGCAAGGCCCAACATTGGTTTTACCATTTGCCACCTATACCCTTTTTCCCTTGGGTTTTCGCGAGCCCGAGGGTCATCTTTATTTTAACCCCCGGCCAATGCTCCTCGAGTGTTGGTCCAAACTAGAACCCTTGCGGCGCCCCCTCAAGGAAACTTGAGGTCTGGTTTTAGTTGTACGGATTGCTCATCCGTTGTGCCACGAGAGCGAGATATGTGCAGCTCCTATCGGGATTTGTCGGCACGATCGGGTGGTCTTGCTGGTTTAGTTTTACCATTGTCGAAATGTCTTGATGTACCGGGATACCGAGTCGATCGGTGTGTCTTGGGTGAAGGTTTATTCCTTCGATGACCGTGAGAGCTTGTGATGGGCTAAGTTGGGACACCCTGCAGGTATTATCTTTCAAAGCCGTGCCCGCGGTTATGAGGCAGATGGGAATTTGTTAATGTCGGTTGTAGAAAACCGAAGTTGACCTTAATTAAAATACATCAACCGTGTATGTAACCGTGATGGTCTCTTCTCGTGAGTCCGGAAGTGAACACGTGTTGGAGTTATGTTTGGCGTAAGTAGTCGGGATCACTTCTTGATCGCTAATTGCTTCACGACCGCGCCTTGCTTCTCTTCTCGCTCTCTCTTGCGATGTAGCCACCATATATGCTAAGTCGCTTGCAGCAGCTCCTCCTTTTGACACCAGCCTTCCCTTAAGCTTAAATAGTCTTGATCTCATGGTGTGAGATTCTTTGAGTCCCTGTGGCTCATGATTCTACCAAAACAGATCACGGTACCGGTGATGCCGGTAGCAGATGGCGAACCGAGCTAAAGTGGGAATATGATGAGGCCCTTGGTCGATACTATGTTTCCTTTCCGGACGATTAGTAGTGGAGCCCAGTTGGGGCGATCGGGGATCTGTGTCGCATGTGGGGTTGTTCTTCTTTTATTTAGGTTCCGTAGCCGGACCTTGATTGTATCTGGATGATGTAATGCTTTATTCATGTAATTGTGTGAAGTGGCGACTGTAAGCCAACTATGTACCTTTTCCCTTATGTATTACATGGATTGTGCGAAGATTACCTCACTTGCGACATTGCTTTCAATGCGGTTATGCCTCTAAGTCGTGCTTCGACACGTGGGAGCTATAGCCGCATCGAGGGCGCTACAAGTTGGTAATCGAGCCATCCCCGACCTTAGGAGCCCCCACCGCTTGATCGCTTTTAGTGGCGAGTTGTGTCTAGAAAAATGTTTTGAGTCATTTAGGATTATATATATCGGAGAGTTTAGGAATTCTTTTACTCCCAGTCCTTCGACCTTACGGTGAGGTATCTGACGAGAGTTTTGACTCTTCTCTTCTCAAATTTCACTAAAATTTTTTTTAGGATCACGCGGGTATCTTGGGATCGTTCGATATTCTTATGATGACAACATTGTCTTGGTTGCCTCGACATTTAGGGGTTGTGGCGGTGTCCCGGGAGTTGAGCTCCGAGGTGTTGTCGTCATAATTTTATCGTTGCGATTCGAATACTGAGTTTATGACGCCGACATCGAAAATCTCTTTTATGCATCGGTTGGTGAGATAACCCGCTAACCCAAGATCTTGTGGTGAGTACGGAGTATTGCCATGACTCGTATAACGGATGCTTTTGAAGGTTGAGGTACACGATTTCGAAGGTTTCTTGGTTATGTGTTGAAGGATGGATACAACTGGATGTAGGGATTGTTAGCTTGGGTGAGATATATATATTGCTCCTGTATCCCCAACACTGATTGCATAACCGAAAGTTTCGGAGTTTATAGGTGGGATTCAAGTAGCTCTAGCTTTTCTTCCGCAGATATTTGGTTTGTGATTGGGTAATCCTTACCACATATTTGTTCCATTCATACCTTGTTTTTATTTTCATTCATCAATCTCTTATCAAGTGGCTTCTCACCTTAATGGACGTGATGTTTACTTTGGAATTCATTCGTTCATCCCTGTTCGATTGTTTATTGTGAAGACTATATGTTGCAATTTCTATCCGTTGATTCAACTTGTCTATCTGTCTATCAAGATGCTAACGGATGTCACCCTCTTCAGATGGCTCCGCCACGCCGTCGAATCCGAAGCAGTGAAGGGAGTCAGCGAACCCTCCACCTCCACCTCCGCCTCCGGAGGCATGGCAAACTTTGATGGCAACCACTAACGCCAACGCCGGTTGTTGATCCGGTGATGCAAGAGCGTAACCAAGGCCAAGGCCAAGGAATCAAGGTCAAGGCAGTTCTATCATCACCACGATTTCCTACACTCAACCAGTTCCTTGCCAACCAGCCAAAGTCTTTCACCATCGTGTGCGAGGCCACGACGCCGACGATTGGCTCGTGGATATCAACAAGCACTTGAATGCAGCAATGTCGGACACGAGGACTACGTCAAGTTCGCGTCTTTTCAGCTCAAGGATCGAGCAGCTGATTGGTTCCAGCAATACAAGGATTCTAGAGGTGGTCGGTGATTACTTGGACTGATTTACGCCGGGACTTTAAAGCTCACCACATTCCTTCGGTGTTGTTGAGAGCAAGCGTGAGGAGTTCCGCAATCTCAAGCAAGGAAATATGTCGATGTCTGAATACAACATACTGATTTGAAACTTGCTCGTTTTGCTAAACAAGGCGTTCTGATGAGAAAAGTATGATCTATCGGTTCAGAGGTGGCCTTGAGAGGATCTGCAGTTATCTCTTGTTCTTTATGAGCCTACTCGGTTTGATCAATTCTATAATATGGCACTCAAGCTAGAAGGTGCTCGGCTCAAGTGTGAGGCTTCAAAGAAGAGAATCGGGGATGCGATTCGGTCTTCGTCTTCCTCTCAAGTGGCGACAAAGCAGCAAAAGTTCTACCTTCCTCCTCCTCCGTTCCGTCGGCCTTATCGGCAGAAGAACTCGGTGGTCATGGATCTTCCCACCCACCCAACCCAAGCTACGAGAACAAGTCTCAGCCTCAAGCTCCAAGGTCAAATGCTCCTTATCACCGTCCGCTCTCAGAGGTGACTTGCAACAAGTGCCAGCAGAAGGTCACTATGCGAACAAATGCCATAACCAAAGGCGCCTTCCTCCTCCTCCCCGTGAGGTCTTCAAGCAATGCGGTGGTCAAGCATAATCCAAGCATGCAAAGGTGAATATGATGAATGCAGCAAGCAGAGGATTCTTCGATGTGATAATGGGTAATCTTCCGATTAATGATATTCTGCAAAAGTCTTATTTGATCTTGGTGCATCGCATTCTTTCATTTCAAGACCTTTTGTGGCTATGCATGATTTGGTTACTCAAGTATTGCCGAGTCCTTACTCTATTGTTTCCCGGCTCGGCAAATGACTTCTCGAGCATTGGTTCGGATGTTTCTATCAAGATGGGCGACTATAGTTTTCTGTCTTCTCCAATTGTTCTTGGTGACTCGGATATTGATCTAATACTTGGGATGGGTGGCTTTCTAAACACAAGGCTCAGCTTGATTGTGCTGCCGAGCAGATTCAATTGACACACCCTTCCGAGGATGTTATCATCTATGCCGCTTCGTGATGAAACCATTGGTTGTTTTCTCTCAATGAGAAGGGCGAATTGGATGCTATCTCTCAAATTCCAGTCGTTTGTGAGTACCAAGATGTCTTTCCAGAAGAGCTTCCGGGTATGCCTCCTCATCGGCCGGTCGAATTCGTTATTGATCTTGAGCCTGGCACTGAACCCGTTTGCAAGCGTCCTTACAAGCTTGGACCCAAGGAGCTGAAAGAATTGAAGAAGCAGCTCGATGAACAAGAGCGTCTGGGTTTGATCAGACCGAGTTCATCTCCATGGGGATGTGGAGTTCTTTTTGTCCAGAAGAAGGATGGCACGGACCGACTTTGTGTTGATTACCGTCCATTGAATAAGAAGACAATCAAGAACAAGTATCCACTTCCCAACATCAATGAGCTATTCGAGCAACTCAAAGGTGCTAAAGTATTCTCCAAGCTTGACCTCCGTATGGGTTATCATCAGATTCACATTCGTGAACAAGATATTCCCAAGACAAGATTCGAACAAGCTTTGGTTCTTATGAATATCTTGTCATGTCTTTCGCCTTGTCAATGCTCCTCCAACTTTCTCTCGCATGATGAACTTTATCTTCAACCCTACACAAATGAATTCGTCTTGGTGTATCTCGATGATATTTTGGTCTTCTCCAAGAACAAGCAGGATCATGCCAAACATTTGCGATTGGTGCTCGACAAGCTCGAGAGAGCATCAATTCTATCTAAGTTTTCCAAATGTGAGTTCGGCTTGATGAAGTTCTTTATCTTGGTCATATCATCTCAGCCAAGGGCATCGCTGTTAATCCCGAGAAGGTGTCTTCAATTGTGAATTGGGAACCTCCTCAGAATGTCAAGCAGCTCCGCAGTTTTCTCGGTCTTGCAAGCTATTGTCGAAGATTCGTTGAGAACTTCTCCAAGATTGCAAAGCCTCTTTCCAACCTCCTCCAGAAGCATGTCAAGTATGTCCGGGACTTTGAGTGTGATGTCGCTTTCAACACCCTCAAAGAGAAGCTAGTTACAGCTCCTGTCTTGACTCCTCCTGATGAATCCAAGCCATTCGAAGTTTTCTGTGATGCTTCCTTGCAAGGTCTCGGTGCTGTGTTAATGCAAGAGAAGAAGGTTGTGGCCTATACATCTCGTCAGTTGAAGCCCAACGAAAAGAACTACCCCACTCACGATCTTGAGTTGGCGGCAGTTGTCCATGCATTGATAACATGGAGACATCTCTTGTTGGGAAGGAAAGTGGACATTTTCACCGATCACAAGAGTCTCAAGTATATCTTCACTCAACCAAACCTCAACCTCGTGCAAACTCGATGGGTCGAAATGATTCAAGAGTACAATCCAAGTATTGAATATACTCACGGCAAGGCGAATGTGATTGCAGATGCTCGAAAGCAGAAAGGCTTATTGCAACACTTAATTCTCAAGCCCTACCAACCGGATCTTTGTGAAGCTTTCGCAAGCTGAATCTTCAAGTTGTTCCTCAAGGATTTCTTGCCAACCTCATAGTCTCTCCTACTTTGGAAGATCAAATTCGTGAGGCTCAACTTCGGATACCATGGTGAAGAAGGTGAAACGTGGTATTGACAAGGGCATTTCAAATACAAGTGCTATCGCTTGGATGACAAAGACACTCTTTTCTTTGAGGATCGTATTGTGGTTCCTAAAGGCGATCTGAGAAAAGTCATCATGAATGAGGCACACAATTCCCTCCTATCCATTCATCCTGGAAGTACGAAGATGTACCATGACCTCAAGCAGTCGTTTTGGTGGACTCGAATGAAGCGAGAAATTGCTAAATTCGTGAATGAGTGTGATGTCTGCAGAAGGGTGAAAGCAGAACACCAAAGACCAGCTGGTCTCCTCCAACCTCTTGCTATTCCAGAGTGGAAGTTTGATCATATCGAGATGGACTTCGTGACTGGTTTTCCTAAGTCCAAGCGTGGAAATGATGCTATCTTCGTTGTCATTGACAAGCTTACTAAAGTGGCTCATTTTCTTCTGTCAAAGAATCTATCACAGCAGCTCGGTGGCAGAGCTATACACCTCGAATTGTCTCCTTGCATGGTATTCCACAATTGATCTCTTGAGACCGTGGAAGCATCTTCACTTCTAAGTTCGGGACTCTTTTCGAAGGCCATGGGCACCAACATCCGTTTCAAAGACAGCTTTTCATCCTCAAACAAGTGGCCAAGTCGAGCGAGTCAATCAAATCCTTGAAGATATGCTCGGGGCTTGTGTCATTTCTTTTGGCATGAAGTGGGAAGAGTATCTCCCATATGCCGAAGTTCTCTTACAACAACAGCTTCCAAGCAAGTTGGGCAAGGCCCCATTCGAAATTTATATGGCGAAAGTGCCGTACTCCTCTCAATTGGTCCGAGATGTGAACGCCAACTTCTTGGCAACGACTTGATCACGAAGTCAAGAAATGTGCAAAGTCATTCGTGAGAATCTTAAAGCCGCGCAATCGCGCCAGAAGGGCTATTATGATGACAAGCACCGTGATGTGGCTTTTGAAATTGGAGACCATGTCTACCTCCGCGTCTCTCCAATGAAAGGCACTCGTCGTTTCGGTATCAAAGGGAAGCTTGCCCCTAGATACGTGGGTCCTTTCAAGATCATTGGCAAAAGAGGCGATCTCGCCTATCAACTTGAGCTTCCACCCAACTTTGCAAACGTGCACGATGTGTTTCACGTGTCACAGCTCATAAGTGCTTCAAGGTTCTGAGCGCACTATCAACTTTGAAGAAATTGACCTCCAAGAAGATCTCTCTTATCATGAGCACCCCGTTGCTATTCTTGAAGAAACCGAGCGCAAGACTCGCAACAAGTCAATCAAATTCCTAAAAGTGAAGTGGTCACACCATTCCGACCGAGAAGCCACACGGGGCGCGAGGATCACCTCCGTTCGAATATCCGGAGTTCTTTCAGTCCTAGATCTCGGACGAGATCCTCTTGTAGTGGTGGAGTGTTGTAACACCCGGATGTATCTTTCCATATTTGTAACTCCAACTCTTGCCATTTTCGGATATGTGATATGATTTTCCCTCCGTGGTTGGGTTTTGTTTTCATTTTGCATTTTGTTCATGTCATGCATCTCATATCATGTCATCATGTGCATCTCATTTGCATACGTGTTCGTCTCATGATTCCGAGCATATTCCCGTTGTCCGCTTTTGCAATCCGCACTCCTATGTTCCCGGCGTCCCCTCTTGTTATTTTTCCGTGTGCGGGTGTTGAACATTCTCGAATGGACCGAGCCTTGTCAAGTGGCCTGGTATAGCACCGTAGACCACCTGTCAAGTTTCGGGTCATTTGGAGTTCGATTGGTACTCCAACGGTTAACCGCACCCTCGCAAAGGCCTCTTTTAAGTTGCAGCCCAACACCCCTCCAAAACAGCCCTATAACCCATCTAACTCCCCTCCATGCCCTCGGTCGTTCGATCACGATCGTGTGGGCGAAAACTACACCCCATTTGGACTCTCCTAGCTCCCTCTATGCCTATAAATAGACCCTCCCCCGAAAATCCCGGGCAAACCCTAGCCCCTCTTCCTCCGCGCGCCGGACACGTCCGCCCGGCGCCGGACACGTCCGCGCCGCCGCCACCGGCGAACCAGGACGCGACACGTGGGCAGCCAGCGCCGCCGCCCGCCGCCCGGCCAGACCCGACATGAGGCCAGCCCGCCTCACGCCCGCGCCGCGCGCCGCCGCCGCGCCAGCGCCCGCGCCGCCGCCCGGCCGCCATGCCCGCCGCCCGCCCGCCCGCCGCCGCCGCCTCGGCGCCGCCCCGCTGCATGCCCCGCCGCCGCTGCGCCGCCTTGCCGCGCCTGCCGCCGCCTGCCGCCATGCCGCTCTGCCGCCGGCCACCTTCGCCGGCCCGCGCCCGCCCGCCGCCGCCGCCGCCGCGCCGCCGCGCGCCGACCGCCTCCGCCCGACTCCGCCCAGCGATCACCAGCCGGCGACCTCGAAGATCCGGCGAGATCCGATCTCAGGAACTCCTAGGTTGACTTTTCCCTCTTCCCGAAATCCACTAAGTCATTATTCTGTGGTAAATTCGTGCAGTTTTCAACGCATCACATCTCCGCAACCGTGGCTCCGTTTTGGGCGTATAATATGTCAAAATGTTCGACTCGAAGAGTACATCATTTCATTTCATTGCATCATTTGCATTTGAGCTCATCTTGGTGCCCGAAATGCTGTCGGAAGATAGCTTCAGATCGTTAGTTTCAGGATTTTATCAGTTCGAGCTATTTTGTCATTTTTGCCATGAATTATGTGTGCACCCTATGAATTTGAGTCCTACATGTGAGTTGAACATTGCCATGCCATCTTTCCAAGGGTATTTTCCATGTATTTTTGTGAGCTATGTGTTGACTAGAACAAGCATGCAAAGTAGGGATGATGTTATTCCTGATTTCAGGAACTTAGTGATTTCACTAAGTCTTGTCCTGATGTTAATTTTATGCCATATGTTCATGTTGTTTCAGAGAGATCTATGCCCTTTTTGAGCATGATCAGTAAGTGTGTTTTGAACATATGGTTGTGCTCTATCCATCCATGCCTTTGGTGGTATTTATGGAGTAGTCTAGCATGTCATTTTCGTGCTCTACTTTTGCTTGAAATTGTTCCCTGGCAGACTGTTTGCATTAGATTCAATTTTCACGAGGTCGGTGTAGTTGATCCGGTATGCTATGATGTTGTTCTTGCCATGTATAGCTCCTATGCCATGTCTTCTTTATGGGTGTATGCTTAGTTTATCATGAGGTGCTCTGTAGTGAGTGCATCGAGCTCACGAACATGCCATGTCGAATCTGTTTTTGCCATGTCCTGATATTTTACTAAGTCTGAAATCTGTTATAAAAACTTGCAATGTTTACATGGGTGCCATCATTTCTTAGGGTCCTTTTGGCTTATGGTCAGTAAGGGACTATTGAAATAGGCTTTGAGTAGAATCATGTCATGCCTTGCTTTGCTATTATAAGTTCCTGTAACATGTTGTTTGCTTGCTCTAAACATGCCTTCCTGATGTTAATTCCTGCCATGTTAGTATTTTCACTAAGTCTGTGAACCTGATATTTTGAGCACTTTCTCCATGCTTGTTTGAACATGTTATGATGTGATTTAGCCGTAGCTCAGTGCTCCTCTATTGTTAAGCATCTCCTGTAGTTTGTTGCCATGTGCTTTGTTTTTATGTTGGGGTGCTGTAGCATAGTTTCGTGTTGCGTGCTAAGTAGCATCGGGCTGTTAAACGCAGATTTGCGTCATTCTTGTTTTGCTTGTCATTTGCAAACCGTGCATCCGTTTCCGGTGATCTTTATATCGATTTCAACCGAAATCATCTCATCTTTCCAGTGGCATACTTGGTTTGCCAAGTTGATGCCCGGTTCATCATTTTCCTTCCGGAGCATACATATGCATAGCATGTCACATCTCGCATCGCATGTCATGTTTTGCATCATATTGCTTGTGCATTGTTCCTTGTTTGATTGTGGTTCCGTTGCTTGTGTTCTTGCTTTGGGTAGAGCCGGAGACGAGTGCGTGAACGAGGAGCCTGTTGAGAACGCCTACGAGGATCCAGCCTTCGACAACTCTGAGAACCTTACAGGCAAGATGACCATACCTTCGAAATCACTTCTATCTTTGCTTGCTAGATGCTCGCTCTTTTGCTATGCCTATGCTGCGATACCTACCACTTGCTATATCATGCCACCCATATTGCCATGTCAACCTCTAACCACCCATGTCCTAGCAAACCGTTGTTTGGCTATGTTACCGCTTTGCTCGGCCCTCTTATAGCGTTGCTAGTTGCAGGTGAAGATGAAGTTTGTTCCTTGTTGGAACACGGACTTATTTTGGGATATCACAATATCTATTGTTTTAATTAATGCACCTATATACTTGGTAAAGGGTGGAAGGCTCGGCCTTATGCCCGGTGTTTTGTTCCACTCTTGCCACCCTAGTTTCCGTCATACCGGTGTTATGTTCCTTGATTTTGCGTTCCTTACACGGTCGGGTGATTTATGGGACCCCCTTGACAGTTCGCTTTGAATAAAACTCCTCCAGCAAGGCCCAACATTGGTTTTACCATTTGCCACCTATACCCTTTTTCCCTTGGGTTTTCGCGAGCCCGAGGGTCATCTTTATTTTAACCCCCCCGGGCCAATGCTCCTCTGAGTGTTGGTCCAAACTAGAGCCCTTTGCAGCGCCCCCTCAAGGAAACTTGAGGTCTGGTTTTAGTTGTACGGATTGCTCATCCGTTGTGCCCTGAGAACGAGATATGTGCAGCTCCTATCGGGATTTGTCGGCACAGTCGGGTGGTCTTGCTGGTTTAGTTTTACCATTGTCGAAATGTCTTGATGTCTGGGATACCGAGTCGATCGGTGTGTCTTGGGTGAAGGTTTATTCCTTCGATGACCGTGAGAGCTTGTGATGGGCTGTTGGGACACCCTGCAGGTATTATCTTTCAAAGCCGTGCCCGCGGTTATGAGGCAGATGGGAATTTGTTAATGTCCGGTTGTAGAAAACCGAAGTTGACCTTAATTAAAATACATCAACCGTGTATGTAACCGTGATGGTCTCTTCTCGCGGAGTCCGGAAGTGAACACGGTGTTGGAGTTATGTTTGACGTAAGTAGTCAGGATCACTTCTTGATCGCTAATTGCTTCACGACCGCGCCTTGCTTCTCTTCTCGCTCTCTCTTGCGATGTAGCCACCATATATGCTAAGTCGCTTGCAGCAGCTCCTCCTTTTGACACCAGCCTTCCCTTAAGCTTAAATAGTCTTGATCTCGCGGGTGTGAGATTGTTGAGTCCCATGTGGCTCAGATTCTACCAAAACAGATGCGGTACGGTGATGCCGGTAGCAGATGGCGAACCGAGCTAAAGTGGGAATATGATGAGGCCCTTGGTCGATACTATGTTTCCTTTCCGGACGATTAGTAGTGGAGCCAGTTAGGCGATCGGGATCTGTGTCGCATGTGGGGTTGTTCTTCTTTTATTTAGGTTCCGTGGCGGACCTTGATTGTATCTGGATGATGTAATGCTTTATTCATGTAATTGTGTGAAGTGGCGACTGTAAGCCAACTATGTACCTTTTCCCTTATGTATTACATGGATTGTGCGAAGATTACCTCACTTGCGACATTGCTTTCAATGCGGTTATGCCTCTAAGTCGTGCTTCGACACGTGGGAGCTATAGCCGCATCGAGGGCGTTACAGAGGTGCCCAGGAGGGTGGGGGGCGCGCCCACTTGGAGTGGCCGTGGGCCCCTATCTCGTGGCCACCTCGGGCACTGTCTCACGTTGATTTTACTCCCCAAAAATCACAAATATTCCAAAATAATTCTTCGTCCGTTTTTATCCCGTTTGGACTCCGTTTGATATGGGGTTTCTGCGAAACATAAAATATGCAATGACGAGAACGGCTTTGGGCAATTGGATCAATATGTTAGTCCAAAAAATAGTATAAAAAGTTGTCAAAAGTATATGAAAGTTGAATAATATTGGCATGGAACAATAAAAAATTATAGATACGACGGAGACCTATCAGCATCCCCAAGCTTAATTCCTGCTCGTCCTCGAGTAGGTAAATGATAAAAAAGATAATTTTTGATATGGAATACTAACTAGCATAATCTTGATCAAATATCTAATCATGGCATGAATATTAAGACACGAGTGTCTATCATTTGACATAAAAACAATAATACTTAGGGCATCCCAACAAATAATCATGTCTTTCAAAATATCAATGCTTCCAGAATGTTATCCCTACAAAATCATATAGTCTTGTAGGCTCCCTTTTCTTAAGACAAGGTACCCCTCATGCCTATCCCGGCGTCAGCCAAGCAATTGTTTCATACTTTAGTATTCTCAACCTTTTTTCAACCTTCACGCAATACATGAGCGTGAGCCATGGATATAGCACTATAGGTGGAATAGAATATGATGGTGGGGGTTTATGTGGAGAAGAAAAGGGAGAAAGTCTCACATCGATGCGGCTAATCAACGGGCTATGGAGATGCCCATCAATTGATGTCAATGTGAGGAGTAGGGATTGGCATGCAACAGATGCACTAGAGCTATAAGTGTATGAAAGCTCAAACTGAAAACTAAGTGGGTGTGCATCCAACTTGCTTGCTCATGAAGACCTAGGGAATTTGAGGAAGCCCATCGTTGGAATATACAAGCCAAGTTCTATACTGGAAAATTCCCACTAGTATATGAAAGTGACAACATAGGAGACTCTCTATATGAAGAACATGGTGCTACTCTGAAGCACAAGTGTGGTAAAAGGATAGTAACATTGCCCCTTTTCTTTTTCTTTTTTTTCTTTTTTTTCTTTTTCCCTTTTTTTGGGTGGGATTCTTTGGCCCCCTTTTTTTTATTTAGGCTTCTTTGGCCTTCCCTTTTTTCTTCTTTTTTTTCATGGGGCAATGCTCTATAATGATGATCATAACACTTTTATTTACTTACAACTCAATATTACAACTTGATACTAGAACAAAGATATGACTCTATATGAATGCCTCCGGCGATGTACCGGGGTGTGCAATGATCTAGCGTAGCAATGACATCAAAAAACGGACAAGCCATGAAAACATCATGCTAGCTATCTTACGATCATGCAAGGCAATATGACAATGAATGCTCAAGTCATGTATATGATGATGATGTAAGTTGCATGGCAATATATCTCGAAATGGCTATGGAAATGCCATGATAGGTAGGTATGGTGGCTGCTTTGAAGAAGATATAAGGAGGCTTATGTGTGATAGAGCGTATCGTATCACGGGGTTTGGATGCACCGGCGAAGTTTGCACCAACTCTCGAGGTGAGAAAGGGCAATGCACAGTACCGAAGAGGCTAGCAATGATGGAAAGGTAAAAGTGCGTATAATCCATGGACTCAACATTAGTCATAAAGAACTCACATACTTATTGCAAAAATTTATTATCCCTTGAAACAAAGTACTACACGCATGCTCCTAGGGGGGAGGTTGGTAGGAGTTAACCATCACGCAACCCCGACCTTCACGCAAAGATAAATAATCAAAATACAATGCGCACCAATTTGGTTACATAGTTAATAGACCATACGTGCATGCTTCGGAAATCACAAACCTTAACACCAACATCCTTACTAAACACAACCATCTACTAGTACCTCCCACATATTATCATCACTATATCGCAAGACTATTGCAAGGAATCAAACATATCATATTCAGTGATCCACAAGTTTATGTAGGATTTTATGACTAACCATGGGAATGACCAATTCCTGTCATCTCTCTAAATAGATATAAGTGAAGCAAGAGAGTTTAATTATTTCTACACAAGATATGCCCAAGTTCTAACAATTATAAGTGAAGCAAAAGAGCATTCTACAAATGGCGGTTTTCTATGTGAAGAGAAACAAGCAATCCAAACTTCAAATGATATAAGTGAAGCACATGAAGCATTCTATAAAGCCATACTCAAAAGATTTAAGTGAAGTGCAATGAGCATTCTATAAATAAACCAAGGACTATCTCATACCAGCATGGTGCATAAAAGAAAAGTGAAAACTAAATGCAAAAGACGCTCCAAGACTTGCACATATCGCATGAACGAAACGAATCCGAAAACATACTGATACTTGTTGAAGAAAGAGGGGATGCCTTCCGGGGCATCCCCAAGCTTAGACGCTTGAGTCTCCTTGAATATTTACTTGGGGTGCCTTGGGCATCCCCAAGCTTGAGCTCTTGCCTCTCCTCCTTTTCCTCATATCGAGTCATCCTCGATCAAACACTTCATCCACACAAAACTTCAACAGAAAACTCGATAAGATCCATTAGTATAATAAAGCAAATCACTACTCTAAGTACTATTGCAAACCAATTCATATTTTATTTTTGCATTGTGTCTACTGTAATATAGCTTTTCCATGGCTTAATCCACTGATATAAATTGATAGTTTCATCAAAACAAGCAAACTATGCATCAAAAACAGAATCTGTCAAAAACAGAACAGTCTGTAGCAATCTGAACATTCACCATACTTCTGGTACCCCAAAAATTAGGAAAAATAAAAAATTTGTACAGCAAGACAGTGCAAAAAGAATCAGAAATGTTTGACATTCCAATAAAAAATGTAAAATTGCGCACTACAGCCAAAGTTTCTGTCCTGCACCGTACAAACCAACAAGCATTGTAAACACCCTAAAGGCAAACCTTGGCACATTATTTTTATAATACAATGGAATTGTACAAGGGGATAATTATTTTTGATGAAAAGTTTCTGTAATTAAGATTCACAAAGTTTCCGTGAGCATGAACAAAGTTCAAGGATCTCTCCCACTTCAACAATGCTTGTCTCTCTCACTTTCACTTTCCTTTTTGAAAAGTTTTGGGTTCCCCTCTTTATTTTTTGTTTTTAGACTATATAAAAGCACTCAACGGAAATAAATGACTCTCTAAAACTTCCGGGTTGTCTCCCTGGCAGCGCTTTCTTTAAAGCCATTAAGCTAGGCATAAAGTGCTCAAGTAATGGATCCACCCGGATCCCAAGGTATATCAAAGCCAATTTTAATTAACAATGATTTGTGATTTAGTAGTGAGCACAAAGTAACATATATCAAGCAACAACAAAGTCTAACTCTCTTCCTATGCATTGGCATGTCATAAAAGAACAATTCATACACACAAAGTAAAGGCCAATGCATAGTATAAGTTTCTTGCAATTTTATCATATTGGAAACATAGAGAGGTGGAGATATAGTGCCTCTCTCATAATAATTGCAAGTAGGGGCAGCAAGCACATGTGTATTATATGTATCAAAATTATCATGTGCAACGGTAAAAGGCAACCCATCAATATAGTCCTTAATAAGCACAAACTTCTCCGATATAGTGTAGTCGGGAGAATTCAAAAAGATAATAGGACTATCATGCTTGGGTGCAATAGCAACAATTTCTTGTTTAACATAAGGAACTATAGCAAGTTCATCTCCATAAGCATAATTCATATTGGCATTTTGGCCATAAGCATAGCAAGCATCATCAAAAAGGGATATTTCAAACGAATTAAAGGGATCATAGCAATCATCCTTCGGTAAGCACGAAGGGGAATTAAAAAATGTATGAGTTGATGAGTTACTCTCAGTAGAAGGTGGGCACGGGTAGCTAATCCGCTCTTCCTCCTTTTGTTCTTCGCTCTCCTCATCATCCTTTTCATCCAATGAGCTCTCGGTTTCATCAATTTCTTATTCCATAGCTTCCTGCAAAATATTAGTCTCTTCTTGGACAGCGGAGAAGTCTTCAATATATGGTTTAACATAGGCATTATAAGCATAATTATCATAACAATATTCAAGTATGGCAAATTTTTCAGATTTGTAGAGACTAGCATCATACTTTTCAACCAAAGAAGCAATTTCATAAGCACCCTTAAAAGCAACAAATTCTTCAATTTGTTGAACATCATAGTAATTATAAACACCCTTAGCATACGAAGATACGATTCCATTATCACTAAACTCACATTGGTAGGGAAGGTGTTTCTTAGGGTTTTCAGAACAACAAGTAATATCATATATTTCACACAAATTCCAAGCATATCATTGCAAACGATGAATTTGATGCAGTAAAAGTTTCCCCTTTTCAGATATAAGGTGTCGCACATAACAAGCATGCTCATCTAAAGATTCGCCCTCAAATAAGCTAGTTGGGGTTTCAGCACGAGCACATAGGGATCGAAGATTATCCAAGTAAAAAGCTTTAGGAATGTGATAGATTTTGAGTGGTTCTTCAACCATTGGTACAGTAGGTACAACTATTTTTTGGTATTTTGCGTTTCCTACCCATAACTAAAGATAGAAAACAACTAAGAACAGCAAATAAAAATTACTTAGTGATAAAGCAAACAAGCACACACGAGAATATTCACCCCACGCTATGACTCCCCGGCAACGGCGCCAGAAAAAGGTCTTGATAACCCGCAAGTATACGGGATAATTGTAGCCTCTTTCGATAAGTAAGAGTGTCGAACCCAACGAGGAGCTAAAGGTAGAACAAATATTCTCTCAAGTCCTATCTGCCACTGATACGACTCTACGCACGCTTAGTGTTCGCTTTACCAAGAACAAGTATGAAACTAGAAGTACTTTGTAGGTGTTGTTGGATAGGTTTGCAAGATAATAAAGAGCACGAAAATATAAACTAGGGGCTGTTTAGATAAAGATGCAATAAGGTAAATATAGTGAGTGTGGAAAAGTGGTGGTAGGAGTTGTGAAATTGTCCCTAAGCAATTGACTATGTTACTAGACCGGTAATCACTATTGCAATTCTATTTGAGGGAGAGGCATAAGCTAACATACTTTATCTTCTTGGATCATATGCACTTATGATTGGAACTCTAGCAAGCATCCGCAACTACTAAAGATCATTAAGGTAAAACCCAACCATAGCATTAAAGTATCAAGTCCCCTTTATCCCATACGCAAACAACCTACTTACTCGGTGCGTGCTACATCACCACGCCACCCACCATAAGCAAATCATGAATATATTGCAAACCCTACAGCAGGAATCCCTCACGCTTGCACGACACGGAGGGCACCATAGGACATCACCAATAATAAAACATGCAACTCAAACCAATCATAGCAATTCATCAATCACCTATAGGACAATGAAAATCTACTCAGACATCATAGGATGGCAACGCATCATTGGATAATAATATGAAACATAAAGCACCATGTTCAAGTAGAGGTTACAACGGGTTGCGGTAGAGTGGACCGCCGAATATAGATGGGGGAAGGTGATGGAGATGTTGGTGAAGATGGCGGAGGTGTTGGTGAAGATCGCGGTGATGATGATGGCCCCCGGCAGCGCTCTGGCGCCACCGGAAGCAAGGGGGAGAGAGCCCCCCTTCTTCTTCTTCTTACTTGACCTTCTCCCTAGATGGGAGAAGGGTTTCCCCTCTGGTCCTTGGCTCCCATGGCATGGGAGGGGCGAGAGCCCCTCCAAGATTGGATCTATCTCTCTGTTTCTCTCTGTTTCTGCGTTCTGGGATTCTGCCCTAGCACCGTTTCTTTTATATTCGAAGATCCGTAACTACGATTGGATTGAAACCTTCGCCCAGATCTTTTTCCAAAAATTAGCTTTCTTGCGGCCAAAGAAGGGCATCAACCGCCTTACAGGGTGCCCAGGAGGGTGGGGGCGTGCCCACCTGGAGTGGGTGTGTGCCTTTATCTCGTGGCCACCTCGGGCACCGTCTCGCGTTGATTTTACTTCCCAAAAATCACAAATATTCCAAAATAATTCTTCGTCCGTTTTTATCCTGTTTGGACTCCGTTTGATATGGGGTTTCTGCAAAACGTAAAACATGCAACATACAGGAACCGACACTGCGCACTGGATCAATATGTTAGTCCCAAAAATAGTATAAAAAGTTGCCAAAAGTATATGAAGGTTGAATAATATTGACATGGAACAATAAAAAATTATAGATACGATGGAGACGTATCAGACCTACCTACACCTTCCATGACACCACTTGGACCAATGACAAGAGCTCGAGCAAAGGCTATCGAAGATAAGGTGAACTCGCTCCTCTCCGAACTACCCCTTTCTACATATGAGACATGGCTACTACCTCAAGCAGAGATCGGATGTGTGATCAGGTACTTGGAGGAAGGCCACGGACTAGCTGCACCCAACGGACAAGATGACGAGGACACCAAGTACGAGGACCAAGAGATGAAGCTGCCAGAAATGTATAGCCACCGGACAACCGACCTGGACCGGACGTCCGACGCCTAGAAACCGCCCCAGCAAGAAAAAGCCAGACTAGCAGACGCTACAGCGGTGGGACGTCTCACGTGGACCGGACGATCGACACCTCCCAGCGACCGGACGACTGAGCCCCTTCGGACATCTAGTGCCACCCAACAGAAGGGAAATTATCGGAAACCCAAGACCTCCAGACGACCGGCGACCAAACGACCAACTGCCTCTGAAAATCCGACGCCACCTGATCAGAGCCAAAACGCCGGACGTAGCTGTTGGACGATCGACTCCTGTCTGTGCACAATGTGTTGGTCGAGGCCCATGTACCCTTTCGCCCCCTAGACTATATATACTACTCCTCCTCCATCTTATTAGGGTTAGCAATGTGATAGCTCATTCTAGGAGATAGAGCTTTGCTCATCCACTTGATACCTTCTCCCTCGGAGATCGCGACCTCTACAAAGATCCCCCAAGTGGATTCAAGACCCCTCACGGGAAGACCTCCTCACGGAGAAGAACTTGCTACTTGTATTGTCCTTTATTGCGTTTGCATCTTATATCACTCTTTATGTTCATGGATCTAGCACATGTGTGATCGTTCCCGTTTGATTTGAGTGTTCCCCTCATGTTTCCCCCCGTGTTCTTCATGTTCTTCAGATCCCCTCCATTTCGTGAAAGATCGGACCTAGGGTTTCCACCCTACATCAAGGTGCCTACTGTGACTTTGTAAATCTCAAGATGATATGCCGGCTCAGTCTCTCGGAGGTGCTCATAGAGGTAGGGTGTGCGTGTGTGCATTCATAGGGGTGAGTGTATGCGCGTATATATGAGCGCTTGCTTCTGTAATGTGATCAAAAAAGTTTGTATATGTATGCGGAGATATACAAAACTTATATTATCTATACCTGCACCTACTAATAAAGCACGGAGTGCTTCTGTTGAAGGAAATATGCCCTAGAGGCAATAATAAAGTTATTATTTATATATTTCCTTATATCATGATAAATGTTTATTATTTATGCTAGAATTGTATTAACCGGAAACTTAGTACATGTGTGAATACATAGACAAACAGAGTGCCACTAGTATGCCTCTACTTGACTAGCTCGTTAATCAAAGATGGTTAAGTTTCCAAGCCATAGACATGAGTTGCATTTGATGAACGGGATCACATCATTAGAGAATGATGTGATTGACTTGACCCATTCCGTTAGCTTAGCACTTGATAGTTTAGTATGTTGCTATTGCTTTCTTCATGACTTATACATGTTCCTATGACTATGAGATTATGCAACTCCTGAATACCAGAGGAACACTTTGTGTGCTACCAAAAGTCACAACGTAACTGGGTGATTATAAAGGTGCTCTACAGGTGTCTCTGATGGTGTCTGTTGAGTGGGCATAGATCGAGATTAGGATTTGTCACTACAATTTTCGTAGAGGTATCTCTGGGCCCTCTCGGTAATGCACATCACTATAAGCCTTGCAAGCAATGTGACTAATGAGTTAGTTACGGGATGATGCATTACGGAACGAGTAAAGACACTTGCCGGTAACGAGATTGAACTAGGTATTGAGATACCGATGGTCGAATCTCGGGCAAGTAACATACCGATGACAAAGGGAACATCGTATGTTGTTATGCGGTTTGATCGATAAAGATCTTCGTAGAATATGTGGGAGCCAATATGAGCATCCAGGTTCCACTACTGGTTATTGGTCGGAGACATGTCTTGGTCATGTCTACATAGTTCTCGAACCCGCAGGTCCGCACGCTTAACGTTCGGTGACAATCAGTATTATGAGTTTATGTATTTTGATGTACCGAAGGTAGTTTAGAGTCCCGGATATGATCACGGACAAGACGAGGAGTCTCGAAATGGTCGAGACATAAAGATCGATATATTGGATGGCTATGTTTGGCATCGGAATGGTTCCGGAAGAGTGCTACGTCTTGAGCTTGCGTTGGTTTTCCTCGAAGAGGAGAGGGTGATGCAGCAATAGTAGCGTAAGTATTTCCCTCAGTTTTTGAGAACCAAGGTATCAATCCAGTAGGAGGCTCCTCAAAAGTCCCACACACCTACACAAAGAAACAAAGAACTCGCAACCAATGCAATAAAGGGATTGTCAATACCTTCACGGCCACTTGCGAAAGTGAGATATAATAGAGATAGTATGATAAGATAAATATATTTTTGGTATTTTATAATATAGATGCAAAAAGTAAAGATGCAAATAAAAGTAGATTGGAAGCAAATATGATAAGAGATAGACCCGGGGGCCATAGGTTTCACTAGTGGCTTCTCTCAAGATAGCATAAGTATTACGGTGGGTAAACAAATTACTGTCGAGCAATTGATAGAAAAGCAAATAATTATGAGATTATCTAGGCATGATCATATATATGGGCATCACGTCCATAACAAGTAGACCGACTCCTGCCTGCATCTACTACTATTACTGCACACATCGACCGACTCCTGCCTGCATCTAGAGTATTAAATTCATAAGAACAAAGTAACACATTAAGCAAGATGACATGATGTAGAGGGATAAACTCAAACAATATGATATAAACCCCATCTTGTTATCCTCGATGGCAACAATACAATACGTGCCTTGCAACCCTTTACATCCTTTGGGTAAGGACACCGCAAGATTGAACCCAAAGCTAAGCACTTCTCCCATGGCAAGAAAGATCAATCTAGTAGGCCAAACCAAACTGATAATTCGAAGAGACTTGCAAAGATAACTCAATCATACATAAAATAATTCAGAGAAGATTCAAATATTATTCATAGATAAACTTGATCATAAACCCACAATTCATCGGATCTCGACAAACACACCGCAAAAAGAGTTTACATCGAATAGATCTCCACAAGAGAGGGGGAGAACACTATATTGAGATCCAAAAAGAGAGAAGAAGCCATCTAGCTAATAACTATGGACCCGTAGGTCTGTGGTAAACTACTCACAACTCATCGAAGGAGCAAGGATGTTGATGTAGAAGCCCTCTGTGGTCGATTCCCCCTCCGGCAGAACACCGACGAAGGCTCCAAGATGAGATCTCGCGGATACAGAAGGTTACGGTGGTGGAAATTGTGTTTCATCTGCCTCCTGGATGTTTTCAGGGTATGTAGGTATATATAGGAGGAAGAAGTACGTCGGTGGCCGCTCAAGGGGCCCACGAGATAGGGGGCGCGCCCTATAGGGGGGGGGGCGCCCTCCTATCTCGTGGGATCCTCGGCTGCTTCTTGACCTGCACTCCAAGTCCTCTGGATCACATTCGTTCCAAAAATCACACTCCCGAAGGTTTCATTCCGTTTGGACTCCGTTTGATATTCCTTTTCTTCGAAATACTAAAATAGGCAAAAAAAACAACAATATGGGTTGGGCCTCCGGTTAGTAGGTTAGTCCCAAAAATGATATAAATGTGTCAAATAAAGCCCATAAACATCAAAAAGGGGTAATATAATAGCATGGAACAATCAAAAATTATAGATACGTTGGAGACATATCAAAGAGTTCGGGCTTTTACCTGAGTACCGGGACGTTACCGGAACCCCCCGGGGAGTCAATGGGCCTTATTGGGCCTTAGTGGAAAGGAGGAGGAGGCGGCCAAGGTGCCCCCCCAAGCCCAATCCGAATTGGGAGGAGGGTCGGCCCCCCTTTCCTTCTCTCCTTCTCTCCCTTCCTTCCCTCTCCTACTCCAACTAGGGAAGGGGGAATCCTACTCCCACCGGGAGTAGGACTCCCCCCTTGGGAGCGCCTAGGAGGCCGACCCTCTCCCCCTCCTCCACTCCTTTATATACGGGGGAGGGGGGCATCCCATAAACACACAAGTTGATCATTGATCTCTTAGCCGTGTGCGGTGCCCCCTCCACCCTAATCCACCTCGGTCATATCATTGCGGTGATTAGGCGAAGCCCAGCGTCGGTAGCATCATCATCACCGTCATCACGCCGTCATGCTGACGAAGCTCTCCCTCAACACTCTGCTGGACCATGAGTTCGTGGGACATCACCGAGCTGGACGTGTGCAGATCGCGGATACGTTCGGTACTAGGATCGGTCGATCGTGAAGACGTACGACTACATCAACCGCGTTGTCATAACGCTTCCGCTTTCGGTCTACGAGGGTATGTGGACAACACTCTCCCCTCTCGTTGTTATGCATCACCATGATCTTGCGTGTGCGTAGGAAATTTTTTAAATTACCGCGTTCCCCAACAGTGGCATCCGAGCCAGGTTTATGCGTAGATGTTATATGCACGAGTAGAACACAAGTGAGTTGTGGACAATAATAGTCATACTGCTTACCAGCATGTCATACTTTGATTCGGCGGTATTGTTGGATGAAGCGGCCCGGACTGACATTACGCGTACGCTTACATGAGACTGGATCTACCGACGTGCTTTGCACACAGGTGGCTGGTGAGTGTCAGTTTCTCCAACTTTAGTTGAATCGAGTGTGGCTACGCCCGGTCCTTGTTGAAGGTTAAAACAGCACATACTTGACAAAAAATCGTTGTGGTTTTGATGCGTAGGTAAGAACGGTTCTTGCTCAGCCCATAGCAGCCACGTAAAACTTGCAACAAGAAAGTAGAGGGCGTCTAACTTGTTTTTGCAAGGCATGTTGTGATGTGATATGGTCAAGACATGATGCTAAATTTTATTGTATGAGATGATCATGTTTTGTAACAGAGTTATCGGCAACTAGCAGGAGCCATATGGTTGTCACTTTATTGTATGCAATGCAATCGCCCTGTAATTGTTTTTTCTTTATCACTAAGCGGTAGCGATAGTCGTAGAAACAATAGTTGGCGAGACGACAACGATGCTACGATGGAGATCAAGGTGTCGCGCCGGTGACGATGGTGATCATGACGGTGCTTTGGAGATGGAGATCAAAGGCACAAGATGATGATGGCCATATCATATCACTTATTTTGATTGCATGTGATGTTTATCTTTTATGCATCTTATTTTTCTTAGTTCGACGGTAGCATTATAGGATGATCTCTCACTAAATTTCAAGGTACAAGTGTTCTCCCTGAGTATGCACCGTTGCGAAAGTTCATCGTGCCGAGACACCACGTGATGATCGGGTGTGATAAGCTCTACGTTCACATACAACGGGTGCAAGCCAGTTTTGCACACGCAAAATACTCGGGTTAAACTTGACGAGCCTAGCATATGCAGATATGGCCTCGGAACACTGAGACCGAAAGGTCGAGCGTGAGTCATATAGTAGATATGATCAACATAGTGATGTTCACCATTGAAAACTACTCCATCTCACGTGATGATCGGACATGGTTTAGTTGATTTGGATCACGTGATCACTTAGATGATTAGAGGGATGTCTATCTAAGTGGGAGTTCTTAAGTAATATGATTAATTGAACTTTAATTTATCATGAACTTAGTACCTGATAGTTTTTTGCATGTCTATGTTATTATAGATAGATGGCCCATGCTGTTGTTCCGTTGAATTTTAATGCATTCCTAGAGACGGCTAAGTTGAAAGATGATGGTAGCAATTACACGGACTGGGTCCGTAACTTGAGGATTATCCTCATTGCTGCACAGAAGAATTACGTCCTGGAAGCACCGCTAGGTGCAAGACCCGTTGCAGGAGCACCGCCGGACGTTATGAATGTCTGGCAGAGCAAAGCTGATGACTACTCGGTAGTTCAGTGTGCCATGCTTTACGGCTTAGAATTGGGACTTCAACGACGTTTTCAACGTCATGGAGCATATGAGATGTTCCAGGAGTTGAAGTTAATATTTCAAGCAAATGCCCGGATTAAGAGATATGAAGTCTCCAATAAGTTCTATAGCTGCAAGATGGAGGAGAATAGTTCTGTCAGTGAACATATACTCAAAATGTCTAGGTATAACAATCACTTGATTCAACTGGGAGTTAATCTTCCTGATAATAGTGTCATTGACAGAATTCTTCAATCACTGCCACCAAGCTACAAGAGCTTCGTGATGAACTATAATATGCAAGGGATGAACAAGACAATTCCTGAGCTCTTCGCAATGCTAAAGGCTGCGGAGGTAGAAATCAAGAAGGAACATCAAGTGTTGATGGTCAACAAGACCAGCAATTTCAAGAAAAAAGGGTAAAGGGAAGAAGGGAACTTCAAGAAGAACGGCAAGCAAGTTGCTGCTCAAGTGAAAAAACCCAAGTCTGGACCTAAGCCTGAGACTAAGTGCTTCTACTTCAAAGGGACTGGTCACTGGAAGCGGAACTGCCCCAAGTATTTGGCGGATAAGAAGGATGGCAAGGTGAACAAAGGTATATGTGATATACATGTTATTGATGTGTACCTTACTAATGCTTGCGAGAGTGCACGGTATTTGATCTGGTTACATTGCTAACATTTGCAACTCAAAGCAGGGACTATGGATTAAGCGAAGATTGGCTAAGGACGAGGTGACGATGCGCGTGGGAAATGGTTCCAAAGTCGATGTGATCGCGGTCGTCACGCTACCTCTACATCTACCTTCGAGGTTAGTTTTAGACCTGAATAACTGTTATTTGGTGCCAACGTTGAGCATGAACATTATATCTGGATCTTGTTTGATGCGAGACGGTTATTCATTTAAATATGAGAATAATGGTTGTTCTATTTATATGAGTAATATCTTTTGTGGTCATGCACCCTTGAAGAGTGGTCTATTCTTATTGAATCTCGATAGTAGTGATACACATATTCATAATATTGAAGCCAAAAGATGCAGAGTTGATAATGATAGTGCAACTTATTTGTGGCAATGCCGTTTGGGTCATATTGGTGTAAAGCGCATGAAGAAACTCCACTTGATTATGAATCACTTGGTACATGCGAACCATGCCTCATGGGCAAGATGACTAAAACTCCATTCTTCGGAACAACAGAGCGAGCAACAGATTTGTTGGAAATCATACATACTGATGTATGTGGTCCGATGAATATTGAGGCTCGCGGCGGGTATCGTTATTTTCTCACCTTCACAGATGATTTGAGCAGATATGGGCATATCTACTTGATGAAACATAAGTCTGAAAATTTTGAAAAGTTCAAAGAATTTCAGAGTGAAGTGGAAAATCATCGTAGCAAGAAAATAAAGTTTCTACGATCTGATCGTGGAGGAGAATATTTGAGTTACGAGTTTGGTCTTCATTTGAAACAATGCGGAATAGTTTCGCAACTCACGCCACCCGGAACACCACAGCGTAATGGTGTGTCCGAACATCGTAACCGCGCTTTATTAGATATGGTGCGATCTATGATGTTCTTACTGATTTACCGCTATCATTTTGGGGTTATGCTTTAGAGACAGTTGCATTCACGTTAAATAGGGCACCATCTAAATCCATTGAGACGACGTCGTGTGAACTGTGGTTTGGCAAGAAACCAAAGTTGTCGTTTCTGAAAGTTTGGGGCTGCGATGCTTATGTGAAAAAGCTTCAACCTGATAAGCTCAAACCCAAATCGGAGAAATGTGTCTTCATAGGATACCCAAAGGAAACTGTTGGGTACACCTTCTATCACATATCCGAAGGAAAGATATTCGTTGCTAAGAATGGATCCTTTCTAGAGAACACTACTAGGAAAAGGCCTATAGATAGGATTGACTCTAATGGCGCACCGTGTGTGCAGTGCGCCACTACTATATACTAATGGCGCACCTGTCCTAAATACGCCATTAGAGTGGAAGACTCTAATGGCGCACGGCTGATGGAGTGCGCCATTAGTATGAATTTCTTTTTTTTTCCATTTTCCCATACATTCTAATGGCGCATGACACCTACAATGCGCCATTACTATGTACAACTTCTAATGGCGCACCATGTTGGTAGTGCGCCATTACACTAAATTTTGTTTTATTCTTTTTTTGCCAAACTTCTAATGGCGACGCCTCTCGATGCGCCATTAGTAACCAGGGTTTCTAATGGCGCATGAGGACAGGTGCGCCATTAGTAACTCGGGACCAACAAGATATTTTGGACAGCCCACACCTACCCACTCACTTTCCCCACTTCATTCCATCCACCTCCTCATCCAAGATTTCGCCATCTCCTCCTCCTCACCTCATTTCCACCATAGATTCAACAAAATTAAGTGGTGAAATTACCTAGTTTTGATAGGTAAGTAAGGAAAGCTATCTTCATGATATAGATCTACTTTTTTCCTCCCTAGCTCGCTCCA
This sequence comes from Aegilops speltoides, assembly GCA_021437245.1. Taxonomy (NCBI): domain Eukaryota; kingdom Viridiplantae; phylum Streptophyta; class Magnoliopsida; order Poales; family Poaceae; genus Aegilops; species Aegilops speltoides. The sequence goes on along the minus strand of CM038146.1, from coordinate 138,762,684 downwards.
ACAACGTGCACATGCACTTTTGTGGCCTAGCTAGATCTATGTATGTTTGTGGTGTTGCAAGTGTTTGTGGTGTTGCATATATGTTTGTGTTTGAAGGTACCGGTATTTGAAATATGCGATAGTTGCCAATATTTTGCCGGAATGTTTTGATTCATTTCCGTTTCGGCGAGAGTTTTGGCACTATGCATTCTTTTTGGTCCTATTTTTAGGGAAGGTCATGCCAAATTTTTTGTTGGTTCTAACATATCGTTTTGCTCTACCCCGCAGGCGACCATGGTCCGCATGATGACTGAAGGCATCGTGAATAGGTTTTGAGCTCATGAAGGCCGAGATGCTTCAAAAGAACGAGACGGAGATAAGATGTCCATGTCGAAGATGCAAGTTGAAGAGCCTTATTGCGGACCCGGATTCCGGGCAGGTGCGGGACCACCTGCTCTTGCGTGGTTTCATGGATGGCTATCGGTGGCAAGGTGATGAAGATGACTATCAAGTCGTCCATGGCCGGGGCCGGGCAAGAAATGAGGAAGGGCAACAAGACAAGTACCACCGTGGCGAGGGCGGGCGAGAAGACGAAGAATCTCCAGGACATGATCACGACGGTGATCAGTATACGATCATCATGTAGAAGATGTCGTACATGATGATGAGGAAGATCAAGATGAAGGGCATGATCATGAAGATGAAGATGCCGGAGCAGACGACGATGGAGGCTGGGTGCAGGACCCTCATATTCAAGAGCTGCTTCTCAAGCGGACGGATAACGCAAGAGCCGCCGCCGAGAGAAAGCCAAGCTGGATCAACTGGAGATAGACGCGGTTACTCCGTTGTATGAAGGATGCAGGCCGAGGATACCGCACCGAAAGTAACGCCATGGCTCTGGAGATGAAGGTAAAACACAAAATGACCGACGATGCTTCGACGAGAACATGTCATTTCGCACGAACGTCTTCCCAAGGGGAACAAGTGCCCACCAGTTTCGAGGAGGCGAAGAAAATCGTGTGTCCTCTGGATTTACCGCACGTGAAATACCATGTGTGCATGAACAATTGCATCATTTATCGGGACGAGCACGCTGAGTCTACCATATGTCGGTGTCTTGGCGTCACTCGATACAAGAAGAGGAAGAAAGCTCCTCGAAAATCGGTGTGGTACTTTCCGATCACTCCTCGTCTGCAGCGGTATTTCGCGGACCCTAAGGTAGCAAAGCTCCTGCGTTGGCACGCGGATAGGGAGGAGAAGAAGCGAGAAGATGACGGCATCACGGTAACTAAGCCTCTCGGCCGATGACTTCATCTCCTTGCCTTTGACTGGGCATCCCTGACGCCCTACACATGTTTTCGCAGGGCACCGCCGACGTTCCTTGCACTCTTCTGCACTTCGTGGGCGCCGAGTTGGTCGATGTCGCCAAGGGCAAAATCGTTCAACCGGGCAACCCCATGTTCCACGGTAATCCGATGCCACCCACAATGTATAGGGTTGAAGTGGTCCGGTGCTGCCGAGCCGACGAGTTGTTACCTCCGATTCGACCGGCTGGGGCGGCGAAGAAGATGAGATGACCCTCGGCTTTGCATAAGCTGGCCCTGCTATGGCGAAGAGCCAGATTCGTTTGGGGCGGGGACACCACCCACGACAAGACCGCCCGATCGTGCGGCGCCAAGCCATGGCAAGAACGCAGCAACGCTACCGACCTGCGGACATCCCTATGGCACGAGATCCGGACAGCCCTATGGCACAGATCCGGACGGCGACGACAACGACGACGGTACATTTACCAAAGTTGACAAGTACTTTCTTGAACATGGGTACGCCGACGATTTCTGCGGGCCTCTTTCAAGAACCCAGCCAAGACCACCGCGATCTAGCTGGTACGGCGGAGAAATCCAATTGCAACAAGCGCCGTCGGCGTTCGGTTCTCGTGACACGCCCAGCTCCCGTCTTCACCGAGCCTCGGATAGCTGAGGCGCGAAATATTATCAGCCCCAACACGCTGAAGAAGGCGGTCTCGTGAGCGAACTCGGTCCCATTACGGAGATCAAGAAGAAGGGCCGGAAACGAAGACTAACAAGGGCGCGGTGCGAGCCAGCCGCACCGAAGTTCGATCCGTGCTCAAGACGGGCCACCTTCACCTAAGGATATCTCGAGGAGGGTGCATGTGGCGGGTAGGGCGATGCTACCGCCAAATATGCTGAATGTCGCAACCGGTGCTATGCGGAGTCTCGCATGATGGTGTTCGATTTTGGAGAAGCGGCGTCTCGAGAGAAGGATGTGGCATACCCGGTTTTCGTGGCCAAGGTGCCAGAGAGCAAGGGCTTTGTGGATGGCGACATCGGGGGTATGATCGTCCTGCGGTTTGATGACATCTTTGCTATGTTTAACCTTCATCCGTTGCACTACACCTTCGTTCGGCTGTTTTACCGAGCATGCAGATGCGGATCATTAGAGACAATACCCCGGACATCGTGATAGTCGACCCCTTCTACATGCGTGCCAAGCACTTGAGCAGCGCTGGGGACCGCCAAGTTGCGAGTTCACACCTCGAAGGCGTCATTCTGGCAAACGCAGATAAGGATAACTTCCTTGTGCCTTACTTTCCGAGTAAGCCATCCCTTAACCGCCCGTAACATATGATTTCTTAGATTTCGATCGTTTTTTTTTCTAACATTCCGTGTTACGTGCGGTGACACATTGCACACTCATCCTCTTAAGCCCGAAATATTCCATGGCCACGATTTCAACCCGAACCGTAACTCCATGATAGACTACACAAATGTGAAGAAAGTTCTTGATGATGTTCTCCCTGCCACGCCTAACTGGAGGCACCTTCACCAGCCGGTCAAGCACGGCAAGCACATCTTCTCACACAATACGAAGTTCTGCTGCGTCAAGCATACCGGGCGGTCGAAGGATGCCTACTACGCCCTCCATCACATGCGAGGCGATCGTAAGGGACCATCATCACCTTCGCTACCAGATAATCTCAAAGATTGGGCGCGAGCTTGTCGGCAGTCCAGACGCGGACCTCGGACAAGAATTCTTTCGCATCCGATCGGAGTTTGCGGACATCATCCATCAAGATGTCCTTCATACGTCGGGCAGTTCTTCCTCGAAATCAACCGTCCAACAAAGTGAGATAGATGGAATGCTACAAATGCAGGTGACAACGATCGCGATTTCATGACCATCGCGATGACGGCGGCTTCATCCACGCTCCCGTCCGATGAGTCGAGTCGAAAGTAGTGATGTGTAGTTCAAACATTGATTGGTTCATGTTGTAATTAAACTTTTAATGAATTCGTATGTCTCTTTGGTTTGGACGGTTGTTCAACTTAGATGTAATCGATGCTATTTTATTAGTAGGACCATGAATCGTGCTATTAATGTCTTGCTTTTCTCTTCCGATCCTTTTGTTGCATACTTACACATTGCTTATGTATTGTCTGTTGTTTGGCTTGTGCATAGAGATGCCGTCGTATGTCGTGTACAAGGGTAAGGTTCCTGAGTCTACGATGGTGGGAGGAGTGTCGGAGACAGGTTCACCGCTTCAGCGGTAATAGTTACAAAGGGTACACCACTAGGGCGGAGGCCGAATCTAGATACGCCCGCTATCTAGCGTGAGAGAGGAGGAGCGTTGGAGGAACCGGATGAAGACCGGTTTGATCGCGATGATGCTCATCGTGATGACCATACTCTCTTCTATGTGATGGTAGTTTAGATGATCGATATCGACTTGTAATGTGAAGGCAAACTCGATACTCGCGGTCTTGAGACTTGTAATGTTTTATCTTTGTCCGGTCTTTTGAATCCGGAGACTAATATGATGAATTGTATTAGGAGACTAATCTTCTATTGTATTTGATGAATTTGATGTTGCTGTGTGTCTGCTGTCTATATTCTATGCAATAAAATATTTTGTAATCTGTGCAAAAATCAGAAAAGCAAAAAAAAATAAAACCTAATATTCATACTAATGGCGCACCACGAAGACACTAATGGCGACTTGTGATCATCACACTAATGGCGCATGTACTTTTAATGCGCCATTAGAATGCAATAGCACATTTGTTCATATGGCCCGGGAGGCATTCTAATGGCGATCAGTGAGCAGTACTAATGGCGCACCCAAAGGCGCCATTAGAATACAAGATTCTAATGGCGCACATGTGGTGCGCCATTAGAAAGAAATTCTAATGGCGTGATGCCAGTGGCGCACCAGCCATGCGCCATTAGAAGGCAAAACAGGTGCGCCACTAGCATGCCTTTTCCTAGTAGTGGAAGGAGTTTCTCTCGAAAGAAGTGAGTGGGAGGAAAGTAGAACTTGATGATATAATTGTACCTGCTCCCTTATTGGAAAGTAGTTCATCAGAGAAATCAGTTCATGTGATCCCTACACCAATTAGTGAGGAAGCTGATGATAATGATCATGAAACTTCAGGTCAAGTTACTACTGAACCTCGTAGGTCAACCAAAGTAAGATCCCCACCAGAGTGGTACGGTAATCCTATTCTGGAGGTCATGTTACTTGACCATGACGAACCTACGAACTATGATAAAGCGATGATGACCCCAGATTCCGCGAAATGGCTTGAGGCCATAAAATCTGAGATGGGATCCATGTATGAGAACAACGTGTGGACTTTGATTGACTTGCCTGATGATCGGCAAGCCATCGAGAATAAATGGATCTTCAAGAAGAAGACTGACGCTAATGGTAATGTTACTGTCTACGAAGCTCGACTTGTTGTGAAAGGTTTTCGACAAGTTCAAGGAGTTGACTATGATGAGACATTCTCACCCGTAGTGATGCTTAAGTCTGTCCGAATCATGTTAGCAATTGCTGCATTTTATGATTATATGAAATTAGGCAAATGGATGTAAAGACTGCATTCCTAAATGGATTTCTGGAAGAAGAGTTGTATATGATGCAACCCGAAGATTTTATTGATCCAAAGGATGCTAACAAAGTGTGCAAGCTCCAGCGATCCATTTATGGACTAGTGCAAGCCTCTCAGAGTTGGAATAAACGTTTTGATAGTGTGATCAAAGCATATGGTTTTATAAAGACTTTTGGAGAAGCCTGTATTTACAAGAAAGTGAGTGGGAGATCTGTAGCATTTCTAATATTATATGTGGATGACATATTATTGATTGGAAATGATATAGAATTTCTGGATAGCATAAAAGGATACTTCAACAAGAGTTTTTCAATGAAAGACCTCGGTGAAGCTGCTTATATATTGGGCATTAAGATCTATAGAGATAGATCAAGACGCGACTTTCACCAAGTACATACCTTGATAAAGTTTTGAAGAAGTTCAAAATGGATCAAGCAAAGAAAGGGTTCTTGCATGTGTTACAAGGTGTGAAGTTGAGTCAGACTCAATGCCTCACCACTGCAGAAGATAGAGAGAAAATGAAAGATGTTCCCTATGCTTCAGCCATAGGCTCTATCATGTATGCAATGCTGTGTACCAGAACTGATGTGTGCCTTGCTATTAGTTTAGCAGGGAGGTACCAAAGTAATCCACGAGTGGATCACTGGACAGCGTCAAGAACATCCTGAAATACCTGAAAAGGACTAAGGATATGTTTCTCGTTTATGGAGGTGACAAAGAGCTCGTCGTAAATGGTTACGTCGATGCAAGCTTTGACACTGATCCGGATGACTCTAAGTCACAAACTGGATACGTGTTTTTATTGAATGGTGGAGCTATAAGTTGGTGCAGTTCTAAGCAAAGCGTCATGGCGGGATCTACATGTGAAGCGGAGTACATAGCTGCTTTGAAAGTAGCAAATGAAGGAGTCTGGATGAAGGAGTTCATATCCGATCTAGGTGTCATACCAAGTGCATCGGGTCCAATGAAAATCTTTTGTGACAATACCGGAGCCATTACCTTGGCGAAGGAATCAAGATTTCACAAGAGAACCAAGCACATCAAGAGACGCTTCAATTCCATCCATCATCAAGTGTTGGAAGGGGACATAGAGATTTGCAAGATACATACGGATCTGAATGTTACAGACCCATTGACTAAGCCTCTCTCACGAGCAAAACATGATCAACACCAAGACTCCATGGGTGTTAGAATCATCACAATGTAATCTAGATTATTGACTCTAGTGCAAGTGGGAGACTGAACGAAATATGCCCTAGAGGCAATAATAAAGTCTTTATTTATATATTTCTTTTATCATGATAAATGTTTATTATTCATGCTAGAATTGTATTAACCGGAAACATAGTACATGTGTGAATACATAGAAAAACAAAGTGTCACTAGTATGCCTCTACTTGACTAGCTCGCTAATCAAAGATGGTTAAGTTTCCTAGCCATAGACATGAGTTTTCATTTGATGAACGGGATCACATCATTAGAGAATGATGTGATTGACTTGACCCATTCCGTTAGCTTAGCACTTGATCGCTTAGTATGTTGCTTTTGCTTTCTTCATGACTTATACATGTTCCTATGACTATGAGATTATGCAACTCCTGAATACCAGAGGAACACTTTGTGTGCTACCAAAAGTCACAACGTAACTGGGTGATTATAAAGGTGCTCTACAGGTGTCTCTGATGGTGTTTGTTGAGTTGGCATAGATCGAGATTAGGATTTGTCACTACGATTGTCGTAGAGGCATCTCTGGGCCCTCTCGGTAATGGACATCACTACAAGCCTTGCAAGCAATGTGACTAATGAGTTAGTTACGGGATGATGCATTACGGAATGAGTAAATAGACTTGCCGGTAACGAGATTGTTGAGATACCGACGATCAAATCTCGGGCAAGTAACATACCGATGACAAAGGGAACAACGTATGTTGTTATGCGGTTTGACCAATAAAGATCTTCGTAGAATATGTGGGAGCCAATATGAGCATCCAGGTTCCGCTATTGGTTATTGGCCGGAGACATGTCTCGGTCATGTCTACATAGTTCTCGAACCCGTAGGGTCCGCACGCTTAACGTTCGGTGACGATCGGTATTATGAGTTTATGTGTTTTGATGTACCAAAGGTAGTTCGGGTCCCGGATATGATCACGGACATGACGAGGAGTCTCGAAATGGTCGAGACATAAATATCGATATATTGGATGGCTATGTTTGGACATCAAAATGGTTCCGGATGAGTTCGGACATTTACCGAAGTACCGGGAGGTTACCTGAACCCCCCGGGGAGTCAATGGGCCTTATTGGGCCTTAGTGGAAAGGAGGAGGAGGCGGCCAAGGTGCCCCCCCCCAAGCCCAATCCGAATTGGGAGGGGGGCCGGCCCCCCTTTCCTTCTCTCCTTGTCCCCCTTCCTTCCCTCTCCTACTCCAACTAGGGAAGGGGGAATCCTACTTCCACCGGGAGTAGGACTCCCCCCTTGGGCGCGCCTAGGAGGCCGGGCCTCTCCCCCTCCTCCACTCCTTTATATACGGGGGAGGGGGCACCTCATAGACACGCAAGTTGATCACTGATCTCTTAGCCGTGTGCGGTGCCCCCTCCACCATAATCCACCTCGGTCATATCGTTGCGGTGCTTAGGCGAAGCCCTACGTCGGTAGCATCATCATCACCGTCATCACGTCGTCGTGCTGACGAAGCTCTCCCTCGACACTCTGCTGGATCGTGAGTTCGTGGGACGTCACCGAGCTGAACATGTGCAGATCGCGGAGGTGTCGTACGTTCGGTACTAGGATCGGTCAATCGTGAAGACGTACGACTACATCAACCGCGTTGTCATAACGCTTTCGCTTTCGGTCTACGAGGGTACGTGGACAACACTCTTCCCTCTCGTTGCTATGCATCACCATGATCTTGCGTGTGCGTAGGAAATTTTTGAAAATACCTCATTCCCCAACATCTATCCATTCACCGTCGCGCCATTTTGTAAAAAGAACCTCTGTTTTCTGTAAATTAACCTGCAGCACGCGTTTAAGTCATAGCCGAAACATTTTTTTTGCATTTTCTTAGAAACCCCCTGATATTTCAGGTAATCAACCCGTCGTCCTTATTTAAGTCAGGCGAAATGTTATTCTTTTTCCATTTTAACAGAAACCCTCCGACTTTTTGGTTAATCAGGAAGAATAGTATGCGATATATCTCACTTGGATAAAAAAAAATTAAAAGCAAATTTCTCTTATCCTCGTATGTTCCCGAGGCTATAACATAGTCGAGGTTGAATCTAAAGGATCTACTGCTGGATAAATACCCTTGGAAGCTAATCCTCTGGAAAGTACGGTAGTAGCATCCATTTCATCGAATACGGCTTTCCACAGAATTCTATAGGGATCTATGAGATCGAGTATGGAATTCTGTTTACTCACTTTAAATTGAGTATCCGTTTCCCTCCTTTTCCCGCTAGATCTTCTTTTTTGACTATATATTATATTTTTCTGTTTTAACAAATTCAATATAAAAAAAACCGAACTTTTTCTTGGATAAATAAGGAATACAGAAACAAAAACAGCAATTGGACCAGAGAATGAGATTGCGGAGAATACTTAATAATACGGCGAAACATTTATACAAAACACCTATCCCGAGCACACGCAAGGGAACCGTAGACAGGCAAGTGAAATTCGCAATTTATCTAAAACAAAATTATTCATATCTTTTAAACCGTAACTCTGATTTTAACATGTTATATATGAAATTTTATTAGAAAAATATGTAGGATCTAAATATGGTGTTATTTTTCTCTGTTAAATATTTCTAAAATGTTATTTTTTGTGCAAACTTAATCTATAGTGCAAGGTTCGTTTTTCTTTCGTAGCGGCTGCGATCCGAATTGCAAATAAACACCTATTAAAACCAGATTTGAGAGGAAAAAAATTGATAACTATGCATGCACACCTCTAAAAAACCTCGCAGGGTAAAACAACATATTTCTCATATTATTCTGAGAGAGAGAGAGGGGGAGAGAGAGCACCGAGGCCACTGTCGGCAACACAGATGTGATGTCATGTGAAAATAAAGGACGTGGACCTATTAGGCTCTATGGTCATTAGGTTAAGAGTGTGTGTTATTTTCTCTCTCATTGCAACACACAGGCTCTTTTACTAGTCTATATCCGCAGGCCAAAACATTCCAAAAGACTACCTTGCGGCGTGCGAGATAGGGGATAAAGAGTAAATTTGGAATGCCAATCAAAAGAATCTTGTGTCGTTTAGGCTAACGAGATTTATAGTACTCCTTCCTATTCAAATTAATTGACTCAACTTTGTACCAAAGTTGTGTCCATTAATTGGATTGGAGGGAGTAGATGATTTGAAATCCGTCTTCGTTTCAGCCCAAGGCAAGACAGGATGCATATACTAAGGCAGAACTACTACGAGATAAGGCGAAAACTTAACTCGTTCTGCATCGCCGATCACACCAGAAGACACAGATTGGTTCAGGAGTTCTAGCCGCTACAAACATAAATTTTGTGATGCAACACCGACAAAACACATGACATTGGTTACATCAGTCATCATTCGGATAGCAGCAACAGCTGCAGGTTGACTCTTAATAGAGTATGCTAGTACTACATATAAATTTAGCGGATAAAGCTACCCATGCCAGTACAAGTAGAACCCTGGCCAACAGAACTCTGCCCAGCCTTCACAGAGCACATTCCAACAACCGAAACCATTACCCAGAATGGATACTGCAGACAGAACACTTTTGTAAAAACTTGGGCACCGAAATATGCAGGCATGTTTGAGTTCAGAGGCAGGAAAAAGGATCATCAGAAGACAAATCTGATCCCGCTTCGATGCTCCAAGAACTTCCGATAGGATTGCTGCTAACCTCTAATCGCACTTTGCAGTTCCTATTGGCCCAATTAGCATAGCTAAGATCCCCCAGTTTGGCAATCACCACTTGCCTCTCAGTGTAAGTTAGGTCTTGTTTAATTTGGATGATCAACCTCTCCAGCTTCGGTGCATTCTCCACGACGAACATGATGAAATCAAACTCATTATCATTCCCTTGTAGCTCACAGAAAGACAGAGTCTTGAGGTGCGACTGGACACACTCGATAGGACTTGTCTCCTGCCAGAACTTGAGACTACGGTTGCTGGTGTTTTCTTCAAGAAAAGACTGCAATTTGGGTGAGCAAACAGTTCAGTTGCATATGGTGCTGATTATGCAGCAGCGATCTGATTCGATGTACTGATGATGCTCCAAATGCCAAATGAAGCGACAGAGGGGGGGGGGGGGGGTTACCTCGATAATCAGTGTGTCCAAGTTAGGAAAGCATCTGAGGAAGCTGGGAAGCATCTTGACTTGATTGCGATCTCCAAAATGCAGTTGCAAAGCCAGCATCTGGACGCTTGGCACAGTGGTACGTTCGCTCGCCTTTGTTCCAGCCTTCAATGCATCGAAAGAGCATAAATCGATCACACACAATTGACATTCAATATTCTAAGATTTGGTGAAGGTTATTTGCTTGGTAACCTTACCAACTTACTTGTGGTAATTATGCGATGATCGACCGGGTACTCGCATTTTACTAAATTCGTTTATTTAGAGTAACAGATTAATACATAGTGTTTAAGGTGCACCGGACTTAATTTAAGACCATCCATTTTGGATGACCTACTGGTTACCATGTAAAGGTGTTCACCACTTACCATTCAGTTGTAAAACCTAACGCTAGGACTCAATAAAGCTGCATGTATTATTTATTTCTGGAAGATACCTTACTAGCATTGCCATATCAAACACAAACACAGAAAGTGATTAAGGTAGGCACACGGCACACCGTTCATCGGGTTTTGGATTCTAAATACTGGGAACCAAAACATTAAAATATAGTTCAGTAAAACAAATATCTGGAGTTCAAATATCTCTAAATAGTTAAAAAATATTTGAAGAAACATGATTCAAAGCAATAAAAAAAGTAATGTTAGGATAGCGTGGTCACAACATGCTTTTCTGACACCCTATATATTCAAAGTCAGTGCTATGAAAAAATTATCAATGTGATAAAGCACAAACAGATTGCTGTTTTCTAAACTTTCAATGCTTCATGAGAATATGTAAAGAGGTAGCATAAAAGCTTACACCTACGAGGAAATAGGCAACCTTCCATTGATGGAAGAAATAAGCATTCGGATGACAAAAAGGTATATTATATGTCATGTACACTTTAGTAAGTTTTTTTTATCTTGTAAGATCGGAGAAATCCCCGGCCATTAAGGAAATCATTAGTAAATCCTTAAATCCTTCTAAAAAACCCTATCTTTCTAGAAAGTGATGTAGCATGCTATAAATAGAATGACCATATGGTAAAACTTTACCCTTCATCAATTAACGACTAAGATTTTATAATCATCTCTAACCTCCTAAGAGACAACTCGAGTAACTTAAAAGGGTTCTTGTATACTAACAGAATCAGAACTATCTTTCTATTCTACTGTTTGGATGTATATTAAAAGCAAAAACACATTAGTTTGGTATAGGAGTATGAAAAGCAGGGTCACCTCATGAAAGAAATGGATAACTGGAGATCGATTAATCATGCAAAAATTTAACCGGAAGGAAGGGGTGCAAAAGGATCAAAGCTTGAGCCAAATTATTATACGCAATCATGTAATTGTAAATGAGGATCAGGGAGCTATGACTTGTAACTGCAATCTGCAAATGAGCAACAAACGGATGGGAAATTGGAAATGATATATGGCCCATAACTCATATGCTATACTGTTTGAAGTTTCAGCCATCAATCCATATCACCGTAAGGCAAAAGTATGATTACCAATTTTCTAAATCCTAAACAAGCAGTCATACATACTCACCGTATACTCCGTCCAGTAATTGATTGCCTGAGTAATTGCCCAGTATTTCGGTTTATCATGTCAATTGCCCGTTTTTGCTAATCTTACTTGGTGTCGGCACATAGTATGACTGTATGACTACTGCTGAATAAACTGAATTTTAGAACATTGTTCGCTTTTAGCATTTGACTCATCTATTGCTTCGTGCAGAAACCTTGTTCATGAAAAGAAATGCAATCTGACATATGAGTGGACATGCCGTTGCGCGTACCTTGACGATGGTGCTGCCGATCTGCAGAATGTGCACTCCTGGCTCCAGATATCCCAGCACACGCAGCTTAGGGGCATGGCTAATCTTGACTGTCGTGCTCATTGCGCCTACGCGGCCCTGCTCGCTCCAATTTCTCCAGAGGAAGAGACGCTCCATGCTTGGGGCGTTCACCACGGCGACCTCCTCCAGGATGGACAAGCAGAACTGCGCGCATCGTAAGCTCTGGTTGGCGATACGAGCGTGCAACGAGGCCAGGCTTCCATGGAACGCGAGGATCTCCAGCACGGGGCTCACGGCGAGCAAGAACTCCAGGTCTTTGTCCTTCATGTCGACGCAGCCAAGGACAAGCTCCCGAAGGTTGGGGAAGCCGGCGCCGCGTGGGAGGGCGGTGGTGTCCGGGAACACCCAGGCGCCAAGGCAGAGCCGGGAGAGGGAGGCGCAGCTGAAGAGCGAGGATGGGAGGGGCAGGCCGAGAAGGGGCCAGGGGCGATTGACGAAGACGAGCTCGTCGACGCCCTTGGTGGCGAGGATCTGGAACCAGCGCGCGAGCACGCGGCGGTCGGTGGCGTCCATGAAGCTGCAGGTGAGGCTGACGAAGGGGAATGGCCCAGGATGTGCCTTGAGGGCGGCGGAGACGGCGTCGGTGACGGCACGCGAGACGGCACCGGCGCGGGCGGGCCGGCACTCCGCGTCGCCCCTGGAGAGGAGGTGGGTGTCGACGAGGACGAGCGGCGCAGAGCACCAGAGGCCGCGCCAGCGCGAGGAGAGCACGGTGGTGCGCGCGCCGTCCTTGGCGGGGAGGCGAGAGAGGACGCAACGGAGGAGATCATCGGGTAGGCTGCTCAGGCGGTCGGCGCTTTGGGTGGCGGCGGCGGCCGTGGCAACGCAGCACAATGGGCCGAATGTGGAGACGGGCGGCTTGGGGAGGAAGGAGTAGAGGAATGTGAGCATCGTGTGCGTGTGGCGGTTCAGCGTCTCCGGAGCCAGCCCGTGCAGCATCCTCGGAAGCACCGTCGTGTCCTCCCCGACGGGGTCGGTGGTGGGGCAGCTTGGCCCGGACATGGCGATCGGGGCCGCGGTGGCGGCGGCGGCGGCGGCGGCGGCGGAGGGTTTTGGGGGAGGGCGACGCGAGCAAGGTGGGGGCTGGTGTGTCAGGCCAAAAATGCTACACGCACAAGGAGATTGCTATAGATTGATTTGAGAAAAATTCATCGTAGGTTCCAAAACTTGAGCCGGCTGACACTTTAGTCACTGTACTTCAAAATACCCTAAATACCATCCATATACTTGCTCTAGAGGTTCACTTCAGTCCATATATACGATTTTGTGTACGTATTCGCTGATTTGGCGGTGGTCAACTCGAGCCACGGGGCGTTGACTGTCAGGTCCTCTAAGCCGCTTGAATACGCAGGGAAGCAGGGTTTTTGTTGCAAAATTGCCAGTGATAAAACAGTTGCTTCCCACCGACAGTCCACCCCGATCCACTCCTGCCGGAGCACCTCGTCGTCGGTCGCCACGCACACCCCCATCGCACGCGCCATGCACCTGGCCCACCCGCTCCGTCGCCTTGTCGTCCCCGAGATCGTAGAAGATGGAGCCAAGGCCGGCGCCAACGAGCAGCGAGTGGAGCGCATCGACGCAGCCGTGGTGGAGCACGGAGTTGGCGGCGAGCAGGAGCACGGCGTCGAACATATTGACGATGCGCGCACCGGGCTGGTGGATGCTGAGCACTACGGTGCGCCCGCGCGACTCGACCTTGGCCCGGAGCGCGCCCACGATCTGGAGCGTGGACACGATTGTTGGAGAACATAGTAATTTCAAAAATTTTCCTACGCACACGCAAGATCATGGTGATGCATAGCAACGAGAGGGGAGAGTGTTGTCTACGTACCCTTGTAGACCGAAGCGGAAGCGATCACAACGTAGAGGAAGTAGTCGACGCTCTCCTCGCGATCCAACCGATCCAGCGCCAAGCATTCGGCGCCTCCGAGTTCTTGACACACGACAGCTCGGTGATGCTCCTCGGGCTCCGATCCAAAGAAAGCTTCGGGAGTGAGAGTTCCACAAGACGACGGCGTGGCAGGACGATCTTGATGTTCTATCGACGCAGGCTTCGCCTAAGCACCGCCACGATATGACCGAGGTGGAATATGGTGGAGGGGCACCGCACACGGCTAAGGAACGATCTCAAGGATCAACTTGTGTGTTCTAGGGTGCCCCCGCCTCAGATATAAAGGAGCAAGGGGAGGGCCGGCCGCCTAGGAGGCGCGCCCAGGGAGGGGAGTCCTCCTCCTAGTGGGAGTAGGACTCCCTTCCTAGTCCAACTAGGAAGGAGGAAGGGGAAGGAAGGAGAGGGAGAGGAGAGGGGGGGCGCCCCCTCCTGTCCTATTCGGACTCCCCATGGGGGGGCGCCACCTCCTGGTGCGGCCTCTCTCTCCCTCTCGCCCAATAAGGCCCATTACTTCCTGGGATTCCAGAACCCTCCCAAGACTCCGGTTTTCTCCTAAACTTAGGAATCTTTCCGTGTCCGAATATAGCCGTCCAATATATCAATCTTTATCTCTCGACCATTTCGAGACTCCTCGTCATGTCCGTGATCACATCCGGACTCAACTCCTTGGTACATCAAAATACACAAACTCACAATATAACCGCCATCGAAACCTTAAGCGTGCGGACCCTACGGTTCGAGAACAATGTAGACATGACCGAGACACGCCTCGGTCAATAACCAATAGCGGGACCGGATGCCCATATTGGCTCCTACATATTCTACTAAGATCTTTATCGGTCGACCGCATAACAACATACGTTGTTCCTTTGTCATCGGTATGTTACTTGCCCGAGATTCGATCGTCGGTATCCAATACCTAGTTCAATCTCGTTACGCAAGTCTCTTTACTCGCTCCGTAATACATCATCTCACAGCTAACTCATTAGTTGTAATGCTTGCAAGGCTTAAGTGATGTGTATTACCGAGAGGGCCCAGAGATACCTCTCCGACAATCGGAGTGACAAAACCTAATCTCGAAATACGCCAACCCAACATTTGCCTTTGGAGACACCTGTAGTACTCCTTTATAATCACCCAGTTACGTTGTGACGTTTGGTAGTACCCAAAGTGTTCCTCCGGTAAATGGGAGTTGCATAATCTCATAGTTATAGGAACATGTATAAGTCATGGATAAAAGCAATAGCAACATACTAAACGATCGGGTGCTAAGCTAATGGAATGGGTCATGTCAATCAGATCATTCAATTAATGATGTGACCTTGTTAATCAAATGACAACTCCTTTGTCTATGGTTAGGAAACTCAACCATCTTTGATTAACAAGCTAGTCTAGTAGAGGCATACTAGTGACACTTTGTTTTGTCTATGTATTCACACATGTATTATGTTTCTGTTAATACAATTCTAGCATGAATAATAAACATTTATCATGAAATAAGGAAATAAATAATAACTTTATTATTGCCTCTAGGGCATATTTCCTTGATCTCCCACTTGCACTAGAGTCAATAATCTAGATTACATAGTAATGATTCTAACACCCATGGAGTCTTGGTGCTGATCATGTTTTGCTCGTGGAAGAGGCTTAGTCAACGGTCTCGCTACATTCAGATCCGTATGTATCTTGCAAATCTCTATGTCTCCCACCGGACGAAGTCCCGGATGGAAATGAAGCGTCTCTTGATGTGTTTGGTTCTCTTGTGAAATCTGGATTCCTTCGCTAAAGCGATTGCTCCAAAGATTGTCACAAAAGATTTTCATTGGACCCGATGCACTAGGTATGACACCTAGATCGGATATGAACTCCTTCATCCGCACTCCTTCATTAGCCGCTTCGAAGCTGCTATGTATTCCGCTTCACATGTAGATCCCGCCACGACGCTTTGTTTAGAACTCGCACTAACCGACAGCTCCTCCGCTTAGTGTAAATACGATCCGGTTTGCGATTTAGAATCGTCCGGATCGGTGTCAAAGCTTGCATCAACGTAACCATTTACGATGAGCTCTTTGTCACCTCCATATACGAGAAACATATCCTTAGTCCTTTTCGTATTTCAGATGTTCTTGACCGCTGCCCGATGATCCACTCGATTACTTTGGTACCTCCCGCTAAGCTTATAGCAAGGCACACATCAGGTGGTACACAAGATTGCATACATGATAGAGCCTATGGTGAAGCATAGGAACATCTTTCATTTTCTCTATCTTCTCGTAGTGGTCGGGCATTGAGTCTTACTCAACTTCACACCTTGTAACACGTGCAAGAACCCTTTCTTTGCTTGATCCATTTTGAACTTCTTCAAAATTTTGTCAAGGTATGTGCTTTGTGAAAGTCCAATTAAGCGCCTTGATCTATCTCTATAGATTTTGATGCCCAATATGTAAGCAGCTTCACCGAGGTCCTTCATCGAAAAACTCTTATTCAAGTATCCCTTTATGCTATCCAGAATTCTATATCATTTCCGATTAGTAATATGTCATCTACATATAATATCGTAAATGCTACTGAGCTCCCACTCACTTTCTTGTAAATACAGGCTTCTCCAAAAGTCTCAGATAAACCCAAATGCTTTGATCACACTATCAAAGCGCTTATTCCAACTCCGAGATGCTTGCACCAGTCCATAAATGGATCGTTGGAGCTTGCACACTTTGTTAGCTCCTTTGGATTGATAAAACCTTCGGTTGCATCATATACAACTCTTCTTCCGTAAATCCATTCAGAATGCGTCTTTACATCCATTTGCCAAATTTCATAATCATAAAATGCGCAATTGCTAACATGATTCGGATCGACTTAAGCATCGCCACGGGTGAGAAGGTCTCATCGTAGTCAATCCCTTGAACTTGTCGAAACCCTTTGCGACAAGTCGAGCTTTGACATTACCGTCCGTCGGTCTTCTTCTTGAAGATCCACTTGTTTTCTATTGCTTGCCGACCCTCGAGCAAGTCAACCAAAGTCCACACTTTGTTTTCATACATGGATCCCATCTCGATTTCATGGCCTCAAGCCATTTTGGAATCTGGGCTCACCATCGCTTCTTCATAGTTCGTAGGTTCATCATGATCTAGTAGCATGACTTCCGTAAGGATTACCGTACCACTCAGTGCGGATCTTACTCGTTGATCTACGAGGTTCAGAGTAACTTGATCTCAAGTTTCATGATCAACATCATCAACTTCCTCACTATTTGGTGTAGATGTCTCGTAAACCGTTTCGCGATAAACTACTTTCCAATAAGGGAGAAGGTACGATTACCTCATCAAGTTCTACTTTCCTCCCACTCACTTCTTTCGAGAGAAACTCCTTCTAGAAAGGATCCATTCTTAGCAACAAATGTCTTGCCTTCGGATCTGTGATAGAAGGTGTACCCAACTGTCTCCTTTGGGTATCCTATGAAGACACATCTCGATTTGGGTTCGAGCTTATCGGGTTGAAGCTTTTTCACATAAGCATCACATCCCCAAACTTTAAGAAACGACAACTTTGATTTCTTGCTAAACCATAGTTCATAAGGTGTCGCCTCAACGGATTTTGACGGTGTTCTATTCAGCGTGAATGCGGCCGCCTCAAGAGCATAACCCCAAAACGATAGCGGTAAATCAGAAGAGACATCATAGATCGCACCATATCTAGTAAAGTGCGACATTGACGCTCGACACACCATTACGTTGTGGTGTTCCGGTGGCGTGAGTTGCTAAACTATTCCGCATTGTTTCAAATGTAGACCAAACTCAGAACTCAAATATTCGCCTCCACGATCGATCGTAGAAACTTTATTTTCTTATTACGATGATTTTCAACTTCACTCAAATTCTTTGAACTTTTCAAATGTTTCAGACTTATGCTTCATTAAGTAGATATACCCATATCCGCTTAAATCATCTGTGAAGGTGAGAAAATAACGATATCCGCCACGAGCCTCAACATTCATCGGACCACATACATCCGTATGTATGATTTCCAACAAATCTGTTGCTCTCTCCATAGTACCGAGAACGAGGTTCTAGTCATCTTGCCCATGAGGCACGGTTCATAAGTGCCAAGTGATTCATAATCAAGTGACTCCAAAAGTCCATCAAGATGGAGTTCCTTCATGCGCTTTATACCGATATGACCTAAACGGCAAGTGCCACAAATAAGTTGCACTATCATTATCAACTCTGCATCTTTTGGTTTCAACATTATGAATATGTGTATCACTACTATCGAGATTCATTAAAATAGACCACTCTTCAAGGGTGCATGACCATAAAAGATATTACTCATATAAATAGAACAACCATTATTCTCTCGATTTAAATGAATAACCGTCTCGCATCAAACAAGATCCAGATATAATGTTCATGCTCAACGCCGGCACCAAATAAAAATTATTTAGGTCTAAAACTAATCCCGAAGGTAGATGTAGAGGTAGTGTGCCGATCGCGATCACATCGACTTTGGAACCATTTCCCACGCCGCATCGCCACCTCGCCCTTGCCGTTGTTCGCTAATCCATAGTCCCTGTTTCGAGTTGCAAATATTAGCAACAGTAACCGAGATCAAATACCCAAAGCTGCTCTGCGAGCTCTAGTAAGGTACACATCAATAACATGTATATCACATATACCTTTGTTCACCTTGCCATCCTTCTTATCCGCCAAATACTTGGGGCAGTTCCGCTTCAAAGGACGATCGCTTGCGAGAGAAGCACTCGGGCCTGTGTTTAGGTCCAGACTTGGGTTTCTTCTCTGAGCAAAGCAACTTGTTTGTCTGTTCTTCTTGAAGTTCCCTTCTTCTTCCCTTTGCCTTTCTTCTTGAAACTAGTGGTCTTATTGACCATCAACACTTGATGCTCCTTCTTGATTTCTACCTCCGCAGCCTTTAGCATTGCGAAGAGCTCGAGCATAGTCTTTACTAACCCTTGCATATTATAGTTCATCACGAAGCCTTTGTAGCTTGGTGGCGTGATTGAAGAATTTCATCAATGACACAATCATCCGGAAGATTAACTCCCGTTGAGTCAAGTAATTGTAATACCCGACATTACGAGTATGTGCTCACCGATGCATCCATTCTCCTCCATCTTGCAGCTATAGAACTTATTGGAGACTTCATATCTCTCAATCCGGGCATTCTGTTGAAATATCAACTTCAACTCTGGAACATCTCATATGCTCCACGACGCTCAAAACGTCGTTGAAGACCCGGTTCTAAGCCGTAAAGCATGGCACATCGAACTATAGAGTAGTCATCGCTTTGCTCGCCAGACGTTTAACGTCGTCGGCCAGCATCAAGAAACAGTTCGCACCCAGCGGTGCATCCAGACGTAACTCTTTCAGGCAAAGAATGAGGATAATCTCAAAGTTACGGACCCGATCCGTGTAATTGCTACCATCATCTTTCAACTTTGCTTTCTCAAGGAACGCATTAAAATTTAACGGAACTACAAAGACGAGCCATCTATCTACAAACAAACATAGACAAGCAAGATACTATCAGTACTAAGTTCATGATAAATTTAAGTTCAATTAATCATATTACTTAAGAACTCCCACTTAGACAGACATCTCTCTAGTCATCTAAGTGATCACGTGATCCAAATCAACTAAACCATAACCGATCATCACGTGAGATGGAGTAGTTTTCAATGGTGAACATCTTATGTTGATCATATCTACTATATGATTCACGCTGACCTTTCGGTCTCCGTGTTCCGAGGCCATATCTGCATATGCTAGGCTCGTCAACTATAACTGAGTATTCTCGTGTGCAAAACTGGCTTGCACCCGTTGTAGATGGACGAGAGCTTATCACACCCGATCATCACGTGGTGTCTCAACACGATTTAACTTTGGCAACGGTGCATACCGTGGAGAACACTACTTGATAATTTTAGTGAGAGATCATCTTAAAATGCTACCGTCAATCAAAGCAAGATAAGATGCATAAAGGATAAACATCACATGCAATAAATATAAGTGATATGATATGGCCATCATCATCTTGTGCTTGTGATTCCATCTCCGAAGCACCGTCGTGATCACCATCGCCACCGCGCGACACCTTGATCTCCATCGTAGCATCGTTGTCGTTACGCCATCTATTGCTTCTACGACTATCGCTACCGCTTAGTGATAAAGTAAAGCAATTACAGTACGCTTGCATTTCATACAATAAAGCGACAACCATATGGCTCCAGCCATTGCCGATAACCGGTTACAAAACATGATCATCTCATACAATAAAATATAGCATCACGTCTTGACCATATCACATCACAACATGCCCTGCAAAAACAAGTTAGACGCCCTCTACTTTGTTGTTGCAAATTTTACGTGGCTGCTACGGGCTTAAGCAAGAACCAATCTCACCCACGCATCAATACCACAACGATACTTCGTCAAATAGACTCCGTTTAACCTTCTCAAGGACCGGGCGAGCCACACTCAGTTCAACTAAAGTGAGAGAGACAGACACCCGCCAGCCACCTTTAAGCACGAGTGCTCAGAACGGTGAAACCAGTCTCGCGAAGCGTCACGCGTAATGTCGGTCCGGCCGCTTCATCTCACAATACCGCTGAACCAAAGTATGACATCTTTGGTAGGCAAGTATGACTTGTATCGTCCACAACTCACTTGTGTTCTACTCGTGCAAAACATCAAACCATAAAAACCTAGGCTCGGATGCCTTTGTTGGGGAACGAGTAATTTCAAAAATTTCCCACGCACACGCAAGATCATGGTGATGCATAGCAACGAGAGGGAGAGTGTTGTCTACGCCCTCGTGAGACCGAAGCGAAGCGATCACAACGTAGAGGAAGTAGTCGACGTTCTCCTCGCGATCCAACCGATCCCAGCGCCAAGCATTCGCGCCCGAGTTCTTGACACACGACAGCTCGGTGACGCTCCTCGGCTCCGATCCAAAGAAAGCTCCGGGAGTGAGAGTTCCACAAGATGACGGCGTGGGACGATCTTGATGTTCTACCGACGCAGGCTTCACCTAAGCACCGCCACGATATGACCGAGGTGGAATATGGTGGAGGGTGCACCGCACACGGCTAAGGAACGATCTCAAGGATCAACTTGTGTGTTCTAGGGTGCCCCTGCCCGTATATAAAGGAGCAGGGGAGGGCCGGCCGCCTAGGAGGCGCGCCAGGAGGGGGAGTCCTCCTCCTAGTGGGAGTAGGACTCCCTTTCCTAGTCCAACTAGGAAGGAGGAAGGGGAAGGAAGGAGAGGAGAGGGAGAGGGAGGGGGCCGCCCCCTCCTTGTCCTATTCGGACTCCCCATGGGGGCGCCACCTCCTGGTGCGGCCCTCTCTCCCTTCTCGCCCAATAAGGCCCATTACTTCCCGGGGTTCGGTAACCCCCCGGCACTCCGGTTTTCTCCGAAACTTCGAACCTTTCCGTGTCCGAATATAGCCGCCCAATATATCAATCTTTATGTCTCGACCATTTCGAGACTCCTCGTCATGTCCGTGATCACATCCGGACTCGAACTCCTTCGTACATCAAAATACACAAACTCACAATATAACCGCCATCGAAACCTTAAGCGTGCGGACCCTACGGTTCGAGAACAATGTAGACATGACCGAGACACGCCTCCGGTTAATAACCAATAGCGGGACCTGGATGCCCATATTGGCTCCTACATATTCTACGAAGATCTTTATCGGTCGACCGCATAACAACATACGTTGTTCCCTTTGTCATCGGTATGTTACTTGCCCGAGATTCGATCGTCGGTATCCAATACCTAGTTCAATCTCGTTACGCAAGTCTCTTTACTCGTTCCGTAATACATCATCTCACAGCTAACTCATTAGTTGTAATGCTTGCAAGGCTTAAGTGATGTGTATTACCGAGAGGGCCCAGAGATACCTCTCCGACAATCGGAGTGACAAAACCTAATCTCAAATACGCCAACCCAACATTTGCCTTTGGAGACACTGTAGTACTCCTTTATAATCACCCGATTACGTTGTGACGTTTGGTAGTACCCAAAGTGTTCCTCCGTAAATGGGAGTTGCATAATCTCATAGTTATAGGAACATGTATAAGTCATGGATAAAAGCAATAGCAACATACTAAACGATCGGGTGCTAAGCTAATGGAATGGGTCATGTCAATCAGATCATTCAATTAATGATGTGACCTTGTTAATCAAATGACAACTCCTTTGTCTATGGTTAGGAAACTCAACCATCTTTGATTAACAAGCTAGTCTAGTAGAGGCATACTAGTGACATTTTGTTTTGTCTATGTATTCACACATGTATTATGTTTCCTGTTAATACAATTCTAGCATGAATAATAAACATTTATCATGAAATAAGGAAATAAATAATAACTTTATTATTGCCTCTAGGGCATATTTCCTTCAGCGATGTCGAGGGCCGACATGGGCTCGTCAAGCACCAGCATGGCGGGGTCGCGCACGACCTCGACGCCGATGGACACACGCCGACGCTCTTCGCCGGAGAGGTCCTTGACCCTGGCATCGGCGACGCGAGCGAGCACAAGGTCGTCAACGAGCGCGTCAACCGCGGCGGGGTCCTATGCGTCCAGGCCGAGGCGGAGGCGCGCGCTGAAGTGGAGCGTCTCACGCACTGTGAGCAGCAGGAAGACGACGTCGCGCTGGGTGGCGTAGCCGCAGAGGCGGCGCACGACCGCAGCCCGTGGCGTCCACAGACGAGCCATTGACGCGGAGGTCAGTAGGAGGGGAGGAGCTGGTCTCAAGGCGGCCGGAGAGGATCTCGAGCGACATGGATTTGCCGACGCTGGGGCTGACGATGGAGAGCAGCTCACCGGGGCTCGCATGGCAGCTGACGTTGCGGAGCACTAGGCGGCACCGGCTGCTGCGGCTCACCGGTGGAAGTGCAGGCGCAGCAGGGTCGCCGGCGGCGTCGAGGAGGAGGTCATCGGGCCTGCTCCATATCTTGAGTTGAACGGGAGAGGCCGGGCGGAGACGACGATGTGGTAGTTGATGCCCGCGGCCTCCACCTCGCACCTGCTGCTTTCTACTCCTCCGCTCTTCATTGATTTGCTCGCTAGCTTATCGTCTTCCTGGATGGTTGCTATTAATAGTAAAGGTGGAGCTTCACCTGCCATCGTCGGCCCCGGCGATGCCAACAAGTCCACGCTGCTCGAGATCCTCTCCGGTCGTCTCCACCCGAGCTCCTGCCCTCCTACTGACCTTCCTTGTCGACGCCGCGGCCATGCGCTGCCTCTGCGGCTACGTCACCTAGCCCCTCGATTCAGACGCGTATGACCCTGCCGCGGTCGATGCGCTCGTCGATGACCTTGCCCTGACCCGCGTCGCGGACGCCAGGGTCAAGGACCTCTCTGCTCGCCATCGTCGGCCCTAGTACCAGTAGAAGCCGCGGAGGCGCAGGATCTTGCCGTGCCGGAGCTTGGCGATGGCGCGCATCTGGGCATTGAACTCGCTGAACCGCCTCACGCCGGCGTCGTTGCTGCCGATCCTGCGCACAACCAGAGCGGCGTCGTCGGCCAGGACCGCCTTGTACACGATGTTGTCGCCTGCCGGGCCGAGGATGTAGGTCGATGCCTTGAGCAGTGCCTCCAGCGCGGCGCCTCCGAAGTCCGCCGGGAGCGTGTCGTTAAGCATGTTAGAGCTGACGTTGAGCACCTGCAGCGCTGACAACCCATCGACGGGGAGCGCGCCGGAGAAGTAGTTGCTGGCGAGGGAGACAGCGATGAGATTCCGGAGCAGGGTGAGGGTCCCCGGTATAGCGCCGGAGAGCGCGCTGCAGGCAAGATTGAGGGCGCAGAGGCTGCGCAGCAGGGCGACGTGCTCCGGCAGCACCCCCGTGATGTCGTTGCTAGAGAGCGAGAGGATGTGGAACTCCAGCACGCGGGATAGGTCGACGGGGAGGATGCCGTTGAGCGTATTGTCAGAGAGGTCGAGGTGGCGGAGGTGCTCGATCCGGCCCAGCTCTGGCGAGATGGGGCCGACGAGCTGCTCGTTGGGTATGACGACGCTGACGACGACGACGTGGCAGGGAAGGCCATGCAGACGACGTTGTTCCAGGTGCAGGGTGTGGCGTCGGCGTAGCCCCAGCCGGAGATGGAGCCGAGGTGGTCGGCAAGGAGGGAGGACTTGAAGGAGAGGAGCAGCACGCCGTCCTGGTTAAGCGCCACGGCGAGCTACGTCGCGTGGCCGCGCGACGCCCAGCAGCAGGACTAGCGGCAACGGCGAGCTGTGTAGGTCATTTTTGCAAACACACCCCCGGACACCACCCCCCCACACCGAATTGTTGAGTATTCCTTCTCCCATAACTACGTGGCAGTCAAAGCACGCGTACCGAGCGTTGACGCGGCCAGATCAGCTTATACGTACACAAAATCATATATATATGGACCGAAGTGAACCACTAGAGCAAGTATATGGATGGTATTTAGGGTATTTTGAAGTATAGTGACTAAAGTGTCAGCCGACTCAAGTTTTGGGACCTATAGTGAATTTTCTCGATTGATTTATACGGGGAAACGTGGCCTGCTCCCAAACACAAAGCTCCCTTTCCCGAATTTCACTGTGGCCCCTCTCCCATCCTCTTTCCAACTAGATTTATCAAGTTCGACTAACAATATCCAGCCATTGCAGCGGGATGATAGTGTAATAAACAATTAGAAAGAGATGTGCACATGGTGAGAAAAAAGTTGAGAAAATAAAAATAAGAAATGTTTTGCAGCAGAAGATGGCTTGGATTTAATGTGTAACTCTGAAATCAACTTACTTAGTACGGTCAGTTCTCTAATAAAATTTGTAGAAGATCTTACCTTTGATCATCTCAATGAAAAGAAAACAATACATCTGATGTGCTACTAATAAAAAAGTAACAATTAATACTGCAATACAAATTACATGTCTGCATCTTGAATGAACTCCCAGCACTAATCTTTCTCGGGTATGTGACTTTGCTGAATTTACATATTGGTATATGTATGTATAGCATCTAGACCGTAAAATAGACGTCGTGACAGTTTATGCTAGAAACAGTACAAAGGAAGCATGACATTTAAGAGCCATACTTGAAGATTGTTTCTCCCCTTTACAACAACTAAATGTGATGCGGTTGAATCAATAGATATTGTGAGGAGTAGGTGGAGCGTGCAGGCGGAGGCCAACCATGTATCATAGCGGCGGTGACGCAATGCAATGACCTGCTCGTGTAGCGAATCAAAATCAGATTGACACTAAGAGATGTGAGATGCGCGCATGCCTGACCCTGCTGGGCTGCATGACACTGTGGGAGAAGGTGGGCCAGATGGCCTGATCGAGGTGGCTTCATGGTGTTGCCTGCGGCAACATCCTCAGCGGCAGTACGCCCAGCAATCGTGGCACCCCCGTCCGATTTGGTCGGCATGGTCGATGACATGTAGCGCTTCACCCTCTCGTTCCGCCTCGTTGTTGTCCCTATCTCGACACCGACATTGTCTACGGCTACAACAAACTAGGTGCCACTGTCTTCCCGCACAAACGTCAGCATCTGAACCTCTAGGTATGTATAGTCATACAGTACTCACGTTGGTCTGGGTTTACGGAAGAGATCGAGCAAGGGAAGTAAAAAAAATAATGAATCCTCGTCAGGTGATAAGGTCGTTACTATTTATTAGAAGAACTAATGTGAGAAGGACATGTTAGGAGAGAATGAAGCAGCCCCATTAGATGTTGCTCCTAGACATGTTTCGTGGAGAAGTAGAATATCAATGAGATAGTGAGGATGTGAATAGACAACCATTTATGCTACTTCTTTATGCATGGAGGAGATAATAGACTCATGGTTAGTAAATTTAAGGAAAAAAATGAAAACATAAGTGATGATAGGGCATCATGGTTGAGCGGGGAATTCAGTAGTTTAATTGCATGCTTGCTGATATGGCATGATAGTTGAGTTAACATGTGTGCATGTCAAGATAAATAGAGTAGTGGGGATGACTTTCACCTTGCGCATTGCTGCAGTAACTTTTGTTAAAAAATAGTAACTAGTTGCTAAAAATAACTAAAACTGATGAAAAAAGTATATGCTTGAAAATCAATAAAAGAAAGGGTCTAAAAGTAGAATAAAAACTTTTGAATTATAGTTAAAATGACATTCTAGCAGTGTTGCATGCATAGACTAATACAAGAATAATTATAATTTATAAGTTAAATGCATGACTCGCTTATGTGACCAATTTTGCATGGCTTAGTGGGAGAGAGAGAAGAGTTAAATGCATTGCTAAGTGCGACGTTGAAGTGGACATTTTGCATGTTGAGAGACACTACAAAAAAATACACTTACGTGATGATACGTGTTTGTCACAATAGGTCACGTTTTATGTCATGCATGTACATGCATAACGATTTTATGACAGAATCAAGATAGTCATACATGTGCTGTTGTAGAAGTATTCCATGACAATACCAAAATTATCATCACGGAAGTTTCCACTTCCATGACGATAAATGACGCGTCATGGAAGTGTTCTCGTCAAGGGTAATCGACACGTGGCATCCACTGTAACGGTCACCGTTAAGCTATTGGGTTCCGGTTTGGATACGATAACCCGTTAATAGCACCGACCAATGGGGATTTTCCACGTGTAAAATTCTCATTCGTCGGAGGATCCACGTGTCGGCTCAGCGTTGGGACAGATGTCATCCACTCACTGTACGGGAGGCGCCTATGATACGTTGGCACGTGGCAAGGCCCAACAGTGGCCCATTTAGGTGAAAGAGGCCGACCCAGTCAAAATTAGCAGGCCGGCCCATATAGGGCCTACTTGTGTCTGGTCCATTTAAGCCTACGGCCCATACGAGATGTGCCAATTTGGCCTGTTAACTATTTGACACTGTTGCAACCCATCGTCAGTTCGAGCCCGTTAACAACCCGCTATATATTTGGGCTCAATATCGACCCATGTGGTTTCGGCCTGTTAACGACCCATTCAAGGGATGGACCAATTTTCAGGATGTACGTCTATCGGCCTTTTAGTGACCCATTTAAGTGTTGGGCCAATTTCCAACCCGGCGTGTCTTTAAGCCCGTTAACGGCCCATAAATGAGTTGGGCCATTTGCAGTTGGACTAGAGTTTTGGCCACTTAACAGTCCATGCTCTTCATGACCAATACCAGCCCGGTTTCTCTTTTGGCCTTCTAAAGGCCCACAACACAGTTGGGCCATATAAAGTCCGACCTGACTTTCGGCCTCTTAGCGGCCCATGCTCTTCATGGTCCAATACAAGCCAGCTGTCTCTTTCGGCCTACTAAAGGCCCAAAATATAGTTGGGACATAAACAACCCGACCTTAGTATCAGCCTGTTAACGGCCCGTGAAGTCGAATGGGCCTGCTTATTGCCCGCTTTGATGTTGGCTTGTTAACGAGCCGGGAGGTAACAGTCCGAGCATTAACTGTTGGCTCGTTTCAATTATAGCAGCCCAATAGTGATTTTGGCCTGGTTACAGCCCATTAACTTAAGTGGCCCACTAAAGTTTGAACATGTCAGTTGGCCCAATTAGATAACGTCGATTCTGGCCCAACTATAATTTCAGCCCATTACGATGAGCAATTATGGACATGACAAAAACTGATCAATCAAAGGCCTATGAGAATTTTGGCCCATGCGAGCCCATTAGGGAAGCCCATTAAGGGCAGTGGGCCACTTCCTTCATATAGGGCCCACGAATGTTTGTGCTAATTAATAATTTCACTGTTTTTTGCCTTCCTAGCGACCAGTTAGCTGGAATGCGAGGCGCACTAAGCAAACATACGACATACGAGGAAAAATTTGCACATCCAGCATATATTACAGGAAATTACATCCACTAGGCAATCAAAGATTGATGCCAGTGCAAATAAATGAGCAGAACTTAACAATCTACAACCTCAGCCTGGATGACGCCCATAAGCATGTGAGCAAGTTCTTCCTCCTTTGCTACACTGTCTCTGAAATCATTGATCAGTTGTTGTTGCGCAAGAATGTGCATCTCTGATTCCTCCATGACTTCCATGATTGCTTCAGCCAGTAATTCGTTCACAAATATACATTTTTCATTGGATTCGAGACAGAGGAAACTCAATAGATTCAGATGGAAATTTTGGCAGGCTTGTATTATTGATAGTGGAGAGTGTCTCGACCACTGCATCATAACATAAATTAGGAGGGGAACCGAATAGATTAATCAAGAGTTATTGCCATATTACCTGGCCTAGATTTATTGGAAAGAAACAATGGGGTTGCCTTGCTGTTTTTAGAGTTTGTCTTCCAATCTTCAGCAGCCTACACCAAATTAACACACTAGCGTTGCTATCATTGGCCAGGTCAGATAATAGGAAAGCAACATTGACACAACGACCGTTTGGGCAACCAGACTACACCAAATTAACACAATATGGCACATCTATCATCAGCCAGGTAAGGTTATAGGAAAGCAACATTGACACAATGAATGATCGGGTAACCAGAACAACACTACAATTTAGTAATGTGCATGATATGAGATAGTACACTAATGCAGCTCAATATGCAAAACTACCAGACAATTTTCCTTACAGAAATCAACATTGTCGCCTTTAATTATACATTTTGATACAAGTAAATTTAGATCAGCTAAAGGTTGGATTCACACCGATTAACAAAATACATGCTAATGTAAAAATTTAGTGATATACAACATGTACTTACATCAAAATTGGAGCACAGAGAATTCCCGCAAGATACTTTCCTCAAACACGATCCCAGTTTAGGAATTCTTCTATCATTTAAGCTTATTTTCTAAAAGAGAGATGGGTAAGAAACATGTAGAAAATATGATCTGAATGCTATAAATTTCATGATGTGAGGATACACACACGCTTTTTAGAACGGAGTTGACATATTTTTGCTGGACTGGAGTGGACTAGTTCTTTGGCCACTTGAGTCTGCTTATTATCAGTAGGAGTTGGGTTTCTTTGTGCTGGAGAAGTATCTACGAACACTGGAGTTGGTTTACTATCTCCTGACGTTTCGATCTTCTGCAAAGACCTTGTTTGTAACTCTTCAGATTCTAACATAGCCGTCTTCCCCTTGCATGCCTTATAGAAGAATGGTGCTTCAGTTATAAAACATGCTACGACAGAGAGATGGAATAGGTACTGAAGAATAGAAAGGCATGACATATTGAAATGTATTCCCTCCATCTGGAAATAAATGGATGTGTCTAGGCGTATTTCAGTTCTAGATACATTCATTTTTATTGATTTCTGCGACATGTAATCCGGATGAAGGGAGTATGATGTAAGAGCTAGGGATACGACATGACAATAGAGTAAAAAAACACTAGTTGAATGTAAAATTGTATGATAGCGGAATACATACAGAAAAACACTAAGGCAACATATGCGTGTATGATTGGGAAACTAGGATGTCATTGCAATAGACCACTAGAACAACACTTCAATGTAAAAAAACATGGTATGGTAGACAGATGAAGTACGTACTAATGAATAACAACGCATAAGATATTCAGAAGCATGATGTCCAAACTAAGCAGATGGCATTGCGACAGAGTAGAATGACATTACTTGAATTTGAAAACATGTTATCATGAATGGAATAGGTACTAAAAAACAAGAAGGCATGACATATTTACATGCATGATCAACAGGCTAAGCACATGGCATTGCAACAGAGTACATGCACTCCAAGACATTATATGCATGATGTACCCATATCACGGGCCAAGTTAGAGTAAGGACCTTGTGGGGTGAATAGGATTCGTCATCTTTCTGCAAGTCTTCTGAAGAACTGCCTTTACATGTTCCATCATATTGGGTATCACTGACGTCAAGCTTGTGGGCCGTTACATTGCTCTGTGAGGTTCTCGTGGATATATCAGTGTGTGCAAGTATATCAGGCATTCATGGACGGCCCACAACACAGTTGGGACATATAAAGTCCGACCTGACTTTTGGCCTTTTAGCGACCCATGCTCTTCATGGTCTAGTACAAGTAAGTTGTCTCTTTCGGCCTGCTAAAGGCCTGAAATACAGTTGTGCCATAAATAGCTCGACCTTAGTATCGGTCTGTTAATGGCCCGTGAAGTCGACTGAGCCCGCTTATTGCCCGCTTCGATGTCGGCCTGTTAACGAGCCGGGAGGTAAGATGCCGAGCATTAACTGTTGGCTTGTTTCAATTATAGCAGCCCAATAGTTCTTTCGGCCTGGTTACGACCCATTAACTTAATGGGCCCGCTAAAGTTCGAACATGTCAGTTGGCCCAATTAGATAACATCGATTCTGGCCCAGCTATAATTTTAGCCCATTACGACGAGCAATTATGGACAGGACAAAAACCGCTCAATTAAAGGCCTATGAGAATTTTGGCCCATGCGAGCCCATTAGGGAAGCCCATTAAGGGCAGTGGGCCGCTTCCTTCATATAGGGCCCACGACTGTTCGTGCTAACTAATGATTTCACTGCTTTTTTGCCTTCCTAGCGAGCAGTTAGTTGGAATGCGAGGTGCACTAAGCAAATGTACGACATACAAGGAAAAATGTTGCACATCCAACATATATTACAGGAAATTACATCCACCGGGCAAACAAAGATTGATGTCAGTGCAAATAAATGAGCAGAACTTAACGATCTACAACCTCACAATCTGCAACCTCAGCACGCATGACGCCCATAAGCATGTGAGCAACTTCTTCCTTCTTTGCTACACTATCTCTGAAATCATTGATCAGTTGTTGTTGCGCAAGAATGTGCATCTCTGATTCCTCCATGATTTTCTATGATTGCTTCAGCCAGTAATTCGTTCACAAACATACATTTTTTTGTTGGATTCGAGACAGAGGAAAGTCAACAGATTCAGATGGCAATTTTGGCAGGCTTGTACTATTGATAGTGGAGAGTGTCTCGGCCACTTCATCATAACATAAATTAGGAGGGGAACCGAACAGATTAATCAAGATTTATTGCCATATTACCTGGCCTAGATTTATTGGAAAGAAACAATGGGGTTGCCTTGGTATTTTCAAAGTTTGTCTTCTTATCTTCAGCAGCCTACACCAAATTAACACACTAGCATTGCTATCATTGGCCGGGTCAGATAATAGGAAAGCAACATTGACATAACGAACGTTTGGGTAACCAGACCACACTAGCCTACACCAAATTAAAACAATATGGCACACCTATCATCAGCCAGGTAAGGTAATAGGAAAGCAACATTGACGCAATGAATGATTGGGCAACTAGAACAACACTACAATTTAGTAATGTGCATGATATGAGATAGTACACTCATGCAGCTTAGTATGCAAAACTACCAGATAGTTTTCCTTACAAAAATTCACATTGTCGCCTTTAATTATACATTTTGCTACAAGTAAATTTAGACCAGCTAAAGGTTGGATTCACGCCGATTAACAAACTACATGCTGATGTAAAAAGGTGATATACAACAGGTACTTACATCAAAATTGGAGCACAGAGAATTCCCGCAAGATACTTTCCTCGAACACGATCCCAGTTTAGAAAGTCTTCTACTATTTAAGCTTATTTTCTAAAAGAGAGATGGGTAAGAAACATGTAGAAAATATGATCTGAATGCTATAAATTTCATGATGTGAGGATACACACACACTTTTTAGAATGGAGTTGACATATTTTTCCTGGACTGGAGTGTACTAGTTCTTTGGCCACTTGAATCTGCTTATTATCAGTAGGAGTTGGGTTTCTTTGTGCTGGGGAAGTATCTATGGACACTAGAGTTGATTTACTATCTCCTGGTGTTTCGATCTTTTGCAAAGACCTTGTTTGTAACCCTTAAGGTTCTAACATAGCCGTCTTCCGCTTGCATACCTTATATAGAAGAATGGTGCTTCAGTTATAAAACATGCTATGACAGAGAGATGGAATAGGTACTAAAGAATAGAAAGGCATGACATATTGACTTGTATTCCCTCCATCCAGAAATAAATGCATGTGTCTAGGCGTATTTCAGTTCTAGATACATTAATTTTTATCCATTTCTGCGACATGTAATCCGGATGAAGGGAGTATGATGTAAGAGCTAGGGATACGACAGGACAATAGAGTAAAAAAACACTAGTTGAATGTAGAATTGTATGATAGCGGAATACATACAGAAAAACACTAAGGCAACATATGCGTGTATGATTGGGAAACTAAGATGGCATTGCAACAGACCACTAGAACAACACTTCATTGTAAAAAAAACATGGTATGGTAGACAGATGAAGTACATACTGATGAATAACAATGCATAAGATATTTAGAAGCATGATGTCCAAACTAAGCAGATGGCATTGCGACAGACTAGAATGACAGAACTTGAATTTGAAAACATGTTATCATGAATGGAATAGGCACAGAAAAACAAGAAGGCATGATATATTTACATGCATGATCAGCAGGCTAAGCACATGACATTGCAACAGAGTACATGCACTCCAGGACATTATATGCATGTTGTACCCATATCACGGGCCAAGTTAGAGTAAGGACCTTGTGGGGTGAATAGGATTCGACATCTTTCTGCAAGTCTTCTGAAGAACTTCCTTTACATGTTCCATCATATTTGGTATCATTGACATCAAGTTTGTTGGCCGTTACATTGCTTCGTGAGGTTCTTGTGGATATATCAGTGTGTGCATTTATATCAGACATGCATGGAAGACAACTAGTAATTAGATTTATGTAATGAGTGTCTATAGGAGACGACATAAATAGTAGGACTGGGCTTAACTAGCAGTAATGGGTCTAAAAAATTAAAGGGAGAACACAGATGAAAGCTACAGAATATGTATCGTTTGTACTCGAGATTAACTAGATGGCACACAAAAGTATTAAAGAACCACATAGGTAATACTAGAAGTGGTATAATCACCATCCTGTGGGATAACATTGACTGATGGATGATAACTACGGAACAATGTTACCTAAAGAACAAGTCTCTTATCTGAACTATGGAACAGGGTTAACTCCTGAACAAGACTTTTAAGGGATCAATATGAATATACAGGGAAATGTGATAATCTATTTCCCATGCTTAGATGAATAACAAAGCCATAAATGTTGCACACAAGTAAGATGAGGGTACAACCTATCTGTTCGACATCAATAGGAGTGAGCATCATGTGATGACTTGTCGATGGCCCTGCAGTTGTTGTGGCGGCCCATGTCGGGCACACACATTTGATGTAGGGAACTATTGAGTGGGGACTATAGCTCCCTTCTGGTGTATGCATCCCTTGTTGGAGCAGCTGCGGTGAGAAGGAAGACGGTGTGGCTGAAGATGCAGAAAACGCAAACTGCTAAGAATGACACATATCTTTGATCTGAAGAAATACCCTAAGAGATCAACAGTAAGGTACGAGAGTGGTCACACGTCTGAATACTAAATTGGGGTCACACGATTTTATTTTATTTTGGTACCGTTCGCTCTACACCGGGTGGCTTGATGGCTGTCTTGTGCCTCCCGGTCGACACTGTTTAGAATCTTCCCAGAAGAGCCAGAGACCACCGGCAGAGCAGCCTGCCCACATCGTCCCTGGCCGCGAGAGCTCTGACCAAAAACCCGCTCCTTGCCCCACCGCACTGCCGTGGTTGCGCCGCCCCTGGCTAATTGCTATGTCTTGAGCTTGCGTTGGTTTTCCTCGAAGAGGAGAGGGTGATGCAGCGATAGTAGCGTAAGTATTTCCCTCAGTTTTTGAGAACCGTATCAATCCGGTAGGAGGTTCCTCAAATGTCCCACGCACCTACACAAACAAACTGAGAACTCGCAACCAACGCAATAAAGGGGTTGTCAATCCCTTCACGGCCACTTGCGAAAGTGAGATATGATAAAGATAGTATGATAAGATAAATATTTTTTTCGTATTTTATAATATAGATGCGAAAAATAAAGATGCAAATAAAAGTAGATTGAAAGCAAATATGATAGGAGATAGACCCGGGGGCCATAGGTTTCACTAGTGGCTTCTCTCAAGATAGCATAAGTATTATGGTGGGTGAACAAATTCCTGTCGAGCAATTGATAGAAAAGCGCATAGTTATGAGATTATCTAGGCATGATCATGTATATAGGCATCACGTCCATAACAAGTAGACCGACTCTGCTCTGCATCTACTACTATTACTCCACACATCGACCGACTCCTGCCTTCATCTAGAGTATTAAGTTCAGTAAGAACAGAGTAACGATTAAGCAAGATGACATGATGTAGAGGATAAACTCAAGCAATATGATATAAACCCCATCTTGTTATCCTCGATGGCAACAATACAATACGTGCCTTGCAACCCTTTCTATCAATGGGTAAGGACACCGCAAGATTGAACCCAAAGCTAAGCACTTCTCCCATGGCAAGAAAGATCAATCTAGTAGGCCAAACCAAACTGATAATTCGAAGAGACTTGCAAAGATAACTCAATCATACATAAAAGAATTCAGAGAAGATTCAAATATTGTTCATAGATAAACTTGATCATAAACCCACAATTCATCGGATCTCGACAAACACACCGCAAAAAGAGTTTACGTCGAATAGATCTCCACAAGAGAGGGGGAGAACATTGTATTGAGATCCAAAAAGAGAGAAGAAGCCATCTAGTTAATAACTATGGACCCGTAGGTTTGTGGTAAACTACTCACAACTCATCGGAGGGGCAAGGATGTTGATGTAGAAGCCCTCCATGGTCGATTCCCCCTCCGGCAGAGTGCCGGCGAAGGCTCCAATATGAGATCTCGCGGATACAGAAGGTTACGGCGGTGGAAATTGTGTTTCGTGGTGCTCTTGGATGTTTTCGGGGTACGTAGGTATATATAGGAGGAAGAAATACGTCGGTGGCCGCCCGAGGGGCCTACGAGACAGGGGCGCGCCCTACAGGGGGGCGCGGCCTCCTATCTCGTGGGAGCCTCGGCTGCTTCTTGACTTGCACTCCAAGTTCTCTAGATCACGTTCGTTCCAAAAATCGCGCTCCCGAAGGTTTCATTCCGTTTGGACTCCGTTTGATATTCCTTTTCTTCGAAATACTGAAATAGGCAAAAAAACAGCAATATGGGCTGGGCCACCGGTTAGTAGGTTAGTCCCAAAAAATGATATAAATGTGTAAAATAAAGCCCATAAACATTCAAAAGGGGTAATATAATAGCATGGAACAATCAAAAATTATAGATACGTTGGAGACGTATCAAGCATCCCCAAGCTTAATTCCTGCTCGTCCTCGAGTAGGTAAATGATGAAAAGAGAATTTTTGATGTGGAATGCTACCTAGCATAATTCATAATGTAATTTTCTTTATTGTGGCATGAATGTCCAGACCCAAATGAGTCAAAATAAAAGTTCATATTGATAAAAGAAATAGTAACACTTCAAGCATACTAATCAAAGTAATCATGTCTTCTCAAAATAACATGGCAAAAGAAAGTTCATCCCTACAAAATCATATAGTTAGGCTATGCTTCATTTTCGTCACACAAAGATGTTCCCAACTTCTATACCCCCGATGACAAGCCAAGCAATTGTTTCATAGTTAAATAATCTCAAACTTTTTCAACCTTCACGCAATACATGAGCGTGAGCCATGGATATAGCACTATGGGTGGAATAGAATATGATGATGGGGATTGTGTGGAGAAGACAAAAAAGGAGAAAGTCTCACATTGACGAGGATAATCAACGGGCTATGGAGATGCCCATCAATTGATGTCAACATGAGGAGTAGGGATTGCCATGCAACGGATGCACTAGAGCTATAAATGAATGCTCAACAAAAGAAAACTAGTGGGTGTGCATCCAACTTGCTTGCTCATGAAGACCTAGGGCATTTGAGGAAGCCCATCGTAGAAATATACAAGCCAAGTTCTATAATGAAAAATTCCCACTAGTGTGAAAAATACAACTTATGAGACTCACTATATGAAAAACATGGTGCTACTTTGTAAGTGCATCTAGTGCCCCTTAGTGATTTTGGTGTATTGAAGACTTATAGGTTAAGTGACTGATGTGTTTGTGAGTGTACACAGGTCTATAAGTCTATGAGGAGTTTGATATTTATAGAGAAAGTCGACCCCTAAAAATGAAGTTCTTCGACTGAAGATTTTGATATTCTGAATACTTTCTGAAGACTTTGAAAGTGAAGAAATTGGTGTGACCTTGAAGCTTGGTATTCACTTGAGGAACATGAAGCGTGAAGACTTTTGTTTTCGTAGTTTCATTTTCTCTTTCTTGAGTCATAGGAAACACCATACTGTTAAAGGGGGTCGAGGAAATACTAAGGAAAAATTTCCATGTGATGCTCAACTCAAAATCCTACACCTACCAATCCCTTCTAGTGAAGCCATTGGAAATCTCATACTGATTCAGTCAATTTCTTCAAAGGATGAGACGCAGTTCTTCCGGTCATTGAGGACTTTGCTCGATCGAGGAGTTAGGAATTCGCCAGGCGAATTTCCTACACAAAGGAGGAACATGATAGCCCTGAGGAATTTGAGAGTCAAATTTCCGACCGTTGCTGTGCTGCGCGCTGGCTGTCCAAATATCTTATCCACCTAACGGTCATATCATTGAAGGGCATTTATGTCTTATCATGTCGGGCTGCTCCCTAGGCTATAAATAGCCGCCCCCTACAACCACTAGTTGGTTGGCTGCTCCGAGAGAACCTGACACTCGTCATTCGAGAGCAACCCATCCTCTGAGGACTTTGAGCGAAAATCATCAAGTGAGGAAAATCCAAAACCAAACCCCCACAAACCCAAAGTGATTGAGCATCACTGAAGAAATTGATCAGCGTGGATCGACGCTTGTTACCTTTGAAGACTGTGCTTCTTCCAGACGGTTAGGCGCCAAGGTCTAGAGCATCCAAGAGAAATTGTGGATCGCCGAGTGACCAAGTCTGTGAAGGTTTGGAAGTCACCAAGACTTACCACAGTGATTGGACGAGACCTGCGTGGTCTTAGTTCAAGGAGAATATGGTGAGGACTGGGTGTCCTGAGTTTGCGCTCGAGATCGGGTGTCCGGATCTGCGTGTCCTCGAGTTTAAATACTCGGCCGCTCCAACCAGACGCATAACCGAGACAAAGAGTTGGAACTGGTTTACCAAATCATTTTCTTCACCAACTAACTGGTTCTATTTCCTCAACTCTTTCATTTCCTCATTATCGTGTTGAATGTTGTTCATATTCGTGCTTGAAGACTTTGACCGAGGACTTTCACAAATTCCTCTGCTCAATTTCTTCACCGTCAAATCTTCATCTTGTTATCCTGTGTTTACGCTTTCAGACTGTGCTAGTCTTCATTTCATCATGATGACTATGTTTGTATCCTGTTATGTTTACTTCTGAGTACTTATTCCGCTGCAAGTAGTTCTTCGCTAAGGAATTTCCTCACCAGCAAATTCCTCAGTGAAGAATTCATAAAAATTGCCTATTCACCCCCCCTCTAGTCGATATAACGCACTTTCAATTGGTATCAGAGCAAGGTACTCCCTTGTTCTGTGTGATTTTGGTTTAACCGCGTGGAGTTTTAGTTATGTCGACCGCAGGTATGATCAAGGTCTCGGCTGGGTGTCCTACCTTTGATGGAACAGACTACCCCTACTGGAAGAACAAGATGCGAATGTTGGGGAACGTAGTAATTTCAAAAAAATTCCTACGCACACGCAAGATCATGGTGATGCATAGCAACTAGAGGGGAGAGTGTTGTCTCGTACGCACGTGAGACCGAAGCGAAGCGCTGACGCAACGTAGAGGAAGTAGTCGACGTCCTCCCGGTCCAACCGATCCAAGCACCGTTACTCGGCACCTCCGAAGTTCTTGACACACGTACAGCTCGATGACGCACCCCGATCTCCGATCCAGCAGAGGCGCGGGGAGGAGTTTCGTCAGCACGATGGCGTGTCGCAGGGCTTCGCCTAAGCACCGCTACAATATGACCGAGGTGTAATATCGTGGAGGGGGGCGCCGCACATGGCTTAGGAACGATCTCAATGATCAACTTGTGTGTCTAGGGTGCCCCCTACCCCCGTATATAAAGGAGGGAGGGAGGAGGAGGCCGGCCCAAGGGGTGGCGCGCCCTAGGGGGGGCAATCCTACTCCAAGTAGGTTTGGCCCCCCCCTTTCCTATTCGGAGTAGGAGAAGGAAGGAAGAGGGAGGAGGAGAGAAGGAAAGGGGCCGGCCCCCTCCCAGTCGGATTGGGCTTGGGGGCGCCTCCCTTGCTCCTTCTCCTCCCTTCCACTAAGGCCCAATAAGGCCCAGATACTTACCGGGGTTCGGTAACCTCCCTGAGCTCCCAGATATTCCCAAACTCTCCGGAACCTTTCCGTGTCCAAATATATCCGCCCAATATATCAATCTTTATGTCTCGACCATTTCGAGACTCCTCGTCATGTCCGTGATCACATCCGGACTCAACAACCTTCGTACATCAAAATACATAAACTCATAATATAACCGCATCGAAACCTTAAGCGTGCGGACCCTACGGTTCGAGAACAATATAGACATGACCGAGACACGTCTCCGGTCAATAACCAATAGCGGGACCTGGATGCCCATATTGGTTCCTACATATTCTACTGAATATCTTTATCGGTCAAACCGCACAACAACATACGTTGTTCCCTTTGTCATCGGTATGTTACTTGCCCGAGATTTGATCGCCGGTATCCAATACCTAGTTCAATCTCGTTACGCAAGTCTCTTTACTCGTTCCGTAATACATCATCTCATAACTAACTCATTAGTTATATGCTTGCAAGGCTTAGGTGATGAGTATTACCGAGAGGGCCCGAGATACCTCTCGACAATCGGAGTGACAAATCCTAATCTCGAATTATGCCAACTCAACATGTACCTTCGAAACACCAGAGAGCACCTTTATAATCACCCGTTACGTTGCTAGACGTTTGGTAGCACACAAAGTGTTCTTCCGTAAACGGAGTTGCACAATCTCATAGTTGCGGAACTTTGTATAAGTCATGAAGAAAGCAATAGCAGTATACTAAACGATCAAGTGCTAGGCTAACAAAATGGGTCATGTCAATCACATTATTCTCCTAATGATGTGATCCCACTAATCAAATTACAACACATGTCTATGGTCAGGAAACATAACCATCTTTGATTAATGAGCTAGTCAAGTAGAGGCGTACTAGTGACTATAGTTTTGTCTATGTATTCACACATGTATCATGTTTCCGGATAATACAATTCTAGCATGAATAATAAACATTTATCATGATAACTTTATTATTGCCTCTAGGGCATATTTCCTTCAGTCTCCCACTTGCACTAGAGTCAATAATCTAGATTACATAGTAATGATTCTAACACCCATGGAGTCTTGGTGCTGATCATGTTTTGCTCGTGAGAGAGGCTTAGTCAACGAGTCTGCAACATTTAGATCCGTATGTATCTTGCAAATCTCTATGTCTCCCACTTGGACTTGGTCCCGAATGGAATTGAAGTGTCTCTTGATGTGCTTGGTCCTCTTGTGAAATCTGGATTCCTTTGCCAAAGCAATTGCACCAGTATTGTCACAGAAGATCTTCATTGGTCCCGATGCACTAGGTATGACACCTAGATCGGAAATGAACTCCTTCATCCAGACTCCTTCATTTGCTGCTTCAGAAGCAGCTATGTACTCCACTTCACATGTAGATCCCGCCACGACGCTTTGTTTAGAACTGCACCAACTTACAGCTCCACCGTTTAATAAAAACACGTATCCGGTTTGCGATTTAGAATCGTTCGGATCGGTGTCAAAGCTTGCATCGACGTAACCATTTACGACTAGCTCTTTGTCACCTCCATATACGAGAAACATATCATTAGTCCTTTTAGGTATTTGGGATGTTCTTGATCGCTGTCCAATGATCCCTCTCGATTACTTTGGTACCTTCTCGCCAAGCTTATTGCTAAGCATACGTCAGTCTGGTACACAAGATTGCATACATGATAGAGCCTATGGTGAAGCATAGGAACATTTTTCATTTTCTCTCTATCTTTTGCTGTGGTCCGACATTGAGTTTGACTCAACTTCACACCTTGTAGCACAGGCAAGAATCCTTTCTTTGCCTGATCCATATTGAACTTTTTCAAAATCTTGTCAAGGTATGTGCTTTGTGAAAGTCCTATTAAGCATCTTGATCTATCTCTATAGATCTTGATGCCCAATATGTAAGCAGCTTCACCGAGGTCTTTCATTGAAAAACTTTTATTCAAGTATCCCTTTATGCTATCCAGAAATTCTATATCATTTCCAATTAATAATATGTCATCAACATATAAAACTAGAAATGCTACAGAGCTCCCACTCACTTTCTTGTAAATACATGCTTCTCCAAAAGTTTGTATAAAACCATATGCTTTGATCACACTATCAAAACGTTTATTATAACTCCGAGATGCTTGCACCAGTCCATAAATGGAATGCTGGAGCTTGCACACTTTGTCAGCACTTTTTGGATCAACAAAACCTTCCGGCTGCATCATATACAACTCTTCTTCTAGAAATCCATTCAAGAATGCAGTCTTGACATCCATTTGCCAAATTTCATAATCATGAAATGCAGCAATAGCCAACATGATTCGGACAGACTTAAGCATCCCTACGGGTGAGAAAGTCTCATCGTAGTCAACCCCTTGAACTTGTCGAAAACCTTTTGCAACAAGTCAAGCTTTATAGACAGTAACATTTCCATCAACGTCAGTCTTCTTCTTAAAGATCCATTTATTCTCAATGGCTTGCCGATCATCGGGCAAGTCAACCAAAGTCCATACTTTGTTTTCATACATGGATCCTATCTCAGATTTCATGGCTTCCAGCCATTTTATGAATCTGGGCTCATCATCGCTTCCTCATAGTTCGTAGGTTCATCATGGTCGAGTAACATGACTTCTAGAATAGGATTACCGTACCACTCGTGCGGATCTTACTCGTAGACCCACGAGGTTCAAGAGATACTTGATCTCAAGTTTCATGATCAATATCATTAGCTTCCTCAATAATTGGTGTAGTTGTCACGGGAACCGGTTCTCGTGATGAACTACCTTCCAATAAGGGAGTAGATATAGTTATCTCATCAAGTTCTACTTTCCTCCCACTCACTTCTTTCGAGAGAAACTCCTTCTCTAGAAAGGATCCATTTTTAGCAATGAATGTCTTGCCTTCGGATCTGTGATAGAAGGTGTACCCAACAGTTTCTTTTGGGTATCCTATGAAGACACATTTCTCCGATTTGGGTTCGAGCTTATCTGGTTGAAGTTTCTTCACATAAGCATCGCAGCCCCAAACTTTAAGAAACGATAACTTTGGTTTCTTGCCAAACCATAGTTCATAAGGCGTCGTCTCAAAGGATTTTGATGGTGCCCTATTTAACGTGAATGCGGCCGTCTCTAAAGCATAACCCCGAAATGATAGCGGTAAATCGGTAAGAGACATCATAGATCGCACCATATCAAGTAAAGTACGATTCGACGCTCGACATACCATTGCGTTGTGGTGTTCGGTGGCGTGAGTTGCAAAACTATTCCGCATTGTTTCAAATGTAAGCCAAACTCAGAACTCAAATATTCTCCTCCACGATCGATCGTAGAAACTTTATTTTCTTGTTACGATGATTTTCTACTTCACTCTGAAATTCTTTGAACTTTTCAAATGTTTCAGATT
The DNA here is from genome assembly GCA_021437245.1 of Aegilops speltoides. NCBI lineage: Eukaryota > Viridiplantae > Streptophyta > Magnoliopsida > Poales > Poaceae > Aegilops > Aegilops speltoides. Next base: position 138,720,986 of record CM038146.1, on the reverse strand, counting down.
TGTGCTTCATTAAGTAGATATACCCATATCTCCTCAAATCATCTGTGAAGGTGAGAAAATAACGATATCCGCCACGAGCCTCAACATTCATCGGGCCACATACATCTGTATGTATGATTTCTAACAAATCTGTTGCTCTCTCCATAGATCCGGAGAACGGTGTTTTAGTCATCTTGCCCATGAGGCACGGTTCGCAAGTACCAAGTGATTCATAATCAAGTGATTCCAGAAGTCCATCAGTATGGAGTTTCTTCATGCGTTTTACACCGATATGACCTAAACGGTAGTGCCACAAATAAGTTGCACTATCATTATCAACTCTGCATCTTTTGGCTTCAACATTATGAATATGTGTATCACTACTATCGAGATTTAATAAAAATAGACCACTCTTCAAGGGCGCATGACCATAAAAGATATTACTCATATAAATAGAACAACCATTATTCTCTGATTTAAATGAATAACCATCTCGCATCAAACAAGATCCAGATATAATGTTCATGCTCAACGCAGGCACCAAATAACAATTATTCAGGTCTAAAACAAATCCCGATGGTAGATGTAGAGGTAGCATGCCGACGGCGATCACATCGACTTTGGAACCGTTTCCCACGCCGCATCGTCACCTCGTCCCTGGCGCTGCTCGCTTATTCCGTAGTCCCTGCTTTGAGTTGCAAATATTAGCAATGTAACCAGTATCAAATACCAGTGCTACTACGAGCTCTAGTTAGGTACACATTAATAACATGTATATCACATATACCTTTGTTTACTTTGCCATCCTTCTTATCCGCCAAATACTTGGGGCAGTTCCGCTTCCGGTGTCGACCGCTTGCAGAGAAGCACTCAATTTCAGGCTTAGGTCCAGACTTGGGTTTCTTCTCTTGAGCAGCAACTTGCTTGCTGTTCTTTTGAAGTTCCTTCTTCTTCCCTTTGCCCTTCTTCTTGAAACTAGTGGTCTTGTTGACCATCAACACTTGATGCTCCTTCTTGATTTCTACCTCCGCTGCTTTCAAAGATCGCGAAGAGCTCGGAATAGTCTTGTTCATCCCTTGCATATTATAGTTCATCACGAAGCTCTTGTAGCTTGGTGGCGTGATTGAAGAATTCATCAATGACACTATCATCGTGAAGATTAACTCCCGCTTGAATCAAGTGATTGTTATACCCGCACATTACGAGTATATGTTCACCGATGTAACTATTCTCCTCCATCTTGCAGCTATAGAACTTATTGGAGACTTCATATCTCTCAATCTGGGCATTTGCTTGAAATATTAACTTCAACTCTGGAACATCTCATATGCTCCATGGCGCTCAAAACGTCGTTGAAGACCCGGTTCTAAGCCGTAAAGCATGGCACATCGAACTATAGAGTAGTCATCGCTTTGCTCGCCAGACGTTCTTAACGTCGTCGGTTGCATCAGAAGCAGTTGGCACCCAGCGGTGCTTCCAGGCGTAACTCTTCAGTGCAGCAATGAGGATAATCCTCGAGTTACGGACCCGATCCGTGTAATTGCTACCATCATCTTTCAACTTTGCTTTCTCAAGGAACGCATTAAAATTCAACGGAACAACAAAGACGAGCCATCTATCTACAAACAAACATAGACAAGCAAGATACTATCAGGTACTAAGTTCATGATAAATTTAAGTTCAATTAATCATATTACTTGAGAACTCCCACTTAGACAGACATCTCTCTAGTCATCTAAGTGATCACGTGATCCAAATCAACTAAACCATAACCGATCATCACGTGAGATGGAGTAGTTTTCAATGGTGAACATCATTATGTTGATCATATCTACTATATGATTCACGCCGACCTTTCGGTCTCCGTGTTCGAGGCCATATCGCCTATGCTAGGCTCGTCAAGTTTAACCTGAGTATTCTGCGTGTGCAAAACTGGCTTGCACCCATTGTAGATGGACGTAGAGCTTATCACACCCGATCATCACGTGGTATCTCGGCACGACGAACTTTGGCAATGGTGCATACTCAGGGAGAACACTTCTTGATAATTTTAGTGAGGGATCATCTTAAAATGCTACCGTCAATCAAAGCAAGATAAGATGCATAAAGGATAAACATCACATGCAATCAATATAAGTGATATGATATGGCCATCATCATCTTGTGCTTGTGATCTCCATCTTCGAAGCACCGTCATGACCACCATCGTCACCGGCGCGACACCTTGATCTCCATCGTAGCATCGTTGTCGTTACGCCATCTATTGCTTCTACGACTATCGCTACCGCTTAGTGATAAAGTAAAGCAATTACAGGGCGTTTGCATTTCATACAATAAAGCGACAACCATATGGCTCCAGCCAGTTGCCGATAACTTTGGTTACAAAACATGATCATCTCATACAATAAAATATAGCTTCACGTCTTGACCATATCACATCACAACATGCCCTGCAAAAACAAGTTAGACGTCCTCTACTTTGTTGTTGCAAATTTTACGTGGCTGCTACGGGCTTAGCAAGAACCGTTCTTACCTACGCATCAAAACCACAACGATAGTTTGTCAAATAGACTCCGTTTTAACCTTCACAAGGACCGGGCGTAGCCACACTCAGTTCAACTAAAGTGAGAGAGACAGACACCCGCCAGCCACCTTTAAGCACGAGTGCTCGTAACGGTGAAACCAGTCTCGCGTAAGCGTACGCGTAATGTCGGTCCGGGCCGCTTCATCTCACAATACCGCTGAACCAAAGTATGACATGCTGGTAGGCAATATGACTTATATCGTCCACAACTCACTTGTGTTCTACTCGTGCATATAACATCAACGCATAAAACCTAGGCTCGGATGCCACTGTTGGGGAACGTAGTAATTTCAAAAAAATTCCTACGCACACGCAAGATCATGGTGATGCATAGCAACGAGAGGGGAGAGTGTTGTCTACGTACCCTCGTAGACCGAAGCGATAGCGTTGACGCAACGTAGAGGAAGTAGTCGTACGTCCTCTCGGTCCAACCGATCCAAGCACCGTTACTCCGGCACCTCCGAGTTCTTGACACACGTACAGCTCGATGACGCACCCCGATCTCCGATCCAGCAGAGGTGCGGGGAGGAGTTCCGTCAGCATGACGGCGTGGTGACGATCTTGATGTTCTCCTATCGCAGGGCTTCGCCTAAGCACCGCTACAATATGACGGAGGTGTAATATCATGGAGGGGGGCGCCGCACACGGCTAAGGAACGATCTCAATGATCAACTTGTGTGTCTAGGGTGCCCCCCTACCCCCGTATATAAAGGAGGGAGGGAGGAGGAGGCCGGCCCAAGGGGTGGCGCGCCCTAGGGGGGGCAATCCTACTCCAAGTCGGTTTGCCCCCCTTTCCTATTCGGAGTAGGAGAAGGAAGGAAGAGGGGAGGAGAGAAGGAAAGGGGGCGGCCCCCTCCCCATTCGGATTGGGCTTGGGGGCGCCTCCCTTGCTCCTTCTCCTCCTTCCACTAAGGCCCAAAAGGCCCATATACTTACGGGGTTCGGTAACCTCCCGAGCTCGGTATATTCCCAAACTCTCCGGAACCTTTCCGGTGTCCAAATATATCCGTCCAATATATCATTCTTTATGTCTCGACCATTTCGAGACTCCTCGTCATGTCCGTGATCACATCCGGGACTCGAACAACCTTGGTACATCAAAATACATAAACTCATAATATAAGCATCATCGAAACCTTAAGCGCGTGCGGACCCTACGGTTCGAGAACAATGTAGACATGACCGAGACACGTCTCGGTCAATAACCAATAGCGGGACCTGGATGCCCATATTGGTTCCTACATATTCTACGAAGATCTTTATCGGTCAAACTGCACAACAACATACGTTGTTCCCTTTGTCATCGGTATGTTACTTGCCCGAGATTTGATCGTCGGTATCCAATACCTAGTTCAATCTCGTTACCGGCAAGTCTCTTTACTCGTTCCGTAATACATCATCTCATAACTAACTCATTAGTTATATGCTTGCAAGGCTTAGGTGATGAGTATTACCGAGAGGACCCAGAGATACCTCTCCGACAATCGGAGTGACAAATCCTAATCTTGAATTATGCCAACTCAACATGTACCTTCGGAAACACCTGTAGAGCACCTTTATAATCACCCGGTTACGTTGTGACGTTTGGTAGCACACAAAGTGTTCTTCCGGTAAACGGGAGTTGCACAATCTCATAGTTGCAGGAACTTTGTATAAGTCATGAAGAAAGCAATAGCAGTATACTAAACGATCAAGTGCTAGGCTAACAAAATGGGTCATGTCAATCACATCATTCTCCTAATGATGTGATCCCACTAATCAAATGACAACACATGTCTATGGTCAGGAAACATAACCATCTTTGATTAATGAGCTAGTCAAGTAGAGGCGTACTAGTGACTATAGTTTTGTCTATGTATTCACACATGTATCATGTTTCCGGATAATACAATTCTAGCATGAATAATAAACATTTATCATGATATGAGGAAATAAATAATAACTTTATTATTGCCTCTAGGGCATATTTCCTTCAGCGAATGCATCTTGAGGCAATTGATAGCGATCTTTGGTATGTTGTGGAAAATGGTGTCGCCTCTGTCACTCCCTCACTGAACGCTACCGATGTGAAGAGATTCAAACAACTCGATTCTCAAGCGAAGAATATCATATGTGGTCATCTGAGCAAAGGACAATATGGAAGAGTGAGTGCTTTGGAAACTGCTAAGCTTATCTGGGATAGGCTGTCCAAAGTAAATGAAGGAGTTTCAACTCAGCGTGACTCTCGAGTCGATGTTCTTCGGAATCTCTTCAACCGCTTCAAAAGACTCGACAATGAGAATTTCCAACAAACCTTTGATCGCCTCACTGACATCTCAAATGAGCTTCAAGCCCTCGGTGCCACTGACATCACTGATCATGAAGTTGTGAAGAAACTGCTGAGATCGCTTGATTCCTCATTTGATACTCTGGGACTGATGATACAAGAACATGCTGACTACAAGTCGCTTGATCCTGCTGATATCCTCGAAAGACTAAACACTCACGAGTTCCAGCTTGCTGAAAAGAGAGATCTCTATGGTTCAAACTATGGCAAACCACATGCCCTGAATGCCAAGGCTGTGTCTGATTCTGAATATGATGACTCTGGTAGTAGCCTTGGTGATCCTGAAGAATTGAGCCAGGATCTAGCACTGCTTGTGAAGAAATTCCAGAAGTTCACAAGACGTGGTCACTTTGGAAAATCCTCAAGAGGCAATGATTCCTCATCCAGTGACTATAAGAGAAGACTTTGCCACAAATGCAAGAAGCCTGGTCACTATATTCAAGATTGTCCTCAGTGGGAAAAGGAAATGAAGAAGAAGAAATACAAGGATTACAGTTTTGATGATGCAAAGAAGAAGAAGAAATCATCAAAATCTTCGTCATCAAAATCCTCGAAGTCTTCATCTCACAAGAAGAGCAGCTCCAAGAAGGCTCGGGCATTCATTGGCAAGGAGATGGACTCTGAAGCTGAATCTGAGGAAAATGATGAAGAGGAGGCATATGAAGAATCTGAGTCTGGTGTGGCGAGTCGGCGTTACTCTCGCCTTTCGTCAAGCAAGTCCATCTTCAACATCAAGAAACCGACTCCACCGACAAGCCCGATGAAGATAATGATGGCTACGCCCCACCTATTGCTTCATGGCGAAAGGTGCTAAGGTACTCAAATACAACTCCTCTGACTCTAGTGAAAATGAATCTGATGAGGATCTCAAGCCTAGCTACTCTAAACTTGCTAAGATTGCTGTGAAACAACAACGAGCTCTTGAAAAGGTTCAAAACATGCTAGATAAAAGTGACGATATGTTGGGTGAAGAAATTGATCGCACTAAAGCCTTGACTGAAAATCTTCAGAGACTTCAGTCTAGGTTTGATAACCTTCAAGGTCATCATAACACTCTCTTGTCTGATCATGAGAAACTTTCTTATGAATTTCTTCAAGAAAAGCAAGATCACGAAAAGCTTTCTCTTGAATCTCTTCAAAGAAAGGAAGATCTTGAAAAGCTAAGAGTGTGTTATGAAGATCTTCAGAAGGAGCGTGATTCATTACTAGCTCAACAAATCAGCGCTTCTCAAGAAGAATTTGTTCCCCCATGCTTAAAGTGCATTGAACGTGAATCTGCTAATTCTTCACCTGAATGTTCAAATGCTTCAATTGTCACAAATTCTTCATCTGCTTTTGCAATCACTAATTCCTCATCTGAGGACATTGCTAGCATCACTGACAATGCAGGGCTGAAGGAACTGTACATGACAGGCATGTACAAAAGCCTCAAAGGGCATCAGACACTTTGTGATGTGCTCAAAAAGCAGATCCTCAACAGAAACCCTAGGAAAGAGGGTATTGCCTTTGAGAGGAAACTCAATGCTGATGGAACATATTGGAAGCTTTGGCAGTACCCCAAAACCTCATGTGTTCTTTGCAAAGGGACCTCCAGTTGATCCATCTAACTTATCTGGCTTTACATGTGAATCTCCTCATTCTTCCGATGAGTCATTTGACTCAACTATAAACTGTTCAAAAATCGAATGGTGGAGTATTTGCTAGATATGTTGGCACTAACTGCAGGAACGGTTCCCCTATGAAGAAAATCTGGGTTCCCAAAAGTCGTGTTGAAAGTCTTCAGGTGAATGTCCTCATGACACCATCTGTGAAGAACAGGAACCCCAGATCAAATTCTTCATATGGATCAAATTCTTCATTGGATCCAAGTCCTCATATGGACCAAATTCCTCACATGGATCAAATTCCTCAACTGGATCAAAGTCCTCATATGATTATCATCGTGCTAACAACTCTGTCTCGCAGGGTAGAGCTAAGGGCTATGAATATGTGCATTATTCGTCAAACCATTATGTTCATAAGTCCTCGAAGAATTACTCTGCTTATTCATATGCTTACCCTAACCCCTCTTATGTGAAACGAAATGGTTTGGCATCTTTGCCACCTTTCTCAAATGGTGCTCGCAGAATGATGAACTCTTTGCCACCCCTCCAGATGTGGGTGGTGAAGAAAAGAACTAATCTCTTCTGTAGGTCAGGTCTCCGGGCGTGCTTTAACGCTCAAGAATTTGTTGGGGACTGACGGAAATGCTCGAAAGGACGCAGCGAATCATGATGAAATTAACTTTCATTTCACACGTCCTAATCTGCTTCTTATCGCTTGATGAAATTCATCGATTAACTTGATATCATATTCTTCATCGATGAAGCATATGAGATTGTAAGCTACACTAATTCATCTGCAGGATGATCAACCCAAAACCACTGAATGGGTCCTCGATAGTGGATGTACAAATCACATGATTGGTGACAAGAATCTATTGATGGATGCTCCTTATCACCGTCACCTCTGAAGCATATCATCTTTCTTGACAAATGCAAAAGTCGTATTGGGTCTTGGTAAGGTTGCTATCTCTAAGGATAAGCACATGGACAAAGTCATGCTTGTTGAGTCCTTAGGATACAATCTCATGTCGATCTCAATGCTTTGTGATCTTGATATGGTTGTTGTCTTTGGCAAATATCGCTGTGTTGTGATTATGGAAGTCGACAATTCCAAAGTCTTCGAAGGCTTTAGGAGAGGAGATCTGTATATTGTTGATTTCTCTACAGGACCACAACCAGCCATGTGTCTACTTGCAAAACCTTCAGAAGGCTGGCTCTGGCATCGACGACTTGGTCACGCAGGCATGAGGAATTTGAACACGCTTGCGAAGAAGAAGCATGTCATTGGCATTGAGAATGTCAAATTCCTCAAGGATCACTTATGCGGAGCATGTGAGGCTGGAAAAATGACCAAGGCCAAGCATCCAGCGAAGACTATCATGACCACTACCCGTCCATTAGAATTGCTTCACATGGACCTCTTCGGACCTAATCATTACTCAGCTGTCACTAATGATGCATCTCTATATGGTTTTGTCATTGTTGATGATTATTCTCGATATACATGGGTACACATTGTTACTTACAAACATGAAGTGCAGGAAGTCTTCAAACGATTTTCCTCGAGGGCTTCAACCAACTTTGGTGTGAAGATCAAGCATATCGAAGTGACAATGGAACCGAGTTCAAGAATTCGGTCTTGATGCCTATCTTGATGAACTTGGTATTACTCATGAGTTATCTGCTCCCTATACTCCTTAGCAGAATGGCGTCGTGGAGCGCAAGAACAGAACTCTTGTTGAGATGGCTCACACTATGCTTGATGAATACAAAACGCCTCAGCGTTTTTGGATTGATGCAATTGATACTGCTTGCCACATCATCAACAGAGTATATCTTCACAAATTCTTCAAGAAGACGCCTATGAACTCCTCAACGACAAGAAACCCAATGTGAGTTATTTCAAAGTCTTGATTGCTAAATGTTGGATTAGAGATCCTCACCATAACTCTAAATTTGCACCGAAAGCACATGAAGGTTTTATGCTTGGTTCGGAAGGACTCGCACACCTCTGAGTCTTCAACATTGTTCTTCACAAGATTGTTGACTTTGTAGATGTGCGGTTCGATGAAACTAATGGCTCGCAAAGAGAGCACCTACCTTCTGTGTTAGATGAGCCAGCTTTGAAGATGCTATCAAGCTCAAGGCAACCGAGGATCTCATTCGATCAAGAATCTCTGAAGAATTCATTCCTGTTCATGAAGAACGTCGAGTGATGCACTCAAGAACATGATGAGGAAAATGGTGCTGAAGAAAATGCTGATCAAAATCCTCAGCGACAACCAACTCATCCACGTGTTGCAAAAGAAGTGCAAGTGGAGAAGATCATCGATGACTTTAGCGCACCAGGTCCTCTCACACGCTCAAAAGCATCACATTTCTGGAGCCGGAGTGGATTCAGGCTATGCAAGAAGAATTACATCAGTTCGAGCTGAACAATGTCTGGGAATTGGTCAATCGCCCAGATCCTCGCAAGCATAATACCATTGGCACAAAATGGATCTACCGCAACAAGCAAGATGAAAATGGCCTTGTGGTGAGGAATAAGGCATGACTAGTAGCTCAAGGCTACACACAGGTTGAAGGAATTGATTTCGATGAAACTTTTGCACCTGTTGCTAGACTTGAGGCTATTCGCATATTACTTGCTTACGCTAACCATCATGATATTATCTTATATCAAATGGATGTGAAAAGTGCATTCCTCAATGGTAAGCTTGAGGAAGAAGTATATGTTGCTCAACCCCCAGGTTTTGAAGATCCAAAGAATCCTGACAAAGTCTTCAGACTCAATAAGGCCCTCTATGGCCTCAAGCAAGCCCCTCGGGCGTGGTATGATACATTGAAGGAATTCTTCGTGAAGAATGGCTTCACACCCGGTTCACTTGACCCTACTCTCTTCACTAAATCATATGATGGTGAACTATTTGTGTGCCAAATATATGTTGATGATATTATCTTTCGCTGTACTGACCAACGTTATAGTGATGAATTTGCCTATATGATGAGTGAAGAATATCAAATGTTTATGATGGGAGAGTTGAAATTCTTCTTAGGTCTTCAAATTCGTCAGCAGCGCAATGGCATATTCATATCTCAGGAGAAATACCTCAAAGATGTACTGAGGAAATTCGGCATGCAAGATTGCAAAGGCGTCAAAATTCCTATGCCCACAAATGGCCATCTATGCATCGATGAAAATGGTATTGACTTGATCACAAGGTATACCGCTCCATGATTGGTTCCTTATTGTACTTATGTGCATCTAGGCCAGATATAATGCTTAGTGTTTGCATGTGTGCCCGATTTCAAGCTGCACCGAAGGAATCACACCATAAGGCTGTGAAACATATTCTTCGATATCTTGCTCACACACCAACACTAGGATTATGGTACCCCAAGGGCTCTGCTTTTGATCTCATTGGATATTTTGACTCTGACTATGCTGGTGATTGTGTGGACCGCAAGTCAACATCTCGCACTTGTCATTTCCTCGGACGATCTTTGGTCTGTTGGTCCTCGAAGAAAGCAGGCTGTGTATCACCGTCTATTCTTTGAAGCTGAATACATTGCTCTTTGGCTCATCTGTGCTCAAGCTGCTTTGGATGAAGCAAACCCTCAAGGACTATGGCGTCAACGTGAAGAATGTGCCTCTCCTCTGCGACAATAAGAGTGCCATCAAAATTGCTCACAACCCAGTTCAGCACTCGAAGACAAAGCACATCCAGATTCGTCATCATTTTCTTCGTGATCATGTGTTGAAGGGCGACATCTCCATCGAGCATGTGAAGACTGAAGAACAGCTAGCTGATATCTTCACTAAGCCCTTGGACGAGAAGAGATTTAGCAAGTTGCGGTGTGAGCTAAATATCTTAGAATCTTCGAATGTTCTTTGAAAAGGACACACATCCTATCCCTTATGCAGAATTGATGACTTAGATGTGCAACACATGAAGAAACGTTTTTCTTCAATCAATGAAGAATAACACTAAGTGTGAAGAAATTAATGAAGAATTTGATTCTCGTAACCCTCGACAATTGTGCGCTGTGTCTGAAATCATCATTCTTATCTGATGGGTCACGCCACCACAAAAGTTGAAAATCTTCAATTTGAGTTTTTCCTCATTTTTGAAATTCTTCAGTTTTTCAAATTCTTCAACTTTGCAAAATCTTCACTGTTTCCGTCGTTTTTCTTCATTGGCTATATATATATGAGTTTATGTCCTCTACAGCATTCACTTATTGCTATTTCTTCAAGTTGTGATTTCTGCTAAGTGAATGTGATCGGACCCTTCCCCTCTATGCTATACTCAACCCAATCCATTCAAAAATTCTTCATGTGCGTTCTATTTGAAACTCGTTCAAAGTCTTCACTGTGTCCTTGTCAGTTGAGGAAATTGCGAACGAAACTTTAAAACAAATCTTATCCAGATTTTCGGTTTTACCGCTCAAACCGTTCCGCATCCCACGATGCATTAGTTTATTCACCCACGATCTTACACGATCTCATCTGCACAGTACGTGGGTGACACATGTCGCGTGAAGAAGAAAGGGCAGGGGCATGTTCGTCCCAAAATCTTCGGGCGAATAGTTTTTACCGTGGCTATAAATACCCCTCTCCCCTTCCTTACTTCATTTACTCCGCTCGGTCGCTGTCTCTCGCTCGAGCTCTCCTCAAACCCTAGCGCTGCTGCTACTCCATCGCCGCCGGTGAGGAAGAGCTTCACTGCCTCGACCTCGTCGCCATTGTACTCGCTCCGGCTGCGGAAATCTTCACTCCGCCATAGCCGTAGCTGTCTCCCTCTGCCAAGTTAGGGCGTGGGAGATCTAACTTGATGAACTTCACCGCTGTTCATCTCAGTTCATCGTGTTCTTCAGTTCGGGTAATTAAAAGTCACTTTTATTACTCGCTTTGATTCTCAAACTCTTCTGAAAATCTTCAAAGGTGTTTTATTCTTCAAATCTTCACATATGAACACCTCACACACTGTATGCTCTTGATCCATCTCTCTAAGCACTCATTTCTTCAAGATTCCTCAATTGTGCGGATTTTCGATCTGTACAACTCTGGAACCTAAGATAAGAACGCTTAGTGAAATTCCTCAAGGCTCAACTGGTCAAATTCCTCAAAACTTGTCTTTTGGAAAATCTTACGAGAACGATATGACCTCTCCAAATTCCTCGCACCTACACTCTGCTCACGGTACTCATGTCATTCTTTGAATCACTAGGTTCTCATCAACTTAACTCATTTGCAGCGTTCCTCGAAGAAAAACTACATACTTCTTCAGAGTGTTCAATTGTTCAAATTCCTCATCTGAAGAAAATGGCTGAAGGAAAGAGACCGCAGAAAGGAGGAAAGAAACCGGAGGTCATGACTGCTTTCGAGATCCCTGATGAAATATACAAGGATTATTGCACACCTGATGAAGCCAAGTTTGGCAAAGAAAACAAGAATCAGCGCAAAGTGCACATTCAGAGGATTGAACGAAGATGGGCACGAGAATGGAGGGAATATCGATATGTTACTCCAAAGTACATGAAGAAATTCGCCTTAAATCCTCCATGCCCAAGAGTTCCATTGGCACCTGGCCAAGTCGCTGATCCCACTAGCATCAAAAGTGGTGAAGACTTTCCTAAAGAATGGGCTAGGCGCCAATCAAAATTGGCAAGACAAGCCAAGGAGGCAGTGAGGAAATTCAATGAGGATTCTGCTGCTGCTGCTGCCGCTGAGACCTCGGTCAAGCCGAGGAAATCAATGTCGAAGAAGCCTGCTCGCAAGCCAAGTGCTTCACCATCAGCGCCCTCACGGCCCAGTTCCTCAGCCGCGCCCTCACGGCAAATTCCTCAGACTACTGCTGCTCCACCAAAGTCCTCAGCAGCTGCCTCCAAGTCCTCAACTCCTGTGCATCTGGCTACATGTCAAAGGACTCAGGGTTTCTCAATTGCTTCGTGTCTCGTGAGTTCCTCAGCTGCACCAATGTCCTCATCAGGCCCCACTCCGCTGAAGACAAAAGCAACAGCTGGACGCGGTCCTTGGCCAAGTCCAAGAAAGAAACAGGTTGCTTTCCAAGTGCCCTCTGATGATGAAGCTTCTGATGAAGAACTTGCAGAAATCATCAGAGACAGACAAGCAAAGGTCACCAGAGCCAAAGGAACACCTGTGCCTCTGCTTCTGGATCCGAAGAAGATCCTCGACTACATTGACTTATGGCATAAGGATCCAAACACTCCAATGCCTGATCTGCCTCTGACTCCTGGTCAAAGTCATATGCTGACCCATTTCATCTCTCAAGAGGAATGGAAGTTTGAAAAGGGTCGTGAAATAAAGAGAGCACAAGCTAGAAAGGAGATGCTTCTGAAGAAGAACGTTGTCAGACTGACACCTGAAGAACTTCTCAAGGCTCAATCTGAGATCCAAGCCCTCAGCAAGGACTTCGATGCATACAATGCTGATTGGCAAGGAGCCAAAGTGAGATTCGTCAATTTGACGAAGAAAATGACAACTGTTGTAGCCCGTCGCAACAAGAAAATCCTCAGCTGCAGACTGCTCAGCCTCTTTGAAGAACATGCCAAGACTGCTGATGACTTTCAACATCTTGATGAGAATCTAAGTTCCTGTGGCTGATGACCCGCCCCGGCCACCGAAGAAATTCCTGTGGCATCCACTAGTGGTGTGCTGAAGAAACTAAAGAGATCGAGGCAATCGCACATTGCGCCAAGAAAATGAACCACGTCCTCGGCTCCTCCCGCGCCAACACCAACTCCAATTCTTCCTTCTGCTTATGAAGTGAAGAAGACCAAGGCTGCAGAGCGAGCTGCAGTGAAGAAAAGGAAAGCATCAGCTATGTCAAATTCTTCGGCTGCGAAGAAGATGAAGCCTATGACCAGCTCTCTTGAAAATCCTATTGATGCTGTTCCAATTTCCTGCATGTTATCAAAGGAAATTGTTCCTTATGGAGAAGACTACAAGATCCCCAGCGGATCTGATGAAGAAAATCATTCTGCTGCTACTTCAGAGCAGTTTGATGAAGAAATTGAAGTGGAAGCAATCCCTTCACCGCCAGTCGTTTCCTCACCTATGCCTCAGTTCACAGCTGAAGAGGCTGGTGTTGAGGAAATTGAAAATGAAGATGAAGATGTGGATGTTGGATGCACTACACCAGTGATGAACGATGACTTTTGGGAAAGTCAGCATCCCAATACTCCTCTCTTCACTCCTATTCAACAGATTCCTTAGTCCCCGGCTACAAATGTTCAAATGGGCTCTGAAGAAACTCATCCCACATCGTCTGTTATGAAGAAATTCCAGCCGCTAGTGCTGAAGAACCTGCTGCTGTTGATCCACAAACTGCACAATAAGAGGAACCAGAAATTCCTCATCCTGAAGCACCTGAGATCGTGATTCCTGAGGTTGTGCTGCAAATCACTGCCCAAACCGAAGAATCCGTTCTCTAGCAAGCAAAAATTCAAGACTGAAGACTTCTTTTCTGAGCATGTGTTCTTCACTGATTACAATCCATATGACTCTGCTCGGATAAGGAAGAGACGTTTCTGGACTGCTACTCAAGCTAACTTCTATTCCTCAGTGCTCTTTGACAAGGACAAAATCTTCGATCATGAACATATTCCTCATGTGGATATGGAATCTCTGCCGTGCTTCAAGCCAGTCCTCCGAGTTATTCACGATGCAGGACTACTAAACTTCTGCACTGATATCTGTGATTGGAATGAAGAACTTATTCTTCAGTTCTATGCCACTTTGCATATCATCGGAGATGCTGAAGATGTCAATTCATGGGTGCTGGATTGGATGACAGAAAACACTCACTATAAGGCACCAACAACTGAATTGCTTCGTGTCCTTCCTCTTGATCCTCCCCATGCCAGTGCACGTTGCATCTATAATGACCGCGAACTAACAGATCATTATATGCAAGTGCTCATGAAGCCTTTGAAGCCAGGGTAGGCCCCATGAACCAAATTCCTCGTCAAGGAATTGCTTTATGTGCCTCGGACTGTCTATCGCATCCTGACGAAGATAATGAGTCCTATCAAAGGCCATGACTCAAATGATGAAGATGTCGTTGGCATCATGAAGAACATGCTTTTCAACATCATTCATGGCGTTCCCGTCAACTTCCATGATTTCTTCATGAGGACTCTGGCTAATGTTGCTATGTCACCTTTTGAGCTGAAGCCCTATCGCCTTGGATTATGAGATTCATAAGGGCAAGATCTTCTTTGAATTACAAAGTCGACACTCGAACCATGGTAGCTACTTGCCGTCCATTGAAGTCCTCAGCGACCGGTTTCATCATCGATGATAAGGGCAAGGCATTCTTGTGATCAATGAAGGCACTCGTCCATTGGATGGTCAATTCCGTCTGCTACATCTTACTCCACCTATGACGATTCGCAACACATGACACCGCCGCAAATACATCAGCCAAGCAAAAGCCTCAAGCAACAAAGACCTGTGGTGATGATGACCGTGAGTTACTCCTCGGTCTTCATCGACGGTTGATCGCAATCAGAAATAGGTGAAGCGTCGGTTTGCTGCAATTCTTCACAACATGACCTCAACCCATAATGCAAAGTGAAGAAAATCAGTATCACCTTCATGAAACCCTCAACCGCTTTGGGCTGTTCTCACTCATGTAAATTCATGGAAGAATGAAGACTATGGGTCTCGAGGAAGCATTTGGTGGTCGCACCACCTCGAAGAAATTCAAGAGAGTCAAAGTTCCTGATCTGGTGGCCAGTTCTTATTCTTCATCGCGTGAAACTGATGAGCATGAAGATTTGACCGACACTGCGGCAGGCCCTACTTCAATGAACAACCCTGACAACGCTGGCGCTCCTCCATCGACTTGAAATTCTTGAGCGTTAGTCCTCGCCGATCCTTTTGGTCATTTGATGACAAAGGGGGAGAAATCTGAGTTAGTCTTCAAGCGGGTTTATATTATGGGCGTTTTTGTTAAGTTACAACTCTCGTCCTTCCGAAACTTTTATTGGATCGAGTTGTAATCTTAAATCCGATGGTGCCCTGATACTTTTGGACGGTGCATGGTGCTCTGACTTTGATGCACTGTGCTCTGATACTTGTGATGTGTTATTCTGCATGCTTATTCCTTGTTAATATTATTTCACGCATGCTGAATCTCATCAGGCACCATATTTCATCATGCATTTCAAATTCTTCATATTATATATCAAATGCGTGTATGAATTACAAGATATAGGGGGAGATCTCCATGATTCAAATTCTTCAAATGTGCATTGCCTCAAAAGCAAATTCCTCACTATGCACACATTCAGGGGGAGTTCTTCTATATCTTGCAATCAAATTCCTCAATATCAGTATTTACACTTCATATGTTTATCCCCATTGAAAACTTAACCTATGTTGTCATCAATCACCAAAAAGGGGGAGATTGTAAGTGCATCTAGTGCCCCTTAGTGATTTTGGTGTATTGAAGACTTATAGGTTAAGTGACTGATGTGTTTGTGAGTGTACACAGGTCTATAAGTCTATGAGGAGTTTGATATTTACAGAGAAAGTCAACCCCTAAAAATGAAGTTCTTCAACTGAAGATTTTGATATTCTGAAGACTTTCTGAAAACTTTGAAAGTGAAGAAATTGATGTGACCTTGAAGACTTGGTATTCACTTGAGGAACATGAAGCGTGAAGACTTTTGTTTTCGTAGTTTCATTTTCTCTTTCTTGAGTCATAGGAAATACCGTACTGTTAAAGGGGGTCGAGGAAATACTAAGGAAAAGTTTCCATGTGATGCTCAACTCAAAATCCTACACCTACCAATCCCTTGAGTGAAGCCATTGGAAATCTCATACTGATTCATCAATTTCTTGATGTGAGACGCAGTTCTTACGGTCATTGAGGACTTTGCTCTGGCGAGGAGTTAAGAATTCGCCGGTCTGAATTGCCTACCTGATGAGGAACATGATAGCCCCGAGGAATTTGAGAGTCAAATTTCCGACCATTGCCGTCTTCTTGCACGGCTGTCCAAAATATCTTATCCACCTAACGGTCATATCATTGAAGGGCATTTATGTCTTATCATGCGGGCTGCTCCTAGGCTATAAATAGCCGCCCCTACAACCACTAGTTGGTTGGTTGCTCGAGAGAACTTGACACTTGTCATTCGAGAGCAACCCATCCTCCGAGGACTTTGGCGAAAATCATCAAGTGAGGAAAATCCAAAACCAAACCCCCACAAACCCAAAGTGATTGAGCATCTTTGAAGAAATTGATCCGCATGGATCCAACGCTTGTTACCTTTGAAGGCGTGCTTCTTCGGCATCGTTAGGCGTCAAGGTCTAGAGCATCCAAGAGAAATTGTGGATCGCCGAGTGACCAAGTCTGTGAAGGTTTGGAAGTCACCAAGACTTACCACGAGTGATTGGACGAGACCTGCGTGGTCTTAGTTCAAGGAGAATACGGTGATGATTGGGTGTCTGAGTTGCGGCTCGGACCTTTGGGTGTCCGGACTGCGTGTCCTCGAGTTTAAATACTCAGCCGCTCCAACCAGACGTACAACTGAGACAACAGTTGGAACTGGTTTACCAAATCATTGTCTTCACCAACTAACTGGTTCTATTTCCTCAACTCTTTCATTTCCTCATTACTGTGTTGTATGTTGTTCATATCTGTGCTTGAAGACTTTGACTGAAGACTTTCACAAATTCATCAGTTCAATTTCTTCAGTCTGTCCGTCTTCATCTTGTTATCCTGTGTTTACGCTTTCTGTACTCTATGCTAGTCTTCATTTCATCATGATGACTATGTTTGTATCCTGTTATGTTTACTTCTGAGTACTTATTCCGCTGCAAGTAGTTCTTCGCTAAGGAATTTCCTCACCAGCAAATTCCTCAGTGAAGAATTCATAAAAATCGCCTATTCACCCCCCTCTAGTCGATATAACGCACTTTCATACTTTGAAGCACAATATATGACACTCACTACATGAAGAACAAGGTGCTACTTTGAAGCACAAGTGTGGAAAAAGAGAGATAATAACATTGCCCTTTTTATTTATATTAATTCTTTTTTTCCTTTTTTTATTTTCTTTTTCTGGGCCTTTCTTTTTTTTCTTTTTGGCCTTTCTTTTTTTTCTTTTTTGGGGCAATGTTCTAATAATGATGATCATCACACTTCTATTGATTACAACAAAAGAATTACAACTCGAAACTAGAACAAGATATGACTCTATATGAATGCCTCCGGCGGTGTACCAGGATGGTGCAATGAATTAAGAGTGACATGTATGAAAAATAATGCATGATGGCTTTGCCACAAATACGATGTCAACTACATGATCATGCAATGGCAGTATGACAAAAGTAAAGTATGTCATGATGATGATGAACGGAACGGCGGAAAGTTGCATGGCAATATATATCGGAATGGCTATGGAAATGCCATAACAGGTAGGTATGATGGCTGTTTTGAGGAAGATATAGGGAGGTTTATGTGTGATAGAGCGTATCGTATCACGGGGTTTGGATGCACCGGCGAAGTTTGCACCAACTCTCAAGGTGAGAAAGGGCAATGCACGGTACCGAAGAGGCTAGCAAAGGCGGAAAGGTAAAAGTGTGTATAATCCATGGACTCAACATTAGTCAAAATAACTCATATACTTATTGCAAAAATTTAGAAGTCATCAAAATCAAGTACTACGCGCATGCTCCTAGGGGGATAGATTGGCAGGAAAATACTATTGCTCGTCCCCGACCGCCACTCATAAGGATGCACAAGCCAGGTACACTTCATGTTTCAAATTTGTTACACAACTTTAACCATACGTGCATGCTATGGGACTTGCTAACTTCAACACAAGCATTCTTTAAATTCATAATCACCCAACTAGCATGACTTTAATATCACTACCTCCATATATCAAAACAATTATCAAGTATCAAATTGATCATAGCATCCAATTCACTTCCTATGATAGTTTTTATTATACCCAACTTGCATGCCTACCATTCTAGGACCAATTTTATGACCAAAGCAAATACCATGCTGTTCTAAAAGACTCTCAAAATAATATAAGTGAAGCATGAGTGACTAGTAATTTCTTCAAAATTAAGACACCACCGTGCTCTAAAAGATATAAGTGAGGCACTAGAGGAAAAACTATCAAGCTCAAAAGATATAAGTGAAGCACATAGAGTATTCTAGCAAATTCTAATCAAAACTATCAAGCTCAAAAGATATAAGTGAAGCACATAGTGTGTACAGCAAGGATGATTGTGGTAAACTAAAAAAGCAAATACTAATATAATACACGACGCTCCAAGCAAAACACATATCATGTGGCGAATAAAAATATAGCTCCAAGTAAAGTTACCAATGAGCGAAGATTTAAAGAGGGATGCCTTCCGGGCATCCCCAAGCTTAAACTTTGGCTATTCTTGAATATCTTGGGGTGCCTTGGGCATCCCCAAGCTTAGGCTCTTGCCACCCTTTATTCCATAGTCCATAAAAGCTTTACCCAAAACTTGAAAACTTCACAACACAAAACTCAACAGGAAATCTTATAAGCTCCGTTAGTGAAAGAAAACAAAACCACCACATAAGGTACTGTAATGAACTCATTCTTTATTTATTTTGGTGTTAAACCTACGGTATTCCAACTTCTATATGGTTTATAAACTATTTTACAAGCCATAGATGCATTGAAATAAGCAAACAACACACGAAAAACAGAATCTGTCAAAAACAGAACAGTCTGTAGCAATCTGTAACTGACGCAAACTTCTGGAACTCTAAAAATCCTACCAAAATTGGAAGTCCTGGAAAATTTGTTTATTGAACATAAGCAAAAAGAATCAACGCAAAAGCATGTTCCTGTGATTTGACAAAATTATATTCGTGCGTGCATTGTTTCTGTTTTTCAGCAGAATCAAATCAACTATCATCGTAGGTTATCCTATAGGTTCTACTTGGCACAAACACTAACTAAAAGATAAAAACACGTCTAAAAAGAAGGTAGATGCAAGATTTATTACTAAACATGAGCAAAAATGAAAAAAAACATAAAGAAAATTGGGTTGCCTCCCAACTAGCGGTATCGTTTAACGCCCCTAGCTAGGCATAAAAGCGAAGATAGATCTAACGAGTGCCATATTTGGCACTAAATTCATAAGTAGCCCGCATGATAGATTCATAAGGTAATTTGACTTTCTTTCTTGGAAAGTGCTCCATGACTTTCTTTAATGGAAATTGGAATATGATATTCCCTTCCTTCATATCAATAATCGCACCAATCGTTCTAAGGAAAGGTCTACCAAGAATAATAGGGCAAGAAAGATTGCAATCTATATCAAGAACGATAAAATCTACGGGCACCAAATTTCTATTTGCAATAATGAGAACATCATTGATCCTTCCCATTGGCTTTATAATGGTGGAATCCGCAAGGTGCAAATTTAAAGAGCAATCATCAAGATCATGGAAACCTAGAATATCACATAAAGTTTTCGGAATTGTGGAAACACTAGCACCCAAATCACACAAAGCAAAACACTCATAATCTTTAATTCTAATCTTTATAGTAGGTTCCCACTCATCATTAAGTTTTCTAGGTATAGAAACTTCCAAATTAAGTTTTTCATCATAAGATTGCATCAAGGCATCAACAATATGTTTGGTAAAAGCTTTGTTTTGACTATAAGCATGAGGAGAATTAACAACGGATTGCAACAAGGAAATACAACCTTTTAAAGAACAAATATGATAATAAATTTCCTTGTAATCCGAGATAGTAGGTTCAATATTATTAGAAGTTGAGGATTCTCCAATCTCACTTTTACCAAATTTAGCATTAAGATCTAAAGACTCCGAATTCTTGGGGCGCCTTCTAGGCAAAGTAGATTCATCATCAGTCCCATAATCATCAAAATTCATATTGCAAAACATAGATCTAATAGGAGACGCATCAATAACTTTAAGATCCTCATCATTATTTTCATCTAACTTTTCTTGTTTAGCGGCCATCTTATTGACTAAGGTGGCTTGCTTATCAGAAATTTTGTCTATAGCATTTTCAAGACGGGTAATTTGAGCATTAACGCCATAAAATTCTTTATTCATATCATCAAGCTCTTTGTTCATAAACCCCAAAAAACCTTTTTGTTCCTTAAGCTCTTTTATAAAGAAATTATTATGCTCAAATTGCAAATTCATAAAGCTTCTAATATTTGATTCATTCTCATCCATCCTTCTGAGAAGGTGGTCAAGACCCTTCGGTGAAGCCATAAGGTCAAACAAGCACACAAGCACACAGAACAAAAAGGCAAGGAAAAAGAGAGGAGAATATTGGGAAAGAGAGGGCGAATAAAACGGCAAAGGTGAAGTGGGGGAGAGGAAAATGAGAGGCAAATGGCAAATAATGTAAATGCGAGGGAGATGGGTTTGTGATGGGTACTTGGTATGTCTTGACTTGAGCGAAGACCTCCCCGGCAACGGCGCCAGAAATCCTTCTTGCTACGTCTTGAGCTTGCGTTGGATTTCCTCGAAGAGGAGAGGGTGATGCAGCGATAGTAGGTAAGTATTTCCCTCAGTTTTTGAGAACCAAGGTATCAATCAGTAGGAGGCTCCTCAAATGTCCCACACACCTACATAAACAAACTGAGAACTTGCAACCAACACAATAAAGGGGTTGTCAATCCCTTCACGGGCAGTTGCGAAAGTGAGATCTGATAAAGATAGTATGATAAGATAAATATATTTTTGGTATTTTATAATATAGATGCGAAAAGTAAAGATGCAAATAAAAGTAGATTGAAAGCAAATATGATAGGAGATAGACCCGGGGGCCATAGGTTTCACTAGTGGCTTCTCTCAAGATAGCATAAGTATTACAGTGGGTGAACAAATTACTGTCGAGCAATTGATAGAAAAGCGCATAGTTATGAGATTATCTAGGCATGATCATGTATATAGGCATCACGTCCATAACAAGTAGACCGACTCCTGCCTGCATCTACTACTATTACTCCACACATTGACCGACTCCTACCTGCATCTACAGTATTAAGTTCATAAGAACAGAGTAACACATTAAGCAAGATGACATGATGTAGAGGGATAAAATCAAGCAATATGATATAAACCCCATCTTGTTATCCTCGATGGCAACAATACAATACGTGCCTTGCAACCCTTTCTGTCACTGGGTAAGGACACTGCAAGATTGAACCCAAAGCTAAGCACTTATCCCATGGCAAGAAAGATCAATCTAGTAGGCCAAAGCAAACTGATAATTCAAAAAGACTTGCGAAGACAGAGAAGATTCAAATATTATTCATAGATAAATTTGATCATAAACCCACAATTCATCGGATCTCGACAAACACACCGCGATAAGAGTTTACATCGAATAGATCTCCACAAGAGAGGGGGATAACATTGTATTGAGATCCAAAAAGAGAGAAGAAGCCATCTAGCTAATAACTATGGACCCGTAGGTCTGTGGTAAACTACTCACAACTCATCATAGGGGCAAGGATGTTGATGTAGAAGCCCTCCGTGGTCGATTCCCCCTCCGTGAGAGTGCGGCGAAGGCTCAAGATGAGATCTCGCGGATCTGAAGGTTCTGGCGGTGGAAATTGTGATTCGTGGTGCTCCGGATGTTTTGAGTGCACGAGGTATATATAGGAGGAAGAATGCGTCGGTGGCGCCGAGGGGCCCACGAGATAGGGGGCGCACCCTATAGGGGGCGGCCTCCTATCTTGTGGGAGCCTCGGTTGCTTCTTGACTTGCACTCCAAGTCCTATGGATCACGTTCGTTCCGAAAATCACGCTCCCGAAGGTTTCATTCCGTTTGGACTCCGTTTGATATTCCTTTTCTTCGAAATACTGAAATAGGCAAAAAAACAGCAATATGGGCTGGGCCTCCGGTTAGTAGGTTAGTCCCAAAAATTGATATAAATGTGTAAAATAAAGCCCATAAACATCCAAAAGGGGTAATATAATAGCATGGAACAATAAAAAATTATAGATACGTTGGAGACGTATCACTAATCCACATAGACTCACCCTCATCCAGATCCGACGGCGATAGTACCTTCAACCCACGCAACTCTAAGATAGCCACCTAAGTGCTGCTTCCACGGTGAACTTGCGCCCCTGCACCCTTACGTTAGACACCAGCCAACCGACAGCCTAGGAGCTCCGCCGCCTCGAGGGGTGCTGCTTCCCATTGGGAATCGATTGGCCTAGAATAAAAATTTAGACAACTGAGGCCTAAATAAAGTGATTTAAGATAAGTGTACGACCTATCTTGCGGCCCGGTGAAGTAGGCAGCTCCAGCTGGCGAGTCGGTGAGGCCGGCGCGATTGCGGTGGCTACTGGCGGCAGGAGAGCAGAGATGTCACGACGGTCGACGGCTACGAGGAAGCAGCGCCGGGGCCCTGGACGCTTCAAAAGTTGGAGCCGCTCCGGCGCCGTGCATAATGGCGGGGGTGAATCGGCTCCGGGACGGTTCACGCGGTTGTCGTTGAGGCAACTCCGGCAGCACGGAGTAAGAGGCACACAACCCAGTGCATGATGGCAAATGGACAGCGTCTCCAGCATTGTGGAGGAGGGCGGCGGTGAATTTGGTGCGGTGGGGGCGCCATGGAGGAGGGGCTGAGGTTTCGCGGCTGGGGAGAAGGGAGCTTCTGGGGAGAAGGTGATTTGGCGCACACGATGTATGAATGAGGAATTGGGAGGGGGACCATGTCTAACAGACGCATTTGTCTGAAATGTGTGTGTGTGTGGGGGGGGGTTATAGTTCGACCCCTGCCTTTAGGCTTCTGTGCTTGGGTCTGTGTACTGAGGGTCAGGGATTGTAGAGTAACTTTGCTTCTCCCAAATAATGGGCGCGAGCGATTTCAGGCGAGGAGGGCGTGTTTTGAAATACTCCGCGCGAGCGATTTCGCGCGAGGAGCGGGTGTTTTGTCGCCCATGGTTTATGAATTATTCGGCACCTGTCATTTTGGCCGAGGAGAAAGCGCACTTGGATGAAGTGACGAACCTACCCTCGATGTACAACGAGCCAATTGATGCGTGCCCCACATAGGCCGGTAATTTCGGGTCTCCCATTTATTTGCTCGGGCGAATTTCACCGAGCAGAGGGTGTTTAGCGGTTCATTAAAATTTTGGGAGAACGAGCATCCATGTCTACCTTACCAAATCGATTCAAATCAAATTTTGAAATATTAGCTTGTCAGTTCTTTTTAGATGGTGAGATGATGCTCGAGACTAATGTGTTTTTACATGCTCGTTGCTAACGATTTACTATATGACAAATAGTTGACCCACTCAGAAACAGGAATCAAACCCAAAATGAAATATCTCGATTCAATGAAATAGCTCGTTCACCAGGTCAAAATAGTGAAATAAATCCAAAATTGAACACCTCAATTGAGTAGCATGTTGTACTATACTATAGTACTCCATGAACATGTTGAAAGTCAAATTAATGAACTTGTTTGATACGCATATCTCCGTTCGTGTGTGGATTGTAGACAACATGTTCTCCAATTCAAATATTTGAATGAAATTTTATATCAAAACATGGTTTATATCAGTCTTCAATGTATAAACGTGACCTTCCCCTCTCCCGGACTCTTGTTCTCTCTCTCGTCGACAATCTTCAATTCTATCGCACGCATCCAAACACAAACCTTGTCGGTCCCTCTCCCTCCCTCTCTCTCTCTCACTCTCACTCTCTCTCTCTCTCTGTGTGTGTGTGTGTGTGGGGGGGTCTTTCTAGTTCGCATGCACACTCCATGTATAGGTCTCTCTAGCACACTATGTATGATTCTCTAGTCCAAGCTAAATATCTAGGGTGCACTCATCGTACACACACAAATTCCCTAGCTCGTTGCCCATAACTCTCTCACGCACCACTCTGCCATCTCGGAGCTCTTCCCTCTCTCTCTCAAACTCTCCATTTCCCTCGGTCACACATACACATGCACATCTCACACGCAGTCTATAGACCCATCTAAAACTTTCTCTCTCTCTCTCTCTCTCTCCCTCGTTCTCTCTCCATCTCTCTCTCACACACACACAATCTCACACCTAGCTAAGTATGATTGTCTCTCACTCAATTGTAGGCACACGCAGTCCCCCCTATGTATATGACTAATACTTAGTCTCCATCACAAACATGTGTTGTCCTCTCACAATCTCGAGGGGATCTCTCTATCACAAACACACCCTCTCTCCCTCCCCATGCGTCCATCTTCTCCATGCGTCCCTCTCGACCTTTGTCCCTTGTTGGCCAGACCTCTATTGGACATGTGCTATAGGGGTGTCTCTCTCCATTGCAAACAATCACGTGCTAGCTATCTTACTGTATCTCCTCACCTCGCTTTTCTATCTCGGAGATGCATGTGTGATATATTTGCATAAGAAACGAACACACACACACAAACACACACACACACTCTCTCTCTCTCTCTCACTCTCTCTCTCACTCTATTTTATCGTTTGTTCTCCCTCTCGCTTTCACACACACACACTCTTTTTGCACACTCACTCATTCTCCTTCGCACGCACTTGATCTCTCTCGACTTAGGCACTCTCTTCGGTCCATAGCATATAGATTTATTGAAAAGTCAAACATCACAAAGCTTGACCATGTACGTGGAGAAAAACATTTACATCTAGAACGGCAAACATATATCATTAGATTCATCAAGAGATGTAATTTCGTATGATGTATCTTTGGTATTGTAGATATAAATAATGTTTGTGTAAACTTGGTCAAAGTTTCAAAAGTTTGATTTCTAAAAATTTTATATGCACTACATTATCGAACAGATGGAGTATCTCTTTCCCCCTCTCAGCTATCTGACGCAGCACTCAGCCGTATCGGGGCTCCTCTATCTCTCTCAAACTTTATATCTCCCTGGTTCACACATACACATATCTCGCTCGCGCTACATAGACCCGTCTAACACTCTCCGCCCTTGTTCTCTCTCTATGTGACACCCCCCTAAGTACCACAATCCCTCACTCCATCATAGGCACACACACTCCCCCCTAAGTATGACTATCTCTCACTAGCCATCAGGAACACATGTATTGTCTCCTTCCATCCATAAGTCTACCTCGATATCTCTCGGGGTATCTTCTATCACGGACACACCTTGTGACTCAATCTCCCACCCATGTAGTCCCATCACGATCTCCAGGGGATCTCTCTGTCACAAACATACACTCTCTCCTCCCCATGCCTGCATTTTCTCCACACGTCTCTCTCGACCTCTCTCCCTTGTTTGTTATACCTCTTTTGGCCACATGTCAGGGGTCATTCTCTCTCGGTTGCAAACAACCACACACTATCTCCTCACCTTGCTTCCGCTGCCGAAGATGCATGTGTGATATGTTTGCATAAGACACACACGCTTTTTCTATACTTTATCGTGTGTTGTCCATGTCTCTTTCACACACGCAAACACACTTTTTCACTCACTCTTTCTATTTCACTCTCTCTCTCTAGTTAGGTACTCTCTCACGTCCATAAACATATGGATGTTTCAAAAAGTCAAACCTCAGAAAAGTTTGACCAGGTATATGTGAAGAAAAACATTTAAATCTGGAACGATCATTAGATTCATCCCACCATGTACTTACTTCATACTATCATTTATCTTTGGTATCGTAGATATAAGTAATTTCTTTATAGACTTGGTCAAAGTTTCAAAAGTTTGACTTTAAAAAAATATAGGCACTACATTATCGAACAGAGGGAGTAGCTCTTCTCTCTCTCTCTACTATCTCTCACGGGCATCCCCTCTTACTCGATCTCTCTATACCGAGGGATTATATGGTTACTGTGTTAGCGTATAGCTCCGTATATTGTTTAGTTGACCGGTCAACGAGTCGACATGCAGCCTTGTCAGCTCATGTTCTCTTTATTCGTGTGCTGGCCCATGTGGCAGTGGGTGAAAATAAGTAAACTAGAGGCCCATCTGACAGGCGGTGAAGTAAACAAAGTTGAAACCACTCGTGGTAGCACCTTGCACGCTAGTAAATTGAGGGCACACCCCGCATGAAGGGCGCACTCGCGCACACTTCACCACTGCACGGCGGCATGCACACAAGGACGCACTCGCGCACATCCAGCACACAATACACACCAAGCACACGTGTACACCAGCGTTGCTGCCGGCTGAGATGGACGGCGAGGCAGCCAACAAGCAAAGGAGGCTCGAGCCAAAACCGTATCCGGCGAGCCTGGACTTCATCAGCAGCCTTCCCGATGACATGCTGCTCGTCATCATCGGCCTCCTTCCCACCAAATCTGCCGTGCAGACCACCCTGCTCTCCCGGCGGTGGCGCCCGCTCTGGCATCGCGCCCCCCTCAACCTTGCCATCGACAGCTGCCTCTACGACGGGGATTGCAAACGCATGGCCGCTGATACGTCTCCAACGTATCTATAATTTTTGATTGTTCCATGCTATTATATTACCCGTTTTGGATGTTTATGGGCTTTACTTTACACATTTATATCATTTTTTGGACTAACCTACTAACCGAAGGCCCAGCACGTATTGCTGTTTTTGCCTATTTCAGTGTTTCGAAGAAAAGGAATATCAAACGGAGTCCAAATGGAATGAAACCTTCGGGAGCGTGATTTTTGGAACTAACGTGATCCAGAGGACTTGGAGTGCAAGTCAAGAAGCAGTCGAGGCGGCCACAAGGGTGGAGGGCACGCCCCCCTAATGGGCGCGCCCCCCTATCTTGTGGGCCCCTCGGGCGGCCACCAACCTACTTCTTCCTCCTATATATACCCACGTACCCCGAGAACATCAGAGGCGACCATGAAAAACTATTTCCACCATCGTAACCTTCTGTATCCGCGAGATCCTATCTTGGAGCCTTCGCCAGTGCTCCGCCGGAGGGGGAATCGACCACGGAGGGCTTCTACATCAACACCATAGCCCCTACGATGAGTTGTGAGTAGTTTACCACAGACCTTTGGGTCCATAGTTATTAGCTAGATGGCTTCTTCTCTCTTTTTGGATCTCAATACCATGTTCTCCTCGATCTTCTTGGAGATCTATTCGATGTAACTCTTTTTGCAGTGTGTTTGTCGAGATTCGATGAATTGTGGGTTTATGATCAAGTTTATCTATGAGAAATATTTGAATCTCCTCTGAATTCTTTTATGTTTGATTAAGTCATCTATGCAAGTCTCTTCGAATTATCAGTTTGGTTTGGCCTACTAGATTGATCTTTCTTGCAATGGGAGAAGTGCTTAGCTTTGGGTTCAATCTTTCGGTGTCCTATCCCAGTGACAGCAGGGGCAGCAAGGCACGTATTGTATTGTTGCCATCGAGGATAAAACGATGGGGTTTATATCGTATTGCATGAGTTTATCCCTCTACATCATGTCATCTTTCTTAATGTGTTACTATGTTCTTATGAACTTAATACTCTAGATGCATGCTGGATAGCGGTCGATGTGTGGAGTAATAGTAGTAGATGCAGGCAGGAGTCGGTCTACTTGTCACGGACGTGATGCCTATATACATGATCATGCCTAGATTATCTCATAATTATTCGCTTTTCTATCAATTGCTCGACAGTAATTTGTCCACCCACCGTAATACTTATGCTATCTTGAGAGAAGCCACTAGTGAAACCTATGCCTCCCGGGTCTATCTTTTATCATATAATTTTTCAATCAACTTTTACTTGCATCTTTACTTTTCCTATCTATATTATAAAATAGCAAAAGTATATTTATCTTATCATACTATCTCTATCAGATCTCACTTTCGCAAGTGGCCTTGAAGGGATTGACAACCCCTTTATTGCATTGGTTGTGAGTTCTTTGTTTGTTTGTGTAGGTGCGTGGGACTTTTGAGGAGTCTCCTACTGGATTGATACCTTGGTTCTCAAAACTGAGGGAAATACTTATGCTACTATTGCTGCATCACCCTTTCTTCTTCAAGGAAAACCAACACAAGCTCAAGACGTAGATCCTTTCATCGCACCCTAGGCCAGCCAGACGCCTTGACATCCGCATGTTCAGTACCAACTGCAAGGTCTAAGACAAGTTCGACGAGAACTACAAAAAAAGACACATCCATGACATTTTGGGTCGAACAAAAGTTTTTCTAGCATATATATGACACTTCTATGACGATAATTGTGACAAAACCCGCTATCATCATAGATGTGGTGGGCTCCTACTTCTATAACAAAAAATCATGACAAAAAATGGGCTTTTTATCCTGGGCGGGCCGGAGACGCAGCTGCATGACATTCTTTGGGCCGTCCATGACGGAAAACACCGTGGTAGGAGTGAGAGCGAGGAAAATTTCGGGAGTTCCGGTTACGATTAGGCGCTCGGGGCGGCGACGCTGCTTTCTCCACGTGACGCTTGCGTAAAATGCGGCGTTGGCTCTAACCGAAGGAAATATGCCCCAGAGGCAATAATAAAGTTATTATTTATTTCCTTATTTCATGATAAATGTTTATTAGTCATGCTAGAATTGTATTAACCGAAAACATAATACATGTGTGAATACATAAACAAACAGAGTGTCACTAGTATGCCTCTACTTGACTAGCTTGTTGATCAAAGATGGTTATGTTTCCTAACCATAGACATGTGTTGTCATTTGATTAACGGGATCACATCATTAGGAGAATGATGTGATTGACATGACCCATTCCGTTAGCTTAGCACACGATCGTTTAGTATATTGCTATTGCTTTCTTCATGACTTATACATGTTCCCGTAACTATGAGATTATGCAACTCCGTTTACGGAGGAACACTTTGGTGCTACCAAACGTCACAACGAATCTGGGTGATTATAAAGGAGTACTACAGGTGTCTCCAAAGGTACATGTTGGGTTGGCGTATTTGAGATTAGGTTTTGTCACCGATTGTCGGAGAGGTATCTCGGGCCCTCTCGGTAATGCACATCACTATAAGCCTTGCAAGCAATGTAGCTAATGAGTTAGTTACCGAATGATGCATTACGTAACGAGTAAAGAGACTTGCCGGTAACGAGATTGAACTAGGTATTGGATACCAATGATCGAATCTCGGGCAAGTAACATACCGATGACAAAGGGAACAACGTATGTTGTTATGCGGTTTGACTGATAAAGTTCTTCGTACAATATGTAGGATCCAATATGAGCATCCAGGTTCCGCTATTGGTTATTGACCGAGAATAGTTCTAGGTCATGTCTACATAGTTCTTGAACCCGTAGGGTCCGCACGCTTAACGTTACGATGATAGTTTTATTATGAGTTTATAAGTTTGGATGTACCGAAGGAGTTCGGAGTCTCGGATGAGATCGGGGACATGACGAGGAGTCTCGAAATGGTTGAGACATAAAGATCGATATATTGGACGACTATATTTGGAGTTCGGAAAGGTTCGAGTGATTCGGTATTTTTCGAGTGGGAGAGTTACGGAATTCACCGGGAGTATATGGGCCTTATTGGGCTTTAGGGAAAGAGAGAGGAGAGGTTGGCGCCCCCAAGGCCTAGTCCGATTCGACTAGGGGAGGGTGTGCCCCTCCTTCCTTCTCTTCTCTTCCCCCTTTCCTTGACTCCTACTCCTACTACTTGGAAGGGGGGAATCCTACTCCCGGTGGGAGTAGGACTCCTCCTTGGCGCGCCCTCCTTGGCCGGCCGCACCTCCCCCTCCCTCCTTTATATACGGGGGCAGGGGGGCACCCCATGACACACAAGTTGATCTACGTGATCGTTCCTTAGCCGTGTGCGGTGCCCCCCTCCACCATATTCCACCTCGGTCATATCGTCGCGGAGTTTAGGCGAAGCCCTGCGCCGGTAGAACATCATCATCGTCACCACGCCGTCGTCTTGATGAACTCATCCTCGACACTTTGCTGGATCGAGTCCGGGATCATCATCGAGCTGAGCGTGTGCTGAACTCGGAGGTGCCGTGACGTTCGGTACTTGGATCGGTAGGATCGTGAAGGCGACGACTACATCAACAGCGTTGTCATAACGCTTCGCTTTCGGTCTCACGAGTGCGTGGACAATACTCTCCCCTCTCGTTGCTATGCATCATCATGATCTTGCGTGTGCGTAGGAATTTTTTTGAAATTACTACGTTCCCCAACAGTGGCATCCGAGCCAGGTTTTATGCATAGATGTCATATGCACGAGTAGAACACAAGTGAATTGTGGGCGATACAAGTCATACTGCTTACCAGCATGTCATACTTTGGTTCGGCGGTATTGTGAGATGAAGCGGCCCGGACTGACATTACGCGTACGCTTACGTGAGACTGGTTTCATCGTTACGAGCACTCGTGCTTAAAGGTGGCTGGCGGGTATCTGTCTCTCTCACTTTAGCTGAATCGAGTGTGGCTATGCCCGGTCCTTGCGAAGGTTAAAACAGCACTAACTTGACGAACTATCGTTGTGGTTTTGATGCGTAGGTAAGAACGGTTCTTGCTAAGCCCGTAGCAGCCACGTAAAATTTGCAACAACAAAGTAGAGGACGTCTAACTTGTTTTTGTAGGGCATGTTGTGATGTGATATGGTCAAGACGTGATGCTATATTTTATTGTATGAGATGATCATGTTTTGTAACGAAGTTATCGGCAATGGCAGAGCCATATGGTTGTCGCTTTATTGTATGAAATGCAAGCATACTGTAATTGCTTTACTTTATCACTAAGCGGTAGCGATAGTCATAGAAGCAATAGATGGCGTAACGACAACGATGCTACGATGGAGATCAAGGTGTCGCGCCGGTGATAAGGGTGATCACGACGGTGCTTCGGAGATGGAGATCACAAGCACAAGATGATGATGGCCATATCATATCACTTATATTGGTTGCATGTGATGTTTATCCTTTATGCATCTTATCTTGCTTTGGTTGACGGTAGCATTTTAAGATGATCTCTCACTAAATTATCAAGAAGTGTTCTCCCTGATTATGCACCATTGCGAAAGTTCTTCCTGCTGAGACACCACGTGATGATCGGGTGTGATAGGCTCTACGTTCAAATACAACGGGTGCAAAACAGTTGCACACGCGGAATACTCAGGTTAAAATTGACGAGCCTAGCATATAACAGATATGGCCTCGGAACACGGAGACCAAAAGGTCGAGCGTGAATCATATAGTAGATATGATCAACATATTGATGTTCACCGTTGAAACTACTCCATCTCACGTGATGATCGGACATGGTGTAGTTGATATGGATCACGTGATCACTTAGAAGATTAGAGGGATGTCTATCTAAGTGGGAGTTCTTTAGTAATATGATTAATTGAACTTAAATTTATCATGAACTTAGTCCTGATAGTATTTTGCAAATTATGTTGTAGATCAATAGCTCGCGTTGTTGCTTTCATGTGTTTATTTTGATATGTTCCTAGAGAAAACTGTGGTGAAATTTTTTAATAGCAATGATGCGGATTAGGATCCGTGATCGAAGGTTTATCCTCATTGCTGCACAGAAGAATTATGTCCTTGATGCACCGCTAGGTGACAGACGTATTGCAGGAGTAGATGCAGAAGTTATGAACGTTTGGCTAGCTCACTATGATGACTACTTGATAGTTTAGTGCACCATGCTTAACGGCTTAGAATCGGGACTTCAAAGACGTTTTGAACGTCATGGACCATATGAGATGTTCCAGGAATTGAAGTTAATATTACAAGCAAATACCCGAGTTGAGAGACATGAAGTCTCCAACAAGTTCTATAGCTAAAAGATGGAGGAGAATTGCTCAACTAGTGAGCATGTGCTCAGATTGTCTGGGTACTTCAATCACTTGAATCAAGTGGGAGTTAATCTTCCAGATAAGATAGTGATTGACAGAATTCTCTAGTCACCATCACTAAGTTACTAGAACTTCGTGATGAACTATAGTATGCAAGGGATGACGAAAATGATTCCCGAGCTCTTCGTGATGTTGAAATCGATGAAGGTAGAAATCAAGAAAGAGCATCAAGTGTTGATGGTTGACAAGATCACTAGTTTCAAGAAAAAGGGCAAAGGGATAGAAAGGGAACTTCAAGTAGAATGGCAAACAAGTTGTCACTCCCGTGAATAAGACCAAAGCAGGACCAAAGCCTGAAGCTGAGTGCTTACACTGCAAAGAAATTGTCACCGGAAGCGGAAATGCCCTGAATATTTGGTAGATAAGAAGATGGCAAAGTGAACAAGGGTATATTTGATATACAAGTTATTGATGTGTACCTTACTAGTGTTTATAGTAGCCCCTGAGTATTTGATACTTGTTAGGTTGCTAAGATTAGTAACTCGAAACAGGATTTACAGAATAAACAGAGACTAATTGAAGAAGAAGTGACGATGAGTGTTGGAAATAGTTCCAAGATTGATATGATCATCATCACACACTCCCTATATTTTCAAGATTAGTGTTAAACCTAAATAAATGTTATTTTGTGTTTGCGTTGAGCATAAATATGATAAGATCATGTTTATTGCGATACGGTTATTCATTTAAAGTCAAAGAATAATTGTTGTTCTGTTTACATGAATAAAACCTTTGATGGTTATACACCCAATGAAAATAGTTTGTTGGATCTCGATCGTAGTGATACACATATTCATAATGTTGATGCCAAAAGATGCAAAGTTAATAATGATAGTGCAACTTATTTGTGGCACTGCCGTTTGGGTCATATCGGTGTAAAGCGCATGAATAAACTCCATAAAGATGGATTTTCGAAATCACTTGGTTATGAATCATTTTATGCTTGCGAACCGTGCCTTTGGGCGAGATGACTAAAACTCCGTTCTTCGGAACAATGGAACGAGCAACAAACTTGTTGGAAATAATACATACTGATGTATGCAGACCAATGAGTATTAAGGCTCATGGCGGGTATCGTTATTTTCTGACCTTCACAGATAATTTGAGCAGATATGGGTATATCTACTTGATGAAATATAAGTCTGAAATAGTTGAAAGGTTCAAAGAATTTCAGAGTGAAGTGGAAAATCGTCGTAACAAGAAAATAAAGTTTCTGCGATCTGATCGTGGAGATGAATATTTGAGTTACGAGTTTGGTCTTCAATTAAAACAATGTGGAATAGTTTCACAAACTCACGCCACCTGGAACACCACAATGTAATGGTGTGTCCGAACGTCGTAATCGTACTTTACTAAATATGGTGCGATCTATGATATCTCTTATCAGTTCACCACTATCGTTTTGGGATTATGCATTAGAGACAGCTGCATTCACGTTTAATAGGGCACCATCTAAATCCGTTGAGACGACACCGTATGAACTATGGTTTAGCAGTAAACCTAAGTTGTCGTTTCTTAAAGTTTGGAGTTGCGATACTTATATGAAAAAGGTTTTCAACTTGATAAGCTCGAACCCAAATCAGATAAGTGCGTCTTCATAGAATACCCAAAGGAAACTGTCGGGTACACCTTCTATCACAGATCCGAAGGCAAAAAATTCGTTGCTAAGAATGGATCCTTTCTAGAGAAGGAGTTTATCTCGAAAGAAGTGAGTGGGAGGAAAGTAGAATTTGATAAGGTAACTGTACCTTCTCCCGAATTGGAAAATAGTTCAGCACTGAAATCAGTTACAGTGATTCCTACACCAATTAGTGAGGAAGCTAATGATGATGATCATGAAACTTCAGATCAAGTTACTACAGAACCTCGTAGGTCTTCCAAAGTACAGTCCGCACCAAAGTGGTACGGTAATCCTGTTCTGGAAGTCATGTTACTAGACCATGATAAACCTACGAACTATGAGGAAGCGATGATGAGCCCAGATTCCGCGAAATGGCTAGAGGCCATGAAATCTAAGATAGGATCCATGTATGAGAACAAAGTGTGGACTTTGGTGGACTTGCCCGATGATCGGCAAGCCATAGAAAATAAATGGATCTTCAAGAGGAAGACGGACGTTGATAGTAGTGTTACTATCTACATAGCTCGACTTGTCGCAAAAAGTTTTTTGACAAGTTCAAGGTGTTGACTACAATGAGATTTTCTCAACTGTAGCGATGCTTAAGTCTGTCCGAATCATGTTAGCAATTGCCACATTTTATGAAATCTGGCAAATGGATGTCAAAACTGCATTCCTTAATGGTTTTCTCAAAGAAGAGTTGTATATGATGCAACCAGAAGGTTTTGTCAATCCTAAAGGTGCTAACAAAATGTGCAAGCTCCAATGATCCATCTATGGACTAGTGCAAGCATCTCAGAGTTGGAATATACATTTTGATAAGTTGATGAAAGCATATAGTTTTGTACAGAATTACGGTGAAGCCTGTATTTACAAGAAAGTGAGTGGGAGCACTACATCATTTCTGATAAGTATATGTGAATGACATATTGTTGATCGGAAATAATGTAGAATTATTCTGCAAAGCATAAAGGAGTGTTTGAAAGGAGTTCTTTAAAAGAAATACCTCGGTAAAGCTACTTACATATTGAGCATCAAGATCTATTGAGATAGATCAAGATGCTTGATAAAATTTTCAATGAGTACATACCTTGACAAGATTTTGAAATAGTTCAAAATGAACAGTCAAAGAAAGAGTTCTTGCCTATGTTGCAAAGGTGTGAAATTGAGTAAGACTCAAATCCCGACCACAGCAGAAAATAGAAAAGAAAATGAAAGTCATTCCCTATGCCTCAGTCATAGGTTCTATAAAGTATGCTATGCTACGTACCAGACCTATTGTATACCTTGCTATGAATTTGGCAAGGGAGTACAATAGTGATCTAGGAGTAGATCCCTGGACATTGGTCAAGAATATCCTTAGTAAGGACTAAGGAAATATTTCTCGATTATGGAGGTGATAAAAGAGCCTGTCGTAAAGAGTTACATCGGTGCAAGCTTTTACACCGATCCAGATGACTCTAAGTCTCAATCTGGATACATATTGAAAGTGGGAGCAATTAGCTAGAGTAGCTCCGTGCAGAGCATTGTAGACATAGAATATTTGCAAAATATATCGACTCTGAATGTGACAGACCATTGGTGAGCTTCTCTCACGAGCAAAACATGATCACACCTTAGTACTCTTTGGGTGTTAATCACATAGTGATGTGAACTAGATTATTCACTCTAGTAAACCCTTTGGGTGTTGGTCACATGACGATGTGAACTATGGGTGTTAATCATATACAAATATGAATATTGGTGTTAAATCACATGGTGATGTGAACTAGATTATTGACTCTGGTGCAAGTGGGAGACTGAAGGAAATATGCCCTAGAGGCAATAATAAAGTTATTATTTATTTCCTTATTTCATGATAAATGTTTATTATTCATGCTAGAATTGTATTAACCGGAAACATAATACATGTGTGAATACATAAACAAACAGAGTGTCACTAGTATGCCTCTACTTGACTAGCTTGTTGATCAAAGATGGTTATGTTTCCTAACCATAGACATGTGTTGTCATTTGATTAACGGGATCACATCATTAGGAGAATGATGTGATTGACATGACCCATTCCGTTAGCTTAGCACACGATCGTTTAGTATATTGCTATTGCTTTCTTCATGACTTATACATGTTCCTGTAACTATGAGATTATGCAACTCCCGTTTACCGGAGGAACACTTTGGGTGCTACCAAACGTCACAACATAACTGGGTGATTATAAAGGTGTACTACAAGTGTCTCCAAAGGTACATGTTGGGTTGGCGTATTTCGAGATTAGGTTTTGTCACTCCGATTGTCGGAGAGGTATCTCTGGGCCCTCTCGGTAATGCACATCACTATAAGCATTGCAAGCAATGTAGCTAATGAGTTAGTTACGGAATGATGCATTACGTAACGAGTAAATAGACTTGCCGGTAATGAGATTGAACTAGGTATTAAATACCGATGATCGAATCTCGGGCAAGTAACATACCGATGACAAAGGGAACAACGTATGTTGTTATGCGGTTTGACCGATAAAGATCGTCGTAGAATATGTAGGATCCAATATGAGCATCCAGGTTCCGCTATTGGTTATTGACCGAGAATAGTTCTAGGTCATGTCTACATAGTTCTCGAACCCGTAGGGTCCGCACGCTTAACGTTACGATGACAGTTTTATTATGAGTTTATAAGTTTTGATGAACCGAAGGAGTTCGGAGTTCCGGATGAGATCGGGGACATGACGAGGAGTCTCGAAATGGTCGAGACATAAAGATCGATATATTGGACGACTATATTCGGAGTTCGGAAAGGTTCCGAGTGATTCGGGTATTTTTCGGAGTACCGGAGAGTTACGGGAATTATTTGGGAGTATATGGGCCTTATTGGGCTTTAGGGAAAGAGAGAGGAGAGGTTGGGCGCCCCCAAGGCCTAGTCCGGGTGGACTAGGGGAGGGGCTGCGCCCTCCTTCCTTCTCTTCTCTTTCCCCTTTCCTTGACTCCTACTCCTACTACTTGGAAGGGGGGAATCCTACTCCCGGTGGGAGTAGGACTCCTCCTTGGGCGCCCTCCTTGGCCGGCCGCACCTCCCCCCTCCCTCCTTTATATACGGGGGCAGGGGGGCACCCCATGACACACAAGTTGATCTACGTGATCGTTCCTTAGCCGTGTGCGGTGCCCCTCCACCATATTCCACCTCGGTCATATCGTCGCGGAGTTTAGGCGAAGCCCTACGCCGGTAGAACATCATCATCGTCACCACGCCGTCGTGCTGACGGAACTCATCCCCGACACTTTGCTGGATCGGAGTCAGGGGATCATCATCGAGCTGAACATGTGCTGAACTCGAAGGTGCCGTACGTTCGGTACTTGGATCGGTCGGATCGTGAAGACGTACGACTACATCTACCGCGTTGTCATAACGCTTCCGCTTTCGGTCTACGAGGGTACGTGGACAATATTCTCCCCTCTCGTTGCTATGCATCACCATGATCTTGCGTGTGCGTAGGAATTTTTTTGAAATTACTACGTTCCCCAACACTAACTGAACCCGAGCGAGGCATTGGGCTCTAACTGAACCCGATCGATTGCACTGCGCGCGTTACTAAACCCGGGCGATCGATCGATGGCTATTAACTGAACCGGATCAAGCGATTCCTGCGCTACTGCTGCTAACTGAAGCCGATCGATGCTGCCTCTCTGGATGAACAGTGAGCGTTGCGGGGTGGGGGGGGGGGGTTTGGATGAACTGTGAGTGGTGGCATTGCCTCTGGATGAACATGACCCCATGGTGTGGAGGGCTGGATGAACAGGATGACCCCGTGGAGGGCTGCATGAACAGTAGACGATGGAGGGGTGCCCGTGGAGGGGTGGTTGAACAGTAGCCGGTGGAGTAGCGCGCGGTGGAGGCTGGATGA
Organism: Aegilops speltoides; assembly: GCA_021437245.1. Lineage (NCBI taxonomy): Eukaryota > Viridiplantae > Streptophyta > Magnoliopsida > Poales > Poaceae > Aegilops > Aegilops speltoides. The sequence goes on along the minus strand of CM038146.1, from coordinate 138,683,152 downwards.
CCAGGAGCCCGTGGAGGCTGGAGGAGGTCGACAGTAGCCCGTGGAGGCTGGAGGAGGTCGATGGTGGAGATGAACAGTATCCCATGGAGTCCCGTTTTGCGGTACGCCACACCCCTCCCGATGAACAGGACCTCCGTTTCGACCGTAGCGCTCCAACACAAGTTCGTTTCGTCTGTTTTGCGGTACGCCACACCCCTCCCGATCAATAGGACCCCCGTTTCGACCGTAGGAGGTCCGTTTCCTCCGTTTTGCGGTACGCCAGACCCCTCCTGATGAACATGATCCCATTTCGAACATGGCCGGTTGAACATAAGGCCGTTTCCTTCGTTCTGCGGTAGGACAGGCCTCGTTTCCATCGCCTGTTCCATCCAAGCCCTCCCGATGAACACGACCATGCATTCCGTTCCGACCCAGCCGGTTGTCTCCCACGCGTTCTGTTGCCTCCCGATGAACATGACGCATTCCGTTGCCTCCCCATGAACACGACGCATTCCGTTGCCTCCCCATGAACACGACGACGACACTGTTTCTACGTTCCGACCCAGCCATGTACACGAGCCCTGGCCGTACGTATGCGCGAGTAGGCGTTTGAGACCCCACCCGTATGTACACATACGTGGCCGTATTTTCTTTCTTGCACCCTGGCCGTTGTACGTACGTGTACATGCTACGTGCGCGCCTCTACTATGACACGTGCGCGCCTCTACATCGACACGTGCGCGCCTCTACATCCACTAGTATATATGTACGTACACGTTCGCGACCAGAATGACAATGCTACGTACGCTTCGACTAGGTGGGTCCTGACTGTCAGGCACTTCCTTGCGTGCAAAGATGTAGCTGGTGGGTCCCAGCAGTCAGGGGGGCGAATAGTTTTTTGCCCGGACGCACTTCCTTGCATGCGAAGGTGTGTAGGATCGGAAGTATGTCTAGAGGGGGGGTGATTAGACTACTTGACAATTTAAAAGTTTAGCCTTTTGATTAGGACAAGTTTTTAGCAAGTTCACAATGATGACCAAGTCAAGTATCACCCTACACATGCAATTCTAGAGTAATGGCAGCGGAAAGTAAATTGCACATGTAGTAAATAAGAGGTGGAGAAGAGCAAACGCAATTTGGAGACACGGAGATTTTTCTCGTGGTTCCGATAGGTGGTGCTATCGTCAATCCACGTTGATGGAGACTTCAACCGACGGAGGGTAACGGCTGCGAGAGTCCACGGAGGGCTCCACCCATGAAGGGTCCACGAAGAAGCAACCTTGTCTATGCCATCATGGCTTACGCCCACGGAGGACTAGCCTTACTCGGGGTAGATCTTCACGAAGTAGGCGATCTCCTTGCCCTTACAAACTTCTTGGTTCAACTCCACATCTTGACGGAGGCTCCCAAGCGACACCTAACTAATCTAGGAGGCACCACCCTCCAAAAGGTAATAGATGGTGTTGGTGATGATGAACTCCTTGCTCTTGTGCTTCAAATGATAATCTCCCCAACACTCAACTCTCCTCACTGATTTGGCTGTGGTGGAAGAAAGGATTGAGTGGAAAGCAACTTGGGAAGGCTAGAAATCAAGTTTCATATGGTGGGAGTGGAGCAACTTGATCTCAACACAAGGGTAGGAAGTTTTCTTCTCAGAAATGTAAGGTAGGAGTGGTAGTTCTTTCTGATGGCTCTCTCCACGAATGAAGAGGAGGTGGAGGGGTATTTATAGCCTCCACACAAAATCCAACCGTTACACACATTTGACCAATCTCGGTCGGACCGAAGTTGACAACTCGGTGAGACCGAAAGTTCAAATCTTGTGAGCGTTGGGATTTTCGTGGGACCGAAAATACAATCTCGGTTAGTCCGATTCTTCCAAAGACTAGGGTTTGCCATTCTCGGTGGGACCGACTTTCTCATCTCGGTGACACCGATTTGAGTCTGAAGGTTCTGAAGGTTGGCAACACTAGTTTCGTAAGACCGAGTTTGGAATCGGAAAATCCGAAATTTCTAGGGTTTGGGTATATGGCTGAGGTGGTTCATCTCGGTGTGGTGAGTTTATGGAATCGGTGGGACCGAGATTACTTATGAGTATATGTTGGAATGAAAGATTGCTGATAGTTTGGGAGATAAATCACTAAGCACTTTTGAGCAACCAGATCATCATCATAACCTCATCCCTTTTAATAGTATTGGCTTTCCTATGGACTCAATGTGATCTTGGATCACTAAACCAAAAATGGAGTCTTGAGCTTTTGCCAATGTTTTCCTTAGCATTTTGAGGGGTCCACATCATCGGTCATTGCCATACCCATATCTTGAACTTTCGAAATATTCTCAAGAAACAATTAGTTCAATGATATATATGTTGTTATTAATTACCAAAACCACCCGGGATTAGTTGCACTTTCAATCTCCCCTTTTGGTAATTGATGACAACATATAGATCAAACTTCGACAAATGATATAATCAATGAATAATATAAATCGCTTTGAGAAGTATGTGATAAGCAAGAGCTCCCCTAAATTTGTGCATTATTTAAGATTTGCGTTTGAATGCAAATGCACAATCGATTAGGATCATGGGTCACTCTTCCATGTCACATACATCTTGGTGGAGCGCACAAAATGATAAGAATGAATAGCATGCACCCAATCACCAAGACATGAGTAAATGATCATACAAGATATGAATAGAATATGATAAGCATTAAGCACACATTAAGCATAGTATGATCAAGCACTCATCAAGATAGAGCAAACGTAGTATCAAGCACACGAAATGTCTCGAAGAACTCAAAAGTATCTCAAGGAAAACCGCAAACGAAAGAGCAAAAAATGAGCACTCTCTCTCTCGAAGTCCTATGATCTATACAATTTCTCCCCCTTTGGCAACAAGTTACCAAAAAGTTCGAAAGGTATAGAGCTAAGTGTCACTAGGGACTCTGCTGGCGGCTCCTGTCTGCGTCGATGGAGTGGAGATAGCTGCATCTGCAAAGGCTTCTGCAGAAGTCTGTGGAGCTGGAGGAGTGGACACTGAAGCTGGAGCTGGAACTGATGGAGCTGTGGGAGTGTCTTGATCTTTGTAGTACTGGGTCATCCTTTGGAATAGCAGCAGCAGCTGATCTGGGCTCATAGTCATCCTCCACAAGGTCCTCCTGCATCTCCTTCATGAGCTCTGCCTTCTCCCTCTTAGCTTCCTCGATATCTGCCTCAAGCTTGTTGACGGTGACCTGCACTTCAGTCAGCTTGACATCCAGAGCATGGAACTTGTCTTCAACTATCCTCTCAAGACTCTCCTGAGACTACACTATGCTGGTCAGGCGTAGTTCAATCCTCTGGGTAGCTTCAAGAAGTTGTTCTCCAACGCTCTTGGGCTTTCTTTGCTTCTTCTTGCTTCCTTCTCAGCTTTGGCTTGTTTGGCAGCTTCAGACTTAGCTTGTCCTTCAACAGATGTGGGATCATCCTCAGTCATCACAACTTCATTATCTTCATGTTCAGGCTGCAGTGGCAAGTGGGGTCTATCCAAAAAGTAGGTGCCCGTGCCAAACTTGGCATTGATGAGCATCTGAATGTGTGGGGCAAACCCACATGACCTCTTCTGGTCTGCTGCTGTCCTCTTGATAGTCTCAACTATCAGGTCCATCACCTTAAAAGGTGTCTTCTGATCTAGAATGTGCAGCATGTTGATAGAATAGCCTCTTATCATGCGATGGTCTCCTGACTTGGGCATCAAAGTATGCCTCAGAATAGTGTTGGTGGTTGGGAGACCTGCCTGAAGATGATACACTGATCCAAGCTTCCATATCTCAACATCCTTGGCTGGTACCTCATTGTACATGTTCCTCATAGACTCGTGATTCTTCTTGGGGATTCCATAAACATCTACATCATCATCCCTTGATGCTGGAGCGTTCAGAAGTGCAGCCCACTCTTCAACTGTTGAAGAGAATCTCTGGCCTTCAGTCATCCACACAATTCTGCCATCTGGATAGAAATGTGCTGTGGCATAGAACTGCATGATCATTTCATCATTCCAAGCAATCGACCGACCAACGAACTCTGCAACTCCACATGCGGTGAAGCTCTCATGCACGTGTGGGAAGTAGTCTGTGCTCTTCCTTTGTCGATGTATTTCCAGTCAACGTATCTGGTGTCAGCAACAATTGGCTTCTTGTCCATAAGCACTGTCTCATAGAAATCTTGTTGCTCTCTAGTGTGGAACCTTGAGTCAACAGCTGTCCTTCTCCTGGTGGCATATGGATCAACTTGCCTCCATAGCCTGAGACCTTTGTCCTTCCTTTCCTTCATATTTTCAGCTCGAGGATGAGCATCATTATGGACTGGCAATTTCTGTCTAAGTTTCAGCAACACATGTGCCTCTTCATCAGATTCAGCAGGTGGCACATTGTCCTTCTTCTTCTCTGAAGTAGGAATGTTTCTCACTTGTTTTCTTGGGCTTGGCAGAGGTTTGGCTTGGGCTGCCTTTCTTTGGAGCTGATGGCTTAGATTTGGTAGGTGCTCCTGCCCTGATGGCATCTCCCATCAACTTAGGCTTCTGAGGAGGCTGGGGTGCTTCCTCATCAGAATCATCATCAGCTTCATCATGAACTAGCCTCTTCCTCTTGGAAGTTTTCTTTATCTTGCTGGAGGTTTCTTCTTCCATGCTCAGCTTCTTTGCAACTGTGGACTTCTTTACCTTGCTGGTGCCTTTCTTGGTATGTTGCCCTTGATAGTCTTTGGCAACCACTTTCCTCTTTGGCTTTGAAGTAATCTCCTCCTCAGCAACAAAGTCAGAATCCTCCTCATCAGAATTTCTCTTCTTCACGCCCCGGTGGCAGCAGGAGGCAAACCACTTGGGGTGCTCCTCTCTCCATCATCGAAAAACTGCTGGCTTGGGACTAGTACCGCCTCTGGAATCTCAACTGGTGATTCAGACCTGTTCGCTGTCACTTGCATCGGACATGACCGACAACTGTGAATAGAATAGGTATAGGCAGAATAGAAGAGTTATCACAAAGCGCAGAGGATTTTGCAAAATGAATGAGTTCAAACTTCAGTTTTAGGTTTTCACAGAATGCATTTGGTCGACCGAGTCTAAAATTTGGTGAATCCAAGTGTCTAAGGTAACCATTCACACCACTTTGGTTGGCCGAAATGGGTTTGGTCTAGCCGAGAACACTAGGGTTTCACTAAATCCTCATTTCGGTCTTACCGATTTGCACACTTCGGTTGGACCGAAAAGTGCAAGTCAAAGGCAGAGGCCAAATCGGTCGATCCGATAAAGTAGAATCGATCACACCGAGATGTGTTCGTGAAACCTAACCTAAAATTTTCACTCAATTTCGTTCTAAGAACTAATCTGCTGGATAGGATGATTTCAAACTTGGCAAGAAGCTAGGCAAAACCTATCGTGCATTGAATTAGAGGTTGAAGCACGAGAGGGATCGAAACTCACCCAACTAGGTGGAGTTTCACTACGGCGGCAACGGCGCGATGAGATTGACCGTTGACGGCAATGGAGACCCGCGGCGAGGGCGCACAGGCGATGGCGGAGACGATCCGGAGACCACGGCGACGGCAGCAAAGGGTTTGGGGGCGAGGCATTTTGAAGGAATAATCAACGCGCGCTGCCCTCGGGTATATATACCCTTCGGCTGTCGGTGGGACCGAGTTGGAAAACTCGGTGGGACCGAGATGGTTAGCGCAAGCGATTACTCACTTGATCACGCCGAAATTTGTAACTTCGGTTTCACCAAGGTGAAAACCTAGATCAATCCAAGTGATTTGGTCTGTCCGATTTGAGTATATTGGTTTGACCGAAAGTACTTAGAAGGTTTTGGAATTTAAGCTTTTGACGGATCGGTGGCTCCAAGTGCTCCTCACTCGATGCGTCCAAAAAGTCTTGTTCAAAGTTTGTGATATAAGCATGAATAGAGTTTGAGACAAGAAAGCATAGATAGCTAGGGGAGGAACTTAGGCATTCTTGTCCATCCATTTGGTCAAAAAGAAAAATCCAAAAGACCAAAGCAACAAATGGATGTCCTCGAATGGATAAAATCATGCATCCAACATGCTCACACAATAAGATAGCAAATGAAACATGTGTCAAACATGCACAAACAAAACACTAGCAACTAGCACACAATTTGGCGATGACTAGGTCATCTATATATGAGTATATTGACTTAGGAGTCAAATGAGAACATTTGATCATAGGTCATACTCATCGTTTAAGCACAAGTGGGGTTACCACTTTTACATAAAGCATTAATGTGTTCACATCATTTGAAGATGCTTTAGCTCAATTCTTAAGAGCAAAGCTCCCCCTTGATGTGAGAACCCCTTTTAAAGGGTCAAACTAACCTTGGGTTGTCGTAGAAGACTTCATGTAGATGTTGAAGATGTGGATGCTCAATGTTGATGAAGATCACCAAGAGTTGGGAGCAATCCTTTGGATTCGAGCACTTTCAATACCTACATGGGTTAGTCCCACAAGGAACAAACAAGGATATCCATGGACATAGATTGAAGTACACAATAGATGATGTCCATGAAAGCAATGATTACCTTGTCCCTTGACTTACCAACATGAGGGTTTGTGACTCCATGAACTAGTGCAAGATGTGGAAGTTGATTGCACAAGTTCTTGCCAAAATGAATGTGAGTGAAGTATGTTGGCGGAGTCACCCTCAAGAACTCTCTAGTTCTTCTTCTTCGGGATCCACATCATCTTGATGGGAATCCTTGGGGTAGTAGTTGAGCTTGACGAAGTAGAACTTGAAGTTGCCTTGGGAACCCACTTGACCATGGCCTTGGGTGCTTCAATGAATGCATCAATCTCCTCTTGAAGCTTGTCCTTGCCTTTTAGCTTGTGGTCTTGTGGTGGAAGGTCATCTTGAGCTTGTTCCTCATGGGAAGAAGTAGGATCATACTTGTCCTTCTGAGAAACAAACTTTGGAGTGGGATATTGACCTTCTTCCCATTCAACACCCTCGGCGTTGAACCTTCGCTCAAAACCAATTCCTTGATTCTTCCGGTGTCTTCCTTGTTTGTGAACAATTTCCTCAAAATTCTTGCTTCCGGCAAGGCTCTTGTAGACACCTTTCTCTATAATCCCTTTCAATAGACTATTTTCTTGCTCAAGTGAAACTTGGCTTGAAACATTGTTAGTGGAATCAAGAGAACTACTAGAAGTAACAACATTGGATTTTGCATGATTATTGTTACTACTAGATGAAGAATTTTTCTTATGCTTGTCATGCTTAGTTTTAATAGGTGGCAAGAAATTAGACAAGAGAAGTCGTTTGGCAAGATATGAAGAACTCCTCTTTCGAAGATCGTCATTGATAGCTTTTAGAAACTCATGTTCTTGCTCTAGATTGAGCTTCTCGAAGCGTAGCTTCTCATGAGATCTTAGGAGCTCTCTATGATCTTCTTGAGTTGTTTCATGAGCTAACTTAAGAGTGTTTAGTTCTTTAGTTAGACGCTCAATCACCTTCATAGCATTGTCATTCGACTCTTCTCGACTATAAAGACTACTAGCATGTTCATCATTACTAAGCTCACTAGATTTGTCATGTAAAAGCTCATCTTCACCAAGCAAGTCATCTTCATCACTATCAAAGTCAATGAATTCAGGGTGTGATACCTTGGGGCCTTTAGCCATGAAGCATCTTCCAATTCCCTCATTTGGTGAATCAAACAAGTCATAGGAGTTGGAGTTGGAGGACACGAGAGCAAGACCGCAACACCTTCATCTTGATCAGATTCGGAGTTGGAGTGATAGCTTCTTTCGGAGTGATTGTCGGAGTCGGAGCCGGAGACCCATTCACCAACATGAGCTTGATGTTTTCTTCTTGTGTAGCTCCTTGATGACTTGTCTTTCCTTTCCGAATCCTTGCTTCTCCGAGAGGATCTTCGTTCATAACGATCATCTCTACTCCTTCTCTCTTTCCGAGGTGACTCTTCTCTTGAGCTTCTTCTTCTTGGAGATTCTTCTCTTCTCTTGTGGGGAGTCGAACACTCATTTGAGTAGTGTCGGGTCTTCCACAATTGTAGCAGATTCGATCACGACTAGAAGATCTCTTTTCATCATATGATCTAGACTTTGAGCTTCTTTCCTTGCTTCTACTCTTGTAGAATTTGTTGAAGTTCTTCACCATTAGGCTTATCTCTTCATTGGAAACCAGCTTGTCACTTGAGGTTGTGGGAGCTTCAACTGTAGCTTTGTAAGCACCACTTGACTTGTTGTGAAGCTCTTCCTTATCTTTAAGTGTCATCTCATGAGCAACAATTCTTCCAATGACTTTGGTAGGCTTGAGATTCTTGTAGTTTGGTATCATTTGGATCAAAGTGCACACGGTGTCATACTTTCCATCCAAAGCTCTGAGAATCTTCTTGATGATGAATCGGTCGGTCATTTCTTCGCTTCCTAAGCCGGCAATCTCATTGGTGATGAGAGCAAGCCTAGAGTACATTTCAGCGACTCCTTCACCTTCCTTCATCTTGAACTTGTCAAGTTGACCTTGAAGAACATCTAGCTTTGATTCCTTCACGGACTCGGTACCTTCGTGCATTTCGACCAAAGTATCCCAAATCTCTTTTGCATTCTCAAGGCGGCTGATCTTGTTGAACTCCTCGGGACACAAAGCATTGAAGAGAATGTCACAAGCTTGAGCATTGTTCTGTAACATCCGCAACTCATCCGCTGTAGCTTCGCGATCCGGAACTTTTCCTTCCTCGAAGAACTCACCTTGCAAGCCAACACAAATAATGCCCCATGCGGCAGGGTTATGTCCAAGAATATGCATTTTCATTTTATGCTTCCAACTAGCAAAATTTGAACCATCAAAGTAAGGACCTCTACGAAAATTACCCTCACTAGACGCCATACTGTCCTAGGTTGTGAAACCAAGCTTATGGAGTCCAATGCAATGAAACCAATCCAATGGAGACCAATGCTCGATACCACTTGTAGGATCGGAAGTATGTCTAGAGGGGGTGATTAGACTACTTGACAATTTAAAAGTTTAGCCTTTTGATTAGGACAAGTTTTTAGCAAGTTCACAATGATGACCAAGTCAAGTATCACCCTACACATGCAATTCTAGAGTAATGGCAGCGGAAAGTAAATTGCACATGTAGTAAATAAGAGGTGGAGAAGAGCAAACGCAATTTGGAGACACGGAGATTTTTCTCGTGGTTCCGATAGGTGGTGCTATCGTCAATCCACGTTGATGGAGACTTCAACCCACGGAGGGTAACGGCTGCGAGAGTCCACGGAGGGCTCCACCCACGAAGGGTCCACGAAGAAGCAACCTTGTCTATGCCATCATGGCTTACGCCCACGGAGGACTAGCCTTACTCGGGGTAGATCTTCACGAAGTAGGCGATCTCCTTGCCCTTACAAACTTCTTGGTTCAACTCCACATCTTGACGGAGGCTCCCAAGCGACACCTAACCAATCTAGGAGGCACCACCCTCCAAAAGGTAATAGATGGTGTTGGTGATGATGAACTCCTTGCTCTTGTGCTTCAAATGATAATCTCCCCAACACTCAACTCTCCTCACTGATTTGGCTGTGGTGGAAGAAAGGATTGAGTGGAAAGCAACTTGGGAAGGCTAGAAATCAAGTTTCATATGGTGGGAGTGGAGCAACTTGATCTCAACACAAGGGTAGGAAGTTTTCTTCTCGAAATGTAAGGTAGGAGTGGTAGTTCTTTCGATGGCTCTCTCCACGAATGAAGAGGAGGTGGAGGGTATTTATAGCCTCCACACAAAATCCAACCGTTACACACATTTGACCAATCTCGGTCGGACCGAAGTTGACAACTCGGTGAGACCGAAAGTTCAAATCTTGTGAGCGTTGGGATTTTCGTGGGACCGAAAATACAATCTCGGTTAGTCCGATTCTTCCAAAGACTAGGGTTTGCCATTCTTGGTGGGACCGACTTTCTCATCTCGGTGACACCGATTTGAGTCTGAATTCTGAAGGTTGGCAACACTAGTTTCGTAAGACCGAGTTTGGAATCGGAAAATCCGAAATTTCTAGGGTTTGGGTATATGGTGAGGTGGTTCATCTCGGTGTGACTGAGTTTATGGAATCGGTGGGACCGAGATTACTTATGAGTATATGTTGGAATGAAAGATTGCGATAGTTTGGGAGATAAATCACTAAGCACTTTTGAGCAACCAGATCATCATCATAACCTCATCCTTTTAATAGTATTGGCTTTCCTATGGACTCAATGTGATCTTGGATCACTAAACCAAAAATGGAGTCTTGAGCTTTTGCCAATGTTTTCCTTAGCATTTTGAGGGGTCCACATCATCAGTCATTGCCATACCCATATCACTGAACTTTCTGAAATATTCTCAAGAAACAATTAGTTCAATGATATATATGTTGTTATTAATTACCAAAACCACCCGGGGATTAGTTGCACTTTCAAGGTGTAGCTGGTGGGTCCCAGTAGTCAGGGGGGAACTTTTTTCGTGAAATATGGTGGCCCATCCGGTGAGTCCCTGCTGTCAGGTGGAGGAATAATTATTTTGCCCGTAATAAGGAGGCACTTCCTTGCGGCTGCCGTGGACCCAGCTGTCAGCCTTGCCACGTACAATACTCTTTCGATGGAAGTCGGTCATTGACCACATTGACCACGCCACGCCGAGAGCACCACAACGGTGGACGACGACGAGGCCTAGGAAGGGGACGACGCGGAGCCGGGGAAGATGCAGCAGTGGATGCCCACACGAAGAGGAGTACGAGGGTTCACTGGTTCGACTGCGGTGTGAGGCTGCCGTCGCCGCAAAATAACAGGGGGTGTGGGTGAGTAGAGGGATGGCCTGACCAGCAGTGGGAGTAGTAGGGGGCCGTGAGGCCTCCACCGCATCGCAGCCAGCCACGGGAGGCAGGAGCACGAGGCACGACCGGCGCTGGTGTAGGACCTTGAAGTAAGTCTAGAGGGGGCGGGGGTGATTAGACTACTTGACCAATTAAAAACTTAACCTTTTCCCAATTTTAGAGTTTGGCAGATTTTAGCTATTTTAGGACAAGTCAATCAATCATCACACTATTCAAGCAAGCATGCAAAGAGTATATGGGCAGCGGAAATTAAAGCATGCAACTTGCAAGAAAGTAAAGGGAAGGGTTTGGAGGATTCAAACGCAATTGGAGACATGGATGTTTTTGGCGTGGTTCCGATAGGTGGTGCTATCGTACATCCATGTTGATGGAGACTTCAACCCACGAAGGGTAATGGTTGCGCGAGTCCACGGAGGGCTCCACCCATGAAGGGTCCATGAAGAAGCAACCTTGTCTATCCCACCATGGCCGTCGCCCACGAAGGACTTGCCTCACTAGCGGTAGATCTTCACGAAGTAGGCGATCTCCTTGCCCTTACAAACTCCTTGGTTCAACTCCACAATCTTGTCGGAGGCTCCCAAGTGACACCTAGCCAATCTAGGAGACACCACTCTCCAAGAAGTAACAAATGGTGCGTTGATGATGAACTCCTTGCTCTTGTGCTTCAAATGATAGTCTCCCCAACACTCAACTCTCTCCCATGGGATTTGGATCTGGTGGAAAGAAGATTTGAGTGGAAAGCAACTTGGGGAAGGCTAGAGATCAAGATTCATATGGTAGGAATGGAATTCTTGGCCTCAACACATGAGTAGGTGGTTCTCTCTCAGAAATGGTAAGTTGGAAGTGTAGGTTTAGTCTGATGGCTGTCTCCATGAATGAAGAGGAGGTGGAGGGGTATATATAGCCTCCACACAAAATCTAACCGTTACATTCAATTTACCAAACTCGGTGGGACCGATTCAACAGCCTCGGTCGGACTGATTTAGTAAACCTAGTGACCGTTAGGATTTTCGGTGGGACTGACATGCAACTCGGTGAGACTGATTCGGTTAGGGTTAGGGCATAACGTAATCTCGGTAAGACCGATTACACAAACTCGGTGAGACCGGTTTTGGTAATAAGCTTTCCAGAGAGTTGGTCAGGTAAACTCGGTGGGACCGATTTGCTCTTTTCAGTGAGATCGAAATGTTACAAAAGGGAAACAGAGAGTTTACATTGCAATCTCGGTGGGACCGATCGCTCACTTCGGTTAGACCAAAACATTACAAAGGGAAACAGAGAGATTACAATCCCATCTCGGTGAGACCGAGATCCCTATCGGTTAGACCGAATTGCTTAGGGTTTGTGGTAGTGGCTATGACTTTTGAAATCGGTGGCGCCGGATAGAAAGAATCGGTGTGACCGATTTTGGCTTTAGGTTTAGGTCATTTGTGGATGTGAGAAAGTAGCTGAGGGTTTTGGAGCATATCACTAAGCACATGAAGCAAGAGGCTCATTAAGCAACACCTCATCCCTCCTTGATAGTATTGGCTTTTCCTAAAGACTCAATGTGATCTTGGATCTCTAAAATATAAAATGAAGAGTCTTGAGCTTTTGAGCTTGAGCCAATCCTTTGTCCTTAGTATTTTGAGGGATCCACTTTCATCATCCATGCCATGCCATTCATTGAGCTTTCCTGAAATAATAGTCTTGGAATAGCATTAGCTCAATGAGCTATATGTTGTTATGAATTACCAAAACCACCTAGGGATAGTTGCACTTTCAATCTCCCCCTTTTTGGTAATTGATGACAACATATAGATCAAAGCTTCGACAAATGATAATAAGATTGAAAAACATCGTCGCTTTGAGAGGTATGTGATAAGCAAGAGCTCCCCCTAAATTTGTGCATAGTTTAAGATTTGCTTTGGACTCAAAATGCACAAGGAATTAGGCTCATGGGTTACTCTTCCATGTCACATACATCTTGGTGGAGCGCTCAAAATTATAAAGATTGAATACACGCACTCATCACCAAGCAAAGTGAATGATCACATAGGATAGGTAAGATAATTGTAACGCCCCGGATTCGATGCGCCAGGTGTCCGCCAGTTATTCACGATCGTTGCCATGTCATTTGCTTGCGTGTTGCACTTTGCCATGTCATCATTTGCATTTTATCATCTCATCATGTGCATTTCATTTTGCATACATGTTCGTCTCATGCATCCGAGCTTTTTCTCCGTTGTCCGTTTTGCAATCCGGCACTCCTATGTCCCCCGGCGTCCCCCTTTCGTCTCCTGTTGTGAGCGGGTGTTAAACTTTCTCGGAATGGTTCGAGGTTTGCCATGCTGCCTTGGTATAGCACCGTGAACCGCTGTCAAGTTTCGGGCCATTTGGAGGTCGTTTATACTCAACGGTTAACCGGTAACCGTAAAGGCCTCTTTGTTGCAGCCCAACACCCTTCCAAAGTGGCCCAAAACCCAACAAACTCCCTCCATGCTCTCGGTCGTTCGATCACGATCTCGTGGCCGAAAACCGCACCTCATTTGGACTCTCCTAGCTCCCTCTACCTATAAATATGCCTCTCCCCGAAATTCCGGATCATTTCCCCCTAACCCTAAAAAATCGCCTCGCGCCGCCACGGACGCAGACGATCGCAGCTGGACACGTCGCCTCGCCCCAGCCAATCAGGAGACGCCACATGGCGCCCGTCGCCCGCGCCGCCGCTGCCATGAGCCCGCCTGCTGCATGCTGCCCGGCTCCGGCGGCCCGCCGCCGCCAGCCGCCCGCCGCCGCCGCTCCCATGGCTGGAGGGCCGTGTCGCCTCCAAGGCGCCCCGCGTCTCGCCCAGGCGCCGCCCTCCGCTGGCCAGCGACAGCCGCGCCCGCCGCCGCCGTACTTCCACGGCGCAGCCCTGCCTCCGCCAGAATCGGTCGGGCCGGACCAGATCCAGCCGGCCCCGAGCTCCTCCGGCCTTCCCCGAGCTCCGGCCACCTCCTCCCGCACCTCCGGCGCCAACTCCGGCCGAATCTCTGGCGAGATCCGCGATGCATCAAAATCCGTGTGAACCCTAAGGTTGCCCCCGTTTCACTAAGTCCCCAGTTTCAGTAATTATCATGCCATGTTCATGCCATCACATCTCTACATCCGTAGCTCCGTTTCGTGCGTATAGTATGTCAAATTGTTCGTCTCGACGAGTACTTCATTTCATACCATTGCATCATTTTCATTTGAGCTCATCTTGATGCCCGAAATGCTATTGGAAGAGTGCATGGTGATGTTAATCTGCTGAAACTGTTATAACTTGCTCATTTAGCATTTTTGCAATGATTGATTTGTGCATCCTATGAGGTTGAGCTCTACATGAATGTTGACCTATGCCATGCCATCTTTCCAGGGGTGCCAACCATGTATTTTTGTGAGTTGTGTGCTGAGTGCATCAAGCTTGTTAAGTAGGGTAGTTGCTGTTGCTGTTTTCCTGACAGATTCTGTTATATTTTGTTGCTATGTTAACATGCTTCTACTAATCATTCTATGCATAATCTGGAGATGTCCTATAAACATGTTTTGATCTACATGTCATGCTCTATCCATTCATGCCCTTGGTTGCAATTATAGCCTGCTGGAACATGTTCATATCTTGCTCTAAAGTTGCTTGAAAATGTTGCTGTCAGCCTGTTTACATTAAGTTCACTTGTTCCCATGTGTTTTCCTAGTGATCCATGTACCCTATGAACTTGCTCTTGCCATGCTTAGCTTCATAAACATGCCTTCTTACTGTTGGTTGCCTTGCCATGCCATGTATTGCTCTGTAGTGAGTGGTTCAATCTCACGAACATGCCTACTTATTGTTATTCCTGCCATGTATGAACCTGTAATATATCTTGCTATGTTTACATGGGTGCCATCATATTTTCTATGCCTTTTTGGCTCATGGTCAGTAAGGGTCTTTTGATCTATGCAATTAGTAGATTCATGCCATGCCTTTGTTTGCCATGATAAGTTCCTGTAACATGTTGTTTGCTTGCTCTAAACATTGCAACTTGATGTTATTTCCTGATATGTCTGAAACTGTTATTATTTGCAATATCTCCATGTGTTTTTGAGCATGTTCTAGTTGTTTCTGGAGATAGCTCAGTGTTCATGTTTTGTTATGCTTTACGTGTACTTCATGCCCATGCCTTTTGTTATTATGTTGGGGTGCTGTAGCATGTTGTTTTGATGCTTGCAATATGCCTAGTTGCTGTTATGGACAGATTGTTGATATGACTTGAATAGTGTGTGTGTTGCACCGTTGCTCCGTTTTGAGTGTGCTCTATATGAAACTTGCTTGATTTTGCATGTAGCTTCATATTATCATGTTGCATCCATGTTTTGAGGTGTTTGCTTGATGTTTGGGTGCATTTTGCATCAATGCCATGCTTAACTTGTTTTGCTCATATCTTCTAGACCGTAGCTCCGAATCTAATGAACTTTATATGTAACTTGACTAGAATTTCGTGTAGATCATCTTGGTGCATCTTAACTTGCTGTTTAACTACTTTAACATAATGTTTATTCAGTTCTGGACCAATTTCGAAATTTGCATATGAGGACTTACCGGAATTGTTATATGTTGTTTCCGGCCTCATTTAAACTTGCCTTGATGTGTTGTTCTTGTTTGCATCATCTCTTGCCATGAGTAGCTCCATCTAGCTTTGTCATGCATCATGCTTGTTGTGCATCATGTCTTGTTCATGTGTGGTGTGTTTACCTATGTTGTGTGCTTCTTCTTGTTAGTTCCTGTTTCGTTGCGATCGTGAGGTTTCGTTCGTCTACGGTTGGTTCAGCTTCATCCGTTCATCTTCTTCATGGACTCGTTCTTCTTCCTTGCAGGATTTCAGGCAAGATGACCGCTACCCTGGATCTCACTACTATCATTGCTATGCTAGTTGTTTCGTTCTATCGCTATGCTGCGCTACCTATCACCTGTTTATCCAGCCATCCCATATTGCCATGAACCTCTAACCTTTGACACCTTTCCTATGCAAACCATTGCTTGGCTATGTTACCGCTTTTGCTCAGCCCTTCTTATAGCGTTGCTAGTTGCAGGTGAAGTTGAAGATTTCTCCATGGTGGACAGGGTTATGTTGGTATATCACAATATCTCTTATATTATTAATGCATCTATATACTTGGTAAAGGGTGGAAGGCTCGGCCTTATGCACAGTGTTTTGTTCCACTCTTGCCGCCCTAGTTTCCGTCATACGGTGTTATGTTCCCGGATTTTGCGCCCTAACGCGGTCGGGTGATTTATGGGACCCCCGACAGTTCGCTTTGAACAAAACTTGTCCAGCAAGGCCCAACCTTGGTTTCACCATTTGCCTCACCACCACCTACCTTTTCCTTGGGAGTAATTAACCCAAGGGTCATCTTTATTTTAGCCCCCGGCCGTTGCTTGTCTAAGTGTTGGTCCAAACGAGCAACTTCTTGGGGCCACCACGGGCAACTCGAGGGCTGGTTTTACTCGTAGCTTGACTTATCCGGTGTTGCCTCGAGACCGAGATATGTGCAGCTCCTATCGGGATTGTCGGCGCATCGGGCGGCTTTGCTGGTCTTGTTTTACCATTGTCGAAATGTCTTGATGTACCGGGATTCCGAGACTGATCGGGTCTTCCTGGGAGAAGGTCTATTCCTTCGTTGATCGCGAGAGCTTGTCATGGGCTAAGTTGGGACACCCCTGCAGGGTTTAAACTTTCGAGAGTCGTGCCCGCGGTTATGTGGCAGATGGGAATTTGTTAATGTCCGGTTGTAGATAACTTGACACCAGATCCGAAATAAAACGCACCAACCGCGTGTGTAGCCGTGATGGTCTCTTCTCGTGAGTCCGGAAGTGAACACGGTTTCGTGTTATGTTTGACGTAAGTAGGTGTTCAGGATCACCTCTTGATCATTGCTAGCTTCACGACCGTTCCGCTTGTTTCTCTTCTCGCTCTCATTTGCGTATGTTAGCCACCATATCATGCTTAGTCGCTGCTGCAACCTCACCACTTTACCCCTTCCTTTCCCATTAAGCTTTGCTAGTCTTGATACCCATGGTAATGGGATTGTTGAGTCCTCGTGGCTCACGGATACTTCAAAACCAGTTTGCGGTGCCTATGTTACCGAAAGCGGTGGCGCAACCAAGCTCAAGGAGGAGCTCGATGAAGATCTTGCCCTTTGTGTTGTTTCGTTCTAGTTGATCAATAGTGGAGCCCGGTTGGGGTCGATCGGGGACCTTGTCGCATGTGGGGTTCTTCTTTTATTTTGGTTCCGTAGTCGGACCTTGATTGTATCTGGATGATGTAATGCTTTATTCATGTAATTGTGTGAAGTGGCGATTGTAAGCCAACTATGTATCTCTTTCCCTTATGTATTACATGGGTTGTGTGAAGATTACCCCACTTGCGACATTGCTTTCAATGCGGTTATGCCTCTAAGTCGTGCTTCGACACGTGGGAGATATAGCCGCATCGAGGGCGTTACAAGTTGGTAATCAGAGCCAGCCCCGACCTTAGGAGCCCCACTGCTTGATCGTTTTTAGCGGCCGAGTTGTGTCTAGAAAAATGTTTTGAGTCATTTAGGATTATATATATCGGAGAGTTAGGAATTCTTTTTACTCCCCAGTCTCTTCATCGCTCTGGTAAGGCATCCTGACATAGAGTTTTGACTCTTCTCTTCTCAAATTTCACTAAAAAAATTTTGTAGGATCACACGGGTATCTTGGAATCGTTCCGATGGTTTTATGATGAGAACATTGTCTTGGTGCCTCCTGTCAGGGGTTTAGTGGAAGTGTCCCGGGGAGTTGAGCTCTGAGGTGTTGTCGTCATAATTTTATCGTTGCAGTTCTGGAATACCTGAGTTTAGTACGCCGACATCGAAAATCTCTTTTATGCAGTTGTTAGTGAGATAACCCGATAACCCGAAGATCGAGGTGAGTGCGGGAGTATTGCCATGACTCGTATAACGGATGCTTTTGAAGGTTGAGGTACACGATTTCCGAAGGTTTCTTGGTTATGTGTTGACGGATGGATACAGCTGGATGTAGGGATTGTTAGTTTGGGTGAGATATATTGCTTCCCCTATATCCCCAACACCAGATTGCATAACCAGAAAGTTTCGGGAGTTTTATAGGTGGGAATTCAAGTAGCTCCTAGTATATCTTTCCGACAGATGCATGATATGGGATTGGGTAAATCTCTATCATATGTGTTTGTTCCGGCTTATTCTGCAAGCCAATCCTTTGTTTTGTTTTGAGTTGTGGTACTCGAGTTGCTTCAATGTCAAGTGTTGATTCCATACCTTTCCTAACCGGTGTTCTCATATTGCTATGTGAATACTAATCCTTTTTGATCATTGAGGTTGTCATGTTAATTCTTTTCCAACCGGTGCGCTTCTCTTCGAGATGATCCCATCATTCTCCCCATCCGTAAGATCAAATCTAAGTTTTCTCAACGGTGTTTGTTTCATCCGTCCCAAGTTGCCTTTGTTTTCCCCACCCTCCCACCCCTTTTCTTCAAGGACTCATTTATTTTAATCAAGTATCCATTTATTCATGCGAAGTCTCTTCATTCTTTTCAATCAATGTTCTTATCCGGTGATTTCCCATGAAGATGCTCAACAGCTTCAAGTTCATCATCCTTCATTGTTGTTTCTTCTCCGGTGGATCCTATTCAAGCTTTCGATATTCATCATATTCCTTTCCTCATTTCTAATGCTTTCTCATATCGATGCACCTCTTAATCATTCACTTCTTCCTATTCATTTGTTCGGAGTGTGAAGATATCTCACAAGACTTATGTTTCCATTCTCAATCCCTTCAAGATATTTCGAGGTTGTTATCTCATTCAAGCCGTTTAATTCAACCGTGCAATTTCTCTTTAAAATCATTTCCAACGGTGTTTTCTTTTGAGGGCCCTAACCCACGTGTCTTTTCGTGATCTTACGACTCTTCTAATTATTCCGGAGCTATCCCAAATTCTTTTCCAAGTTTGATGTAAGAATGAATTTTCATCAGTCAGATGCCTTCTCCAAGATCTTTCAAATTATTTTTCATTGTTGGCTCAACAACCTTGTTCTTTTTCATTTTCCCGGAGTATCTCAACAATTCATGGTGGTTCTCATCATCATTCTCAACATTTGAAGACCGAAGAAGGATTTCTCTTAAATCTTGTCCGTTCTCTTGAAGATTCATGGTTCTAGCTTCATGCTATCCTCATAATTGTTTTGATTGTGACAATTCTTTTCTTACCATCCGGAGCATTTCATGAGTTGTTTCTATTTCTTTCCTCTGAAGGCCATCATGTCATAATTCTTCATTCTCAGCGGGTAGCTATCGTTCTCCAAATCTTACCGGTGCATCGTTCAAATATCCTCTAATCAGTTCATGTTCTCTTCATTCTCATGTATCTAAATCCCCTCAAGTATCTTCATTCGTTTTCCAGTTCTTCCCGGTGAATGGTGCCTTTGCTACTTTCATTTTCAATTCTTACGGTGGTTCGTGCAAGATTTCACTTCCTTTGTTATCATATTAATTCACTCCTTGTTTCCAAATCCCATCGGTGGTTCCTTCAGATTCTTTACCTTTGTTATCATATCAATTCATTTGTTCTTTCCTATCCTACCGGTGGTTCATGAAGACCTTCTCAAGTTCGCGCTATATCTCTTTTAATCCTTTCTACGGGAATAAGTAGTATGCCAAATCCGTTGTTTCTCATCAATTAAATTTGATGAAGGATAAGCATACAATAAATCTTATTCTTATTTCCTCGAGGTGATTCAATTATTTTCTTCCGGAGATTATTCATGATGAATAAATTCTTGTTTACAAGTGATTCATCTTTCTTTCCGGAGTTGGTCATCATATCACATTCTCGGTTCGAGATGTTCATCTTTCTTTTCGGAGTTCCAAGCCCTCTCAATTATCTCGTCGCGAAGCTCCATCTAAATCATTTCAAGGATTCACCTTGTGTTTTCAACTTCTCTCTCTTTGTATCATCCTTTTATTACCGGAGTTCTTCATGGAGGCTCTACATGGTGGTTCGTCAAGGATTCCTTTCATTCTTCAGTTGTTCTTCAAGATTTCTCTCGTAGTTATGACCCGCCAAGCTATACTCAAATTAAACATGGTGCTCAACACATGTTTTGTTTTGAGGCGTTCAAGTATTCTTCTTCTTGCATTTCGAAGTGCAATTCTTCTACCTTAGCTTTTGAGGTGGTATTATATCATTCGTGACAATTTCCATTCATGTTTCGTGTTTCACATGTTGTCAAGAATGAGGTATTTTAAATCCATCAATCTCTTCTTTGGAGTTATCTTGGTATAGATTTCACCTAAAGCCTTCCCTAAGGAATATTGCTATTTGTGGTGCTTATCAATGATCCAAGTTATATCTCTATCATCTTGGTGAAGCAGTTTTCATCTCTTCATTGATCTCAAGCAAGCAATTGATTTTGATAGTGGCAGAATTTCACCTGAAGTTTTCAGATGTTTCCATAAGCCCACAACAAGCTTGTGCTTCTCGTTGTTGATTTTCCAACAACTCTGTTCGATTCTTCTTTGCAAGGATGCTTTCCAAGTTCACTTGTGGCAAAAGTTGTCATTTCTTCTCCGTCCCTTTATCCCAACTATCTAACTTCTATTATTTCGTTACGGAGGCATTGTGATGCTGTGCTCTTCACCCATCACCTCATTTTTTGAGGATCGTGTTCTTCTCTTGCTTATCCATTTAACCGGAGTGTTGTATCTTCTCTTCAATATCTTTTCATCTCATCAAGTTTTTCTTCTCTTTTCTACCAGAGAGCTGTCCAAATTCAGCCATTCTTGTTCCTTGGCTATCTCATTATACCGATGTGGTCATATTCTTTTCGTTCGTGAAGCTCTTATTTCCATGTCTTTCAACCTTCAAGTTCTCGTAATACTCCTTCTTCATCTTTTCTAACGGGTTGTTTGCAATCTCGTTCATCTCTGTTGTACTCTTTCTTTTAAATTGCTCAACCTCTCAAGGTTCGTGGTTTCACTCGTTCGTCAAAGAAGAACTTAGTTTTACCTCTCCTCTTCCTCTTCCTTTTCCCTCCGGTGCCATCCTAGATCTCAGGACGAGATCCTCTCATAGTGGTGGAGTGTTGTAACGCCCCGGATTCGATGCGCCAGGTGTCCGCCAGTTATTCGCCGTCGTTGCCATGTCATTTTCTTGCATGTTGCACTTTGCCATGTCATCATTTGCATTTTATCATGTCATCATGTGCATTTCATTTTGCATACATGTTCGTCTCATGCATCCGAGCTCTTTCTCCGTTGTCCGTTTTGCAATCCGGCACTCCTATGTCCCCCGGCGTCCCCCTTTCGTCTCCTGTTGTGAGCGGGTGTTAAACTTTCTCGGAATGGCCCGAGGTTTGCCAAGCGGCCTTGGTATAGCACCGGTAGACCGCCTGTCAAGTTTCGTGCCATTTGGAGGTCGTTTGGTACTCCAACGGTTAACCGGGTAACCGTAAAGGCCTCTTTTGTTGTAGCCCAACACCCCTTCCAAAGTGGCCCAAAACCAAGCAAACTCCCCTCCATGCTCTCGGTCGTTCGATCACGATCGCGTGGCCGAAAACCGCACCTCATTTGGACTCTCCTAGCTCCCTCTACCTATAAATATGCCTCTCCCCCCGAAATTCCCGGATCATTTTCCCCCCTAACCCTAAAAATCGCCCTCGCGCCGCCACCGGACGCGTCCGACTGCAGCTGGACACGTCCGCCCTCGCCCCCGCACCAATCAGGAGACGCCACGTGGCGCCCCGTCGCCAGCGCCGCCGCCAGCCGCAGCCCGCCGCCGACCCTGGCCGGCCCGCCCGGCCGCCGCCCGCCGCTTCGCCGCCGCCCGCTCATGCCGGAGGCCAGCGTCGCCTGCCGCCCGCCCAGCGTCCTCGCCAAGCCGCGCCCCTCTGGCCACGCCGGCGGCAGCCAGCCGCCCGCCGCCGTACTTCCCGGCCGCCACCTTGCCGCCGCGCCAGATCCGGTCGGGCGGACGGATCCGCCGCCTGAAGCTCCTCGGCCTTCCCGAGCTCCGACCACCTCCTCCGCACCTCCGGCGCCAAATCCGGCCGAATCTCCGGCGAGATCCGCGATGCATCAAAATCCGTGCGAACCCTAAGGTTGCCCTCGTTTCACTAAGTCCCCAGTTTCAGTAATTATCATGCCATGTTCATGCCATCACATCTCTGCATCCGTAGCTCCGTTTCGTGCGTATAATATGTCAAATTGTTTGCCTCAACGAGTACTTTATTTCATTCCATTGCATCATTTTCATTTGAGCTCATCTTGATGCCCGAAATGCTGTTGGAAGAGTGCATGTTGATGTTAATCTGCTGAAACTGTTATAACTTGCTCATTTAGCATTTTTGCCATGATTGATGTGTGCATCCTATGAGGTTGAGCTCTACATGAATGTTGATCTATGCCATGCCATCTTTCCAGGGGTGCCAACCATGTATTTTTGTGAGTTGTGTGCTGAGTGCATCAAGCTTGTTAAGTAGGGTAGTTCTTTGTTCTTTGTTTTCTGACAGATTCTGTTATATTTTGTTGCTATGTTAACATGCTTCTACTAATCATTCTATGCATAATATGGAGATGTCCTATAAACATGTTTTGATCTACATGTCATGCTCTATCCATTCATGCCCTTGGTTGCAATTATAGCCTGCTGGAACAAGTTCATATCTTGCTCTAAAGTTGCTTGAAAATGTTGCTGTCAGCCTGTTTACATTAAGTTCACTTGTTCCCATGTGTTTTCCTAGTGATCCATGTACCATATGAACTTGCTCTTGCCATGCTTAGCTTCATAAACATGCCTTATTACTGTTGGTTGCCTTGCCATGCCATGTATTGCTCTGTAGTGAGTGGTTCAAGCTCACGAACATGCCTACTTATTGTTATTCCTGCCATGTATGAACCTGTAATATAACTTGCTATGTTTACATGGGTGCCATCATATTTTCTATGCCTTTTTGGCTCATGGTCAGTAAGGGTCTTTTGATCTATGCAATTAGTAGATTCATGCCATGCCTTTGTTTGCCATGATAAGTTCCTGTAACATGTTGTTTGCTTGCTCTAAACATTGCAACTTGATGTTATTTCCTGATAATTCTGAAACTGTTATTATTTGCAATATCTCCATGTGTTTTTGAGCATGTTCTAGTTGTTTCTGGAGATAGCTCAGTGTTCATGTTTTGTTATGCTTTACGTGTACTTCATGTCCATGCCTTTTGTTATTATGTTGGGGTGCTGTAGCGTGTTGTTTTGATGCTTGCAATATGCCTAGTTGCTGTTATGGACAGATTGTTGATATGACTTGAATAGTGTGTGTGTGTTGCACCGTTGCTCCGTTTTGAGTGTGCTCTATATGAAACTTGCTTGATTTTGCATGTAGCTTCATATTATCATGTTGCATCCATGTTTTGAGGTGTTTGCTTGATGTTTGGGTGCATGTTGCATCAATGCCATGCTTAACTTGTTTTGCTCATATCTTCTAGACCGTAGCTCCGAATCTAATGAACTTTATATGTAACTTGACTAGAATTTCGTGTAGATCATCTTGGTGCATCTTAACTTGCTGTTTAACTACTTTAACATAATGTTTATTCAGTTCTGGACCAATTTCGAAATTTGCATATGAGGACTTACCGGAATTGTTATATGTTGTTTCCGGCCTCATTTAAACTTGCCTTGATGTGTTGTTCTTGTTTGCATCATCTCTTGCCATGAGTAGCTCCATCTAGCTTTGTCATGCATCATGCTTGTTGTGCATCATGTCTTGTTCATGTGTGGTGTGTTTACCTATGTTGTGTGCTTCTTCTTGTTAGTTCCTGTTTCGTTGCGATCGTGAGGTTTCGTTCGTCTACGGTTGGTTCAGCTTCATCCGTTCATCTTCTTCATGGACTCGTTCTTCTTCCTTGCGGGATTTCAGGCAAGATGACCGCTACCCTGGATCTCACTACTATCATTGCTATGCTAGTTGTTTCGTTCTATCGCTATGCTGCGCTACCTATCACCTGTTTATCCAGCCATCCCATATTGCCATGAACCTCTAACCTTTGACACCTTTCCTATGCAAACCATTGCTTGGCTATGTTACCGCTTTTGCTCAGCCCTTCTTATAGCGTTGCTAGTTGCAGGTGAAGTTGAAGATTTCTCCATGGTGGACAGGGTTATGTTGGGATATCACAATATCTCTTATATTATTAATGCATCTATATACTTGGTAAAGGGTGGAAGGCTCGGCCTTATGCCTGGTGTTTTGTTCCACTCTTGCCGCCCTAGTTTCCGTCATACCGTTGTTATGTTCCCGGATTTTGCGTTCCTAACGCGGTCAGGTGATTTATGGGACCCCCCTGACAGTTCGCCTTGAATAAAACTTGTCCAGCAAGGCCCAACCTTGGTTTTACCATTTGCCTCACCACCACCTACCTTTTCCCTTGGGAGTAATTAACCCAAGGGTCATCTTTATTTTAGCCCCCGGCCAGTGCTTGTCTAAGTGTTGGTCCAAACGAGCAACTTCTTGGGGCCACCACGGGCAACTCGAGGGCTGGTTTTACTCGTAGCTTGACTTATCTGGTGTTGCCCTGAGAACGAGATATGTGCAGCTCCTATCGGGATTGTCGGCGCATCGGGCGGCTTTGCTGGTCTTGTTTTACCATTGTCGAAATGTCTTGATGTACCGGGATTCCAAGACTGATCGGGTCTTCCTGGGAGAAGGTCTATTCCTTCGTTGATCGCAAGAGCTTGTCATGGGCTAAGTTGGGACACCCCTGCAGGGTTTAAACTTTCGAGAGTCGTGCCCGCGGTTATGTGCCAGATGGGAATTTGTTAATGTCCGGTTGTAGATAACTTGACACCAGATCCGAATTAAAATGCACCAACCGCGTGTGTAGCCGTGATGGTCTCTTCTCGGCGGAGTCCAGGAAGTGAACACGGTTTCTGTGTTATGTTTGACGTAAGTAGGTGTTCAGGATCACCTCTTGATCATTGCTAGCTTCACGACCGTTCCGCTTGTTTCTCTTCTCGCTCTCATTTGCGTATGTTAGCCACCATATCATGCTTAGTCGCTGCTGCAACCTCACCACTTTACCCCTTCCTTTCCCATTAAGCTTTGCTAGTCTTGATACCCATGGTAATGGGATTCTTTGAGTCCTCGTGGCTCACGGATACTTCAAAACCAGTTTGCGGTGCCTATGTTACCGAAGCAGGTGGCGCAACCAAGCTCAAGGAGGAGCTCGATGAAGATCTTGCCCTTTGTGTTGTTTCGTTCTAGTTGATCGAGAGTGGAGCCCAGTTGGGGTCGATCGGGACCTTTGTCGCATTTGGGGTTCTTCTTTTATTTTGGTTCCGTAGTCGGACCTTGATTGTATCTGGATGATGTAATGCTTTATTCATGTAATTGTGTGAAGTGGCGATTGTAAGCCAACTATGTATCTCTTTCCCTTATGTATTACATGGGTTGTGTGAAGATTACCTCACTTGCGACATTGCTTTCAATGCGGTTATGCCTCTAAGTCGTGCTTCGACACGTGGGAGATATAGCCGCATCGAGGGCGTTACAATAATATCATCAAACATGCATAAGTGTAGCTTATGATCAAACACATGATCATCAATGTCTCACAAGAATAGCATAGTATCTCAAGCAATCAAAAGCAAACAAGTTTAACCACCAAATCAAAGCAAGAGAGAACAAAAGCAACACACACACTCTCTCTCAAAGCCTATGATCTATACACTATGATCTATACATTTTTCTCCCCCTTTGGCAACAAGTTACCAAAAAGTTCATAGAAAATGCATAGTGCTAGATCGACTCTCAGGCTTGATCTTCAGGTGGTGGTGTCCGGATAACTCCGAGGACGAAGGCTTGAGTTGAAGTAGAGGTCTTTGGAGTTGATCTTTGGAGCTGGTTGCCTTTGGAGCTGTAGGGGCTGTGGCTGGTGCAGATGATGTTGCTCTAGTGTGCATCACAGAACCTTTGCAGCGCCCTCTGGGCTCTAGGCACTCTGGCAAACACATTAGTGGTAGTCTTGCCCTGCCTCTCCTGCATGTCATCCTATAGTTGCTCCACAACTGACTGAATCTCAATTACTTTGACATCTAGATCATGGAATTTGAGTTCCATGATTCATTCCAAGCTCTCCTGATTTCGAGTGAGGGTGGCCAATCCCTTCTCAATCCTCAGAGTTGATGCTATTAAGTAACCAAGCTGCTCCTGCTTGCTCTTCAAGAAATACTCAGATGCCTCCTCTTGAGTTGGCATCTTGGCAGCCTTCTCCTTCCTTGCGTTCTCCTTCTTCTCTTGAGCTTGAACTGATGATGGATCATTTTCATTCATGACAACCTGATTGTCCTCAAAGTCTGGATAGAGAGGAAAATGTTCCTTATCCAATAGATATTTGCCTGTGCCCATCTTTGAGTTAATCAACTCCTGAATCTGAGGGGCATATCCACAGCTCCTTTTCTGATCTGCTGCAGTCCTCTTAATGGTTTCAACCATAAGACTCATGACTTTAAACTTCTGAGGCACATCAAACGAATGCAACATGTTGATTGCATGCCCTCTGATCATGTTGTGGTCACCAAACTTAGGCAACTGAGTATGCCTTAGGATCCAGTTGATAGTTGGCACCCCTGACAGAAGAAAGTGGACTGATCCAAACTTATGTGTCTCAACAGCTTTGTCAGGGATCTCCTTGTACATGTGTGCCATGGAATTGTGGTCCATCTTCTTGGCATATACATCCAGGTCATCATCATTTTCCTTTGGGGCATTGATCAGTCTTGCCCATTCCTCAACAGTTGACTGGTACCTTGTACCTTTAGACATCCAAACTATCCTCCCATCTGGATAGAAGTGTGCTGTGGAGTAGAATTGCACGATAACTTCATCATTCCAGTTGGTGAGCTTTTTCTCAACATAATCTTCAACTCCACAAGCAACAAAACTGTCTTGCACTCCAGGATAGTGCTCTTCATTTTCCTTCATATAGGTCCAGTCAACCCACCTCATATCACACACTATGGGCTTCTTGTCCAGCAAGATTGTCTCATAGAAGTCATGCTGTTCCTTTGTATGGAACCTGTAGTCAACATCAGTTCTTCTCCTTGCGGCATATGGATCTGTCAGCCTCCATAGCCTCAACCCTGAGTCTCTTCTGATGTTCATGTCCTCAGCCACAGGATGGGCATCATTGTGGTCTGGTATCTTGGGCTTGAGCTTCCTCAGAACCCGTCCTTCTTCATCTTCCTCATCAGCAACATTAGGCACTAGGGCCTTGTTCTTCTCAGCAGCTGGAATACTCCTGGTATTCCTCTTTGGTGCAAGCTTGGCCTTGGGGGCAGCTTTGGGTGCTTCCTTGGGCTTAGATGTTGCAGCCCCTGATCTAATAGCATCACCCATAAGCTTTGGTGCCTTGGGTGCTGGTGCAGCAACCTCTTCTTCCTCTTCAGAATCTCTTCTCATTGAGGGCATTCCAAGAACCTGGGCAGTAGTGGTTCTTGCTCTCTTCTTCTTCTTATCCTGAGCAGCTTCATCCTCTGATTCAATGGTAAACTTCATAGTTTCTCCAGTAGGAACTTTCTTGGATTTGGAAGTTGTGACTTTCTTTGCAGGTGCCTCTTTGAGTTCTGACTGTTCTGGCACTTGAGTGGACCTTCTGACCTTGGGCATAGGTGTCCTCTTGGCAGGAACCTTCTTGTTCAGTCTAGGCTTTGTGCTATGTGGTGAGCCATACTCCTTTTTGAGCACTACTTTCTTCGAAGTAGCCTCATCCTCTTCAGATCTATAGTCCTCATCTTCAGAGTCTCAAGTTCTCTTCTTCCTTTGCCTGGTGGCAGCCTTAGGCAGGTTGCTAGGAGTGCTTCTGCTGCCTTCATCTAAAGTGCTAGAGGGACTAGTGCCCTGACTCATGTCAATCTGCTCCTCTGACCCGTTCTGGCTGTCACTCTGGTCTGACATGCTGCAAACACTGACTGCTGACCCTGTGAAGAGTTATAGATGAGATAGAGTGGATGAGCATCACAAAATGCAGAGATTTTTTGCAAAAGAATGATTCAAAAATTCAGTTTTAGTTTTCCACAGAAAGCATTTCGGATCAACCGATTTTCAGACTCGGTGATACCGAAGCAGTTTTGGAACCTAAACTGATGAGCTCGGTTGGACCGAGTCACAGTTCGGTGGCACCGAGACTTCTAGGGTTTCACAAAGTCCTAAAATCGGTCTCACCGATTAGCAATTCTTGGTCAGACCGAGAGTTACTAGTGCAATGGCATAAGCCAAATCGGTGGGACCGAGTTTTTCAACTCGGTGGGTCCGAGATGGTTTCGGCGGAAACCTAACCCTAAAATTTTGAATTTCATCTAATCTATGGACTACATTGACTGGATAGGAGTGTTTCAATCGTGGCAAGAATCAATAAGAACACAATGTGCTAGGAATCAGACGAGGATAGCACAGTGATCGAGTCCATACCCTAGCTTGGCGATGAACTCACTGCGGCGGCAACGACGGGGTTGAAATCCATTGACAGCGGTGGAGACCAGTGACAGGAGGCGGCTGGCGACGAGGAGACGATCCGGAGAGCTTGGAGGCAGAGCGAGCTATTGCGCGGGCGAAGGGGTTCGGAGGAATTTCCAAATTTTTGCCCGTGACTATATATAGCCCGACCCTGTCGGTGTGACCGAGTGGAACAACTCGATGGCACCGAGATGCATAATTGTGTACAGTTACAGCAACTCGGTGTGACCGAAAATTTCAAATCGGTTGCACCAAGGTTGAAAACTCAGGTCGACTTAATGATCTCGGTAGGACCGAAATGGAGGAATCGGCCAGATTGAGAATCACAAAGAAGTTTTGGAAGTTTAAGTCTATGACGAATCGGGGACTCCGAGTGCTCCTCACACAGAGTGGTTCGAATCTGACTTGATCAAATTTTGTGATGTAGCATGAATAGAGTTTGACATGAGAAAAGCATAGATAGCTAGAGAAGGTTGTTAGGCATTCTTGTCCATCCACTTGGCAAAAAGAAAAGAAACCAATCAATCAAAACAACAAGTGGATGTCCTTGAATGAGTAAAATATGCACCAACATGTTCACACAATAAGATGGCAAATGAAATATGTGGCAAAACATGCACAGCCAATTCTAGCATCTATCAAATAATTGGCGATGACTAGGTCATCTATATATGAGTATATTGACTTAGGAGTCAATTGAAAAACATTTGATCATAGGCCATACTCATCGTTTAAGCTCAAGTGGGGTTACCACTTTTACATAATGCATTGATGTGTTCACACCATTAGAGTTGCTTTGACTCAATTCTTAGAGTTAAGCTCCCCTAGATGTGAGATCCCCCCTTAGAGGGATGAACTAACCTTGGGTTTTGTCGATGATGACTTCATGTAGGTGTTGAAGATGTGGATGCTCAATGTCGATGTAGATCATTTGGAGCAATCCTTTGGAGTGAGTTGCACTTTCAATTTACCTACATGGGTTAGTCCCACAAGGAACAAACAAGAATATCCATAGACATAGAGTGAAGCACACACAAGATGATGTCCATGAAATCATTAGGTTACCTTGTCCCTTGCCTTACCAACATGAGGGTTTGTGACTCCCTGAACTAGTGCAAGATGTGGAAGTTGATTGCACTTGTTCTTGCCATAATGATATGAGTGAAGAATGTTGGCGGAGTCACCCTCAAGAACTCTCTAGTTCTTCTTCTTCGGGATCCACATCATCTTGATGGGAATCCTTGGAGTTGTAGTTGTACTTGATGAAGTAGAACTTGGCGTAGTCTTGGGAACCCACTTGAACGAGGCCTTAGGTGCTTCTTCAAATGCATGAATCTCTTCTTGAAGCTTTTCCTTGCCTTTGTTCTTGTGGTCTTGTGGTGGAAGATCATCTTGTGCTTGTGTTTCTTTGAAGGAAGTAGGATCATACTTCTCTTGTTGAGGAACGAACTTCGTCTTGGGGTATTGATCTTCTTCCCACTCAACTCCATTGGCATTGAACTTTCGTTCAAAA
Source organism: Aegilops speltoides (assembly GCA_021437245.1). Classification (NCBI taxonomy): domain Eukaryota; kingdom Viridiplantae; phylum Streptophyta; class Magnoliopsida; order Poales; family Poaceae; genus Aegilops; species Aegilops speltoides. The sequence goes on along the minus strand of CM038146.1, from coordinate 138,653,247 downwards.
CCAACACCTTGATTCTTCCGGTGCCTTCCTTGCTTGCGTACAATTTCCTCGAATTGCTTACTCCCGGCAAGGCTCTTGTAAACACCTTTCTATACAATTCCCTTCAATAAGCTATTTTCTTGCTCAAGTGTAACTTGGCTAAGAGAATCATTAGTGGAATCAAGAGAACTACTAGAAGCAACAATATTGGATTTGACATTATTATTGTTACTACTAGAGGAAGTATCTTTCTTGTACTTGTTACTAGACTTGCCTTGAGGCATGTAAGTAGATAAGAGTAAATGTTTGGCAATGTAAGAAGAACTTTTCTTACGGAGATCATCATTGATTGCCTCTAAGAACTCATGCTCTTGCTCAAGATTGAACTTTTCAAAGCGTAACTTCTCATGAGCCCTTAAAAGTTCTCGATGATCTTCGAAGATAGTTTCATGAGCTAACTTAAGAGTGTTTAGTTCTTTAGTTAAAAGCTCAATCTTCTCCTTATCATTGTCATTCGTTTTATCTTGATTAGCATGATTAATTGACGTTTCATAATAGTATTCATCACTAGAGTTGTCAACAAGTAAATCATCATCCACAAGCAAGTCATCTTCATCACTATTGAAATCAACATACTCAGGATGTGTTACCTTTGGACCTTTGGCCATGAATCATCTTCCAATTCCTTCATTTGGTGAATCAAATATGTCGTAGGAGTTGGTTGACACAAGTGCTAGACCGGCAACACCTTCATCTTGAGTATATTCAGAGTCGGAGTGATAGCTTCTCTTGGAGTGATTGTCGGAGTCGGAGCCGGATACCCATTCACCAACATGAGCTTGATGTCTTCGTTTTGTGTAGCTCCTTGATGACTTGTCCTTCCTTTCCAAATCCTTGCTTCTCCATGAGGGTCTTCATTCATAATGATCATCTCTACTCCTCCTCTCTCTTGGTGGTGATTCTTCTCTTTTGCTTCTTCTTCATGGAGAATCTTCTATTCTTTTGTAGGGTGCCGTACACTCATTGGAATAGTGTCCGGGTCTCCCACAATTGTAGCAATTGCGCTCTCGACTAGAAGATCTTTTGTCATTGTAAGACCTTGACTTGGAGCTTCTTTCTTTGCTTCTACTCTTGTAGAATTTGTTGAAGTTCTTCACCATTAAGCTCAATTCTTCATTGAAGGTCTGTTTCTCACTTGATGATGTGGGGGCTTCACTTGAGGCTTTGTAAGCACCACTTGACTTGTTGTGAAGTTCCTCCTTATCCTTGAGTGACATCTCCTGAGCAACAATTCTTCCAATGACCTTCGTTGGCTTGAGATCTTTGTAGTTTGGCATCATTTGGATCAGTGTGCACACGGTATCATACTTTCCATCCAATGCTCTTAGGATCTTCTTGATGATGAATTTGTCGGTCATCTCTTCACTCCCTAAGCCGGCAATCTCATTTGTGATAAGAGCAAGCCTAGAGTACATTTCAGCGACACCTTCACCATCCTTCATTTTGAACTTGTCAAGCTGACTTTGGAGCACATCCAACTTGGATTCCTTGACGGATTCGGTACCTTCATGCATATCAATCAAAGTATCCCAAATTTCCTTTGCATTCTCAAGACGACTGATTTTGTTGAATTCTTCGGGGCACAATCCGTTGAAGATGATATCACAAGCTTGGGCATTGTATTGCAGCATCTTCAATTCTTCCGCATTAGCTTCACGGTTCGGCTCTTTCCCATCAAAGAATTCACCTTGCAAGCCCATACAAATAATTGCCCAAACGGCGGGGTTATGTCCAAGAATATGCATTTTCATCTTATGCTTCCAACTAGCAAAATTAGTACCATCAAAGTAAGGACCTCTACGGTGATAATTTCCCTCGCTAGACGCCATACTCTCCTAGGTTGTGAAACCAAGGCTATGACCACCAAAAGCTATGGAAATCAAAGCAAATGGAGACCAAAGCTCTGATACCACTTGTAGGACCTTGAAGTATGTCTAGAGGGGGGGGTGATTAGACTACTTGACCAATTAAAAACTTAACCTTTTCCCAATTTTAGAGTTTGGCAGATTTTAGCTATTTTAGGACAAGTCAAGCAATCATCACACTATTCAAGCAAGCACGCAAAGAGTATATGGGCAGCGGAAATTAAAGCATGCAACTTGCAAGAAAGTAAAGGGAAGGGTTTGGAGGATTCAAACGCAATTGGAGACACAAATGTTTTTGGCGTGGTTCCGATAGGTGGTGCTATTGTACATCCACTTTGATGGAGACTTCAACCCACGAAGGGTAACGGTTGCGCGAGTCCACGAAGGGCTCCACCCACGAAGGGTCCACGAAGAAGCAGCCTTGTCTATCCCACCATGGCCGTCGCCAATGAAGGACTTGCCTCACTAGCGGTAGATCTTCACGAAGTAGGCGATCTCCTTGCCCTTACAAACTCCTTGGTTCAACTCCACAATCTTGTCGGAGGCTCCCAAGTGACACCTAGCCAATCTAGGAGACACCACTCTCCAAGAAGTAACAGATGGTGTGTTGATGATGAACTCCTTGCTCTTGTGCTTCAAATGATAGTCTCCCCAACACTCAACTTTCTCTCATGGGATTTGGATCTGGTGGAAAGAAGATTTGAGTGGAAAGCAACTTGGGAAAGGCTAGAGATCAAGATTCATATGGTAGGAATGGAATATCTTGGCCTCAACACATGAGTAGGTGGTTCTCTCTCAGAAATGGTAAGTTGGAAGTGTAGGTTTAGTCTGATGGCTCTCTCCACGAATGAAGAGGAGGTGGAGGGGTATATATAGCCTCCACACAAAATTTAACCGTTACACTCAATTTACCAAACTCGGTGGGACCGATTCAACAGACTCGGTCGAACCGATTTAGTAAACCTAGTGACCATTAGGATTTTCGGTGGGACTGACATGCAACTCGGTGAGACTGATTCGGTTAGGGTTAGGGCATAACGTAACCTCGGTAAGACCGATTACACAAACTCGGTGAGACCGATTTTGGTAATAAGCTTTCCAGAGAGTTGGTCAGGTAAACTCGGTGTGACCGATTTGCTCTTTTCGGTGAGACCGAAATGTTACAAAAGGGAAACAAAGAGTTTACATTGCAATCTCGGTGGGACCGATCGCTCACTTTGGTTAGACCGAAACGTTACGAAGGGAAACAGAGAGATTACAATCCCATCTCGGTGAGACCGAGATCCCTATCGGTAAGACCGATTTGCTTAGGGTTTGTGGCAGTGGCTATGACTTTTGAAATCGGTGGCGCCGGATAGAAAGAATCGGTGTGACCGATTTTGGCTTTAGGTTTAGGTCATTTGTGGATGTGAGAAAGTAGCTGAGGGTTTTGGAGCATATCACTAAGCACATGAAGCAAGAGGCTGATTAAGCAACACCTCATCCCTCCTTGATAGTATTGGCTTTTCCTATAGACTTAATGTGATCTTGGATCACTAAAATATAAAATCAAGAGTCTTGAGCTTTTGAGCTTGAGCCAATCCTTTGTCCTTAGTATTTTGAGGGATCCACTTTCATCATCCATGCCATGCCATTCATTGAGCTTTCCTGAAATAATATTCTTGGAATAGCATTAGCTCAATGAGCTATATGTTGTTATGAATTACCAAAACCACCTAGGGATAGTTGCACTTTCAATCTCCCCCTTTTTGGTAATTGATGACAACATATAGATCAAAGCTTCAACAAATGATAATAAGATTGAAAAACATCGTTGCTTTGAGAAGTATGTGATAAGCAAGAGCTCCCCCTAAATTTGTGCATAGTTTAAGATTTGCTTTGGACTGCAAATGCACAAGGAATTAGGCTCATGGGTTACTCTTCCATGTCACATACATCTTGGTGGAGCGCTCAAAATGATAAAGATTGAATACATGCACTCATCACCAAGCAAAGTGAATGATCACATAGGATAGATAAGATAATATCATCAAACATGCATAAGTGTAGCTTATGATCAAACACATGATCATCAATGTCTCACAAGAATAGCATAGTATCTCAAGCAATCAAAAGCAAACAAGTTTAACCACCAAATCAAAGCAAGAGAGAACAAAAGCAACACACACTCTCTCTCGAAGCCTATGATCTATACACTATGATCTATACATTTTTCTCCCCATTTGGCAACAAGTTACCAAAAAGTTCATAGAAAATGCATAGTGCTAGATCGACTATCAGGCTTGATCTTCAGGTGGTGGTGTCTGGATAACTCCGAGGACGAAGGCTTGAGTTGAAGTAGAGGGTGCTGGAGTTGATGCTGGAGCTGGTTGCACCGGAGCTGTAGGGGCTGTAGCTGGTGCAGATGATGTTGCTCTAGTGTCTGTAACAGGCACTGCAACTGACCTCTGGGCTCTAGGCATTCTGGCAAACACATTAGTGGTAGTCTTGCCCTGCCTCTCCTGCATGTCATCCTGTAGTTGCTCCACAACTGACTGAATCTCAGTTACTTTGACATCTAGATCATGGAATTTGAGTTCCATGATTCATTCCAAGCTCTCCTGATTTCGAGTGAGGGAGGCCAATCCCTTCTCAATCCTCAAAGCTGATGCTATTAAGTAACCAAGCTGCTCCTGCTTGTTCTTCAAGAAATACTCAGATGCCTCCTCTTGAGTTGGCATCTTGGCAGCCTTCTCCTTCCTTGCCTTCTCCTTCTTCTCTTGAGCTTGAACTGATGATGGACTAGTCTCATTCAAGACAACCTGATTGTCCTCAAAGTCTGGATAGAGAGGAAAATGTTCCTTATCCAATAGATATTTGCCTGTGCCCATCTTTGAGTTAATCAACTCCTGAATCTGAGGGGCATATTGTAACGCCCCGAGACCGACGCTCCAGAAGACTTCCAGCTACTCCGAGTTTCGTCATGTGATTTGTTTTGTTTGTTGCATCATTTGCATTGCATCATGCCGTCATGTCATTTAATTTTATAACTCAGCTAAATAAATTGCATGGATCTTTGGTCCATTTAAAACGAGGGAATTTCACATGGTGATTTCTCTTTATAACATATCATCCTAGTATTTAAGGAGCTATAATAAATATTCCATTAACTTTGGAATCACCATAACACACCTGCAGTTTAAGTTCCATGCATTTTCTATCTAAATTCCTTGCCTCAAACTTTGCCAACAATTCTTTCTCCATTTATTGTGGCTCCTCCTAAATTCTCAACATTTTTGGACACTTCTAAATCCTTGTCCTTGTTCAAACCATTTGAATTAAATTCAAATGACTTTGAATTTAATTCTTGCAATCTTGCCCACACCATTTTTTTTCTTGGAACAAGCTCATTTTTATGAGTCCAAGAAAAATACCCTCCTGCTCAAGCACCACCCCTAATCTCTCTTTCTTTTCTTTCTTATCTCTGTTTTGTTTTTATTTATTTATTTTTAGAGTGAGAGAGAGCCCATCAGCCAGGCCGGCCTGCTTCCCCGCAGTTCTTTCGGCCCAAGGCCCAGCCGCACCTCTAACCCTAGCGCTCGCCTCCGCTCCTCTCGATCCCTCACTCTCTCCCTCGTTCCCCTCGCTTGCGCCGCCAGGAGAGCCTCGGCTCGATCCCCTTTCCCCCTTCACTCGTCTCCCTCCTCGCACACACAGGAGAGGGATCCCAATCCCCACGGCCACGCGCGCCTTGTGCCCTCCTCCATCAGCCAGCCACCACGCTCCTCTCGGTCCCTTGCCTCGTCGCCCGCCCGCATGCTCGAAGACGCCCGAGGCTCGTGCCCTCCTTGAGGGAGTCCTGGACTAGGGGGTGTCCAGATAGCCGGACTATCATCGTTAGCCGGACTCCAAGACTATGAAGGTACAAGATTGAAGACTTCGTCCCGTGTCCGGATGGGACTTTCCTTGGCGTGGAAGGCAAGCTTGGCGATACGGATATGTAGATCTCCTACCATTGTAACTGACTCTGTGTAACCCTAGCCCTCTCCGGTGTCTATATAAACCGGAGGGGTTTAGTCCGTAGGACACACAACCATTACAACAATCATACCATAGGCTAGCTTCTAGGGTTTAGCCTCCTTGATCTCGTGGTAGATCCACTCTTGTACTACCCATATCATCAATATCAATCAAGGAGGAGTAGGGTTTTACCTCCATCGAGAGGGCCCGAACCTGGGTAAAAACATCGTGTCCCTTGTCTCCTGTTACCATCCGCCTAGACGCACAGTTCGGGACCCCCTACCCGAGATCCGCCGGTTTTGACACCGACATTGGTGCTTTCATTGAGAGCCATATGCCACCGACCGCCCTCAAAACCATACCCATTACCTGGCCGTTCGCGGTCTGGGGGCTTGACATGGTTGGACCCCTTAAAGGGGGAACCCACAAGCAAAGGTGCCTATTGGTCATGGTGGACAAATTCACCAAATGGATAGAGGCCAAGCCAGTTAAAACGACAGAGTCCAGACCAGTGATAGAATTCATATCCGGGGTAGTACACCGTTATGGCGTCCCCCATAGCACCATCACCGATAACGGCACGAACTTCACGACCGACGAGGTCAAACTCTGGTGCAAAAATATGGGCATTAAGCTCGATTACGCTTCAGTCTATCACCCTCAAACCAACGGTCAAGTTGAGCGAGCAAATGGTCTGATAATGAGCGGCATCAAGCCCAGACTAGTGCGGTCCCTTACGGAATCTAATACGCACTGGGTAGAGGAGCTCGACTCCGTGCTCTGGGGGCTGCGGACCACGCCAAACCATACTACCGGTTTCACACCATTTTCATGGTATACGGCGCAGAGGCAGATTTGCCCTGCGACATAATTCATGACTCACCTCGAGTGCGCATGTATGAAGAAAGAGAAGCCGAGCTGGATCGGCAAGACATCTTGGACGCATTGGAGGAAGAGCGCGATGTGGCAAAGGCCCGTTCCGCATTCTATCAGCAGCAGGCTCCAAGATATCAAAGCAAAGAAGTACGGGCCAAAACTTACAACGTTGGCGAACTAGTTCTACGCCTGCCGGACAAAAAAAAGGACAAACTCAAGCCCAAATGGGAGGGTCCCTTCATCATCGACCAAGTCCTGACCGGCGGAGCATACCGTCTGCGAAATGCGTCGGACAACCGACTCGAGCCGAACCCATGGAACGCGGCCCGCCTCCGAAGATTTTACGCCTAGCGCCGGACTAAGAGTTCGTTTCCTTCCTTCGTTCATATTTTTACACTTCAGCCGTCTTTTCATTTCTCTCCTTTCTCTCACCTTTTTCATAAAAGCCCTTAGAGGCCTATTCACGCATTGTTCGCACACACTTGATGTGCTATCCGCACTCATTATATTCGGGGCTTCTTTACCGAAGCTTACTTATCGGGCCTCATGCCCAAGACATGTGTCAAACTTCCACATGTACCTTTTATTCACCATTATATGCATCGATATGACTTAAGCTTTGGCCAAGCTGGGTTGCTGGCTCTGTGCTTACCCCACGCTCCCGATTGTTTGGCTAGAAGGTAAAGGAGCACTCTGCGATTGTTATCGCTGGTCACCGGATGTGTACCTCGGTGGGTGAAGCCGAAAGCTAGCGTTCTTAAGGGAATATTCGTCGTTGACTTGAAAGATGATTTTTACCTATTTATTTATCTGCCCCAGATGTTTTCCTGCTCTTTTCGCAGTCAGGACATGCACTTTAGGGCATGCCTCCCGTGGAAAGGAACCCTTAACGGAACTATTCTCCTGGAAGATGTTTCTTACTAACCATGTAATATAACATAACTAGTTGGGCACTTGTCCGATAAAGCACTAATGACCCCTACGCTGGTCTCCATGCATGCCCGGTTGTTTCTTAACCGAGAAGGTATTCGACACACCTGCACTCTAGGGTCCCGAGGTTGAAGCGAAAATGTCGGCAAAGACAAATGATCTACAATCCGGCTAGAAGGCATTTTACATGTCATTTTAAATACATTGTCAAATCGACTGACTGTATTCCTCCTCAATCCCGTCTAACAGGCCGTCTATTTTACAGTCCCGTTGGGAATATTTAGCGGCCAACTCTACTTGGCCGTACACTAAGCTCACAGGGATCTGCTTCCCATCGGGCCCCACAGGCCTGACCTCGGCCATGTGGTTGGGATCCGCCTTCTTGTACCGCATCTTCACCATGGCCCAGGCCTCCCTGGCACCTTGGCGGCAGGCTGATATTTTCCATAAACGGAAGCGCTGCCGCGCTCCCTGAAGCCTCTCCGCAATCTCTCCAAGGCACTCGGGCAGGGAGAGGGACGACCGTAAGGCTTGGACGACGCCGCTCATCGCCTGCCGAACTCGTTCGAGTAGTTGCACCAGCTCGGGAAGTTGATCACCCATTGATACGGGCATCTCCTCCGCAGGGTGACCTGTGAGCACACCTATAGGCACATTTATGTCAATTGACTTCCTCGCCGAACTCATCTTTTCAAAGGAGTTTGCTCAAGCACTTACTATAGATGCCGCAACGAAGCCGCTGATTCTCCTTCACGGAGCCAGACAGCTCGGCCCAAACACCTTTCAGCCCCTCTCCAAGCTGGATGTGGGCATCCTGGAGTTTGTTCCTTTCCTGCTGCACCTTCGTCAGCACCCTCTCGCCGGCCTTCAGCTGGCGTAGTAGTTGTTGCTTGTCCGGATCCAGTCCGGCAAAATCTGCAATATCATTGTCAGACTTACACGCATGCCGCACACCGCTTATCTTTTTGAAATAATGTGTTACCAAGAGGGGTCTCTGTGTTTCCTCCTGTGGCAGCAAGTGCGTCCTCAAGTTGGGCCTTGCACTTTGCAGCTCCTGGGACAATTGAGTATTCTTCTCTGTAAGATCCTGCATATCAAATGATCCTTAAATCAGTTACTATAACTACTTTAAGTCTCGGGGGCTACTGGCATATAAAACTATTAAAATCTCTTACCCGTATGTCTTTTAACATACTGCTCCGTGGCTCTGGTCAAACCATCTTGAGCGGCACGGAGGTGCGCATCCCCCGCGTTAAAAGGCATTCAACGCCTCAGGGGAGAAGCACGCGTCACGAAAAACTGTTCGGCGGCGCCTATGGTTCATGGCGCTCTCCACCTCAGACCTGGTGGCGGACAGTCTGTCAGCGTCCTCCGTTGGAGGAGTATCCGGCTCGCGCCTTGCACTCGCCTCCCCCTCCAGACCAGGTGTTGGAGCCTGGCTGGCAGAGGCTCGGTTGGCAACCTCTCCGCTTGCAGTTCGGTGAGCACTCTTTTTCCTGCAAAAGTCATGAGCATTCAAACACCCCCTAGGAACTTTGTCCTAAATGATGATCGCGAGCTATACCATTGCGGTGACTTTTCGATTCGCACCGCACCCCTCTTCCGCCTGCGGGGCCGGACTGACCCTTGTTGGTCAGCCGCCGTGGGCTCGGCCTCCTGCCTTGAAGGCACCTCCTGCGAGACACCATTGTATACGGTGGTCAGAAATGCGCAAGGATGAAATGATGGTGTCAGGCTTCGGTCATATTCACCTGGGAAGCCGGGGTTAGGCCGGGGTAGTCAGCCGTGATGGCGACTAAAGCATTGTCCATGCTGAGTTGGTGGAACACCCCGTCAATTAGCTCCACCTTTATGTCCGGATCCTCTTCGGAGGCCGGATCAAGGGACCTTCCCGGATCCTCGGGTTGTGGGGCCGGACTATGTATGCTCTCCATAGTCCGGCGCAGTTCCTGCATCAAATCCATAAGGTAAGGTACTTACCTTTGAAAGCACGGGTAGGATAAATGAACGTCCGCTTACCCAGCTTCGAGGGTTATTCATTGAGAACCTATTCAACGGGCTCGTCTGGAGGAAGTCTTCCTTCTCCCCCTTGTACAGGCCGGACAGAATCTTCACCAGATCTTCGGCCGACTCCGGCCCTTTGCGGCCATGACGGGTGGCATCATTTTCCTCGTTGAAATCACACATGGGGTGGCCCATGTATTGCAGCGGCTGCACCCCCCGCATTATGCACTTGGCCATGACTCCAATCATGGTCAATTCAGAATGGGCCAGCAATCTTATCCGGCCCATCAGATAATGGACGCCCTTCTCTTCCTCCAGTTGAGGGCTCCGCAGGCGCCAGCTTAGGCGTTTCCTCAAAGGAGCCCGACTAAACTCCGGGAGGCCGATCCGAACTGTGTCTGGCAGTGGAGCGTCCTCTACATAGAACCATTCCGAAGGCCAGTCTTCGGACGCCTTCTTCGGGGTTCCGGATGGGTATCCGGTCCCGGCGATGCGCCATATTTCGGCACCGCCCACTTGATATATTGACCCCTCATGAGAGCGGGCTACGAGGTAGAATAGCCTCTTCCACAGCGCAAAATGGGGCTCGATGCCCAGAAATAGCTCGCAAAGAGCTACAAAACCCGCAATATGCAGAATAGAGGCGGGCGTGAGGTGATGGAGCTAGAGTCCGTAGAACTCCAGGAGCCAGCGGAGGAATGGATGTACAGGAAATCCGAGCCCCCTTATCAGATAGGGGACGAAGCACACCCGCTCTCCTTTGTTGGGACTAGGGGTGGCCTCCGCTTGCTTCCCACCTTTGAAGGTGGCCAGCCCGGCTCGAACCGGGACCATAAAGGCCGGAGGAAGGTATCCCTCCGCTTGGAGCGCCACCAGCTCGTTGTGCGGGACAGAACATCTCCTCCAATCTCCTGGCAGAGGGCTGGGAGCGCGAGAGGAGGAGCTGCGTCGACGGTCCATGATGGAATGGATTTTTGGTCAGAAGCGCTCCGATGAGTACTCGCGGAAGGAGGATGGTGGGATTTGGATCTGGATTCTTGCCTCTCTTATAGGCAGATTGTTTGCGCAGCTGGGGGGTAAAACATAAAAGATACCCTGGCTTTTCGCATTCGTGCGACGCGTGGAAGACGGCCATTATTGGGCGTGGAAGCCAAGGAGCGCAACATTTATAAAAGAGCCAGACAATATCCGGCAAGCACATGGAATTTGAAGGAGAACCCGCCTTGCAACGCCGAAGACTATATATGCGCTGGACTCGACGTCATTGAAGCCTGGTTCGGGGGCTACTAAGGGAGTCCTGGAATAGGGGGTGTCTGGATAGCCAGACTATCATCGTCAGCCGGACTCCAAGACTATGAAGATACAAGATTGAAGACTTCATCCCGTGTCCGGATGGGACTTTCCTTGGCGTGGAAGGCAAGCTTGGCGATACGGATATGTAGATCTCCTACCATTGTAACCGACTCTGTGTAACCCTAGCCCTCTCTGGTGTCTATATAAACCGAAGGGGTTTAGTCCGTAGGACACACAACCATTACAGCAATCATACCATAGGCTAGCTTCTAGGGTTTAGCCTCCTTGATCTCGTGGTAGATCCACTCTTGTACTACCCATATCATCAATATCAATCAAGCAGGAGTAGGGTTTTACCTCCATCCAGAGGGCCCGAACCTGGGTAAAAACATCGTGTCCCTTGTCTCCTATTACCATCCGCCTAGACGCACAGTTCGGGACCCCCTACCCGAGATCCGCCGGTTTTGACACCGACACTCCTCCTTCAGCAAGTTCTCATGGCCCCCCCGCCATGGCCATGTAGCGTAGCGAGTCCACTCACCAGCGCTCGGCCTCCTCCCCGAGTTCCTGCACCCTTCGTCCATGGTGTCGCTGCCTCGCCCGAGCTCTCTGCTCGACCAGGAGTTCGTCAACTCCGGCGCGTGCCCCAGCCTCCTCTGCTTCGCCTTCTTGCCGGAGATCGCATCCCTGCTGTCTTCTTCACCCCTGCCCGAGACCCACCTTCGGCCTCGCCACGGTTCGCCTGCACCAGCTCCGTCCGACAGGGACGTCGCCCCGCTGCCATCTCTTGTCGCGACCAGGATCCCCCTCCTTGTGCTTCTGGTCACCACGCCACCCCATCACCTGTTCTGTGCCACGTCTGTGCAACACCATCTCTGCCGCCTCCAATCACCTCTGGTGACCCCCTGAGGCAGGGCCTTGGCAAGTCCCTCGATGCCCGTTTAGATTCATCAAGACCGGCAAGTTCGACTTCGGCGCCAAGTTCGTCTTCAAATCTGTACGACTACATCCGATGTGGATTTCGGCAAGTACCTGGTGTAAGGGCTCATTTATCCCTAAGTGTTTTGGTGATTGATGACAATACTCGTGCGGACTAATCGTGTGCCTTGAGTCCTACAGATATTTCTTCATTAGGCACAAGACGATTCGGTGCCCCTCGGAGATTAGTGAAGCCGGCGTTGTTCTACGTTTCTCTTTGGTGGAGTTGAGTCGTGGGAGAGCCGTACTATTAAGAGGGGGTCCGCGTCGGAAAGGTAGGGTGGAATCACACGTACACTTGCCCCTCCTTCCCTTGCACCTTGGAGCTGTCCATGTTGGGGAACGTTGCAGAAAATTAAAATTTTTCCTACGGCTTCACCAAGATCCATCTATGAGTTCATCTAAGCAACGAGTAATGAGAGAGAGTTTGCATCTACATACCACTTGTAGATCGCGTATGAAGCTTGCAAGGTGATGATGGAGTCGTACTCGAACGTGATTCAGATCACCGATGCCCAAGTGCTGAGCGGACAGCACCTCGCGTTCAACACACGACGGGACGAGCGACGTCTCCTCCTTCTTGATCCAGCAAGGGGAAGGAGAGGTTGAGGAAGACAGCTCCACCGGCGGCAGACGACGGCGTGGTGATGGTGGAGAAGCAAGACTCGGCAGGCTTCGCCGAGCTCTTACGGAGGAGGAGATGTGTTGGGGAGGGAGGGCTGCGCCTTGGGAGTTGGTACAGCAGCCCCCTCCTCCCCCTTTATATAGGCCCCCAGGTGGCGGCCCTGGAGATCCAATCTCAGTGGGGGCGGCGGCAAGGGGTGGAGTGCCCCCAAGCCGGTGGGCGCCCCACCCCTAGGGTTTCAACCCTAGGCGCAGGGGTGGACCTAGGGGCGACCAGCCCCTTGTGGGCTGGTTCCTTCCCTTTCAGCCCATGGGGCCCTCCGGATAGGTGGCCCCACCGGTGGACCCGGGACCCTTCCGTGGTCCCAGATTTCACCGAAACCCCAAACTTTCCCGATGGCGAAACACCACTTCCTATATATTATTCTTTACCTCCGGACCCTTCGAACTCCTCGTGACGTCCGAGATCTCATCCGGACTCGAACAACATTCGGTGGTCACATACTTGACTTCCTACTAACCCTAGCGCCACCGAACCTTATGTGTAGACCCTACGGGTTGGAGACACTTGATCATGACCGAGACGACTCTCGGGCAATAACCAACAGCGGGTGCGGATACCCATGTTGGCTCCCACATGCTCCTCGATGATTTCATCGGTTGAACCACGATGTCGAGGATTCGATCAAACCTCAGTATGCAATTCCTTTGTCAATCGATGCGTTATTTGCCCGAGACTCGATCGTCGGTATCCCAATACCTTGTTCAGTCTCGTTACCGGCAAGTCACTTTACTCGCATCAGTAATGCATGATCCCGTACAACACCTTGGTCACATTGAGCTCATTATGATGATGCATTACCGAGTGGGCCCAGAGATACCTCTCCGTCATACGGAGTGACAAATCCGATCTCGATCCGTGTCAACCCAACAGATACTTTCGGAGATACCTGTAATGCACCTTTATAGTCACCCGATTACGTTGTGGCGTTTGATACATCCAAGGCACTCCTACGGTAACCGGAGTTACACGATCTCATGGTCGAAGGAAGAGATATTTGACATTGGCAAAGCTTCTAGCAAACGAACTATACGATCTTTTATGCTATGCTTATGATTGGGTCTTGTCCATCACATCATTCTCCTAATGATGTGATCCGTTATCAACGACATCCAATGTCCATAGTCGTGAAACCATGACTATCTATTGATCACAACGAGCTAGTCAACTAGAGGCTCACTAGGGACTCATTGGGTCTAAGTGTTCACACGTGTATTACGATTTCCGGATAATACAGTTATAGCATGAACAAAAGACAATTATCATGAACATTGAAATATAATAATACTTTTATTATTGCCTCTAGGGCATATTTCCAACAGTCTCCCACTTGCACTAGAGTCACTAATCTAGTTACATTGTGATGAATCAAACACCCATAGAGTTCTGGTGTTGATCATGTTTTGCACGCGAGAGAGGTTTAGTCAACGGATCTGCGACATTCAGATCCGTGTGCACTTTGCAAATCTCTATGTCTCCATCTTGAACATTTTCACGGATGGAGTTGAAGCGACGCTTGATGTGCTCGGTCTTCTTGTGAAACCAGGCTCCTTGGCTAGGGCAATAGCTCGGTGTTGTCACAGAAGAGTTTGATCGCCCCGACGCATTGGGTATGACTCCTAGGTCGGTGATGAACTCCTTCACCCAAATCGCTTCATGCGCTGCCTCCGAGGCTGCCATGTACTCCGCTCACACGTAGATCCCGCCACGACGCTCGCTTGCGGTTGCACCAGCCATCGCTCCACCATTCAACATATACACGTATCCGGTTTGTGACTTAGAGTCATCCAGATCTGAGTCGGCTAAGCGCCGACGTAACCCTTACGACGAGCTCTTCGTCTCCTCCATAAACGAGAAACATGTCCTTTGTCCTTTTCGGTACTTCAGATATTCTTGACCGCTGTCCGGTGTTCCTTGCCGGGTTACTTTGGTATCTTGCAACCAAACTTACGGCAAGGTTTACATCGGTCCTGTACACAAGCATGGCATACATAATAGATCCTATGGCTGAAGCATAGGGATGACACTCATCTCTTCTTTATCTTTTGCCGTGGTCGGTGACTGAGCCGAGCTCAATCTCACACCTTGTAACATAGGCAAGAACCCCTTCTTGGACTGATCCATTTTGAACCTCTTCAAAATCTTATCAAGGTATGTGCTTTGTGAAAGACCTATGAGGCGTCTCGATCTATCTCTATAGATCTTGATGCCTAATATATAAGCAGCTTCTCCAAGGTCCTTCATTGAAAAACACTTGTTCAAGTAGGCCTTAATGCTGTCCAGGAGTTTCGTATCATTTCCCATCAAGAGTATGTCATCTACATATAATAGGAGAAATGCTACGGAGCTCCCACTCACTTTCTTGTAAACGCAGGCTTCTCCATAAGTCTGCATAAACCCAAACGCTTTGATCATCTCATCAAAATGAATGTTCCAACTCCGAGATGCTTGCACCAGTCCATAAATGGATCATTGGAGCTTGCATACTTTGTTAGCGCTCGAGGATCGACAAAACCTTCCGCTGCATCATATACAGCTCTTCCTTAAGATGTCCATTAAGGAATGCCGTTTTGACGTCCATCGCCATATCTCATAATCATAGTATGCGCAATTGCTAACATGATTCGGACGGACTTAAGCTTCGCCACGGAGAGAATGTCTCGTCAGTAGTCAATCCCTTGAACTTGTCGATAACCCTTAGCGACAAGTCGAGCTTTATAGATGGTAACATTACCATCCGCGTCCGTCTTCTTCTTAAAAATCCATTTATTTTCTATCGCTCGCCGATCATCGGGCAAGTCTATGAAAGTCCATACTTTGTTTTCATACATGGATTCTATCTCGGATTTCATGGCCTCAAGCCATTTGTTGGAATCCGGCCCGCCATTGCTTCTTCATAGTTCAAGGTTCATTGTTGTCTAGCAACATGATTTCCATGACAGGTTGCCGTACCACTCAGTGCGGAACGTGTCCTCGTGGACCTTCGAAGTTCAAGAGTAACTTGATCCAAGTACCTTGATCATCATCAACGTTTTCCTCTTGGTTGGTGTGGGCATCACAGAACGGTTTCTGCGCTGCACCACTTTCCCGCTCGAGAGGTAGTACTTCATCGAGTTCTACTTTCCTCCCACTTACTTCTTTTGAGAGAAACTCTTTCTCCGAAAGCATCCGCTCTTGGCAACAAAGATCTTGCCTTGGATCTTAAGTAGAAGGTATACCGGCAGTTTCCTTAGGGTATCCTATGAATACGCATTTTTCCGACTTGGGTTCGAGCTTTTCAGGTTGAAATTTCTTGACATAAGCATCGCATCCCCAAACTTTTAGAAACGACAGCTTAGGTTTCTTCCCAAACCATAATTCATACGGTGTCGCCTCAACGGATTTAGACGGTGCCCTATTTAAAGTGAATGTAGCTGTCTCTAGAGCGTATCCCCAAAATGATAGCGTAAATCGGTAAGAGACATCATAGACCGCACCATATCCAATAGAGTGCGACACGACGCTCGGACACACCGTTTATTTGAGGTGTTCCAGTGGCGTGAGTTGTGAAACGATTCCACATTTCCTTAAGTGTGTACCAAAATCGTGACTTAAGTATTCTCCCCACGATCCGATCAGGAACTTTATCTTTCGGTCACGCTGATTCTCTACTTCACTCTGAAATTCCTTGAACTTTTCAAAGGTCTCAGACTTGTGTTTCATTAAGTAGACATACCCATATCTACTTAAGTCATCGGTGAGAGTGAGAACATAACGATATCCTCCATGAGCCTCAACGCCATTGGACCGCACACATCGGTATGTATGATTTCCAACAAGTTGGTTGCTCGCTCCATTGTTCCGGAGAACGGAGTCTTGGTCATTTTGCCTAAGAGGCAAGGTTCGCATGTGTCAAATGATTCATAATCAAGAGACTCTAAAAGTCCATCAGCATGGAGCTTCTTCATGCGCTTGACACCAATGTGACCAAGGCGGCGATGCCACAAGTATGTGGGACTATCGTTATCAACTTTACATCTTTTGCATCCACACTATAAACATGTGTAATATTACGCCGAGATTCATTAAGAATAAACCATTGACCATCGGAGCATGACCATAAAACATATCTCTCATATAAATCGAACAACCATTATTCTCAAACTTAAATGAGTAGCCATCTCGTATTAAACGAGATCCAGATACAATGTTCATGCTCAAACTTGGCACTAAATAACAATTATTGAGGTTCAAAACTAATCCCAGAGGTAAATGTAGAGGCAGCGTGTCGACGGCGATCACATCGACTCTGGAACCATTCCCGACGCCAAGATCGTCACCTCGCCCTTCGCCGATCTCCGCTTATTCCGTAGCTCTGCTGTGAGTTACAAATATGAGCAACGGCACCGTATCAAATACCGGGAGTTACTACGAGTAATGGTAAGGTACACATCAATTACATGTATATCAAATATACCTTTGGTGTTGCGGCCTTCTTATCCGCTAAGTATTTGGGGCAGTTCCGCTTCAAATGACCCTTCCTTGCAATAAAAGCACTCACCTCGTGCTTGGGTCCATTCTTTGACTTCTTCCCGGCAGCAAGCTTACGGGCGCGGCAACATCTTTGCCGTCCTTCTTGAAGTTCTTTTTACCCTTGCCCTTCTTGAACTTAGTGGTCTTATTGACCATCAACACTTGATGTTCTTTCTTGATTTCAGCCTCTGCTGACTTCAAAGATCGAGAACACTTCAGAATGGTCTTTTCCATCCCTTGCATGTTGTAGTTCATCACAAAGCTCTTGTAGCTTGGTGGGAGCGATCGAGGATTCTGTCAATGACCGCCTCATCGGGAGGTTAATGTTCAACTGGGTCATACGAAGGCAACCTGGACATCTTGAGGATGTGCTCACTTGTGTAACTGTTCTCCTCCATCTTACAAGCTGTAGAACTTGTCGGAGACATCATATCTCTCGACCGGGCATGAGCTTGGAAAACTAGTTTCAGCTCTTGAACATCTCATATGCTCCGTGATGCTCAAAACGCTTTTGGAGCCCGGTTCTAAGTCTGTAGAGCATGCCGCACCGAACGAGGGAGTAATCATCAAGATGAGATTGCAAGCGCTCATAACGCCTTGGTTCTCTCGACGGAGCGCCACCTAGCGGTTCTTCTAGGACATATTGCTTCTGGCAGCTATGAGGATGATCTCGTGTTAGGACCCAAATCCGTATAGTTGCTGCCATCATCTTTCAGCTTGGTTTTCTAGGAACGTGTTGAAGTTCATGTTGACATTAGCGTTGGCCATTGATCTACAAGACATATTTGCAAAGGTTTTAGACTAAGTTCATGATAATAAAGTTCTTAATCAAAATTATGAACTCCCACTTAGATTAGACATCCCTCTAGTCATCTAAGTGTTACACGATCCGAGTCGACTAGCCCGTGTCCGATCATCACGTGAGACGGACTAGTCATCGTCGGTGAACATCTTCATGTTGATCGTATCTTTCATACGACTTGTGTTCGACCTTTCGGTCTCTGTGTTCCGAGGCCATGTCCGCACATGCTAGGCTCGTCAAGTTAACCCTAAGTGTTTTATTGTGTAAAACTGTCTTACACCCGTTGTATGTGAACGTAAGGATCCATCACACCCGATCATCACGTGGTGCTTAGAAACGATTTAACCGTAGCAACGGTGCACGCTTAGGGAGAACACTTCTTGAAATTTTATAAGGGATCATCTTATTTACTACCGTCGTCCTAAGTAAACAAGATGCATAAACATAATAAACATCACATGCAATTATATAGTTGTGACATGATATGGCCAATATCATCAAGCTCCATTGATCTCCATCTTGGGGCTCCATGATCATCTTGTCACCGCTTGACACCATGATCTCCATCATCATGATCTCCATCATCGTGTCTTCATGAAGTTGTCACGCCTAACGACTACTTCTACTTCTATGACTAACGCGTTTAGTAATGAAGTAAAGTAGTTTACATGGCGTTCTTCAATGACACGCAGGTCATACAAAAAATAAAGACAACTCCTATGGCTTCTGCGGTTGTCATACTCATCGACATGCAAGTCGTGAATCCTATTACAAGAACATGATCTCATACATCACAATTCATCATTCATCACAACTTCGGCCATATCACATCACATGATCAATCGCTGCAAAAACAAGTTAGACGCCCTCTAATTGTTGTTGCATCTTTTACGTGGCTGCGATTGGGTTCTAGCAAGAACATTTTCTTACCTACGAATCACCACAACGTGATTTTGTCAACTTCTATTTACCCTTCATAAGGGCCCTGTTCATCGAATCCGCTCCAACTAAAGTGGAGAGACAGACACCCGCCAGCCACCTTATGCAACTAGTGCATGTCGGTTGGTGGAACCGGTCTCACGAAGCGCACGTAAGGTTGGTCCGGGCCGCTTCATCCCACAATACCGCTGAGCAAGAAAAGACTAGTAGAGGCAAGTAAGATGACAAGATCAACGCCCACAACAAATTGTGTTCTACTCGTGCATTAGAGAACTACGATAGACCTAGCTCGATACCCTTTGTTGGGGAACGTTGCGAGAAAATTAAAATTTTTCCTACGGCTTCACCAAGATCCATCTATGAGTTCATCTAAGCAACGAGTAACGAGAGAGAGTTTGCATCTACATACCACTTGTAGATCGCGTGCGGAAGCTTGCAAGGTGATGATGGAGTCGCACTCGAACGTGATTCAGATCACCGATGCCCAAGGTTGAACGGACAGCACCTCCGCTCAACACACGACGGGACGAGCGACGTCTCCTCCTTCTTGATCCAGCAAGGGGAAGGAGAGGTTGAGGAAGACAGCTCCACGGCAGCAAAGACGACGGCGTGGTGATGGTGGAGAAGCAAGATCTCGGCTGAGGCTTCACGAGCTCTTACGGAGGAGGAGATGTGTTGGGAGGGAGGGCTGCGCCTGGGAGTTGGTACAGCAGCCCCTCCCTCCCCCTTTATATAGGCCCCAGAAGTGGCGGCCTGGAGATCCAATCTCTGTGGGGCGGCGGCCAAGGGGTGGAGTGCCCCCAAGCCGGTGGGCGCCCCACCCCTAGGGTTTCAACCCTAGGCGCAGGGGTGGACCTAGGCGCACCAGCCCCTTGTGGGCTGGTTCCTTCCCTTGCAGCCCATGGGGCCCTCCGGATAGGTGGCCCCACCGGTGGACCCGGGACCTTCCGGTGGTCCCGACACTTTACCGAAACCCCAAACTTTCCCGATGGCGAAACACCACTTCCTATATATTATTCTTTACCTCCGGACCCTTCCGAACTCCTCGTGACGTCAGGGATCTCATCGGGACTCGAACAACATTCGTGGTCACATACTTGACTTCCTACTAACCCTAGCGCCACCGAACCTTAGTGTGTAGACCCTACGGGTTCGGAGACACGCAGACATGACCGAGACGACTCTCGGGCAATAACCAACAGCGGGTGCGGATACCCATGTTGGCTCCCACATGCTCCTCGATGATTTCATCGGTTGAACCACGATGTCGAGGATTCTATCAAACCACGTATGCAATTCCTTTGTCAATCGATGCGTTACTTGCCCGAGACTCGATCGTCGGTATCCCAATACCTTGTTCAGTCTCGTTACCGGCAAGTCACTTTACTCGTACCGTAATGCATGATCCCGTGGCCAACACCTTGGTCACATTGAGCTCATTATGATGATGCATTACCGAGTGGGCCCAGAGATACCTCTCCGTCATACGGAGTGACAAATCCGAGTCTCGATCCGTGTCAACCCAACAGATACTTTCGGAGATACCTGTAATGCACCTTTATAGTCACCCAGTTACGTTGTGACGTTTGATACACCCAAGGCACTCCTACGGTAACCGGGAGTTACACGATCTCATGGTCGAAGGAAGAGATATTTGACATTGGCAAAGCTTCTAGCAAACGAACTATACGATCTTTTATGCTATGCTTATGATTGTCTTGTCCATCACATCATTCTCCTAATGATGTGATCCGCTATCAACGACATCCAATGTCCATAGTCGAAACCATGACTATCTATTGATCACAACGAGCTAGTCAACTAGAGGCTCACTAGGGACTCATTGGGTCTAAGTGTTCACACGTGTATTACGATTTCCGGATAATACAGTTATAGCATGAACAAAAGACAATTATCATGAACATTGAAATATAATAATACTTTTATTATTGCCTCTAGGGCATATTTCCAACAGTCCATCGTTATCATGGTTGTGCGAAACTGACGACTGCTGTTGTACTTGCGGTAGTACCGCAAGCACCAGCGGTAGTACCGCGGCGGGCCACGGTAGTACCGCCCCTCGGGCGCGGTAGTACCGCGGTACCTTGGCCTAGTGCCGCTCCAGCGCGGTAGTAGGGGCGGATGTAATTTTTTACATCCGCGCCCCTCACGGTAGTACCGCTCCTTCGGCGCGGTAGTACCGCCAAGACTGCCTAGTGCCGCTTGATGCGGTAGTAGGGCGGATGTAATTTTTACATCCGCGGCACCCATGGTAGTACCGCTCGCTCTGCGTGGTAGTATGCATGGGGCCCACGGTAGTACCGCTCCTTTGGAGCTGTAGTACCGTGGCCCTTCTCGCTTAGTACCGCGCGCCATGTGGTAGTAGGTGCGGATGTAATTTTTACATCCGTGTTTACCACGGTAGTACCAGCGCCTTATGGGCGGTAGTACCGCTGCGTCGGGTTTTGCACCACCCTAATTTCTCGCGAAGTAGGCACCGATGAAATTTATTTCGTCCGCGCCCTTCCGAAGCCGTGACCCTCCTGCCTTGCGGTAGTACCGCAAGGGGGAGCGGTAGTACCGCCCCTAGTTCTGGCTTGGTCCGGGCTGTGGAGCTGCCACGGTAGTACCGTGGTCACAAGACGGTAGTACCGCAGGTCGTCAAGGTAGTACCGCTCCCCGAGCGGTAGTACCGTGAGTCGCCGGCAGAATTAGTGGGTAACGGTTGGATCTTTTCCCCGACTATATAAGGGATGTCTTCTACCTCTAGTTGACTACCTCTTCCACCTCTAAGCTCCATTGTTGCTCCAAGCTCCATTTTCGCTCGATCTCTCTCCCTAGCCAATCAAACTTGTTGATTTGCTCGGGATAGGGTGACAAGAGCCCGATCTACACTTCCACCAAAGGATATTTGATTCCCCCCCACTTATCCCTTGCGGATCTTGTTACTCTTGGGTGTTGAGCACCCTAGACGGTTGAGGTCACCTCGAAGCCATACTCCATTGTGGTGAAGCTTCGTGGTGGTGTTGTTGTTGGGAGCCTCCGATTGTTGTGGAGATTGCCCCAACCTTGCTTGTAAAGGTTCGGTCGCCGCCTTCAAGGGCACCAATAGTGGAATCACGGCATCTCGCATTGTGTGAGGGCGTGAGGAGAATACGGTGGCCCTAGTGGCTTCTTGGGGAGCATTGTGCCTCCACACCGCTCTAACGGAGACGTACTTCCCTTCAAAAGGAAGGAACTCCGGTAACACATCCTCATCTTCACCGTCTCCACTCTTGGTTATTTCGTGCCTTTACTTTCGCAAGCTTACCTATTGTTGCATCTCTTGCTTGCTTACTTGCTAGTTGTTGTTGCATCATATAGGTTGCTCACTTAGTTGCATATCTAGACAACCTATTTGTTGCAAAGTTTAATTTGGTAAAGAAAAGCTTAAAAATTGTTAGTTGCCTATTCACCCCCCCTCTAGTCAACCATATCGATCCTTTCAATTGGTATCAGAGCCTCGTCTCTTTATTAAGGACTTTACCGTCCGAAGAGTATGGTTGACACCAACGATGGTGTGGAGGAACACTCCGGTGTGAATCCCATCTCATCTTCGGCCGAAGGGGGAACCTCGGTCTCTCGTGAGGAGTTCAATGTGGCTTTGGACACATTGAAAACCTCCATGACGGCCGAGGTTAAAAGCATGTTTAATGATTTCTTAGAGGGACTTAAACTATCTACCACACCTATGAAAGTGGGTGATCCCACTAACAAGGCGACGGATGCTTTCTCCGATAAGGGGGAAGCTAGCATTGAAAAGAGTCCTTCCACTAGTGGTAGAAATGGCACCGACATCTTTGCCCATGTGGAACCCCCGGTCTATGGAGGGCCTATCCCCTCCACTCATTTAAATCATGCCGGTCCACCTCCTAAGTATGAAAAAGGTGTAGATTTTGATAATTGGGTCTATCGCTTAAGCGTCATTTGAAGCATGTGAACACTAACCTTTGGAGAGTCATTGAAGAAGGTTTTATCCTCATGACCCAAGCAACTTCACCCTCGAGAAGCCGTGGACAATCAATTCAATGAGAGTGCTCTCTTCATCATTCAAGATGCAATTCTTCCGAAGATCTCCTCACCTTGACCCCACGTCGTGGCTAAAGAAGCATGGAAATGTGTTGAGGGCCTCTATCGTGGAAGTGCTAGCATTCAACGGTCCAACTATGAAGTGGTGCAAGATGAAGCCGACGAGTTTGCAATGAAAGAAGATGAAGAACCTCGTGAGCTCTTTCGAAGAGTAACCAAAATCGCCGTGGCACTTCGAGATCATGGAAGCAAGGATACGGATGACAATTGGATCAAGCGAAAGTTCCTCAAAGCCATGATGCCCTACAACAAAGCCGTGTCCTCCGTCATTCGTCAACGACCGGACTTCCACACCATGACCTCAAGTGAAGTGTTGGATGAGTTCGTTGCAATGAACATCTTGGACAAGACCGCCGAAAATGTGGTGCTCCGTTCTCAAAGAGCTAAGAAGCCTAACCTTGCCTTGAAGGCCAAGGTCATTGTCGAAGAAGAGGAAGAAGTGGAAGATGAGGAAAGCAACCCCGAAGACACCAAGTTCGACTACCATGAGCACATGGCCCTTGCTTCAAGACAATTTTGGAGCAAGAAGAGCTCAAGACCCAACTTCAACAAGAATAACTCAAGTGGCGTCAAGGGCAAGAAACGAGTTAGAACTTGCTTCAACTGTGGCAATGTGAGCCATTTCGTTGCGGATTGTCCTTACGAGAAGAGGGAAGACAATGGTGGCAAGTTCATTCGAAAAGACAAAGCCAAGTCCATTCCCAACAAGAACAACTTCGCCAAGAAGACTCCCACTCGTGGGTTGGTGGTTCAAGAAGAATATCAAGAGGATGACGATGATGATGAGAATGAAGAAGCAACGGCCATGGCATCCATTTCCATTGCTACTCCTCGGGTGTCTCTCTTCGAATCACCCAACGAAAACATCACCGCTAGATGCCTCATGGCGAAGGCTTCAAACAAGGTAACCCCCAACATCACAACCACCATCATTTCTAATCCCTCCGTGGAGGATTGCATTGATGGACATGTTGAGTCTAATGAGGAAGTGAATGAATTAGAGTCCTTTATGAGTAAGCTCAAGGGAAAGTCCAAGAAGCACTTTGTTGCTCTCTTGGAACAACTTGGTGAGGCCAATGACATGATCGAGGCTCACGAAGAAACCATCTCCAAGATGGAAGGTCATAGTCGTGACTATGCCGATGAGATATCGGATCTCTCAAATGCTCTTGAGGAAGAGCGGTGCATCGTTTGACTCTTGAGGAGTCACACAATGATGCCCATGCTAAGTTAAAGAAAGATCTTGATCATGCTATTGTCATGTCTCGTGTGCTAACCTCCGAGAAGGCTAAACTTGGGGTTGATCATGCTAGACTCAAAGAGGAGTTTGAGATACTTGACAAGGCCCACAAGGTCTTAAAGGGTACTCATGCTACTCTCAAAGAGTCTCATGCTCAACTCCAAGTTAAGCTAATCAAAGAAAAAGCCACCTTTCCTCATATGGTATTAATTGATAATGCATGTGCTACTAACCCTTGTTGTGAGCATGTGCATCTTGTGGAGGAAAATGCTAAGTTGAAGGATCAACTTGAGAAGGGCCTTGTGACTTGCATTCAAGGTGAGAAAAACCTCAATGACCTTTTGAGCAATCAAAAGGAAGTTGTGGGCAAAGAAGGAATTGGGTTTGCACCCATGTCCAAGAGCAAGAAGAAGAAGAACAACAAGGCCAACTGTCCTCCTTCCCTCAAACAGACTTTTGTGAAAGAGGGAGACGGAGCTTCCAAGAAGAAGAAGGAGAAAGTGAAGGAAGTTGATGTTAAAAAGGGCAAGAATGCTTCCTCAAACAAAGCCGGCGACTTTAACCCTTCATATGTGCTATGTCGTGCTAGTGATGGACATGTTTATGCTAAATTTGTTGGTTCTCCTTATGAGTACATTGAATGGTCTATTTGGGTTCCCAAGGCCCTTGTTACTAACATCAAAGGACCCATTACTAAATGGGTACCTAAAACCAAGCATTGATCTCGTGTAGGTGTTTGCTTCCGGTGGGGGATCATGGTTGCTCGATAGTGGAGCAACAAATCATATGACCGGGAGTAAGGACTTGGTGGTGGATGTGCAAGAGACTCCATCTATGCCCACCAATGTCGAGTGGGGTGATGCATCACATTCTAAGGTATTGGGCCTCGCAAGGTTGTCATTTCGATGATCTAACGATCGAGAAAGTCATGCTTGTTGAGTCCCTTGCATTCAATTTACTTTCCGTTCGTCAACTTGCACTTATGGGTTTTGCCACATTCTTTGATATTGATACCGTGGCCCTCTTGTGGAGCAAGACTCTTAAAGTAGCCTTTGTTGGGCATGTCGAGAACGGTCTCTATGTGGTTAACTTTTCGAGCAACCCACTAAGACCGCGACATGCCTAATGGCTAAAGTTGACGTGGGATGGCTTTGGCATCGCCGTTGGCCCACGCCAATATGAGATCTTTGCAAAGTCTCCTCAAGGGGACCATGTTCGTGGACTAAAAATGTGAGTTTTGCCAAAGATCGTGCGTCAAATGCTTGTATCGAAGGAAAGCTTCATGAAAGGCTCACCCTCCTCAACCATCATCTACTCGAAGAGACCCTTGGAGCTCCTTCACATGGATCTCTTTGGGCCTCCATCTTTGATAGTCTTGGAGGAAGAAAGTATTGCTTGGTGATTGTGGATGATTATTCAAGATATACTTGGGTATACTTTTTCAAGAGGAAGAGTGAGACCCAACAAACCGTCATCAACTTTGCAAATGAAGCTCAACGTCAACATGATGCAAAGATCTTGACAATAAGAAGCGACAACGGCACCGAAGTTCAAGAACTACACCTTGATGAGTTTCTTAGTGACGAGGGATCAAGCATCAATATCGGCACCTTATACCCCTCAACAAAATGGTGTTGCGGAGAGGAAGAACCGGACGTTGATGGATGCGGCAAGGACCATGATGGCGGAGTTCAAGTCTCCATACAACTTTTGGGCCGAAGCCATCAACACAGCATGTCATGCATCCAATCGGCTCTATCTTCGCAAAGGCTTGAACAAGACTCCTTATGAGATCCTCACCGCAACAAGCCCAACCTCAAGTACTTCCGGTGTTCGGTTGTAAGTGTTTCATTCTCAAGAAAGGTGTTCGGTTGTCTAAATTTGAAGCTAGAGCTCATGAGGGCATATTTGTTGGTTATGCTACAAACTCTCATGCTTACCGTGTCCTCAACAAGTCCACCGGACTAATTGAGGAGACGATGTAACGTGGAGTTTGATTTAAAATAACGGCTCCCAAGTGGAGCAAAGTGGTACTTGTGATATAGGTGATGAAATTCCTCCCAAGCCATAAGAAGAATGGGTATTGGTCACATCCTACCCATTGAGGAACCCCTTGTGGCCGAAGGAGAAGGACAATGCTCTACTCAAGTAGAGCCATCACCTCATCAAGACCCACACGCTTCCGAAGAACAACGTGAAGGCCCTCAACCTCGTGAACAAGACCAAGGGCAAGATCTACCTCAAGACGGTGATGAAGCACTAAATGATGCCCAAGGTCACGTTCTCCCCCTCGAGCTAGTTCAAGATCAAGATCAACCTCAAGATCAAGAACAAACTTAAGACGGCGCTCAAGATCATCAAGTCAACCCTCCTCCTTCCACACCCGAGGAGGAATTAGAGCGTCGTGCCGCGAAGATTGCTTCCAAACTCACCAACCAAGGCCATCTCATGGAAAATGTGGTTGGAAGCCTTCGAAAAGGGGTAAGCACTCGTAGACAATTGGCAAACTATTGTGAACATCACGCGTTTGTCTCTTGTGTTGAACCCCAAAAGGTCTATGAGGCACTCGAAGACCGGATTGGCTCAATGCCATGCATGAAGAACTCAACAACTTCGAGTACAACAAGGTGTGGAGATTGGTGCCAAGACCATCCGGAACCACAATGTCATTGGGACCAAGTGGATCTTCAAGAATAAGCAAGATGCCCATGGGAACATCATTCGCAATAAGGCAAGATTGGTAGCACAAGGCTACTCCCAAGTCGAGGGATCGACTACGGTGAAACCTTCGCTCCGTTGCTCGCCTTGAATCCATTCGCTTGTTGATTGCTTATGCTTCCCATCACAACTTTAAGTTGCAACAAATGGATGTGAAAAGTGCTTTTCTTAATGGTCCCATTAATGAGTTGGTCTATGTCAAGCAACCCCGGGTTCGAGGACCCCTACTTTCCGGATCATGTGTATCAACTCGATAAGGCACTCTATGGCCTTAAACAAGCCCCACGCGTGGTATGATCACC
This sequence comes from Aegilops speltoides, assembly GCA_021437245.1. Lineage (NCBI taxonomy): Eukaryota > Viridiplantae > Streptophyta > Magnoliopsida > Poales > Poaceae > Aegilops > Aegilops speltoides. The sequence continues at coordinate 138,625,937 of CM038146.1, read as the reverse complement.
TTACCGAGTTGCTACAAGATCGTGGGTTTGAAGTAGGGCTAATCGACCCCACTCTTTTTACTAAGAAGGTCAACGGGAGTTGTTTGTATGCCAACTATATGTTGATGATATTATCTTTGGTTCCCCTAACAAAGCTTTCAATGAAGAATTTGCCGCTCTCATGACCTCCAAGTTTAAGATGTCTTCGATGGGAGAGTTGAAGTTCTTCCTTGGTTTCGACATCAAGCAAAGAAGAGAAGGAACCTTCATCAACCAAGCCAAATATACTCAAGACATGCTTAAAAGATTCAAGCTAAGTGATGTCAAGCGGCTACTACTCCAATGCCTACCAAGTGCCAACTTGACATCGATCCCAATGGTAAAGCGGTGGATCAAAAGGTATATCGCTCCATGATTGGATCCTTCCTTTACCTTTGTGCATCTAGGCGGATATCATGTTGAGTGTGGGGATGTGTGCACGCTTCCAAGCCGCACCAAAGGAAAGTCACTTTGTGGCGGTCAGTTTAATCTTTCGATATTTGGCTCATACCCCAAACTTTGGCTTATGGTACCCAAGAGGAGCAAACTTCAAGCTTGAAGGTTTCACGGATTCGATTGGGCGGAGACAAAGTGGATAGGAAGTCCACTTCCGGAGGGTGCCAATTTCTTGGTTGCTCTTTGGTAAGTTGGTCTTCCAAGAAGCAAAGTTGTGTGTCTCTCTCGCCCACGAGCGGAGTATGTGGCGGCGGTAGTTGTTGTGCTCAACTTCTATGGATGAGGCAAACTTTAAAGGAGTATGGTGTCACTTGTGACAAAGTGCCTCTTTGGTGTGATAATGAAAGTGCCATCAAGATTTCACTCAACCCGTGCAACACTTCAAGACGAAGCACATTGAGATTCGGTATCACTTCATTCGGGATCACATTAGGCGAGGGAGATCGAGCTCAAGTATGTCAACACTCATGATAACCTTGCAGATATTTTCACGAAGCCATTGGATGAAGCAAGATTTCATGAGTTAAGGCATGAGCTAAATATCATTGATTTGAGCAATGTGACTTGAACCGTGCACCCCCACCACACTCAACTTGTTGTCTAGTTTAGATGTAGGCATGGACATAGGGGAGTGTTGTTCTCTCAATGAACTCTCCTCCCCCATTATGCATAAATAGATCACCTCTTTCACATTAGCCATTTTGATGGTACTTGTGCTTCAAAGACGAGTTTTGGTCATGGGCCCAAGGATAATTCTTGGCGGTGCCATACCATCCAACTCAAACATAGGTGGCTCCGGCCACCGCACTCTCTCTCCTCGAGAGACCTTGTTACCTAGGGTTTTGCTGTTTTTACTGTGCCTTTGTGCTGCATTGAGTTGTACCTGTTTTTCGATGCAAAGGCGTGCTTTTCTCTCTTGATCGAAACCCTTGGTGGTGTAAAGACGGTACTACATGATCGGCCACGGTACTACATGCCTATCACGGTACTACCGCTGATGGGAGCACGGTACTACCACACCCAAGCGGCAGTAATTTTTTACTGCCGCCTGGTGGAGCGGTACTACCGCCACGGCGCGGTACTTCCGCCCTGGCGGTACTACCGCGATGACTCGCGGTACTACCGCGCCGGTTCGGGCTCGCGGGGATAAGGTCGGGCAGGGGGAGTTCTAACTCCCCCATACCCATTCGCCCCTTCTCTCCACAACGCCTGTTCCTCTCTCAAGCCCACGAACGGAGCCGGCGTTTGTCGCCGGATCTCCTCCACCGGCTACCCTCCCGTGATTCCGTCCGGTGGGATTGTTCCCCACCACGTGCTCTTGCTATGGACCAAGGTTTTTCCCCAAATCCTTCTCCGTTTTGATTGTATTTGGTTCTTTTAGGTTTTGGGGGAGACTTGCATGTTCTTGAGATTTATAGGCCAGATCTCTGCAAGGGTAGGATGAAGGAGTGTAGTATTGCATAGGATTTATGCTTGTATTGTTGTCTTGCACTAGATCTAGTCACCGTAGCACCGCCATGGCTTCGCGGGTCTTTTATGATTCAAATCCTGCTCGATCCAACGCGACGCGGTACTACCGCCCTTATGGCGCGGTACTACCGCTCCCGCGGTACTACCGCCCTTATGGCGCGGTACTACCGCTCCCGCGGTACTACCGCTTCTATGGCGCTGGTATTACACAGCTGCCGTCTTGGTACTAATGTCAGATTATCGCCTTCAGCCACGGTACTACCGTGACCCTCACAGTACTACCATGTCCGAGCTGCGAGAAGACCTTAGTATCACACCCCATGGCAGTTCTACCGTGGCTCACCTCTATCGCATGCTAACTTTCTTGTTTATCTTCTATGGGTTTCATGTGTGGTCTTTTAGCCTTTGCATTGATCCTTTTCGACTTGTTTTGGTGCTTTGCGTGTGTGTTTTAGGTGGTGGCTCTCGCCGGGCCAATCCCGTCCGTGACACTGGTTCCGAGCGTCTGCGCAATCCAGGCGAAGTTCCCGAGGGATCATCTGCATCGAAGCGCAATGTCAAGTCCACCGCCAAGAAGCACAAGGAGCCGCCAGGCATGGATGAGATAGGCGCCAAGAGTATGTCCGTGTCGTGCAGCTCCATCCATATCGACCCCACGCTCCACTATCGAGAGGATGTGAACTGCTCGAACAAGACTCAAACTCAGATTTACTTGGATGTCATCAAGAACAAGCGAGAATACCTATGTAGAGGTGAAGTGGATTGAGATGCATCACATGAGGAAGGATAAGTTTCGTGACTACTTTGGTGAGGCTCGACTTGGTGGAGCAGTTTGGAATTGAGCATGTGATCTCGCTCCACATGGACTATGACCACGAGATCATTTGTCGGTTCTTTGCCTCCGTGTACTTCCACACCAATGATGAGAGAAGGATGACGTGGATGACCAATGGCCGCCACGGTCCGCGCACCGGAAGGAGTTCATGGATCTGCTTCAAGTTGCGATGATGGACTTGACACTCTATTGGTGTTAGCCCTCACGGCAATCCGACTCACGACAAGGACAAGCTTGCTCCTTTCTTGGTTGAGAAGAAGCTTGCCTTTGGGAAGATAGTATCGGTTCTCAACCCATTTCGGATATCATGTACCGCATCTTCCGCAACTCTCTGCTCCCACGCATCGGTGACAAAGACAAGGTCCATGCCTACATGGTGGACATGATGCTTCAGGCGAGGAGGCTCGCTCTTCTCGACTCAGCCCTTGATGTCTCTCACATCATGTGGTGCGAGCTTCGATTTGTCTTGTGTTCAACCGTAAGGTGCCCATTTATGGACCTTACCTTTTCGCTGATTTCAAGACTTGGGAGAAGATGTACCCCACGGAGGAGTTCTGGCGCCAGATGGATTCGCCATGAGCCCATTTGTCTCGAGGGTCAAACCCAACTGGGCCAACACTGCTACTCGTCGAGGCGTCTGCTGCTAGAGCTGCCATTGTTGATGAGGATCTGCTGAGCCGAGGATGTTCTTGGGGCCATTCTGCTAGGCCCTCTCAGAGTGACTCTAGGCCATCTTGGGCCAAGAGGTTGACAGATAAGATGAAGTCACTTTTCTGCATGCAAGCCAAGGGTCAGTACAGGGCTCATGTGGAGTCCAAGGAGAGTCGTCGCCGGCACAACAAGGTCTTGAAGCTCTTTGGCGAGGAGGTGTCTGGCGGGTCTGAGGAGCACATCACTCCTGAGACCGAGTGGATGGAGAAGCAAGGGTTCAAGTGGATTGATTTCGAGGAGGAGGCCGAGGAGTCCATTCCACCATGGAGGAGTCTCGACGACGAGGAGTGGGACAGTTTCTCTGCTTGAGCCACCTCTTGTGTGTTTAGGTGTCCTCTCTGCCTTTTTGGCGTCTCGATGCCAAAGGGGGAGAGAGCGTAGGGATTTGGATTTGCGAGTTTGTGTGTTTGCCAGTTGAACTCTTTGCTGCTTTTATCGTGAGAACCTTGATTATCTTATCTCATATGGTGTAAGACATATGCACTCTATCTATCCTAGCTAGCTTGTGTTATTCTGTGCTACCTTCATGCTATGCTAGGTTTATTATCATGTCTTGGTCTCTAAAATATAGGGGGAGTGTTGTTCCTAGGTTGTGTGCCATGCAGTCCAAAGCATTCATATATAGTGCACACATCTAGGGGGAGACTCGTCTATATTTTAGAGAAGTGGGTTTGCCCACGCTTTAAGCATATTTTATCTATGTGCAAATCCGTGTTGTCATCAATACACCAAAAAGGGGGAGATTGTAAGGGCTCATTTATCCCTAAGTGTTTTGGTGATTGATGACAATACTCGTGCGGACTAATCGTGTGCCTTGAGTCCTACAGATATTTCTTCATTAGGCACAAGACGATTCGGTGCCCCTCGGAGATTAGTGAAGCGGCGTTGTTCTCGTTTCTCTTTGGTGGAGTTGAGTCGTGGGAGAGCCGTACTATTAAGAGGGGGTCCGCGTCGGAAAGGTAGGGTGGAATCACACGTACACTTGCCCCTCCTTCCCTTGCACCTTGGAGCTGTCCATCGTTATCATGGTTGTGCGAAACTGACGACTGCTGCTGTACTTGCGGTAGTACCGCAAGCACCAGCGGTAGTACCGCGGCGGGCCATGGTAGTACCGCCCCTCGGTAGCGGTAGTACCCTGGTACCTTGGCCTAGTGCCGCCCAGCGGTAGTAAGGCGGATGTAATTTTTACATCCGCCCTCACGGTAGTACCGCTCCCGGGCGCGGTAGTACCGCCAAGACTGCCTAGTGCCGCTTGATGCGGTAGTAGGGCGGATGTAATTTTTACATCCGCGGCACCCACGGTAGTACCGCTTCGCTCTGCGATGGTAGTACCATGGGGCCCACGGTAGTACCGCTCCTTTGAGCTGTAGTACCGCGGCTTCTTCGCTTAGTACCGCTGCGCCGCGGTAGTAGGTGCGGATGTAATTTTTACATCCGTGCCTACCACGGTAGTACCGCGCCTTATGGGCGTAGTACTGCGTCGGGTTTTGCACCACCTAATTTCTGCGAAGTAGGCACCGATGAAATTTATTTCGTCGCGCCCTTCCGGCCGTGACCCTCTGCCTTGCGGTAGTACCGCAAGGGGAGCGTAATACCGCCCTAGTTACGGCTTGGTCCGGCTGTGGAGCTGCCACGGTAGTACCGTGGTCACGCACGGTAGTAGTACCGGCGTGTCGTCAAGGTAGTACCGCTCCCCGAGCGGTAGTACCGTGAGTCGCGCGGCAGAATTAGTGGGTAACGGTTGGATCTTTTCCCGACTATATAAGGGATGTCTTCTACCTCTAGTTGACTACCTCTTCCACCTCTAAGCTCCATTGTTGCTCCAAGCTCCATTTTCGCTCGATCTCTCTCCCTAGCCAATCAAACTTGTTGATTTGCTCGGGATAGGGTGACAAGAGCCCGATCTACACTTCCACCAAAGGATATTTGATTCCCCCACTTATCCCTTGCGGATCTTGTTACTCTTGGGTGTTGAGCACCCTAGACGGTTGAGGTCACCTCGAAGCCATACTCCATTGTGGTGAAGCTTCGTGGTGGTGTTGTTGTTGGGAGCCTCCGATTGTTGTGGAGATTGCCCCAACCTTGCTTGTAAAGGTTCGGTCGCCGCCTTCAAGGGCACCAATAGTGGAATCATGGCATCTCGCATTGTGTGAGGGCGTGAGGAGAATACGGTGGCCCTAGTGGCTTCTTGGGGAGCATTGTGCCTCCACACCACTCTAACGGAGACGTACTTCCCTTCAAAAGGAAGGAACTCCGGTAACACATCCTCGTCTTCACCGTCTCCACTCTTGGTTATTTCGTGCCTTTACTTTCGCAAGCTTACCTATTGTTGCATCTCTTGCTTGCTTACTTGCTAGTTGTTGTTGCATCATATAGGTTGCTCACTTAGTTGCATATCTAGACAACCTATTTGTTGCAAAGTTTAATTTGGTAAAGAAAAGCTTAAAAATTGTTAGTTGCCTATTCACCCCCCCCTCTAGTCAACCATATCGATCCTTTCACCTGGAGGCCACAATAACGCCAAGTACCACAACACCCATGTTCATCTACGGAATGTGTACCACTACGTCGAAGAGCTTGGATGCACCAAGTTCCACTACTTCCACAACTGGCGCCTTGGGTTTCGTCAAGTTCCCCTACGACCCGTGATCGACTACTTCCACTACAATCCGTGTACCACTACTTCCTTAGACGAACGCGTTCCGCCCCGTATGCACGCTTCAAAGGTATAACCCCGAGATGATCAACCGTGGACGAAATGCATGTGTTGTATGAGATGCTCGTGTTTGCATCGTGTCCGAGAGAGGTCTTTGCACTTTCCTCGTTTGCCATGCCGTCGACCCGTGGGAACCCGGTAGTCGGGAGCACCCCACCATCTCTTGCGTGTTCTACACATCTGCACACTTCTCGTTTGCATCGGTATCTCAATCAAGTTATCGAGATCGATATGTTGCCGTGGCATCATTTTTGAATTCGTTGTCGTGGCACCCCTTTCGTTCCGACACGGTGAAAAATGCTTCATAACATGCTTATGTCAACATTTTCATAAAAGTTGCATATAACTTGCATATGTCATTCGCATCATGATAACAACAATTAAAATGTTTAAAATTGTTGTTTGCGTTAAATTGCTAAATAACATGTGGGGATTTTCTGGAATTGTTGTTAGTTCTTCCGGCCTCATTTAAACTTGCCAAGATAGGTAGTTTTATTATGCTTTACCTCTTTCCATGTTCCAACATTTAATATTTATGAGTAACATAAACGAGAGTGAACTAAATAATTGTTGTGAAGTTTGGTCAATATGCAACTCGATGCATATTGAGCTCCACTTAATTTGTAGTATTGTTTGTTACCCTTTGCCATGCCATGAATCTTTTAACCTTGTCATGCATCATACTTGGTTGTGCATCATGCCATGTTTATGTGTTGTTTGTTTACTATGTTGTTTGCTCCTTTCCGGTTGTGCTTCTTCTCGAGAGTTCCTGTTTCGTTGCGATCGCGAGGATTCATTCGACTACGGTTGGTTCGACTTCATCCGTTCATCTTCTTCATGGACCCTTTCTTCTTTCTAGCGGTATTTCAGGCAAGATGATCGTCACCTTGGATCTCACTACTATCATTGCTATGCTAGTTGCTTCGTTCTATCGCTTTGCCGCGCTACCTATCTCTTGTTGCTCAAGCCTCCCAAACTGCCATGCCAGCCTCTAACCTTTTCACCCTTCCTAGCAAACTGTTGCTTGGCTATGTTACCGCTTTGCTCAGCCCCTCTTATAGCATTGTTAGTTGCAGGTGAAGTTGAAGATTGCTCCATGATGGACAGGATTATGTTGGGATATCACAACATCTCTTATTTAATTAATGCATCTATATACTTGGTAAAGGGTGGAAGACTCGGACTTATGCCTGGTGTTTTGTTCCACTCTTGCCGCCCTAGTTTCCGTCATACCGGTGTTATGTTCCCGAATTTTGCGTTCCTTACGCGGTTGGGTGATTTATGGGACCCCCTTGACAGTTCGCTTTGAATAAAACTCCTCCAGCAAGGCCCAACCTTGGTTTTACCATTTGCCTCACCTAGCCCTTTTTCCCTTGGGTTTCCGGAGCCCGAGGGTCATCTTTATTACCCCGGGCGGTGCTCCTCCGAGTGTTGGTCCAAACTAGAGCACCGTGCGGGACCATTCCTTGGCAACTTGGATTACGTCGGTACCTGTACACATCGCTTTTATCCGGTGTGCCCTGAGAACGAGATATGTGCAGCTCCTATCGGGATTTGTCGGCACATCGGGCGGCTTTGCTGGTCTTGTTTTACCATTGTCGAAAAGTCTTGTAAACCGGGATTCCGAGACTGATTGGGTCTTCCTGGGAGAAGGTATATCCTTCCTTGATCGCTAGAGCTTATCATGGGCTAAGTTGGGACCCCTCTTGACGTAAGTAGGAGTTTAGGATCACCTCTTGATCATTGCTAGCTTCACGACCGTTCCGTTTGCTCTCTTCTCGCTCTTACTTGCGTATGTTAGCCACCATATCATGCTTAGTCGCTGATGCAACCTCACCACTTTACCCCTTCCTTTCCCATTAAGCTTTGCTAGTCTTGATACTCATGGTAATGGGCTTGCTGAGTCCTCGTGGCTCACAGATTACTACAACAATAGTTGCAGGTACAAGTTATGCGATGATCATGACGCGAGAGCGATGTTTGTTTGTTTTGGAGTTCTTCTTCTGCTCCTTCGATCAGGGGATAGGTTCTAGGTCGGCAGCCTGGGCTAGCAGGGCGGATATCGTTTGAGTTTCTATTTGTGGTTCATCCGTAGTCGGATGGTGCTCTTATGTAAGATGATGTTGTATTTGTGTGGCATTGTATGCCTTTTGTATGTATCCCCATCTATTATGTAATGTTGATGTAATGATGTCCACCTTGCAAAAGCGTTTCAATATACGGTTCTATCCTTGGTGGGACCTTCGAGTCTCTTTAGGATAGTGTCGCATATTGGGTGTGACAAGTTTTTATCAGAGCCTCGACCGACCATAGGAGCCCCCTTGATTGTTGGCCGTTGTTGAGTCTAGAAGAAAACTATTTTGAGTCTCAGGATTATATATATTGGAGAGTAGGATTCTCAGTCCCTTCATCGCTCTGGTGAGGCCTCCTGACGTAGATGTTTTGTCTTTCCTCTCCTCAAATTTCACTATTTTTTTTAGGATCACGCGGGTATCTTGGGATCGTTCCGATATTCTTATGACGAGAACATTGTTCTTGGTGCCTCCTGTCATTTAGGGGTTGTGGCAGTGTCCCGGGGAGTTGAGCTCTGAGGTGTTGTCGTCACAATTTTATCGTTGCAGTTCTGGAATACCTGAGTTTTGCCGACATCGAAAATCTCTTTTATGCAGTTGTTGGTGAGATAACCTTGACGCCACCCAGTACTGGGGAGTTCGGGAGTATTGCCATAGCTCGTATAATGGATGCTTTTCGGAGGTTGAGGTACACGATTTCCGGAATTTTCTTGGTTATGTGTTGACAGATGGATACAACTGGATGTAGGGATTGTTAGTTTGGGTGAGATATATTGCTTCCCCTGTATCCCCAACACCAGATTGCATAACCAGAAAGTTTCGGGAGTTTTATAGCTGGGAATTCAATTAGCTCCCAGAATATCTTTCCGACAGATGCATGATATGGGATTGGGTAAATCTCTATCATATGTTTGTTTCCGGCTTATTCTGCAAGCCAAATCCTTTGTTTTGTTTTATTTGTGGTATTTGAGTTGCTTCAATGTCAAGTGTTGATTCCATACCTTATTCTGAGCGGTGTTCTCATATTCCTATGGGGATACTAATCATTTTGATCATAGAGATTGTCATGCTAATTGTTTCCAACCAGTGTGCTTCTCTTCAAGTGGATACGATCATTTCAACATTTGTGAGATCAATTCTATGTTTTCTCAACGGTATCCGTTTCATCCGTCCCCAAGTTGTCTTTGTTTTCCCGCCCTCCCACCCTTTTTCTTCAACGACTTAGATTTCTTAATCAAGTATCCTTTTATTGATGGGAAGTCTCTCCATTCTTTTCCGTCAATGTTCTTATCCGGTGATTCTCGGGAAGATACTAACGAAGCTTCGAGTTTATTATTCTTTGTTCTCTTTTCTTCTTCGGTGGATCCAATTCAAGCTTTGTCAAGTATATCCTTTCCCCGTTTCAAATGTTTTCCCATGCCGGTGCACCTCTTAATTGCTCACCTCTCTCTATTCGGATCCGAAGTGCTAAAGATATCTTAGAAGATTCGTGTTTCCATTCTTAATCCGTTCGAGCTATTTCGAGATTATTATCTCATTCAAGTCATTTAATTCTACCGATGCAATCTCTATTTCAAGCAATCCTTCAATGATGTTTCTTTTGAGTGGGCCATAACCCACAGGTCTTTTCCCAGGATCTTACCTGACTCTTCTAATTATTCCGGAGCCATTCCTAATTCTTTTCGAGTTTGACGTAAGAATGAATTTCATCAGTCAGATGCCATCTCCAAGATCGCTTTCAAATTCTCTTCATATTTGGTTCAACCCTTCATTCTTCCGGAGTATGTCAGTAATTTTGGTGGTGTTTCTCGTCGTCATTCTCGAATTTTGAAGACCGAAGAAGAGTCCCTCTTAAATCCTTACCCGTTCTTCCAGAGATTCAGGGTTCTAGCTTGATGCCATCCTCTCATAATTGTTTTCGATTGTTAGAATTTTTTTCATCCATACGGAGCAATCCAGGAGTCTTTTTAGTTTGATTCTCTGGAGCCCATCACCTCATAATTATTCATTCCAGCTTTCAGCCCTCTTCTCCAAATCTTACCGGTGAATCGTTCTAATATCCTTTAATCAGTTCGGGATCTCTTCGTTCTCATGTATCTAAATCCCTTCAAATATCTTCATTCGTTTTCAAATTCTTTCCGATGAATTGTGCCTTTGCTACTTTCATTTTCAATTCTTACGGTGGTTCCTCCAACATTCCTCTTCCGTTGTTATCATACCAATTCATTCGCTCTTTCCAAATCCCACCGTGGTTCCATCAATACCTTCCTCAAGTTTGCGCTATATCTCTATCGGTAATCATTTTTCAATGAGAATAAGTAGTATGCCAAATCCATTGCTTGCCATCAATTTAATTTGATGAAGGATAAGCATACAATAAATCGTATTCTTATTTCCTTGAGGTGATTCAATTCTTTTCTTCTGGAGATTGTTCAGGATGAAGTAATTCTCGGTTCTAGTGTTTCATCTTTTTCTTTTCTGGAGTTCCAAGTTTTCCGCATTATCTCGTCGCGAAGCTCCATCTAAATCATCGCAAGGCTTCACCTTGTGTTTCAAGTTCTCTTTCTTTTTTATCATCCTTTTATTACCGGAGTTCTTCATGGAGGCTCTACATGGTGGTTCGTCAAGGATTCTTTTCATTCTTCAATTGTTCTTCAAGATTTCTCTCGAAGTTATGACCCACCAAGCTATACTCTAAAATAAACATGGTGCTCAAGACATGTTTTGTTTTGAGGAGTTCAAGCATTCTCCGTCTTGCATTCCAAAGTGCAATTCTTTCTACCTTATCTTTTGAGGTGGTGTTATGTTACTCTTGACAATTTTCTTCATGTTTCATGATTCATATGTTGTCAAGAATGAGGTATTTTAATTCATTAATCTCTTCATTGGAGTTATCTTGTGTCATATTTCACCTTAAGCCTTCCCTAAGGAATGTTGCTATTATGGTGCTTATAAATGACCCCAAGTTCTTCATTTATCCTCCCGGTGAAATAAGTCTCTCGTCTCTTTGTTGACCTCAATCCAATCTATTGTTTCTGTTAGTGGCATAATTTCACCTCATAATTTTGAGATGTTTTCCATAAGCCCACAACAAGCTTGTGCTTTTCGTTGTTGATTTTCCAACAACTCTGTTCAATTCTTCTTTGCAAGGGTGCTTTCCAAGCTTATTTGTGGAAGAAGTTATCATTTTCTTCTCCGTCCCTTTATCCCAACAATCAAGCTTCTATTATTTCGTTCCAGAGACATTGTGATGTTGATCTCTTCACCCATCACCTCGTTTTGTAAAGATCACGTTATTTTCTTGCTCATCCATTTAACCGGAGTGTTGTGTCACCTCTTCAAGTTCTTTTCATCTTATCAAGTCATGCGCCTCTTTCAACCGAAGTGCTGTCCGAATTTGATCTTGCCTTGTTCCTTGTTTATCTCGTTTCAACCAGAGTGGTTCCAATTCCTTCTTGTCCATTGTACTCGTCATTCATAGCTTTGCAACCTCCAAGGTTCACATGGTGTTCCTTGTTTCTATTTTCTACTACAGTGCTCTCAATTGTGTTCAACTCCGTTGTGTTCTTTCTTTCAACTTTTCAACCTCTCAAGGTTCTTTGGTTTCACTCTTTTATCGAAGAAGCAACTTAGTTTTACCTCTTCTCTTCCTCTTTCGTTTCTCTCCGGTGCCATCCTAGATCTCGGGATGAGATCCTCTTGTAGTGGTGGAGTTTGTAACGCCCCGAGACCGACGCTCCAGAAGACTTCCAGCTACTCCGAGTTTCGTCATGTGATTTGTTTTGTTTGTTGCATCATTTGCATTGCATCATGCCATCATGTCATTTAATTTTATAACTCAGCTAAATAAATTGCATGGATCTTTGGTCCATTTAAAATGAGGGAATTTCACATGGTGATTTCTCTTTATAACATATCATCCTAGTATTTAAGGAGCTATAATAAATATTCCATTAACTTTGGAATCACCGTAACACACATGCAGTTTAAGTTCCATGCATTTTCTATCTAAATTCCTTGCCTCAAACTTTGCCAACAATTCTTTCTCCATTTATTGTGGATCCTCCTAAATTCTCAACATTTTTGGACACTTCTAAATCCTTGTCCTTGTTCAAACCATTTGAATTTAATTCAAATGACTTTGAATTTAATTCTTGCAATCTTGCCCACACCATTTTTCTTGGAACAAGCTCATTTTTATGAGTCCGAGAAAAATACCCTACTGCTCAAGCTCCACCCCTAATCTCTCTTTCTTTTCTTTCTTATCTCTGTTTTGTTTTTATTCATTTCCTTTTAGAATGAGAGAGAGCCCATCAGCCAGGCCGGCCTGCTTCCCCGCAGTCATTTCGGCCCAAGGCCCAGCCGCACCTCTAACCCTAGCGCTCGCCTCCGCTCCTCTCGATCCCTCGCTCTCTCCCTCGTTCCCCTCGCTTGCGCCGCCAGGAGAGCCTCGGCTCGATCCCCTTTCCCCCTTCACTCGTCTCCCTCCTCGCACACACAGGAGAGGGATCCCAATCCCCATGGCCACGCGCGCCTTGCGCCCTCCTCCATCAGTCAGCCACCACGCTCCTGTCGGTCCCTTGCCTCGTTGCCCGCCCGCATGCTCGAAGACGCCTGAGGCTCGTGCCCTCCTCCTTCAGCAGGTTCTCATGGCCCCCCTGCCATGGCCGTGTAGCCCAGCGAGGCCCCTCACCAGCGCTCGGCCTCCTCCCCGAGTTCCTGCTCCCTTCGTCCATGGTGTCGCTGCCTCGCCCGAGCTCTCTGCTCGACCAGGAGCTCGTCAACTCCGGCGCGTGCCCCAGCCTCCTCTACTTCGCCTTCTCGCCGGAGATCGCGTCCCTACTGTCTTATTCACCCCCTGCCCGAGACCCACCTTCGGCCTCACCACGGTTCACCTGCACCAGCTCCGTCCGACAAGGACGTCGCCCCGCTGCCTTCTCTTGTCACGACCAGGACCCCCCTCCTCGCGCCTCTGGTCACCTCGCCACCCCATCACCTGTTCTGTGCCCGCGTCCGTGCAACACCATCTCTGCCGCCTCCACGCACCTCCGGTGATCCCCCGAGGCAGGGCCTTGGCAAGTCCCTCAATGCCCCTTCAGATTCATCAGGACCGGCAAGTTTGACTTCGGCGCCAAGTTCGTCTTCAAATCTGTATGACTACATCCGATGTGGATTTCGGCAAGTACTTGGAGGCCACAATAACGCCAAGTACCATGACACCCATGTTCGTCTACGGATTGTGTACCACTATGCCGAAGAGCTTGGATGCACCAAGTTCCACTACTTCCACAACCGGCGCCTTGGGTTTCGTCAAGTTCCCCTACGACCCGTGAACGACTACTTCCACTACAATCCGTGTACCACTACTTCCTTCGACGAACGTGTTCCGCCCCGTATGCACACTTGAAAGGTATAACCCCGAGACGATCAACCGTGGACCAAATGCATGTGTTGTATGAGATGCTCGTGTTTGCATCGTGTCCGAGAGAGGTCTTTGCACGTTCCTCGTTTGCCATGCCGTCGACCCGTGGGAACCCGGTAGTCGGGAGCACCCCACCATCTCTTGCGTGTTCTACACATCCGCACACTTCTCGTTTGCATCGGTATCTCAATCAAGTTATCGAGATCGATATGTTGCCGTGGCATCATTGTTGAATTCGTTGCCGTGGCACCCCTTTCATTCCGCCACGGTGAAAAATGCTTCATAACATGCTTATGTCAACATTTTCATAAAAATTACATATAACTTGCATATGTCATCCGCATCATGATAACAACAATTAAAATGTTTAAAATTGTTGTTTGCGTTAAATTGCTAAATAACATGTGGGGATTTTCCGGAATTGTTGTTAGTTCTTCCGGCCTCATTTAAACTTGCCAAGATAGGTAGTTTTATTATGCTTTACCTCTTTCCATGTTCCAACATTTAATATTTATGAGTAACATAAACGAGAGTGAACTAAATAATTGTTGTGAAGTTTCGTCAATATGCAACTCGATGCATATTGAGCTCCACTTAATTTGTAGTATTGTTTGTTACCCTTTGCCATGACATGAATCCTTTAACCTTGTCATGCATCATACTTGGTTGTGCATCATGGCATGTTTATGTGTTGTTTGTTTACTATGTTGTTTGCTCCTTTCCGGTTGTGCTTCTTCTCAATAGTTCCTGTTTCGTTGTGATGACGAGGATTCGTTCGACTACGCTTGGTTCGGCTTGATCCGTTCATCTTCTTCATGGACTCATTCTTCTTTCTAGCGGTATTTCAGGCAAGACGATCGTCACCTTGGATCTCACTACTATCATTGCTATGCTAGTTGCTTCGTTCTATCTCTTTGCCGCGCTACCTATCTCTTGTTGCTCAAGCCTCCCAAACTGCCATGTCAGCCTCTAACCTTTTCACCCTTCCTAGCAAACCGTTGCTTGGCTACGGTACCGCTTTGCTCAACCCCTCTTATAGCGTTGTTAGTTGCAGGTGAAGTTGAAGATTGCTCCGTGATGGACATGATTATGTTGAGATATCACAATATCTCTTATTTAATTAATGCATCTATACACTTGGTAAAGGGTGGAAGACTCGGCCTTATGCCTGGTGTTTTGTTCCACTCTTGCCGCCCTAGTTTCCGTCATACCGGTGTTATGTTCCCGGATTTTGCGTTCCTTACGCGGTTGGGCGATTTATGGGACCCCCTTGATAGTTTGCTTTGAATAAAACTCCTCCAGCAAGGCCCAACCTTGGTTTTACCATTTGCCTCACCTAGCCCTTTTTCCCTTGGGTTTCTGGAGCCCGAGGGTCATCTTTATTTACCCCGGGCGGTGCTCCTCCAGTGTTGGTCCAAACTAGAGCACCGTGCGGGACCATTCCTTGGCAACTTGGATTACGTCGGTACCTGTACGCTTTGCTTATCCAGTGTGCCCTGAGAACGAGATATGTGCAGCTCCTATCGGGATTTGTCGGCACATCGGGCGACTTTGCTGGTCTTGTTTTACCATTGTCGAAAAGTCTTGTAAACCGGGATTCCAAGACTGATCGGGTCTTCCTGGGAGAAGGTATATCCTTCGTTGATCACGAGAGCTTATCATGGGCTAAGTTGGGACACCCCTGCAGGGTATAAACTTTCGAGAGCCGTGCCCGCGGTTATGTGGTAGATGGGAATTTGTTAATGTTGTAGATAACTTGACACCAAATTCGGATTAAAACGCATCAACCGCGTGTGTAGCCGTGATGGTCTCTTTTCGGCGGAGTCCGGAAAGTGAACACGGTTTTGGGTTATGTTTGACGTAAGTAGGAGTTCAGGATCACCTCTTGATCATTGCTAGCTTCACGACCGTTCCGTTTGCTCTCTTCTCGCTCTTACTTGCGTATGATAGCCACCATATCATGCTTAGTCGCTGCTGCAACCTCACCACTTTACCACTTCCTTTCCCATTAAGCTTTGCTAGTCTTGATACCCATGGAAATGGGATTGCTGAGTCCTCGTGGCTCACAGATTACTACAACAACAGTTGCATGTACAAGTTATGCGATGATCATGATGCGAGAGTGATGTTTGTTTGTTTTGGAGTTCTTCTTCTGCTCCTTCGATCAAGGGATAGGTTCCAGGTCGGCAGCCTGGGCTAGCAGGGTGGATGTCGTTTGAGTTTCTGTTTGTGGTTCATCCGTAGTCGGATGGTGCTCTTATGTAAGATGATGTTGTATTTGTGTGGCATTGTATGCCTTTTGTATGTATCCCCATCTATTATGTAATGTTGATGTAATGATATCCACCTTGCAAAAGCGTTTCAATATGCGGTTCTATCCTCGGTGGGACCTTCGAGTCTCTTTAGGATAGTATCGCATATTGGGCGTGACACATATCCACAGCTCCTTTTCTGATCTGCTGCAGTCCTCTTAATGGTTTCAACCATAAGACTCATGACTTTGAACTTCTGAGGCACATCAAACAAATGCAACATGTTGATTGCATGCCCTCTGATCATGTTGTGGTCACCAGAGTTAGGCAACAGAGTATGCCTTAGGATCCAGTTGATAGTTGGCAGCCCTGACAGAAGAAAGTGGACTGATCCAAACTTATGTGTCTCAACAGCTTTGTCTGGGATCTCCTTGTAAATGTGTGCCATGGAATTGTGGTCCATCTTCTTCTTGTCATATACATCCAGGTAATCATCATTTTCCTTTGGGGCATTGATCAGTCTTGCCCATTCCTCAACAGTTGACTGGTACCTTGTACCTTCAGACATCCAAACTATCCTCCCATCTGGATAGAAGTGTGCTGTGGAGTAGAATTGCATGATAAGTTCATCATTCCAGTTGGTGAGCTTTTGCCCAACATAATCTGCAACTCCACAAGCAACAAAACTGTCTTGCACTCCAGGATAGTGCTCTTCATTTTCCTTCATATAGGTCCAGTCGACCCACCTCATATCACACACTATGGGCTTCTTGTCCAGCAAGATTGTCTCATAGAAGTCCCGCTGTTCCTTTGTCTGGAACCTGTAGTCAACAGCAGTTCTTCTCCTTGCGGCATATGGATCTGTCAGGCTCCATGGCCTCAACCCTGAGTCTCTTCTGATGTTCATGTCCTTAGCCACATGATGGGCATCATTGTGGTTTGGTATCTTGGGCTTGAGCTTCCTCGGAACCTGTCCTTCTTCATCTTCCTCATCAGCAACATTAGGCACTGGGGCCTTGTTCTTCTCAATAGCTGGAATACTCCTGGTATTCCTCTTTGGTGCAAGCTTGGCCTTGGGGGCAGCTTTGGATGCTTCCTTGGGCTTAGATGTTGCAGCCCCTGATCTAATAGCATCACCCATAAGCTTTGGTGCCTTGGGTGCTGGTGCAGCAACCTCTTCTTCCTCTTCAGAATCTCTTCTCATTGAGGGCTTTCCAAGAACCTGGGCAGTAGTGGTTCTTGCTCTCTTCTTCTTCTTATCCTAAGCAGCTTCATCCTCTGATTCAATGGTAAACTTCATAGTTTCTCCAGTAGGAACTTTCTTGGATTTGGAAGTTGTGACTTTCTTTGCAGGTGCCTCTTTGAGTTCTGACTATTCTGGCACTTGAGTGGACCTTCTGACCTTGGCCATAGGTGTCCTCTTGGCAGGAACCTTCTTGTTCAGTCCAGGCTTTGTGCTATGTGCTGAGCCATACTCCTTTTTGAGCACTACTTTCTTGGAAGTAGCCTGATCCTCTTCAGCTCTATAGTCCCCATCTTCAGAGTCTGAAGTTCTCTTCTTCCTTTGCCTGGTGGCAGCCTTAGGCAAGTTGCTAGGAGTGCTTCTGCTGCCTTCATCTAAAGTGCCAGAGGGACTAGTGCCCTGACTCATGTCAATCTTCTCCTCTGACCTGTTCTGGCTGTCACTCTGGTCTGACATGCTGCAAACACTGACTGCTGACCCTGTGAAGAGTTATAGATGAGATAGAGTGGATGAGCATCACAAAATGCAGAGATTTTTTGCAAAAGAATGATTCAAAAATTCAGTTTTAGTTTTCCATAGAAAGCATTTCGGATCAACCGATTTTCAAACTCGGTGATACGAAGCAGTTTTGGAACCTAAACTGATGAGCTCGGTTGGATCCAGTCACAGTTTGGTGGCACCGAGACTGCTAGGGTTTCACAAAGTCCTAAAATTGGTCTCATCGATTAGCAATTCTCGGCCAGACTGAGAGTTACTAGTGCAATGGCATAAGCCAAATCGGTGGGACAGAGTTTTTCAACTCGGTGGGTCCGAGATGGTTTCGGCGGAAACCTAACCCTAAAATTTTGTATTTCATCTAATCTATGGACTACATTGACTTGATAGGAGTGTTTCAATCGTGGCAAGAATCAATAAGAACACAATGTGCTAGGAATCGGACGAGGATAGCACAGTGATCGAGTCCATACCCTAGCTTGGCGATGAACTCGCTACGGCGGCAACGGCAGGGTTGAAATCTGTTGACGGCGTCGGAGACCAGCGACAGGAGGCGGCTGGCGACAAGGAGACGATCCGGACACCTTGGAGGCAGAGCGAGCTATTGCGCGGGCAAAGGGGTTCGGAGGAATTTCCAAATTTTTGCTCGTGACTATATATAGCCCGACCCTATCGATGTGACCGATTGGAACAACTCGGTGGCACCGAGATGCATAATTGTGTACAGTTACAGCAACTCGGTGTGACCGAAAAGTTCAAATCGGTTGCACCGAGGTTGAAAACTCAGGTCGACTTAATGATCTCGGTAGGACCGAAATGGAGGAATCAGTCAGACCGAGAATCACAAAGAAGTTTTGGAAGTTTAAGTCTATGACGAATCGGGGACTCCGAGTGCTCCTCACACAGAGTGGTTCGAATCTGACTTGATCAAATTTTTTGATGTAGCATGAATAGAGTTTGAGACGAGAAAAACATAGATAGCTAGAGAAGGTTCTTAGGCATTCTTGTCCATCCACTTGGCAAAAATAAAAGAAGCCAATCAATCAAAACTACAAGTGGATGTCCTTGAATGAGTAAAATATGCACCAACATGTTCACACAATAAGATGGCAAATGAAATATGTGGCAAAACATGCACAACCAATTCTAGAATCTATCAAACAATTGGCGATGACTAGGGCATCTATATATGAGTATATTGACTTAGGAGTCAAATGAAAAACATTTGATCATAGGTCATACTCATCGTTTAAGCTCAAGTGGAGTTACCACTTTTACATAATGCATTGATGTGTTCACACTATTAGAGTTGCTTTGACTCAATTCTTAGAGTTAAGCTCCCCCTAGATGTGAGATCCCCCCTTAGAGGGATGAACTAACCTTGGGTTTTGTCGATGATGACCTCATGTAGGTGTTGAAGATGTGGATGCTCAATGTTGATGTAGATCATTTGGAGCAATCCTTTGGAGTGAGTTGCACTTTCAATTTACCTACATGGGTTTGTCCCACAAGGAACAAACAAGAATATCCATAGACATAGAGTGAAGCACACACAAGATGATGTCCATGAAATCATTAGGTTACCTTGTCCCTTGCCTTACCAACATGAGGGTTTGTGACTCCTTGAACTAGTGCAAGATGTGGAAGTTGATTGCACTTGTTCTTGCCATAATGATATGAGTGAAGAATGTTGGCGGAGTCACCCTCAAGAACTCTCTAGTTCTTCTTCTTCGGGATCCACATCATCTTGATGGGAATCCTTGGAGTTGTAGTTGTACTTGATTAAGTAGAACTTGACGTAGTCTTGGGAACCCACTTGAACGAGGCCTTAGGTGCTTCTTCAAATGCATCAATCTCTTCTTGAAGCTTTTCCTTGCCTTTGTTCTTGTGGTCTTGTGGTGGAAGATCATCTTGTGATTGTGTTCCTTTGAAGGAAGTAGGATCATACTTCTCTTGTTGAGGAACGAACTTCGTCTTGGGGTATTAATCTTATTCCCACTCAACTCCATTAGCATTGAACTTTCGTTCAAAACCAACCTTGATTCTTCCGGTGCCTTCCTTGCTTGCGTACAATTTCCTTGAATTGCTTACTCCCGGCAAGGCTCTTGTAAACACCTTTCTATATAATTCCCTTCAATAAGCTATTTTCTTGCTCAAGTGTAACTTGGCTAAGAGAATCATTAGTGGAATCAAGAGAACTACTAGAAGCAACAATATTGAATTTGACATTATTATTGTTACTACTAGAGGAAGTATCTTTCTTGTACTTGTTACTAGACTTGCCTTGAGGCATGTAAGTAGATAAGAGTAAACGCTTGGCAATGTAAGAAAAACTTTTCTTACGGAGATCATCATCGATTGCCTATAAGAACTCATGCTCTTGCTCAAGATTGAGCTTTTCAAAGCGTAACTTCTCATGAGCCCTTAAAAGTTCTCGATGATCTTCGAAGATAGTTTCATGAGCTAACTTAAGAGTGTTTAGTTCTTTAGTTAAAAGCTAAATCTTCTCCTTATCATTGTCATTCGTTTTATCTTGATTAGCATGGTTAATTGACGTTTCATCATAGTATTCATCACTAGAGTTGTCAACAAGTAAATCATCATCCGCAAGCAAGTCATCTTCATCACTATTGAAATCAACATACTCAGGATGTGTTACCTTTGGACCTTTGGCCATGAAGCATCTTCCAATATCTTCATTTGGTGAATCAAATATGTTCTAGGAGTTGGTTGACACAAGTGCTAGACCGGAAACACCTTCATCTTGAGTATATTTGGAGTCGGAGTGATAGCTTCTCTCGGAGTGATTGTCGGAGTCGGAGCCGGATACCTATTCACCAACATGAGCTTGATGTCTTCGTTTTGTGTAGCTCCTTGATGACTTGTCCTTCCTTTCCAAATCCTTGCTTCTCCGTGAGGGTCTTCGTTCATAACGATCAACAATACTCCTCCTCTCTCTTGGTGGTGATTCTTCTCTTTTGCTTCTTCTTCTTGGAGAATCTTCTCTTCTTTTGTAGGGTGCCGTACACTCATTGGAATAGTGTCTGGGTCTTCCAAAATTGTAGCAATTGCGCTCTCGACTAGAAGATCTTTTGTCATTGTAAGACCTTGACTGGGAGCTTCCTTCTTTGCTTCCACTCTTGTAGAATTTGTTGAAGTTCTTCACCATTAAGCTCAATTCTTCATTGAAGGTTTGTTTCTCACTTGATGATGTGGGGGCTTCACTTGAGGCTTTGTAAGAACCACTTGACTTGTTGTGAAGTTCCTCCTTATCCTTGAGTGACATCTCATGAGCAACAATTCTTCCAATGACTTCTGTTGGCTTGATATCTTTGTAGTTTGGCATCATTTGGATCAATGTGCACACGGTATCATACTTTCCATCCAATGCTCTTAGGATCTTCTTGATGATGAATTTGTCGGTCATCTCTTCACTCCCTAAGCCGGCAATCTCATTTGTGATAAGAGCAAGCCTAGAGTACATTTCAGCGAAACCTTCACCATCCTTCATTTTGAACTTGTCAAGCTCACTTTGGAGCACATCTAACTTGGAGTCCTTGACGGATTTGGTACCTTCATGCATATCAATCAAAGTATCCCAAATTTTCTTTGCATTCTCAAGACGACTGATTTTGTTGAATTCTTCGGGACACAATCCGTTGAAGATGATATCACAAGCTTGAGCGTTGTATTGCAGCATCTTCAATTCTTCCGCATTAGCTTCACGGTTTGGCACTTTCCCATCAAAGAATTCACCTTGCAAGCCAATACAAATAATTGCCCAAACGGTGGGGTTATGTCCAAGAATATGCATTTTCATCTTATGCTTCCAACTAGCAAAATTAGTACCATCAAAGTAAGGACCTCTACGGGGATAATTTCCCTCGCTAGACGCCATACTCTCATAGGTTGTGAAACCAAGGCTATGACCACCAAAAGCTATGGAAATCAAAGCAAATGGAGACCAAAGCTCTGATACCACTTGTAGGACCTTGAAGTATGTCTAGAGGGGGGTGATTAGACTACTTGACCAATTAAAAACTTAACCTTTCCCAATTTTAGAGTTTGGCAGATTTTAGCTATTTTAGGACAAGTCAATCAATCATCACACTATTCAAGCAAGCATGCAAAGAGTATATGGGCAGCGGAAATTAAAGCATGCAACTTGCAAGAAAGTAAAGGGAAGGGTTTGGAGGATTCAAATGCAATTGGAGACACGAATGTTTTTGGCGTGGTTCCGATAGGTGGTGCTATCGTACATCCATGTTGATGGAGACTTCAACCCATGAAGGGTAATGGTTGCGCGAGTCCACGGAGGGCTCCACCCACGAAGGGTCCACGAAGAAGCAACCTTGTCTATCCCACCATGGCCGTCGCCCATGAAGGACTTGCCTCACTAGCGGTAGATCTTCACGAAGTAGGCGATCTCCTTGCCCTTACAAACTCCTTGGTTCAACTCCACAATCTTGTCGGAGGCTCCCAAGTGACACCTAGCCAATCTAGGAGACACCACTCTCCAAGAAGTAACAAATGGTGCATTGATGATGAACTCCTTGCTCTTGTGCTTCAAATGGTAGTCTCCCCAACACTCAAATCTCTCTCATGGGATTTGGATCTGGTGGAAAGAAGATTTGAGTGGAAGGCAACTTGGGAAAGGCTAGAGATCAAGATTCATATTGTAGGAATTGAATATCTTGGCCTCAACACATGAGTAGGTGGTTCTCTCTCAGAAATGGTAAGTTGGAAGTGTAGGTTTAGTCTGATGGCTCTCTCCATGAATGAAGAGGAGGTGGAGGGGTATATATAGCCTCCACACAAAATATAACCGTTACACTCAATTTACCAAACTCGGTGGGACCGATTCAACAGACTCGGTCGGACCGATTTAGTAAACCTAATGACCGTTAGGATTTTCGGTGGGACTGACATGCAACTCGGTGAGACTGATTCGGTTAGGGTTAGGGCATAACGTAATCTTGGTAAGACCGATTACACAAACTCGGTGAGACCGATTTTGGTAATAAGCTTTCCAGAGAGTCGGTCAGGTTAACTCGATGGGACCGATTTGCTCTTTTCGGTGAGACCGAAATGTTACAAAAGGGAAACAGAGAGTTTACATTGCAATCTCGGTGGGACCGATCGCTCACTTCGGTTAGACCGAAACGTTACGAAGGGAAACAGAGAGATTACAATCCCATCTCGGTGAGACCGAGATCCCAATCGGCAAGACCGATTTGCTTAGGGTTTGTGGCAGTGGCTATGACTTTTGAAATCGGTGGCGTCGGATAGAAAGAATCGGTGTGACCGATTTTGGCTTTAGGTTTAGGTCATTTGTGGATGTCAGAAAGTAGCTGAGGGTTTTGGAGCATATCACTAAGCACATGAAGCAAGAGGCTCATTAAGCAACACCTCATCCCTCCTTAATAGTATTGGCTTTTCCTATAGACTCAATGTGATCTTGGATCACTAAAATATAAAATGAAGAGTCTTGAGCTTTTGAGCTTGAGCCAATCCTTTGTCCTTAGTATTTTGAGGGATCCACTTTCATCATCCATGCCATGCCATTCATTGAGCTTTCCTGAAATAATAGTCTTGGAATAGCATTAGCTCAATGAGCTATATGTTGTTATGAATTACCAAAACCACCTAGGGATAGTTGCACTTTCAATCTCCTTTTTCAGTAATTGAGGACAACATATAGATCAAAGCTTCAACAAATGATAATAAGATTGAAAAACATCGTCGCTTTGAGAAGTATGTGATAAGCAAGAGCTCCCCCTAAATTTGTGCATAGTTTAAGATTTGCTTTGGACTGCAAATGCACAAGGAATTAGGCTCATGGGTTACTCTTCCATGTCACATACATCTTGGTGGAGCGCTCAAAATGATGAAGACTAAATACATGCACTCATCACCAAGCAAAGTGAATGATCACATAGGATAGATAAGATAATATCATCAAACATGCATAAGTGTAGCTTATGATCAAACACATGATCATCAATGTCTCACAAGAATAGCATAGTATCTCAAGCAATCAAAAGCAAACAAGTTTAACCACCAAATCAAAGCAAGAGAGAACAAAAGCAACACACACTCTCTCTCTCTCGAAGCCTATGATCTATACACTATGATCTATACATTTTTCTCCCCCTTTGGCAACAAGTTACCAAAAAGTTCATAGAAAATGCATAGTGCTAGATCGACTCTCAGGCTTGATCTTCGGGTGGTGGTGTCCGGATAACTCCAAGGACGAAGGCTTGAGTTGAAATAGAGGGCGTTGGAGTTGATGCTGGAGCTGGTTGCACTAGAGCTGTAGGGGCTGTAGCTGGTGCAGATGATGTTGCTCTAGTGTCTGTAACAGGCACTGCAACTGACCTCTGGGCTCTAGGCACTCTGGCAAACACATTAGTGGTAGTCTTGCCCCGCCTCTCCTGCAAGTCATCCTGTAGTTGCTCCACAACTGATTGAATCTCAATTACTTTGACATCTGGATAATGGAATTTGAGTTCCATGATTCTTTCCAAGCTCTCCTGATTTCAAGTGAGGGTGGCCAATCCCTTCTCAATCCTTAGGGTTGACGCTATTAAGTAACCAAGCTGCTCCTGCTTGTTCTTCAAGAAATACTCAGATGCCTCCTCTTGAGTTGGCATCTTGGCAGCCTTCTCCTTCCTTGCCTTCTGCTTCTTCTCTTTAGCTTGAACTGATGATGGATCATTCTCATTCATGACAACCTGATTGTCCTCAAAGTCTGGATAGAGAGGAAAATGTTCCTTATCCAATAGATATTTGCCTGTGCCCACCTTTTAGTTAATCAACTCCTGAATCTGAGGGGCATATTATAACGCCCCGAGACCGACGCTCCAGAAGACTTCCAGCTACTCCGAGTTTTGTCGTGTGATTTGTTTTGTTTGTTGCATCATTTGCATTGCATCATGCCATCATGTCATTTAATTTTATAACTCAGCTGAATAAATTGCATGGATCTTCGGTCCATTTGAAACGAGGGAATTTCACATGGTGATTTCTCTTTTTAACATATCATCCTAGTATTTAAGGAGCTATAATAAATAATCCATTAACTTTGGAATCACCATAACACACCTGCAGTTTAAGTTCCATGCATTTTCTATCTAAATTCCTTGCCTCAAACTTTGCCAACAATTCTTTCTCCATTTATTGTGGCTCCTCCTAAATTCTCAACATTGTTGGACACTTCTAAATCCTTGTCCTTGTTCAAACCATTTGAATTAAATTCAAATGACTTTGAATTTAATTCTTGCAATCTTGCCCACACCATTTTTCTTGGAACAAGCTCATTTTTATGAGTCCGAGAAAAATTCCCTCCTGCTCAAGCTCCACCCCTAATCTCTCTTTCTTTTCTTTCTTATCTCTGTTTTGTTTTTATTTATTTATTTTTAGAGTGAGAGAGAGCCCATCAGCCAGGCCGGCCTGCTTCCCCGCAGTCCTTTCGGCCCAAGGCCCAGCCCCACCTCTAACCCTAGCGCTCGCCTCCGCTCCTCTCGATCCCTCGCTCTCTCCCTCGTTCCCCTCGCTTGCGCCGCTAGGAGAGCCTCGGCTCGATCCCCTTTCCCCCTTCACTCGTCTCCCTCCTCGCACACATAGGAGAGGGATCCCAATCCCCATGGCCACGCGCGCCTTGCGCCCTCCTCCATCAGCCAGCCACCACACTCCTCTCGGTCCCTTGCCTCGTCGCCCGCCAAGATGCTCAAGACGCCCGAGGCTCGTGCCCTCCTCCTTCAGCAGGTTCTCATGGCCCCCCTGCCATGGCCGTGTAGCCCAGCGAGGCCCCTCACCAGTGGTCGGCCTCCTCCCCGAGTTCCTGCTCCCTTCGTCCATGGTGCCGCTGCCTCGCCCGAGCTCTCTGCTCGACCAGGAGCTCGTCAACTCCGGTGTGTGCCCCAGCCTCCTCTGCTTCGCCTTCTCGCCGGAGATCGCATCCCTGCTGTCTTCTTCACCCCTGCCCGAGACCCACCTTCGGCCTCGCCACGGTTCTGTAACATCCCAAATTTTCAATTTGGAATGTTATACATAAGATCATCATGCATTGCATATTTTCTTGCTTTTTGTCGATCCTGGAAATTTCACGCAACTCAAGGACCCTCGGAGAGAGTTGGAGTTTCGTAATTTTTCATATTTGAGTTTTTCTCAAGTTATGAAAAGAGGATCATTTTATTTTATTTATTTCATCTTCAATTATTTTTCCAATATCATATAAGAGAGGGAATAAAATGACTTTCCCAAAATTTAGGAAAAATGAAGATATAATAAATAAATCAAATTTTGGATTTTCTCGGAGTTTATTTGCCTTAGGGAAAAATGCGTGTTTTCAAATAATTGCATTTAGGCCCCGAGTAAAAGATCATTTTGTTCGACTCATTTTTAGGAGTCGGGGAAAATTTACTTTGTAATTTTTGGAGTTCGTTTAGATTTTATTTTCCTTATTTTTCTTTCTGCGCGCGTATTTATTTAAAAAAAAAAAGAAAATGCAGCGCCCGACTGGGCCAAGGGCCCACTGAGCTGCCCACCGCGTCCCCCACCCTCACAGGTTCACACAAGAGCCACACACCCGCGCCGTCAATCCAAGGAGGATTCCTCCTCCTCATCCCTTTCCTTGCCCCCTCCCCAAGCCACCCTCCGCCTTTAAATACCCAACACCCCCTCTCCTCCTCACACCGCCCGCCGCCCACAGCCAGAAGAAGAAGAAGCCGCCCGCTCGCTGCCATTGCTGCCGCCGCCCTTCGCGCCGCCGCCGACGCCGCCGCCGCCATCAAGCGTCGCCCGCGCCAAGCCGCCGCCCGCCGAGCCCTTGTCGAGGTAGCCACGCGCCGCCCTCGCCGGTTACATTTTCTAATAAACTGTTCCGGTTTATTTTTCGATGTTTCGGTTTTTTTTCCAAAACCCTAGATCGGTTTTATTTCCGGTTTTGTTGTTTAGCGAGCGTTCGCCGGACCGTTCATCTTAACGAACGTGATCACCGGTTATTCTCGGTTAACGAACGTCCGTTCGTTTAACCGTTCGTCATTTTTCTTTTAGTCGGATTTATTACGCGATTTTCTGATCGCGACTTCAGATCCGATCTTCGTTCTAGTTTATCTTCTCGCTCGTTTATCGGAATCAGGTGATTCAAGCGCCTGGAGTTTCGTTTCGAAACCGCCGTTCTGACTAATCAACTTAAACAAAGTTTTACTACTGTAAAATTTGACCTAGTTTCAACTTGCTAGAACCGAGTTGGTTTCTTCCGCCGTTTGTTTTCCGTTGTTTTGTTCGGTTCATTTTCTTTTGCAACCAGGGTTTTTAAGTTGAACTTTCTGGTTCGATCTTTTATTCGAGATTTACCTGTGCATTAGATGAGTACTTATTGTATGCTTGTTGTTTGTCTGCGATAGATCACCCGGAGTGCGCCGCCTATTACTTCGAATCTCTAGGTTTCGCGGATCATCAGCAAGGCAAGTAACACTTTGACCATACTTTCTACTACCTAGTTTTATGCATTAGATCAATCCTCAAACATTGCATGATTAGGATCTAATTAAATTGTGGGATGGGAAGTAGATGAGGTAGTACCTATTACCTGTTTTACTGATGAAACCTTTGGGAGTTACTTCTGCGTTTGCTTATCATGCCATGCTATGCTAGTAGACGTGGATTGGGTGAGTGATATCCATGACATATGTGAGTTTGTTAATTAATGGTTTATCTAAGGTGGCAACTTAAATACACATCTGGGTGGATTGACGCACCTGGTTCTATCAGGACTTGCCTATTTTTCTTTGGACCGCCACCCAGGCTCAAAGGGATCATAAGATAATTCATGCTAGTAACTTCCATGTGCAGCCACAAGCCATTATGGGCTCTGGCATAGTTGACTAAGTCGTGTGGACTCTTATAGTGGTAGACTAGCAGATGTAGGGGATGTAGGTGTATCGGTCTACCCATCGTAAGGTGCTAGCGCTTCTGAAAGACTGTCTCGGTCATCCGTTTCTCAAACACCATGTAGTGCGAGAAACCAAATGGAGGCGATCGAGTCTTGTGGGGAGAAGTGCGCAAACCTCTGCAGAGTGTACAAACTAATCATGATTAGCCGTGTCCCCGGTTATGGACATCTTGAGTATCTAGTACTTGGATATCATGTGAATCTCAACATGTTACTCTAATTTAATATTGTTGGTTTTGTTAATGATTACTTTTAATTGGGATTGAGGATGCTGTCAACCATTCTCAATGTTTAACAACCACCATGATAGTTAAATAATTTTATTCCTTTGCAGTAGGGAAAAATTGGCTTTTCGCAAAACTGTAACCATAGAGCTTTTCCACCAGCCATATATGCATGTAGTATAGGCTTATCATTCATTATTCTCTATGTGTTACCTTGCCACCATATTCCATGTGCTGACCCGTTCTCGGGCTGCAACTTTCATGTTGCAGACTTTTCAGACGACGAGTAAGGTGCTTTTAGGTTGTGGTTCTATACTCAGTGATGCCGTTGGAGTTGATGGACTCACTTATCTTCCAAGTCTTCCGCTGTTATCGTTATTAGATGGCCTTAAGCCATATTTATGGTAATAAGTCCTCTTTTGGGACATCGATGTAATAAGTGTGTGATTGCTACTCTATTATAAATCCTTCGAAGTACTGTGTGGTGTCAGCATTACTGATCCAGGATGACACCTGAGCACAGAGACTTGACCATCTGAGGTCGGGTCGCTACAGGTTCGCCTGCACCAGCTCCGTCCGACAAGGACGTCCTCCCGCTGCCTTCTCTTGTTGCGACCAGGATCCCCCTCCTCGCGCCTCTGGTCACCTCGCCACCCCATCACCCATTCTGTGCCCGCGTGTGCAACACCATCTCTGCCGCCTCCACGCACCTCCGGTGACCCCCCGAGGCAGGGCCTTGGCAAGTCCTCGATGCCCCTTCAGATTCATCAAGACCGGCAAGTTCGACTTCGGCGCCAAGTTCGTCTTCAAATCTGTACGACTACATCCGATGTGGATTTCGGCAAGTACCTGGAGGCCACAATAATGCCAAGTACCACGACACCCATGTTCGTCTACGGAATGTGTACCACTACGCCGAAGAGCTTGGATGCACCAAGTTCCACTACTTCCACAACTGGCGCCTTGGGTTTCGTCAAGTTCCCCTACGACCCATGAACGACTACTTCCACTACAATCCGTGTACCACTACTTCCTTCGACGAACACGTTCCGCCCCGTATGCACGCTTCAAAGGTATAACCCCGAGACGATCAACCGTGGACCAAATGCATGTGTTGTGTGAGATGCTCGTGTTTGCATCGTGTCCGAGAGAGGTCTTTGCATGTTCCTCGTTTGCCATGCCGTCGAACCGTGGGAACCCGGTAGTCGGGAGCACCCCACCATATCTTGCGTGTTCTACACATTCGCACACTTCTCGTTTGCATCGGTATCTCAATCAAGTTATCGAGATCGATATGTTGCCGTGGCATCATTTTTGAATTCGTTGCCGTGGCACCCCTTTCATTCCGCCACGGTGAAAAATGCTTCATAACATGCTTATGTCAACATTTTCATAAAAATTGCATATAACTTGCATATGTCATCCGCATCATGATAACAACAATTAAAATGTTTAAAATTGTTGTTTGCGTTAAATTGCTAAATAACATGTGGGGATTTTCCGGAATTGTTGTTAGTTCTTCCGGCCTCATTTAAACTTG
The DNA here is from genome assembly GCA_021437245.1 of Aegilops speltoides. Classification (NCBI taxonomy): domain Eukaryota; kingdom Viridiplantae; phylum Streptophyta; class Magnoliopsida; order Poales; family Poaceae; genus Aegilops; species Aegilops speltoides. The sequence continues at coordinate 138,596,525 of CM038146.1, read as the reverse complement.
CCTAGATAGGTAGTTTTATTATGCTTTACCTCTTGCCATGTTAACCAACATTTAATATTTATGAGTAGCATAAACGAGAGTGAACTAAATAATTGTTATGAAGTTTCGTCAATATGCAACTCGATGCATATTGAGCTCCACTTAATTTGTAGTATTGTTTGTTACCCTTTGCCATGCCATGAATCTTTTAACCTTGTCATGCATCATACTTGGTTGTGCATCATGGCATGTTTATGTGTTGTTTGTTTACTATGTTGTTTGCTCCTTTCAGGTTGTGCTTCTTCTCGATAGTTCCTGTTTCGTTGCGATTGCGAGGATTCGTTCGACTACGCTTGGTTCGGCTTCATCCGTTCATCTTCTTCATGGACTCATTCTTCTTTCTAGTGGTATTTCAGGCAAGATGATCGTCACCTTGGATCTCACTACTATCATTGCTATGCTAGTTGGTTCATTCTATCGCTTTGCCGTGCTACCTATCTCTTGTTGCTCAAGCCTCCCAAACTGCCATGTCAGCCTCTAACCTTTTCACCCTTCCTAGCAAACCGTTGCTTGGCTATGTTACCGCTTTGCTCAGCCCCTCTTATAGCGTTGTTAGTTGCAGGTGAAGTTGAAGATTGCTCCATGATGGACAGGATTATGTTGGGATATCACAATATCTCCTATTTAATTAATGCATCTATATACTTGGTAAAGGGTGGAAGGCTCGGCCTTATACCTGGTGTTTTGTTCCACTCTTGCCGCCCTAGTTTCCGTCATACCGGTGTTATGTTCCCGGATTTTGTGTTCCTTACGCGGTTGGGTGATTTATGGGACCCCCTTGACAGTTCGCTTTGAATAAAACTCCTCCAGCAAGGCCCAACCTTGGTTTTACCATTTGCCTCACCAGCCCTTTTTCCCTTGGGTTTCCGGAGCCCGAGGGTCATCTTTATTTACACCCCCGGGCCAGTGCTCCTCCGAGTGTTGGTCCAAACTAGAGCACCGTGCGGGACCATTCCTTGACAACTTGGATTACGTCGGTACCTGTACGCTTTGCTTATCCAGTGTGCCCTGAGAACGAGATATGTGCAGCTCCTATCGGGATTTGTCGGCACATCGGGCGACTTTGCTGGTCTTGTTTTACCATTGTCGAAAAGTCTTGTAAACCGGGATTCCAAGACTGATCGGGTCTTCCTGGGAGAAGGTATATGCTTCGTTGATCGCGAGAGCTTATCATGGGCTAAGTTGGGACACCCCTGCAGGGTATAAACTTTCGAGAGCCGTGCCCGCGGTTATGTGGCAGATGGGAATTTGTTAATGTCCGGCTGTAGATAACTTGACACCAGATTCGAATTAAAACGCATCAACCGCGTGTGTAGCCCTGATGGTCTCTTTTCGGCGGAGTCCGGAAAGTGAACACGGTTTTGGGTTATGTTTGACATAAGTAGGAGTTCAGGATCACCTCTTGATCATTGCTAGCTTCACGACCATTCCGTTTTCTCTCTTCTCGCTCTTACTTGCGTATGTTAGGCACCATATCATGCTTAGTCACTGCTGCAACCTCACCACTTTACCCATTCCTTTCCCATTAAGCTTTGCTAGTCTTGATACCCATGGTAATGGGATTGCTGAGTCCTCGTGGCTCACAGATTACTACAACAACAGTTGCAGGTACAAGTTATGCGATCATCATGACGCGAGAGCGATGTTTGTTTGTTTTGGAGTTCTTCTTCTACTCCTTCGATTAGGGGATAGGTTCCAGGTCGGCAGCCTGGGCTAGCAGGGTGGATGTCGTTTGAGTTTCTGTTTGTGGTTCATCCGTAGTCGGATGGTGCTCGTAAGATGATGTTGTATTTGTGTGGCATTGTATGCCTTTTGTATGTATCCACATCTATTATGTAATGTTGATGTAATGATATCCACCTTGCAAAAGTGTTTCAATATGAGTTCTATCCTTGGTGGGACCTTCGAGTCTCTTTAGGATAGTATCGCATATTGGGCGTGACACATATCCACAGCTCCTTTTCTGATCTGCTGCAGTCCTCTTAATGGTTTCAACCATAAGACTCATGACTTTGAACTTCTGAGGCACATCAAACAAATGCAACATGTTGATTGCATGCCCTCTGATCATGTTGTGGTCACCAGACTTAGGCAACAGAGTATGCCTTAGGATCCAGTTGATAGTTGGCAGCCCTGACAGAAGAAAGCGGACTGATCAAAACTTATGTGTCTCAACAGCTTTGTCTGGGATCTCCTTGTACATGTGTGCCATGGAATTGTGGTCCATCTTCTTCTTGGCATATACATCCAGGTCATCATCATTTTCCTTTGGGGCATTGATCAGTCTTGCCCATTCCTCAACAGTTGACTGGTACCTTGTACCTTCAGACATCCAAACTATCCTCCCATTTAGATAGAAGTGTGCTGTGGAGTAGAATTGCATGACAAGTTCATCATTCCAGTTGGTGAGATTTTGCCCAACATAATCTGCAACTCCACAAGCAACAAAACTGTCTTGCACTCCAGGATAGTGCTCTTCATTTTCCTTCATATAGGTCCAGTCGACCCACCTCATATCACACACTATGGGCTTCTTGTCCAGCAAGATTGTCTCATAGAAGTCCTGTTGTTCCTTTGTATGGAACATGTAGTCAACAGCAGTACTTCTCCTTGCGGCATATGGATCTGTCAGCCTCCATAGCCTCAACCCTGAGTCTCTTTTGATGTTCATGTCCTCAGCCACAGGATGTGCATCATTGTGGTCTGATATCTTGGGCTTGAGCTTCCTCGGAACCTGTCCTTCTTCATCTTCCTCATCAGCAACATTAGGCACTGGGGCCTTGTTCTTCTCAACAGCTGGAATACTCCTGGTATTCCTCTTTGGTGCAAGCTTGGCCTTGGGGGCAGCTTGGGGTGCTTCCTTGGGCTTAGATGTTGCAGCCCCTGATCTAATAACATCACCCATAAGCTTTGGTGCCTTGGGTGCTGGTGCAGCAACCTCTTCTTCCTCTTCAAAATCTCTTCTCATTGAGGGCTTTCCAAGAACCTGGGCAGTAGTGGTTCTTGCTCTCTTCTTCTTCTTATCCTGAGCAGCTTCATCCTCTGATTCAATGGTAAACTTCATAGTTTCTCCAGTAGGAACTTTCTTGGATTTGGAAGTTGTGACTTTCTTTGCAGGTGCCTCTTTGAGTTCTGACTGTTCTGGCACTTGAGTGGACCTTCTGACCTTGGGCATAGGTGTCCTCTTGGCAGGAACCTTCTTGTTCAGTCCAGGCTTTGTGCTATGTGCTGAGCCATACTCCTTTTTGAGCACTACTTTCTTGGAAGTAGCCTCATCCTCTTCAACTCTATAGTCCTCATCTTCAGAGTCTCAAGTTCTCTTCTTCGTTTGCCTGGTGGCAGCCTTAGGCAGGTTGCTAGGAGTGCTTCTGGTGCCTTCATCTAAAGTGCTAGAGGGACTAGTGCCCTGACTCATGTCAATCTGCTCCTCTGACCTGTTCTGGCTGTCACTCAGTCCGACATCTGCAAACACCGATCGCTGACCCTGTGAAGAGTTATAGATGAGATAAAGTGGATGAACATCACAAAATGCAGAGATTTTTGCAAAAGAATGATTCAAAAATTCAGTTTTAGTTTTCCACAGAAAGCATTTCGGATCAACCGATTTTCAAACTCGGTGATACCAAAGCAGTTTTGGAACCTAAACTGATGAGCTCGGTTGGATCGAGTCACAGTTCGGTGGCACCGAGACTGCTAGGGTTTCACAAAGTCCTAAAATCAGTCTCACCGATTAGCAATTCTCGGCCAGTCCGAGAGTTACTAGTGCAATGGCATAAGCCAAATCGGTGGGACTGAGTTTTTCTACTCGCTGGGTCCGAGATGGTTTTGGCGGAAACCTAACCCTAAAATTTTCAATTTCATCTAATCTATGGACTACATTGACTGGATAGGAGTGTTTCAATCGTGGCAAGAATCAATAAGAACACAATGTGCTAGGAATCGGACGAGGTTAGCACAGTGATCGAGTCCATACCCTAGCTTGGCGATGAACTCGCTGCGGCGGCAACGACGGGGTTGAAATCCGTTGACAGCGGCGGATACCAGCGACAGGAGGTCGCTGGCAACGAGGAAACGATCCGGAGAGCGAGCTATTGCGCGGGCGAAGTGGTTCGGAGGAATTTTCAAATTTTTGCCCGTGACTATATATAGGCCGACCCTGTCGGTGTGACCGAGTGGAACAACTCGGTGGCACCGAGATGCATAATTGTGTACAATTACAGCAACTCGGTGTGACCGAAAAGTTCAAATCGTTTGCACCGAGGTTGAAAACTCAGGTCGACTTAATGATCTCGGTAGGACCAAAATGGAGGAATCGGTCAGACCGAGAATCAGAAAGAAGTTTTGGAAGTTTAATTCTATGACGAATCGGGGACTCCGAGTGCTCCTCACACAGAGTGGTTCAAATCTGACTTGATCAAATTTTGTGATGTAGCATGAATAGAGTTTGAGACGAGAAAAGCATAGATAGCTAGAGAAGGTTCGTAGGCAATAGCTAGAGAAGGTTCGTAGGCATTCTTGTCCATCCACTTGGCAAAAAGAAAAGAAGCCAATCAATCAAAACTACAAGTGGATGTCCTTGAATGAGTAAAATATGCACCAACATGTTCACACAATAAGATGGCAAATGAAATATGTGGCAAAACATGCACAACCAATTCTAGCATCTATCGAACAATTGGCGATGACTAGGTCATCTATATATGAGTATATTGACTTAGGAGTCAAATGAAAAACATTTGATCATAGGTCATACTCATCGTTTAAGCTCAAGTGGGGTTACCACTTTTACAAAATGCATTGATGTGTTCACACCATGAGAGTTGTTTTGACTCAATTCTTAGAGTTAAGCTCCCCCTAGATGTGAGATCCCCCCTTAGAGGGATGAACAACCTTGGGTTTTGTCGATGATGACTTCATGTAGGTGTTGAAGATGTGGATGCTCAATGTTGATGTAGATGATTTGGAGCAATCCTTTGGAGTGAGTTGCACTTTCAATTTACCTACATGGGTTAGTCCCACAAGGAACAAACAAGAATATCCATAGACATAGAGTGAAGCGCACACAAGATGATGTCCATGAAATCATTAGGTTACCTTGTCCCTTGCCTTACCAACATGAGGGTTTGTGAGTCCTTGAACTAGTGCAAGATGTGGAAGTTGATTGCACTTGTTCTTGCCATAATGATATGAGTGAAGAATGTTGGCGGAGTCACCCTCAAGAACTCTCTAGTTCTTCTTCTTCGGGATCCACATCATCTTGATGGGAATCCTTGGAGTTGTAGTTGTACTTGATGAAGTAGAACTTGACGTAGTCTTGGGAACCCACTTGAACGAGGCCTTAGGTGCTTCTTCAAATGCATCAATCTCTTCTTGAAGCTTGTCCTTGCCTTTGTTCTTGTGGTCTTGTGGTGGAAGATCATCTTGTGCTTGTGTTCCTTTGAAGGAAGTAGGATCATACTTCTCTTGTTGAGGAACGAACTTCGTCTTGGGGTATTTATCTTCTTCCCACTCAACTCCATTGGCATTGAACTTTCGTTCAAAACTAACACCTTGATTCTTCCGGTGCCTTCCTTGCTTGCGTACAATTTCCTTGAATTGCTTACTCCCGGCAAGGTTCTTGTAAACACCTTTCTATATAATTCCCTTCAATAAGCTATTTTCTTGCTCAAGTGTCACTTGGCTAAGAGAATCATTAGTGGAATCAAGAGAACTACTAGAAGAAACAATATTGGATTTGACATTATTATTGTTACTACTAGAGGAAGTATCTTTCTTGTACTTGTTACTAGACTTGCCTTTAGGCATGTAAGTAGATAAGAGTAAACGCTTGGCAATGTAAGAAGAACTTTTCTTACGGAGATCATCATTGATTGCCTTTAAGAACTCATTCTCTTGCTCAAGATTGAGCTTTTCAAAGCGTAACTTCTCATGAGCCCTTAAAAGTTCTCGATGATCTTCGAAGATAGTTTCATGAGCTAACTTAAGAGTGTTTAGTTCTTTAGTTAAAAGCTCAATCTTATCCTTATCATTGTCATTCATTTTATCTTGATTAGCATGATTAATTGACGTTTCATTATAGTATTCATCACTAGAGTTGTCAACAAGTAAATCATCATCCACAAGCAAGTCATCTTCATCACTATTGAAATCAACATACTCAGGATGTGTTACCTTTGGACCTTTGGCCATGAAGCATCTTCCAATTCCTTCATTTGGTGAATCAAATATGTCGTAGGAGTTGGTTGACACAAGTGCTAGACCGGCAACACCTTCATCTTGAGTATATTCGGAGTCGGAGTGATAGCTTCTCTCGGAGTGATTATCGGAGTCGGAGCCGGATACCAATTCACCAACATGAGCTTGATGTCTTCATTTTGTGTAGCTCCTTGATGACTTGTCCTTCCTTTCCAAATTCTTGCTTCTCCGTGAGGGTCTTCGTTCATAACGATCATCTCTACTCCTCCTCTCTCTTGGTGGTGATTCTTCTCTTTTGCTTCTTCTTCTTTGAGAATCTTATCTTCTTTTGTAGGGTGCCGTACACTCATTGGAATAGTGTCTGGGTCTCCCACAAATGTAGCAATTGCGTTCTCGACTAGAAGATCTTTTGTCATTGTAAGACCTTGACTTGGAGCTTCTTTCTTTGCTTCTACTCTTGTAGAATTTGTTGAAGTTCTTCACCATTAAGCTCAATTCTTCATTGAAGGTTTGTTTCTCACTTGATGATGTGGGGGCTTCACTTGAGGCTTTGTAAGCACCACTTGACTTGTTGTGAAGTTCCTGCTTATCCTTGAGTGACATCTCACGAGCAACAATTCTTCCAATGACTTCCGTTGGCTTGATATCTTTGTAGTTTGGCATCATTTGGATCAATGATGAATTTGTCGGTCATCTCTTCACTCCCTAAGCCGGCAATCTCATTTGTGATAAGAGCAAGCCTAGAGTACATTTCAGCGATACCTTCACCATCCTTCATTTTGAACTTGTCAAGCTGACTTTGGAGCACATCCAACTTGGATTCCTTGACGGATTCGGTACCTTCATGCATATCAATCAAAGTATCCCAAATTTCCTTTGCATTCTCAAGACGGCTGATTTTGTTGAATTCTTCGGGGCACAATCCGTTGAAGATGATATCACAAGCTGGAGCGTTGTATTGCAGCATCTTCAATTCTTCCGCATTAGCTTCACGGTTCGGCTCTTTCCCATCAAAGAATTCACCTTGCAAGCCAATACAAATAATTGCCCAAACGACGGGGTTATGTCAAAGAATATGCATTTTCATGTTATGCTTCCAACTAGCAAAATTAGTACCATCAAAGTAAGGACCTCTACGGTGATAATTTCCCTCGCTAGACGCCATACTCTCCTAGGTTGTGAAACCAAGGCTATGACCACCAAAAGCTATGGAAATCAAAGCAAATGGAAACTAAAGCTCTGATACCACTTGTAGGACCTTGAAGTATGTCTAGAGGGGGGGTGATTAGACTACTTGACCAATTAAAAACTTGACATTTTCCCAATTTTAGAGTTTGGCAGATTTTAGCTATTTTAGGACAAGTCAAGCAATCATCACACTATTCAAGAAATCATGCAAAGAGTATATGGGCAGCAGAAATTAAAGCATGCAACTTGCAAGAAAGTAAAGGGAAGGGTTTGGAGGATTCAAACGCAATTGGAGACACGGATGTTTTTGGCGTGGTTCCGATAGGTGGTGCTATCGTACATCCACGTTGATGGAGACTTCAACCCACGAAGGGTAATAGTTGCGCGAGTCCACGGAGGGCTCCACCCACGAAGGGTCCACGAAGAAGCAACCTTGTCTACCCCACCATGGCCGTCTCCCACAAAGGACTTGCCTCACTAGCGGTAGATCTTCACGAAGTAGGCGATCTCCTTGCCCTTACAAACTCCTTGGTTCAACTCCACAATCTTGTCGGAGGCTCCCAAGTGACACCTAGCCAATCTAGGAGACACCACTCTCCAAGAAGTAACGAATGGTGTGTTGATGATGAACTCCTTGCTCTTGTGCTTCAAATGATAGTCTCCCCAACACTCAACTCTCTCTCATGGGATTTGGATCTGGTGGAAACAAAATTTGAGTGGAAAGCAACTTGGGGAAGGCTAGAGATCAAGATTAATATGGTAGGAATGGAATATCTTGGCCTCAACACATGAGTAGGTGGTTCTCTCTCAGAAATGGTAAGTTGGAAGTGTAGGTTTAGTCTGATGGCTCTCTCCATGAATGAAGAGGAGGTGGAGGGGTATATATAGCCTCCACACAAAATATAACCGTTACACTCAATTTACCAAACTCGGTGGGACCGATTCAACAGACTCAGTCGGACCGATTTAGTAAACCTAGTGACCGTTAGGATTTTCGGTGGGACTGACATGCAACTCGGTGAGACCGATTCGGTTAGGGTTAGGGCATAACGTAATCTCGGTAAGACCGGTTACACAAACTCGGTGAGACCGATTTTGGTAATAAGCTTTCCAGAGAGTTGGTCAGGTAAACTCGGTGGGACCGATTTGCCCTTTTCGGTGAGACCGAAATGTTACAACAGGGAAACAGGGAGTTTACATTGCAATCTCGGTGGGATTGATCGCTCACTTCGGTTAGACCGAAACGTTACGAAGGGAAACAGAGAGATTACAATCCCATCTCGGTGAGACCGAGATCCCTATCGGTAAGACCGATTTGCTTAGGGTTTGTGGCAGTGGCTATGACTTTGGAAATCAGTGGCGCCGGATAGAAAGAATCGGTGTGACCGATTTTGGCTTTAGGTTTAGGTCATTTGTGGATGTGAGAAAGTAGCTGAGGGTTTTGGAGCATATCACTAAGCACATGAAGCAAGAGGCTCATTAAGCAACACCTCATCCCTCCTTGATAGTATTGGCTTTTCCTATAGACTCAATGTGATCTTGGATCACTAAAATATAAAATGAAGAGTCTTGAGATTTTGAGCTTGAGCCAATCCTTTGTCCTTAGTATTTTTAGGGATCCACTTTCATCATCCATGCCATGCCATTCATTGAGCTTTCCTGAAATAATAGTCTTGGAATAGCATTAGCTCAATGAGCTATATGTTGTTATGAATTACTAAAACCACCTAGGGATAGTTGCACTTTGAGTTGGTTTGGGCGGCTGGAGCAAGAAGACCAGAGGTTGAAGAAGCACTATGGCCGTTGGATGGACATCGTACGGTCACTGGAGCTAGAATCGTGCATATTGACTAAGTTGACAAAGCCCTCCGTCTCCGTCAACTTAGTAGGCCCACAAGTCAGCCTGCCACTATACTGGGTCCCAGCTAACAGGGGGAGTATTTATTTATTTTGTGCATAATAAGGAGGCACTTCCTTCCGTACGAAGATATAGCTGGTGGGTCCGAGCTGTCACCGTCGGTAACGTTTTTTTCGCAAAATACAAAGGCCCTTTTGGTGGGTCCTTGATGTCAGGTGGAGGAATCATTATTTTGCGCGTAATAAGGAGGCATTTCCTGGCGTGCGGCCGTGGACCCAGCTGTCGGCCTCTCCACGTACAGTCCACTTCAGATGCATGTCGGTCGTTGACCACGTTGACCAGAGCCGCGCCGAGCACCGAGGCGGTGGACGACAATGAGGCCTAGGAAGGAACGCACGGAGGCAGGAAGACTCGGCGCTTGTTTCCCACGCGGAGGGGAGTACGTTGTATGAGGGTTCTTGGTTCATTTGCCGTGCGGAGAATAACATCAGTGTGGGTGAGTAGAGGATGGCTAATAGCGATGGGAATACGGTGGGCGGTGAGGCTGCTGAAGCACAACCGCCTAAGGGAGGAGGGAGCAAGCAGTCCCGCCGACGCTTGTTTGAGCGGCTGTAGCAGGAAGAGCAGAGATTGAAGAAGCACGACGGCCGTTGGATGGACATCCAACAGTCATTGCTTGTGCGTCAACCTTTTTTTAGGAAAGCCTCAAATCTGTGGAAAATAGCATACAACCCATCTGCCATTATTTCTAATAATTTACAACCCATTTGCTAATTCTTAACGTTTTTTTGGAGCCCATATTCTTTTTGTTAGCATTACAGCCCATATTGTGGCCACGGTTAAAAAATTATATGAAATTTTGCATATTTCGGTGCGGTCCGAACTGTTTTTAATCCCAAAATTTCGACTCACATTCAAACTGATTTTAAAAATAAATGTATATCAATATAAAATCCAACAAATTCTCCATGCATAAAAATTAATGTAATTTAAAATCTCGAAATGAAAAAAAGATATTTGAAACTAATTGCCGGTTTGATGTGTTTTAAAAATGTACAACCCATTTCTCATTACTGATGGGACATTTTCTCGTCCAGCCGAATGAAAGCTCTCCCCGTCTTGAAAGATTTACAGCCCAACAGGCCTGACAAAGCGACTTACTTGGCAAATCACAAAAAAACTGGGATGTGGCCGTGGACCCAGCTGTCAGCCTCTCCACGTACAATACTCTTCCGATGGAAGTCGTTCCTTGACCACGTTGACCATGCCACGCGGAAAGCACCACGGCGGTGGACGACGGCGAGGCCTAGGAAGGGGACGACGCGGCAGTGGAAGCCCGCGCGGAGAGGAGTACGAGGGTTCACTGGTTCGGCTGCGGTGTGAGGCTGCCGTCATCGCAGGGCTTGGCCAGCGGTGGGAATAGTAGGGGGCGGTGAGGCCTCCGCGGCAGCACAGTTGGCCACTGGAGGTAGGAGCATGCGGCACGACCGGTGCTGCTTTGGGCGGCCGGAGCAAGAAGACCAGAGGTTGAAGAAGCACTACGACCGTTGGCACTACAAAAAATACACTTCCATGATGATACGTGTTTGTCAAAGTAGGTCACGTTTTTTGTCATGCATGTACATCCATGACGATTTTATGACAGAATCAAGATAGTCATACTGTCTTTGTCGAGAAGTGTTCCATGACATTACCAAAATTATCATCATGGAAGTGTCCACTTCCATGATGATAAATCGCGTCCGAAGTGCTTTCGTCAAGGGTGACCGACACGTGGCATCCACCGTAACGGAACGCCATTAAGCTTTCGGGTCGGGTTTTGGATCCGATAACCCGTTAACAGCCCCGACCAATGGGGATTTTCCACGTGTAAAATCATCATTGGCTGGAGGAAACACGTGGTGGCTCATCGTTGGGACAGATGTCATCCACTCATTGGACAGAAGGCGCCTATGATACGTCGACACGTGGCACGACCCAACAGAGGCCCATTCCTGTGAAAAGGCCGGCCGGTTTGACTTGGTCAAAAGGTGGCGGGCCGGCCCATGGAAAGCCTGTTAACGGCATGTTCGCATATAGCCCATTTATAGCCCGCTAACCCAAGGCTCGTTACGCCCTATCCGAATTAGGCCCAGTAGCGTCATCTGGGCCATCCAGTATGATTCCAGCCCGTTTTCACTTCTGGCCCATGTATGGCCCATGACGTCTTTCGGCCCATATGAGGCCCTATGTAACTCTTGGCCTATTAACGGCCCGTGGTGAAACTGGCCCACAATGAACAGTGTATCACTTTACACCCACTAACGGCCCGATGAATAGTGTATCACTTTATACCCATTAAGGGCCCGTTATTCAGGTGGGCCATTTCCAGCCCATGTTATCTTTCGGCCTTCTCAGAGCCCATTTGTTCTTGGGCTCATTTCAAGCATTGGTTTACTTACGACCCGTTACTGTCATTTTCTGCTTGTGGGCCAAATTCAGCCCGTGGTTACAGTCGGCCCATCTGTGGTCCGTTAATACGCTGGGCCAGTTTCATTGCATCATCAAATACGGCCTATTAACGATGGCCCGTTATGGTCGGCCCATGAACGGACGATTCCAACTCTAGCCCGTTTACGGCCATAATGCGGCCTGTTATTGGCCCATGTTTGGCTAATCGATCATACGGCCCGTATAAGGCCCATTGATGATACGGCCCGTAGAAGGCCCATTGTTTCTATGGCCCATAGAAGGCCCATTGTTTCTACGGCCCGTAGAAGGCCTACTGTTTCTACGGCCCGTAGAAGGCCCACTATTTCTACGGCCCGTAGGAGGTCCAGTGTCACTACAGTAAATATTAGCCCATGGTTATTGTGGCCTAGTTTTAAAAAATAGGTTATTGCAGCCACTAGCAAACCACGGAAAAAGAACTGCACTGACTACAAGCAAACAAATAAACAAGACAACAAGGAAATAAATAAGCAAGCAACTTATGCTAGGCTATCACGGCTATTACACATATTACATCCACTGGGCATCAAAGTTCGCCACCAGTGCAAATATAGGGAACAAAGCATCACATAAACGCCACAGCAAAACAAGTCCAGAACTGAAACCACTTCAGAAGAGTTCAAGAAACAATATCCTGGGTACCCATAATGCTGGCAAGATGCTTAGCAAGCTTATTAACTTTCTATTGTTTGGCGCTTAAATCCTCCATCGCTTGCTGTTGCACAAGAAAGTACGCATCTGAATTCTGCAAGGACTTCCTCAGTCCTTCGGCTTCTTGCCGCAACACAGCTGACTGATGCCTTTCAGCTTGTAGCTGAGATCAAGAAGCAAGTGATTCAGCAATGAGTTCAAGAGCTTGTGCCGTGATCTTGACGAGAACTTCGAACACTACATCAACGCAGGACTGTGGGGTTTTCTCACTGTCTACAAGATCATTTTTATCACCTTTCTTGGAGACCAACATGGTTGTCTCACTATCTTGAACCTTATCTGCATTACTTTCTCTACCATTGCATAGTGGGGTGCTCTTCTCCAATATTCATTTGCATACTACAAGAGAAACAAGCGAGACACATCACGAGTTTAGCTTGTAGTATCTGAAACTCATTTTGGTAAACCGTTCAAGAGTAAGGTGGACAGGATAACACATGAAACAAACATATATCTATGTACTATGGTCACTGTATTGTCCATATCATTCTAGTTTATGTTCCCTAATCAAGATAGAGACACAGTTCAACTCATATATTTTTAAGAACAGCAACATAGACAGAATATAAGTGTGAGAAACTACACAGCATTGGCAGCACTTGTAATGTGCATCACATGAGAACATAACTATTTATACAACTTAAACTGAAATCAACATAGAGCAAGAAGTTAGAACAACAATCCAGTTAAATAAATAGGTTTAAAACATACCTGTTGCGCCATTGGAGTTTCAATTGGATCCTTCAAATTTGAAAGTAGTTGGTATGATGCAACAGCAAAGGAGTATGGACCATAGCTACGGAATCTGACCTGAGAACAATTGCTCTTCTGCTTTAAACATGGAGTTTGGGTTAGCTGTGGTGGTCTTCGTGCTTTGGGCACTGCAGTAGCTTTACAAACTGCTCGTGTGGGGGTACTCTGTGGTGGACATGGTGCTTTGTCAACTATAAGTGGGTTACTATCCGCTGGGGTTGCGGTTAGATGGGTTGTAGCTGGTTCTTTGCCCAATGGTGTAAGTGTGCAATCTGGAAGAGTCTCGATTGTGTGTGGTGGGGCTAGTTTGTGGGCCAGTACAACCATGGTTCTATCTGCATCAACGGGTAGCACTATCTTTTGTGAAGAACGGGTTTTTGCTCCCTTAGATACTGCCATCACCCCCTCCAATTCAAATGGCTGATAAACAAGAAAAGAAATTGAACATACAGACATTGTATGATAGACAGATGTGGTAATTCACATATATGTTGTCTAACCAAACAGGATAGCATGACACAATTTCACATATATGATGCCTAACTAAACAGGATAGCATGACACAGTTTCAGATATATGATGGATAACTTAACAGGATATAAAGGCATAATTCAACATATGATGAGCACCTAAACAGGATGACATGACAAAACTATATGATGGACTTCTAAAATAGGTTGGGATGAAATAATTCACATACATGTTGTCTAAGTATACATGATGGCATGGTATAATTGACATAATTGATTCATATACTAAGCAGCTGGCACTCGCATGTATGATCTCTAAACTAAGCAGTTAGAATTCAATATTGGGCATATGATGTCTAAACTAAGCATTGCAAGAGACCATATGCATCATATGAGAAATATAAACATTGCAACTTAGAGCATACACCTCAGGTGGGATATAGGACTGGTCATCTGTCTTTGAATCCTCCTTTGAGGAGCTCCCTGTAACCATCGAGATATATGCTTCAACAGGTACCATTGCCTGCTCTGAAGACCTTGTTACACATGAAGAGTAGTTCAATATACATGAAGAGTAGTTCAATATACACAGATTGTCGACAAATGGAATACGTAATGAAAAAAAAGATGGCATGAGATAATTCACATATATGATGCCTGGCTCCATGGCGGTGCATAATTCACATATATGATAACTGGCTGAAAAACATGGTATTGCATAATTCACATATCTGATATAGAAAGCAAACAGGAGGCATTCACACAAAGCATGTCTAATCTAAGCAGATGGCATGGCAATGCAAGACACCATATGCATGATATGAGCAATATAACCCAGCCAATTTAGAGCATGCACCTCGGGGTACAACTGGTCATCTCTCTGAATCCTCCTCTGAGGAGCTATCTGTAACCAGCAAGAAATTTGCATCCACAGGTAGCACTGACTGCTCAGAAGACCTTGTTTTCACTCCAGATTTTCCCATGACCGACTAAAATGGTTGATGCACAGGAAGAGTAGATGAATGTATAAACATTGTTGACAAATGGAATAACATTATGGAAAAAAATATGGCACGATACAATTCACATATACGATGACTGGCTAAATAGGATGGCATTGCATGATTCATGTATATGATGCCTGGCTAAAGAAGATGGCATTGCATAATTCCCATATACTCCCTCCGTTCCTAAATATTTGTCTTTTTAGAGATTTCAAATGGACTACCACATACGGATGTATATAGACATATTTTAGAGTGTAGATTCACTCATTTTGTTCCGTATGTAGTCACTTGTTGAAATCTCTAAAAAGACAAATATTTAGGAATGGTGGGAGTATGATATAGAAACCAAACAGGTGGCATTCACACAAAGCAAATCTAAACTAAGCTGATGACATATAAGATGTATAATGTAAGCAATGCAAGGCGCCATATGCATGATATGACCAACATCAGCATGCCAGGTTAGAGCAAACACCTCAGGTGGTAAACAGGCGTGGTCGGCTCCTTATGAATCTCCATCTGAACAATTATCTTCCTCTGGAATACAATCTGGAAATGTAGGAGAGGGGGGGCACTTCGCCCACCATGGAGCAGCGTCTGCATGACATTATATTCACATGCAACGGTCTTCTCTTTTTCTCTACATGTTCAGTACGCTTGTACAATATCTGACATGCATAATAAAAAAGAAGTTAGATTTTGTAAGGCCTAAGGGGTGCATGCAAAAATCAAGACTGATGGTAGCAAACGAGTGGATGGATCCAAAACTAATGATAGCCGGTAGATTATAGCTTCAGTTTAAAAAGATAGACAATGGATCATCTATTGTTTGTTGCCCACCCAACATGAACCACATAGAAGACCCCAGATGAACCAGATAGTAGACAAATACTATTTGTTGCTGGCTCGATATGAGACCCATGGGCAATTCAAAACTCAAGATTGAACTCTAAAGTAGCAGGTAATAATAACCGATGTATAACGTAAGCAAACACAAAAGACTACGACCTCTCTTCCGGAACTGTGTAGTCCTCAGGTTCATCTGCTTAGTTGATGATGGTAATGCAGTTGGCGTGGCTGCCGGCAACGGGGAAGATGATCTGAGGCGGCGAAAGAAAGTCTGCAAAGGGGATCTCTGCTGAAGATGATCTCAGGTGGGGTGGATGACGGCACGGCAGGAGCAGGACATAGCAGACAAAGTTTTCTTTGACGCCAATCTGAAAATGAAGTAAATCTGTAAAGGCTCCTTAGAATTGGAGGATTCTATAAACGCAGGGACAGGAAAAACACAGGAATAGGATAGGAATGCACGTGCAAAACAGAGCATTTGGAAACATAGGATTTCAGTCAACCTGGGTGTTTGGCTCACATGAATTGGAAGAACAGAGGAATGGAGAAACAAAGTGATGCGACGAGTGTACAACCTCTTTGGCATAGCCTTGTGGACCTCCGCATCATTGGGTCGGATGTGGAGGATGGTGATGATGCTGGTGTGACTGTCGGAGGCGGGGAAGAAGATCCGAGGCCTTTGGAAACAGCGCCGAGGGTACTGCTCCGCTGTGGTGGACGGTTACGTCGTTGGAGCAGCTCCGCTAAGGTGTACGGCGACGAGGCTGAAGCATGACAAGACAGACAACGTTAATCTGAAGTGGGACCCTAATATCATCTGCAATAGATGATGTAAAATACATCACCAAAAAGTGCTAGATGTAAAACGCATCAGCCATGCCACGGCCGCTCCGACAGATGTTGTAAGTACTGTTCACTCGAACTTAAGCGAAGAAAATGAACTTCACATCGAAACTGAATTTTACTTTCAAACTGATTGAACTATAACGAGCATTGCAATAGATGTTTAGGCGTTTGAGCACTAATAGCGAGAAGCGATGATCTAAATCAGCATCTTTCGGCGAGGAACGCACTAGCAAAGAGCAAATCGTGCAGTAGCACCGCGAGCGAGTGCTAAAGCAGCAACTCCTGTAGCTGCCGGAGGTCGTGCAGCAGCAGCAGCAGCGCAAGTGAGAGCAAGAGCAGAGCAGCAGCATGAACGAAAGCAGGAGCAGTGCAGCAGCGCGACCGACAGCAAGAACAGAGTCGCAGCGCGAGCGAGAGCTGGAGCAGCTGCAGCTAGTGCCGTTGTGGAAGTCGCCATCGAGGAAGCAACGACATGGGGTAGAGACGCCGTGGATGATATTGCCGGCGACGGCGCCGTCGATGGAGACGCCATGTCTGCTCGGTATCGAGCACCGGCAGCCCCGTGAGATCGAATGCAGTGGTGAGTGCAGAACCTCCTTGGTGGCGCCGAGTTGGCCTCAGCTTCATCGGAGGAATTGGTGAGGGTGCTGTGGTTCCGGTGGGGCAGGTCAAGACAACGCTGTGGAGGACGGGGTGGCTGATCCGGCGGGACGACGAGATCAACAACGAATCCTCATCCGGTGCGGTGGATGAGGGATGGCGAGCTGTTGCGGTGGACGACGTTGTCGGGGAAGAGTCTCCGGCTGGGCGGCGGTCGGGAGGCTGACGGAGGAGTGTGGGGTTTCGCGGGTTTTGGAGGCCTTGGTGTACGAATGGGGGGTGAAGGGGGAGGGGGAGCCAAGCTTAGGGACGTGCTTGTCCGAAATGTAGGGTAAGTTACCAGCGTACCCCACGGTTTTGACACATGCGACGGAGCTTCATTTTGGTGAGGGTAGAAGGGGGATTTCGCGTGTCTGGGCTGCATGAGCGATTTTGGATGAGGAGGGAGTTTTCGCGCGCGTCCAAATTTCGGGATAACAAGGCGCAGCGCGGGTTGAAGAAGCAGGAGTTTCAAAGCAAGTGAGACAAAAGATACTCGAGCTTGAAAATTTCGGGATAACAAGGTGCGGATTCCTTGTTCGGCAGAACAAACTTTACATGTAAAAAAACAATTCATACAAGACACAACAGAGTCATGTCCCCTTTTACTATATTGCTATAGATGCCATTGAAAAAACTACAAGAAAAATGTAAAAAAAATCAGGAGAACAAGATTACCCTGCATAGTACCAAATCGATTCGCACTTCCCTCAACAATAACAAAAAACAAATCAATTCCCACCAAAGAAAGAGTAATGTCCCTTTTTATATGATTACAGATGCCATGATCTCGAATTTCAATTTTTGAATCCACGTTATGTTGAATTCGAATATATCATTAGGTGACCTTGCGGTTTATAATTGATGTAGTCGTACATTTTGATCTTCAATCATATATGAACATTTTACTCCACCATGTGAACATATATATTGTCGTCTACCATATGGACTAAATTTGAATCAATTTTCCTTATTTGAATACGATTGTTGTCAAGTTATACAATAATTTAAATATTATCTTGATAACAAAAAGACATGCATATAGTAGTAATCATATTTCACTATGAACTACATGTACCATACGCTCTCCAATTCAAATATTTGTATACATTTTATGTTGAATTCAAATCATAGTACATTATTGGTCTAGGTAGCGAGATGTTCGGGATAATCTAAACCCTGTTTGCATACGTATAATTTTTGGCTGAATTGGGACAAGTTTTGGTATAAGCCTCTTGCAAAACCAGAGATTCTCTCAACAAGCCTCGTGGTTCCGAGAGGGAACATGTCACCTTTGTGTGCGAAATGATATACGCTACCTCCCCCCTCATTTTATTTACAGAGGCAACATAGAACTCTATGAGTGCCCTCTTAAACTTTGGAATTATTTAGGGTTCATTTGGCCTTTTTATACATTAATTGAGTTTCTGGATTTTTAATGTGCATAATCTAAATATGAATTGCATGCACATGCTCCGGTGCACCAAAGTGGGTTAAAAAATCACATGTGTGTCCTTGGTTGAATTTCTAGGTCCCATGGAAGAAATGAGAATGAAATTCAAACAACTGGGCGTCATGACTCTGCCGAGAACATTGAGAAACTTAGATTTCAAATTCATGTAAATCCAAAACTCGGCTGGAAATCACGAAACTTGGCATGGTGTCGTGTCATGGCACTAACATGTTGTGGTAAAAAATTGGGCCGATTTGGAAGCTCGTGGTTCTAAGAGGGAACATGCCACGTTTGAGTGTGAAATGATATACGCTGCTCCCCTTGAGTTTCTTAACAAAGGCAACATAGAACTACATTAGTGCCCTATTAAATTTTGGAATTATTCCGGGTTCGTTTGTCGTTTTTTATACATTAATTGAGTTTCTGGTCATTTAATGTGCATAAGTCAAATTTGAACTACAAGCACATGCTCTCGTGCACCAAAGTTGGTTGAAAAATCACATTTGTGTCCTCGGGTGAATTTCTAGATCCCATGCAATAAATTAGAATAAAATTAAAACATCTGGGCATCGTGGCTCGGCCAAGAACATTGAGAAACTTGGTTTTAAAAATCTTGTAAATCCAAAACACGTCTGAAAATCATGAAACTTGGCATGGATGTCATGTCATGGTACTACCATGTTGTGGTAAAAAAAAAGGCCAAATAGGAACAGATTTTGGTATAAGCTTCTTGTAAACCGAAGCTTCTCTCAAGAAGGCTCGTGGTTCTGAGAGGGAACATGCCACCTTTGAGTGCAAAACGATATACGTTGTCCCCCTTGAGTTTATTTACAAAGGCAACATAGAACTACATGAGTGCCCTGTTAAATTTTGGAATTATTCCGGCTTCGTTTGGCCTTATTTACACATTAATTGAGTTTTTGGTCATTTAATGTGCATAATTCAAATTTGAACTATAAGCACATGCTCCCGTGCACCAAAGTTGGTTGAAAATCACATTCGTGTCCTCGGGTGAATTTCTAGGTTCGATGCAAGAAATGGGAATGAAATTCAAAATTCTGGGCATCGTGGCTGGGTTGGAACCATTGAGAAACTTAGTTTTTTAATTCCTGTAAATTCGAAACACGCATGAAAATAATGAAACTTGGCTTGGTGCCATGACATGGCACCAACATGCTGTGGTAAATTTGCAGTCCGATTTGCGAAGGCGCACACATTAACAATCAACAAAGTCATTTTGGAACAAGTGCTATCACGTTACAATCGGAAACACAAGTATTATTGAAACCGTGGGCGTTCTACTTACTAGTACCATTTACGTGCCGCCACACGTCCCCATTTTTATTAGCTAGGAGGCGCCGTGCAGGGTAGCTATTTGAGTACGAGAGGCGTGCGATCGATCCTCTGGCGTGCTTATCGGGAGGAGAGCCTTTGACCTCCATCCGCCATCCACTCTCTCCCAAGGTCTCCATTAATGGCGCTGAGCCTCTGTTTAATGGCGTGGCTATGTCTCACTCGTGAGATTTAAGAGAGAAAAAGAAAATCTGAAAGCACGGATCTTGATGTAAGATCCGACGGACCTATATAGCATCTACTGCAACTTATAGCAAGACTGATGAATATATAAGGACGATTAATTTTTTTTTGATCAAAGAAGGGCTTGCCCCTTCCGATTTTCATTACTGAAAACCACCACAATTCACAAGAAGTTCAGCACAACTCCAGCCTAACACGAAGGACTAAAAGCTACCAGATTGAAATCACAACATCCCAAGAGGCCAACAAAGGCCAAACTTCCGCGCTAGAACCCAACATTTCACAACCGATGACACAATCCACATCCTAAA
Organism: Aegilops speltoides; assembly: GCA_021437245.1. Lineage (NCBI taxonomy): Eukaryota > Viridiplantae > Streptophyta > Magnoliopsida > Poales > Poaceae > Aegilops > Aegilops speltoides. The sequence goes on along the minus strand of CM038146.1, from coordinate 138,576,180 downwards.
CCAATTATTACATCAAAAGAAACCAGGAAACTGAAGGAAGCCCAGCAGCAACTAGAAGAACAGCAACGCCAGGGTCGCCAAAGTAAGAGTTTTCTTCATTCCAGCCTCGCCACATTGATCTTCCACAGAAAGATAAGGGCGATTAATTGTCTTACATAATTAGAAAGATAATTAGAAAAGCCACATGCGGCTACGCCCGAAATACACATGGGCAAAAGAAGAAGGAAGACAAGGATCTGGCTCGCTGATCTCTACTTTCTTGATGCGTCGCTGCAGGCCGCTGGAACTAGTCTCCGCGGCGAGCGGCGATGAGCTCTTTCATGTCCTCAAGACGCTGCTTGAGAACATCCACGGATTCCTCCACCAGCCTCTGGTGCTCGTTGCGGAACATGTCATTCTCATCCATAAGTTTCTTGACGATGACGCTGGTCCTCTTCAACAAGGCACTGGTCTCCTCCTGCTGGTCTGCACTTCGGACGATCTTCTCCCTCAGCAGGTCGTGCTCGGCCCGGAGCCTCTCATTGCCCTCCCTTAGTTGCCGGATGACGCTGGTAGCTTGTTCAAACAAGGCTTTCACGTCGTCCTGCAACCTCGCCAAGCCGGAGATCTGATCCATCTGTCTATGGACAATCGCATGCATGCGCCTGTAATAGTCGTCCCCTGCCCGCGAGAAATTTTCCCAGGCTGCCGCGGCGCGGCGGGACATCTCTGCTGCATTCGTGGCGCGGCGGGACATCTCTGCTGCTTCTGTGGCGCGGCCGGACCAGTCTGCTGCATCGACGGCGCGACGGGACCTCCGTGCTACTTCAGCAGCATGGCGGGACCTCTGTGTTGCTACTTCCGTGCGGCGGGACATGTCGGCTGCTCTCGCAGTGAGGCGAGACATCTCTCGTGCTTCCGCTTCCATGCTCGCCTCTCCCTGGTGGCAATCTCTCAACCCAGAACTCACGCTGGCCATAGCAGATGCAAGGGAAGGATTCTGAATGACTTGTTTGTTTTTGTGGATGAGGAGTTGAGGAGGAATGTGCAGTCCTCTTGGCATACTAGTATTTATAACCGAGTACTAATACACTCCTAAGTGGGAAACCGTTTACGTTGTGATCGGTGTGAATAGGTTTGGAATTCAATATAGCGTGGTACTAATACGCTCCTAAGTGGGAAACCGTTTAGGTTGTGATCGGTGTGAACAGGTTTGCAATTCAATATAGCGTGGAGTAATTTGGAATGTGACGAGACGCAAGCTCAAAATTTATTGACGGTCCTAGTTTCGAAGTGCGGCACTATTCCCGGATGGAGTACTTCTTTCTCTACTCCCTCCTTTCCGGTCTTATAGGGCTTATCTCAAAATTTTAGTTTTTCCATTTATAAGGCTCAATTTGGTTGTTCCCCAACACATGTTCAGATTCCAAGGTGCATTAAATCATGCATGCAAGTATTAAGAGAAAATTGACCAGTGCATATACTTTATGCATGCATGCATTGCAATAATGCATTGATAAACATAATTTTTTGAGAAAAACAAGAGCAGTGATTAGGTGCTTTTGCAATCTACAAAAAATATTCCACCACTCACCATCTTGGTTGGTGAGATTTTTGAATTAAGCCCTATAAACTGGAAAGAAGGGACTACTGTTGTGTACGTGCAATAACTGGCACCGTCGTATACATATCTTACGGTTAATGGGGCGTTCGACAGGAATAGCCGCGTGGCGAGCTCTAGGCTAGTCCTTTCTTCAGACGCATTAAACCTATCTCTCGGGACTTCTCGCACGCACCATCGTGTCACCCACAAAAACTTGTACTCTGAGTTTAGTAGTACGTTATACAGGAAGAGAAGAGGTGCACGCACGCACTCGTCCTCTCACACACGCGTCTGTTTTTTCTCAAAAAGGAGGATGATGACCCTGCTACGTCTTGAGCTTGCGTTAGTTTTCCTCGAAGAGGAGAGGGTGATGTAGCAAGTGTCGCGTAAGTATTTCCCTCAGTTTTGAGAACCAAGGTATCAATCCAGTAGGAGGCTCCTCAAAAGTCCCACGCACCTACACAAACAAACTGAGAACTCGCAACCAACACAATAAAGGGATTGTCAATCCCTTCACGGCCACTTGCGAAAGTGAGATCTAATAAAGATAGTATGATAAGATAAATATATTTTTGGTACTTTATAGTATAGATGCAAAAAAAAAAGATACAAATAAAAGTAGATTGAAAGCAAATATGATAAGAGGTAGACCCGGGGGCCATAGATTTCACTAGTGGCTTCTCTCAAGATAGCATAAGTATTACTGTGGGTGAACGAATTATTGTCGAGCAATTGATAGAGAAGTGCATAGTTATGAGATTGTCTAGGCATGATCATGTATATAGGCATCACGTCTATAACAAGTAGACCGACTCCTCCCTGCATCTACTACTATTACTCCATACATCGACCGACTCCTGCCTGCATCTAGAGTATTAAGTTCATAAGAACAGAGTAACACATTAAGCAAGATGACATGATGTAGAGGGATAAACTCATGCAATATGATATAAACCCCATCTTGTTATCCTCGATGGCAACAATACAATACGTGCCTTGCAACCCTTTACATCCTTTGGTAAGGACACCGCAAGATTGAACCCAAAGCTAGGCACTTCTCCCATGGCAAGAAAGACCAATATAGTAGGCCAAACCAAACTGATAATTCAAAGAGACTTGCAAAGATAACTGAATCATACATAAAAGAATTCAGGGAAGATTCAAATATTATTCATAGATAAACTTGATCATAAACCCACAATTCATCGGATCTCGACAAACACACCGCAAAAAGAGTTTACATCGAATAGATCTCCACAAGAGAGGGGCAGAACATTGTATTGAGATCCAAAAAGAGAGAAGAAGCCATCTAGCTAATAACTATGGACCCGTATGTCTGTGGTAAACTACTCACAACTCATTGGAGGGGCAAGGATGTTGATGTAGAAGCCCTCCATGGTCGATTCCCCTCGTGAGTGCCGACGAAGGCTCCAAGATGGGATCTCGCGGATCTGAGAAGGTTACGGTGGTGGAAGCTGTGTTTCGTGGTGCCCTGGATGTTTTCGGGGTACGTAGGTATATATAGGAGGAAGAAGTACGTCGGTGGCTGCCCGAGGGGCCCACGAGACAGGGGGCGCACCCTACAGGGGGGGCGTCCTATCTCGTTGGGGCCTCGGCTGCTTTTTGACTTGCATTCCAAGCTCTCCGGATCACGTTCGTTCCAAAAATTACGCTCCCGAAGGTTTTCATTCCGTTTGGACTCCGTTTGATATTCCTTTTCTTCGAAATACTCAAATAGGCAAAAAAAGCAATACGGGCTGGGCCTTCGGTTAGTAGGTTAGTTCCAAAAATGATATAAATGTGTAAAATAAAGCCCATAAACATCCAAAAGGGGTAATATAATAGCATGGAACAACAAAAATTATAGATACGTTGGAGACGTATCAAGCATCCAAAAGCTTAATTCCTGCTCGTCCTCGAGTAGGTAAATGATGAAAAAAGAAATTTTATATGTGGAATGCTACCTAGCATAATTCTCAATGTAATTTTATTTATTGTGGCATGAATGTTCAGATCCAAATGATTCAAAATAAAAGCTTATAAAACACAAAAATAATAATACTTCAAAGCATACTAACAAATAATCATGTCCTATCAAAATAACATAGCCAAAGAAAGCTTATCCCTACAAAATCATATGGTTAGGCCATGCTTCATTTTCATTACACAAAATACTCCCACCATGCACAACCCCGATGACGAGCCGAGCAATTGTTTCATACTTTTTAACGTGCTTCAGCTTTTCCAACTCTTACACAATACATGAGCGTAAGCCATGGACATAACACTATGGTGGTATATGGTGGTGGTTGTGAGGACAAAAAGGGAAAAGATAGTCTCACATCAACTAGGCGTATCAACGGGCTATATAGAGGTGCCCATCAATAGATAGCAATGTGAGTGAGTAGGGATTGCCATGCAACGGATGCACTAGAGCTATAAATATATGAAAGCTCAACAAAAGAAACTAAGTGGGTGTGCATCCAACTTGCTTGCTCACGAATACCTCGGGCATTTTGAGGAAGCCCATCATTGGAATATACAAGCCAAGTTCTATAATGAAAAATTCCCACTAAGTATATGAAAGTAACAACATAGGAGACTCTCTATCATGAAGATCAAGGTGCTACTTTGAAGCACAAGTGTGGAAAAAGAGATAGTAGCATTGTCCCTTCTCTCTTTTTCTCTCATTTTTATTTTTCTTTTCTTTTTTTTTCTTTGTTCTTTTTTTGGCCTTCCTCGTTTTTTCTTTTTGGCCTTTCTCTTTTTTTTCTTTTTTTTAAAGTCCGAAGTCTCATCCCGACTTGTGGGGGAATCATAGCCTTCATCATCCTTTCCTCACTAGGACAATGCTCTAATAATGAAGATCATCACACTTTTATGGATTTACAACTCAAGAATTACAAATCAAAGCTAGAACAAGATATGACTCTATATGAATGCCTCCGGTGGTGTACCGGGATATGCAATGAATCAAGAGTGACACGTATGAAAATTATGAAGGTGGCCTTGCCACAAATACGATGTCAACTACATGATCATGCAAAGAGCAATATGACAATAATGGAACATGTCATAATAAATGGAACGGTGGAAAGTTCCATGGCAATATATCTCGGAATGGCTATGGAATGCCATAATAGGTAGGTATGGTGGCTGTTTTGAGGAAGGTAAATAAGGGGCTTATGATACCGGCGGAAGTTGCGCGGTAATAATAAAGGCTAGCAACGTAAAAAGGATGAGTGTGCCTATGTCCATGGACTCACATTAGTCAAAAGAGAACTCATATACTTATTGCAAAAGCCTACTTAGCCCTCGAAGCAAAGTACTACTACGCATGCCCCAAGAGGGATAGATTGGTAGGAAAAGACCATCGCTCGTCCCCATCGCCACTCATAAGGAAGACACTCAAAAGAGCACCTCATGCAACAAATTTGTCACCCAACTTTTACCATACGTGCATGCTACGGGACTTGCCAACTTCAACAAAAGTATTTCTCAATTTCATAATTACCCACTAGCATGACCCTAACATTACTACCTTTATATCTCAAAACAATTATCAAGCATCAAGTTGATCATAGCATCCAATTCTTTTTCTATGATAGTTTTTATTATACCCAACTTGGATGCTCATCATTCTAGGACCAACTTTATGACCATAGCAAATAACATGCTGTTCTAAAAGACTCTCAAAAAGATATAAGTGAAGCATGAGAGACTAGCAATTTCTTCAAAATTAAGACACCACCGTGCTCTAAAAGATATAAGTGAAGCACTAGAGCAAAAACTATCAAGCTCAAAAGATATAAGTGAAGCACATAGAGTATTCTAGCAAATTCTAATCAAATAGGCTTCTTCCAAAAGGTGTGTACAGCAAGGATGATTGTGGTAAACTAAAAAGCAAAGACTAATATAATACACGATGCTCCAAGCAAAACACATATCATGTAGGGAATAAAAATATAGCTGCAAGTAAAGTTACCAATGAACGAAGACGAAAGAGGGGATGCCTTCCCGGGGAATCCCCAAGCTTAGGCTTTTGGCTATTTTTGAATATCTTGGGGGTGCCTTGGGCATCCCCAAGCTTAGTCTCTTGCCACTCCTTATTCCATAGTCCATAAAAGCTTCACCCAAAACTTGAAAACTTCACAACACAAAACTCAACGGGAAATCTTATAAGCTCCGTTAGTGAAAGAAAACAAAACCACCACATAAGGTACTGCAATGAACTCATTATTTATTTATTTTGGTGTTAACCCTACTATATTACAACTTCCTTATGGTTTATAAACTAATTTACTAGCCATAGATGCATTGAAATAAGCAAACAACACACGAAAAACAGAATCTGTCAAAAACAGAACAGTCTGTAGCAATATGTAACTAACGCAAACTTCTGGAACTCTAAAAATCATACCAAAATAGGAAGTCCTGGAAAATTTGTTTATTGAACAGCATAAAAAAGAATCAACGCAAAATCACGTTCCAGTGATTTAACAAAATTATATTCGTGTGTGCAAAGTTTCTGTTTTTCAGCAGAATCAAATCGACTATCATCGTAGGTTATCCTATAGGTTATACTTGGCACAAACACTAAATAAAAGATAAAAACACATGTAAGCAGAAGGTAGATGCAAGATTTATTACTAAACAGGAACAAAGACAAAAACGTAAAGAAAATTGGGTTGCCTCCCAACTAGCGTTATCGTTTAACGCCCCTAGCCAGGCATAAAAGCAAAGATAGATCTAAGTAGTGCCATAATAATAAGATAGATCTTGAAAGCTCATCTCATATTCTCTACGTTCGGCAGCAAGTTTCCTTTGAGGCAAGCAAAAGTAATCAAAACGGCTAAATTTAGTGGGACAAAGGTCCACAAGATCAATCACAGGAGGAACGGGTTCCTCCTTTGGCTCCTCATAGTGCACAACTATTTCATCACTAAAAGCATTCTTTTGGCAAAATCTTGTGAGCCTATACTCAAGAGAGTATCCTAGCTCATTGTTTCGAAGGGCAAAATCATTATTAAGCTCGTTAATGCAGTCAACCAAGGCATTGGTAGGAACCTTTTTTCTAAGGTTTTCATTAAAAGCAACATAGTCCGAAGATTGAAAATGCCTAAATTCCTCTTGATCATAGAGGATCGCCTCTATGGGAGGACGACCGGCGTCCACCCTATAGTGCGCAAAAATTTCTTTGGCTTCTCTAATGATAAATCTAAACTCATGAGCCAAAAATATAGTAATAGCGCATTTAACAGAAGAATGCTCAATATTGGAAAATTCTAGAAAAATTCTTTGTATGCAAGGATGCATATGCATAAATTGTCTTTGAAGTTCAACCACTAGCATAGCAATGGCATCCGCAAGAATACTAGTTTTATGAAGAATAGAACCACCCATGGAAGGTAAAGCACCGGCACAAGTAAATAAATCTTGAATAACACCTTTTCCAATGATGTTACCACTACCGATTCGAAACTTTCTAGTATGCAAGATAGGGGTTCTTCAGCCGGAGCATCAGAATTTTCCATGTTATCATGGTTGTCCATATTGACAATAATCTCCCCAATTTCAGACATAATGGCAAACAAAGGCAAGGACAAAGAGAGGAGGAGATTGGGAAAGAGAGGGCGAATAAAATGGCAAGGGTGAAGTGGGGGGGAGGAAAACGAGAGGCAAATGGCAAATAATGTAAATGCGAGGGAGATGGGTTTGTGATGGATACTTGGTATGTCTTGACTTGAGCGAAGACCTCCCGGCAACAGCGCCAGAAATCCTTCTTGCTACATCTTGAGCTTGCGTTGGTTTTCCTCGAAGAGGAGAGGGTGATGCATCAAGTGTAGCGTAAGTATTTCCCTCAGTTTTGAGAACCAAGGTATCAATCCAGTAGGAGGCTCCTCAAAAGTCCCACGCACCTACACAAACAAATTGAGAACTCGCAACCAACGCAATAAAGGGGTTGTCAATCCCTTCACGACCACTCATGTAAAGTGAGATCTAATAAAGATAGTATGATAAGATAAATATATTTTTGGTATTTTGTAATATAGATGCAAAAATAAAGATACAAATAAAAGTAGATTGAAAGCAAATATGATAAGAGATAGACCGGGGCCATAGGTTTCACTAGTGGCTTCTCTCAAGATAGCATAAGTATTACGGTGGGTGAACAATTATGTCGAGCAATTGATAGAAAAGCGCATAGTTATGAGATTATCTAGGCATGATCATGTATATAGGCATCACGTCCATAACAAGTAGACCGACTCTGCCTGCATCTACTACTATTACTCCATACATCGACCGACTGTTGCCTGCATCTAGAGTATTAAGTTCATAAGAACAGAGTAACGCATTAAGCAAGATTACATGATGTAGAGGGATAAACTCATGCAATATGATATAAACCCCATCTTGTTATCCTCGATGGCAACAATACAATACGTGCCTTGCAATCCTTTCTGTCACTGGGTAAGGACACCGCAAGATTGAACCCAAAGCTAAGCACTTCTCCCATGGCCAGAAAGACCAATCTAGAAAGCCAAACCAAACTGATAATTGGAAGAGACTTGCAAAGATAACTCAATCATACATAAAAGAATTCAGAGAAGATTCAAATATTATTCATAGATAAACTTGATCATAAACCCACAATTCATCGGATCTCGACAAACACACTGCAAAAAGAGTTTACATCGAATAGATCTCCAAAAGAGAGGGGGAGAAAATTGTATTGGGATCCAAAAAGAGAGAAGAAGACATCTAGCTAATAACTGTGGACCCGTAGGTCTGTGGTAAACTACTCACAACTCATCGGAGGGGCAAGGATGTTGATGTAGGAGCCCCCCGTGGTCGATTCCCCCTCAGCCAGAGTGCCGGCGAAGGCTCCAAGATGGGATCTCGCGGATACAGAAGGTTACGGTGGTGGAAATTATGTTTCATGGTGCCCCTGGATGTTTTCGGGGTACATAGGTATATATAGGAGGAAGAAGTACGTCGGTGGCTGCCCGAGGGGCCCACGAGACAGGGGGCACGCCCTACAGGGGGGCCCTCCTATCTCGTGGGGGCCTCGACTGCTTCTTGACTTGCACTCCAAGCTCTCCGGATCACGTTCGTTCCAAAAATCACGCTCCCAAAGTTTCATTCCGTTTGGACTCCGTTTGATATTCCTTTTCTTCGAAATATTAAAATAGGCAAAAAAAAAAGCAATACGGGCTGGGCCTCTGGTTAGTAGGTTAGTCATAAAAATGATATAAATGTGTAAAATAAAGCCCATAAACAACCAAAAGGGGTAATATAATAGCATGGAACAATCAAAAATTATAGATACGTTGGAGACGTATCAGACGCCCGGCCTCTGCATCTGGGAATCACACACGCATCTGTAGCTACGAATTGTAGTGTTCTCAACCATCCAATTGGTTCTATCATGGATGTACCTATATACTAAAACATGTCTAGATACATCTATATTTTGACAAATGGAAGGCATGTATTGTGGAACGGAGGGAGTGCTTGTCATCAAAATAGATAAAAAGGGACGTATCTAGAACTAAAATACGTCTACATACATCTCCTTTTATCCATTTTGATGACAAGTAGTACTTCTTACCCATAGGGACTTTATATCCGACAGACACAAAATATCCGTCCGACTGTTGGAAATTACTGATCTGATGTCAAAGTAATTGCTGCATCGCCACCAAAACCCACCATTTCTTAAGCTAAAGTAGACCAAGGTAATCCCTATATTAGCATATTACTAAGATAAACAGAAGGCATTGTCAAAACATTTAGGACGTGAGCTTGTCAATCTGAATGTGGAGGGACACAAGCTTAGCCCCGGCCAGCAGCTTGGGCGGAACTGTCAAGAAGGTCAGCTCCTGCACATCGACGTCGCCGGGATCCTTGCTGCTTGTCACCTCCACTTCCACCTTGACGGCGTCGGTCGTGCCTTTGGGCTCCCCCGGCGGGCCGTTCGCCCACAACTTGGCAAAGTAGTGCGGCAGTGGGGACGATCCCGCTCTGATGCAGACGACCGACACGGCGATAGGCGCGCCGATGTCGAGCACGCCGCCGACCAAGAAAACCGCGCGACGGTCCTCCTCCGCGAACAGCAAGAGCCATGGCTCTGACAGTGGCACTTGCAGCTGGAGCATCTTGCCGTACTGGATCCTGTGCACGGGCATGGGATGCGCGGTGCTGATGTGGTGGTAGAGCGCTGGCGGCGGGCCTTCATAGCCGCAGATGGGCACGGGGCATTTGCAGGGCGCAAGCGGTCACACGCTCTGGTGATCGGCGAGCTTGCGGTAAGTGACTAGAGCCCACAGTCTTCGTGCGGGCACTCCACCCGCACCGATGAAAGGACAGAGTCCACCGCCGTGTTCTGCACGTCGAAGCCACCGCCACGCTCGCACTTCTGGCACTGCCGCTGGTTCCCGGGGCGCTCGACGTGGCAGTCCGCGCAGGCCAGGTGCCCTCCCTTGCACTGTAGAAATCAATCGAACATCACATCAATCAAGAAACCTGTACCTTGCTCAATCAGCCGAACGGACGAGGTGTATTCGAACCTCATACACTGGAGGCGTCAAGGGGTGGAGGCACAAGGGGCAGTGGAGCACGGTGTGGTCCATCGAGACCTTAGAGAGCTCCATCGTCGGGTCCTGTTCCTGTTCGGTCTGCATGATCTCGCCCTCCTCGTGCACAACCATCTCTCGACTTGGGCCGGGGTATTACAAAGCTTTATCGTCACATATTTTATATTCCCTCCATTCCTAAATGTAAGTATTTATAGAGATTTCACTAGGTGGACTACATACGGAGCAAAATGAATGAATCCACACTTAAAATGCATCTATATACATCTGTATGTAATTCATAATGGAATCCCTACAAAGACTTATAATTTAGGAACGGAGGGAGTACTACTTCAAGGTGCATTAAATCAACACATGCAAGTATCAAAAGAAGAGTCACGACATGCATGCATGCGTTGTAATTAATGCATCGGTAAACGCAAATTATTGAAATATATCGAGTGCAGTTCTTTGATGTGTCGCGTCAACTCGTACATCAATGAGAAGTTTGATTATCCTCTCCCTCGCGGACTTAACTGCACCTGCCTTTGGCTGTATGACAGGTTGGCCACACACCTGTCGGGCCCACCTATCATACACGCAAAGGCAGGAGCGTCCATCCCTCGCCCATGAGCGTGGTGGCTGGCAAGACTAGGAGAAGCTTTGCCACACGCCTCCCTTCGCACGCGCGTGGACATGCAGCAGTTCAATCGGTGTCGATGGCTGGAAGCATCTTGTAGTACTCCAAAGGCAGTAGTACTCCATCATTGTTTGACTTCAAGAGGCGAAGAGCCAAGCGCAGCCCGGACGCTCGTGTGGCAGTTCCATGTGTAGAGTAGTCTAGGATAGCGTGTACCATGCCTATAAGCTTAAAATCGTTGGGGTCGGCTCCATGCTATGTGGCCGTCTCGAAGTTTTTTAAAAAAATTAAAATAGTCTTCTGACCCTACCTGTCGACTGTAGTTTGCACGCTCATCTGGTCAAGACTGGAATATATATTTTATTTTATTTTCAAAAAGGGGGAACTCCCCGGCCTCTGCATCAGAACGATGCATACAGCCACATATATTTTAATTTGTGGTGGGTAAATGTTAGAGGTTGCAGCAAATATATTGTACACTATGGGTCTTTCAGCCAAGTTTAGAGGCAAGCATGTGAGGCCAGTGCTATGATGTGTCGCGTCAACTCGTACAACGAGGAGAAGCTTGATTTTACTACACGCCTTCTCCCTCGCCCATGCACACGGTTGCTCGCAAACGAGGACATGCTTTTGCTTAGTAGTACTTATACAACAAGCTATCCGTCCCGCTCGTGGTGGACGGACATGCAGCAGTGGATTCGACACTGTAGAAGTAGTAGTAGTAACATCATTGTTCGTCTTCTCGAAGAGGCGAAGAGCCAAGCGCAAACCGAACGTTGCAGTTGCGAACATTGGAGCACACATATAGCCAGGCTCTTGCATGAGACGAAATTGCTATGTGAGCCCATTATTGTACTAGTACGTACAACTACTTGCTAGTATAGCCCTGTAAACCAGAAAGGAGTATTTGCCCTTCTAGAGATTTCAACAAGTGACTAGACTACACCGAGACGGAGTAAATATGGAGCAAAATGAGTGAATCTGCACCGTAAATAAATACGTACTAGTTTTATCGTTTTCCTCTCTGAGGTGCACAATATTGAGTATACTGACTAGTCTCTTTTTGACACGCATTTACGTTTTTTGACACAGTACAGACGCAAGCACTCATATACACGCGCATACACTCACTCTTATGAACGCACACACGCACGGCACTATCATCTTGAAATTTACGAAGTCACCATAGGCACCTCGTCATCGACGGGTCCATAGGTGCTTGAATGCCAAGGAGGAAGAGGGTAGCGGTTCCTAGACGCTGAACGGTCAATGATGCATCCTCAATTACATGCAGAGGGAATTAATTGGAGAAGCAGAATAGAGCCAGCACGATGTGAATGCAACAGAGTTTGGACTCTCATATAATAAAGGCGCCCCATCACTCCAATCCATCTACTCCCAAGTCTTTGCGCAACACTGCTCACTCCAATCCAAGACCAAGTGACCAGAAGCCACAAGCACCTATGGAGGCGATGGACGCGAGCGGCAGTCGGCTGTGCCAAATCATCCAAGGCGCCGGCCTGCGGCCCTGCACCGCGCAGCATTTCCAAACGGTGTTGGCGACCGCAGGCATCGTAGTCCTCGCCGATGCCGGCTTCGCCTCTCGCATGGACGACATGATGGTCAATGTCGGCGTTCTGGGAACGGGGGTCCCCAGACTTGCCTGCCTGCGGCCTGCGGCGTGGCTCAAAGGAGGCCCAACATAGCCCATCTTCATCAACGCAAGCTCAAGACCCTCGCGAGGGGCCAAGCCTCGCGGGGCGGGCGACAAGGAGCTTCCCCAGGCACGGCCTTGTCAGGCTGGCTCACGAGGAGGCGGAGAGTTCAAGGCGGGGTACCTCGCGAGGTACCAATGACGCAAGCCATGATGATTGAGGGCCCAGATCGAGGCGGGCGATCGAGGCGCCCGCCAGAAGATGTCCTCCTTTCCTCTTTGGTGCAAAGGGAGCAAGCGCAGGTGAGAGTATCAAGCAAAGGCATCCATTTCGGTGCAACAAGACCAAGACCAGCCCAACGGCAGGAAGGAAGTCATTGTGGAGCCCAAGCAGGCGTCACCGCCAGAGTCTTTGCCAGGTGAGGACCAACTTTAGTCAGGATAAGTGTACCCGATGTTCCCCTTCAAAATGGCCAATTGTTGGCGCCATTCCCGCTCAATATTTGGGAAGAGGCCCAGGGCCTTTGCCTATAAATAGGACTAGCCACCCCCAGGGTAGAGGCATCTGGATCCTCATCAAGAAACCAAGAGATAGAGCGATCAACCCTCCTAGCAGTTCATCGCACCAGCCAAGAACAGACCCTCGCGAGGCTGTTCTTCCTTGTATTGTTCATCATCAGCCCAAGAGGCAATCCACCACACCACACACTGGAGTAGGGTATTACACAACAATGGTGGCCTGAACCAGTATAAATCTTGTGTCTCTTGTGCTGTTCAGTTTGGTAGTTTAGGAGCGATTCGGCGAGGAGCGGGGCGGTAGAGGGTTGAATCTCCGCGCGCACCCCAGTGTTCGAACCTCAAGGGTCTGCCGGAACCCGAAATCCGACATTTGGCGCGCCAGGTAGGGGTGCACCGGAATTTGCCTTCCGTCGTCTCTCTTCTCCGACCATCACGTCCATGGCTGACGCTCGCTGGGCTCGCGCCGAGCGCCGAGCCGCCCTCGCTTCCCATGTCGCCCAGACGGCTCCCGCTGGCGGGCGCCCTCGTCGTTCCCCATCGCCCGCCGTCAACACTGCCACCGGCCCGGCGGGGAACGGGCAGCAAGCATCACCCCAGCACTCCCCAGCGACCTTTGGGGAGGAGCCGCATAGCTTCTTCATCACCCACCCCGTCGCGCCGGCTCCTTCGGTCGTCGCGGCCCTCTTGGGCGGCTCGCAGGCGCCGCCCTCCAGCCGCCACGTCAAGACATTCGTCCGCCGGGTCGGCGCCGCCTCCACGCGGCAGGGGGCTCCCTCGGGCCGGACAGAGCCGTCGACCGGGCTAACCTTCGACTCTGGGGACCACCCCACCAACTTGGCCGGCTCGGGTGCGCTCCCCATGCTCTGCACACCCACCATCTGCCAGGTGGCCATCACTAGGACCCTCATCGACGGTGGCGCGGGCCTCAACGTACTCTCAGTTGAGGCCTTCAACCTCCTTTGCATACCCCGGGAGCAGCTGCAGCCCAGCCGGCCTTTCTCGGGCGTAGGAGGCAGGTCGTCCAGCTCCGTGGGACAAATCCGGCTTCCGGTGATCTTCGGCACCTACGACAACTTCCGCATGACCTGGGGGAAACCTTCGCGAGCCTGAATGCAGTGAGCCTGCGACTCAACCCGGAGAAGTGTGTGTTTGGAGCTCCCTCGGGCAAGCTCCTGGGTTTCATCGTATTCCACCGAGGCATCGAGGCCAACCCAGAAAAGGTCAAGGCAGTTGAGGACATGAGCCCACCAAAGACCCTCAGGGAAATGCAGAAGCTCACGGGGCGCATGACGGTGCTGGGGCGTTTCATCTCCCGATTGGGGGAACGGGCGCTGCCTTTCTTCCAGTTGATGAAGAAAAAGGGGCCCTTCGAATGGACTAAAGAGGCCGACAAGGCGTTCCAAGATCTCAAGATGTACCTAACCAGCCCTCCAGTGATGGTGGCCCCGCGCCCTCAGGAGCCCTTGGTACTCTACCTCGCCGCCACTCCCTACTCTGCTAGCGCAGCCCTGGTGGCAGTTAGAGAGGAGCGTCGGGCCAAGACCACGGCAGCCACCCGAGTCAAGGCAAGGCTGAATCAAAAGGAACTCGCAGAAGCCACCACCGCGACTGAAGAAGATCAGCCATCGCAGCAGAGTGCACCAGGGGTGGGAGAGGCCCTCCTTCCAGGCACCCAGCTTCTGGAGGCCCCGCCACCTCAGGAGGCACCACGGCTTCCGGAGGACGCCACTAGCACCGACGCCCCTAGCCTCGTCGAGCACCCGGTGTACTTCGTCAGCACAGTGTTACGGGATGCGAGGGAACGGTACCCCATGCCGCAGAAGCTCCTCCTCGCTCTACTGGTGGCTTCGCGCAAGCTGTGGCACTACTTCTAGGGCCATCCAATCAAGGTTGTCTCGGCATACCCCTTGGAGAGCGTGCTTAGGAGCCCCAACTCAGCCGGAAGGGTCGCCGAGTGGAACATTGAACTGCAAGCATTCCAGCTCGAGTTCAGCACGACCAGAGTCATCAAGGGGGCCGCACTGGCAGATT
The DNA here is from genome assembly GCA_021437245.1 of Aegilops speltoides. Lineage (NCBI taxonomy): Eukaryota > Viridiplantae > Streptophyta > Magnoliopsida > Poales > Poaceae > Aegilops > Aegilops speltoides. The sequence goes on along the minus strand of CM038146.1, from coordinate 138,561,175 downwards.
TCTTGGCCGAATGGACAGAGGCCCCGGGCCTCAGGGCCGGCGAGGATCGATCCCTCTCCGCAGGAAGCAAAGCGCTAGAAGGCTGGGTCATGTACTTCGAAGCGTTCTCCAGGCAGGGCACTGAGCTGGGGCGGTGCTCATATCTCCCGCTCAGGACAAGCTCTACTACGCCGTGCAGCTCTGTTTCCAGCAAGGCGAGATGGTCTCCAACAATATAGCAGAGTACGAGGGACTGATAGCAGGCCTGAAGGCCGCGCTGCCTTGGGAGTGAAGCGTCTTACTATCAAGGGCGATTCGCAGCTCCTCGTCGATTTCTCCAACAAGGTGTACAAGCCAAGAGATGAGCACATGGAGGCCTACCTTGCGGAGGTCCATAGGATAGAGAAACAGTTCTGGGGGTTGGAGCTGCAGCACGTGCCCCGCGGCACTAATCAAGAGGCCGACGACATCGCCAAATGAGCCTCCAGGAGGTTGCCCCAGGAGCCGGGTGTCTTTGAGGAACGGCTCTTCAAGCCTTCAGCCCTGCCACCATTGTCAAGCACAGCACAGCCTCGGGTGGAGCTCCCTCAGCCACCTGCCTCGGGAGCCCCAGCCTGTGGCCCGGCCTCAGGAGCACGCCTGCTCCTGACGATGGAACCTCAAGAGGGGTGCTGGATCACAGAGCTCAAGAGTTACTTAACGCAAGGGACCTTGCCGGAGAAGGAGGAGGAGGCAGAGCGTGTGGCGTGGCAAGCCACAGCGTACAGCATCATGGATGGAGAGCTCTACCGGAAACGACCAAACGATGTGTCCCTGCGCTGCATCACCAGGGAACAGGGGAAGGAACTGCTGGCAGATATACACGATGGAGACTGTGGGCATCATTTGTCGTCACGGACCCTCGTCGGCAAGGCATTCCGCAGCAGTTTCTATTGGCCCACTGCGCTCAATGACGCTGTTGAACTTGTGAAGGCTTGCGAGGCCTGCCAATTCCATGCCAAGCAAATCCACCAGCTGGCAGGAGGTCTGCAAACCATCCCCCTCACTTGGCCATTCGCGGTCTGGGGGCTGGACATCCTGGGCCCTTTTCCTTGGGCGCCAGGGGGCTATTGCTACCTCTACGTCGCCGTGGACAAATTCACCAAGTGGGCCGAAGTCGAGGCCGTCCGCACCATCCCTGCTGGTTCTGCGGTCAAGTTCATCAAGGGCATCGTGAGCCGGTTCGGAGTGCCGAACCGCATCATCACCGACAACAGTTCGCAGTTCACCAGTAACCTTTTCAAAACATATTGTGCTAACCTTGGGACGCAGATATGCTACGCTTCGGTGGCGCACCCCCGAAGCAACGGCTAGGCCGAGCGGGCCAACGCAGAGGTCCTGAGGAGCCTCAAGACCAGGACATTCAAGAAGAAACTGGAGGCCTGCGGCAGAGGCTGGTATGACGAGCTTCAGTCTGTGTTGTGGTCCATCCGCACAACCACAACCAAGCCGACTGGAGAGACCCCCTTCTTCCTGGTCTACGGAGCCGAAGCGGTCCTCCCTCACGAGGTCAAGCGTCGATCCGCGCGGGTCCTGGCGTTCGATGAGACGCTGCAGGATGCCATGTGGGGGACGGACCTCGTGCTAGGGAAGGAGCGTCGTCGAGAAGCTGCGCTGCGGGCGGCAAGGTACCAGCAGGCACTCCGGTGATACCCCTGCCGCAACATCCGCCCCAGAACCCTCGAGGTAGGGGACCTCGTGCTCTGGCGGGTCCTCTCCAAGAACATCAAGGAGAACATTGTTTTGAAGATCGAAAAAAGAGAAGCCATCTAGCTACTACCAACGGACATGTACGTTTGTGGTAAACTACTCATGCATCATCGGACGGGCAAGGGTGATGATGAAGAACCCCTCCATGATCGTTTCCCCCTCCGGTAGATTGCCGGAAAAGGCCTCTAGATTGGGTTTCATGGTTCTGGAATTTGCGATGGCTAGAATTGTGTTTCCTTGACTCCCATAGGTTTTTTGGGATTTTAGAGTATTTATAGAGCCGGAGGTCGATGGAGGGGGTGCTTTTGGGCTCCACTACCCACCAGGGCGCGTGTGGGGGCCTTGGCGCGCCCTGGTGCCTAGTGGGCCCCATAGGCCCCTCTAGTGCACTTCTTGGGCCTCCTGGGTGTCTTCTGGGCAGAAAAATATCTCCAAAAAGTTTCGTGGCATTTGGACTCTATTTGGTATTGATATTCTGTGAAGTAAAAAACAAGCAAAAATAGCAACTGGCACTGGGCACTATGTCAATAGGTTAGTCCCAAAAAATGATATAAAGTTGCTAGTAAATGAGTATGAAACATCTAGAATGATACTTTAATAGCATAGAACAATCAAAACTTATAGATACGTTGGAGATGTATCAACATCCCCAAGCTTAATCTTGCTCGTCCTCGAGTAGGTAAATGCTAAAAACAGAATTTTTGATGTGGAATGCTACTCATCATATTCATTACATATTCTTTCTTTGTGGCATGGACATTTGGACTTTATACGATTCAAATCAATAGTCTATAATTTGACATGAAGACCTCAATACTCGATCATATCAACAAGCAACCATGTCTTCCAAAATATCAACACTAAGGAAAGGTATCCCTTGCCCATTATGCTCAATCATTAATCCATTCATGAAATACACTCAAATATTAGCTACATCCAATGCGCAAGTATGATAATAGCGTTCCCTAGTTGGTGCTTTATAAGAGATGGAGACTTAATAAAAATAAAAATTGCACACAAGTAAATAGATAGGCCCTTCGCAGAGGGAAGCAGAGATTTGTAGAGGTGCCAGAGCTCAAAGCTTAAATTGGGAGATAAAATTGTTTTGAGAGGCATGCTTTTCATGTCAACGAAAACGACTGAGAATTCCCAATACTTTCCATGCTAGATAAATCATAGGCGGTTCCCAAACATAAAATAAAGTTTATTCCTTTTTCCACCAATCTTTCACAATCCATGGCTAGCCGTATCCACGGGTGCCTTCCATACCAACACTTTCCATGGAATTTATTATTTGACAACCTAAAGTAAATTTATTTTTCATTTTGGGACTGGGCATCCCTATTACCTGCCACACTCTCATGCAATGACAAGTGAATAAACAATCATCGTGAGAATAAAATATCTAGCATGGAAATATTGGCCACCCCTTGCCGCTTCATGAGTGATAAAACACACAAAAAGAAAAATCATTTTGAAAATTAGAGTTGGCACATACAGATTTACTTGGAACGGCATGGAAATATCGCATATAGGTAGATATGGTGGACTCATTTGGAACTACTTGGTTTAGGATTTTGGATCCACGGGCAGTATTCTCGCTTAGTTCAAGGAAAGTCTAGCAAATATATTGAGAAGCAACCAACCAAGAAACAAAAACGATCATAAACGAACATTAAGCATAACTAACACCGAATAATTCACCACAAGTAGGATGTAACTTCATTGCATAACTATTGACTCTCGTGCTTGAATAGGGAATCACAAGCCTTAACACCAATATTCCTACTAAAGCATAATTACTCACCAACATGACTCACACATTACTATCTCCATACCGCAAAACTATTGCAAGGAATCGAGTCTAAATATCCAATGATCTTCATGATAGTTTTTATTATCCCTCTTGAATATCTATCACTTTACGACTAATTTCATATATTAGCATTGCTTACAGCAAGCTCTCAAACAAATTTAAGTGAAGAATAAGAGCACAAATATTTCTTCAAAATTTTCATCTCTCAAAATAATATAAGTGAAGCATGAGAGGATATTTTTTAAAATTTATATTAACTCTCAAAATAATATAAGTGAAGCATGAGAGTATATTTCCTCAAAATTAAAGCACCGTCGTGCTCAAGAATATATAAGTGAAGCACTACAGCAATTCCATAGCTCAAAAAAATTAAGTGAAGCACATAGAGCAACTCTAACAAATCATAGCATCATTATGGCTATCTCAAATAGGTGTGTCCAGCAAGGATGATTGTGAGAAACTAAAAAGCAAAACAATAAAAGACTCATATAATACAAGACGCTCCAAGCAAAACTCGTGATATGTGATGAATAAAAATATAGCTCCAAGTAAAATTACCGATGGTCGTTAGAAGAAAGAGGGGATGCCTTCCGGGGCATCCCCAAGCTTAGTTGCTTGGTTCTCCTTGAATATTACCTTGGGGTGCCATGGGCATCCCCAAGCTTAGGCTCTTTTCACTCCTTATTCCTTCATCCATCGTGATCTCACCCAAAACTTGAAAACTTCAGTCACACAAAACTTAACAAAACCTTCATGAGATCCGTTAGTATAATAAAGCAAATCACCACTCTAAGTACTGTTGCAAACCCATTCATATTTTATTATTGCATTATACCTACTATATTATAACTTTACCATGGCTTATACCCTCTGATACAATCCATACATTCATCAAAATAAGCACACAATGCAATGAAAACAGAATCTGTCAAAAATAGAACAATCTGCAGTAATCTGGCCTTTGACCATACTTCCATAACTCCAAAAATTCTGAAAAAAAAATAGAAAATCATAGGCAATCTGTATATCAATCTAAAAATTCAGAATTTTTCTTCACTCCAGCAATTTTTAACAATCCGGCTACTAGACGAGTTTATGTCTTTCAACAAGATAAAATCAACTATCACCCAACATGATCCTAAAGGCTTTACTTGGCACAAACACTAATTAAAACATAAAAAATACAATCATACCAGAAGTATAATTGCATAATTATTGAAGAATAGAAAGAAAATCAAAAGTTTCAAAGATAACTATCGGGTCGCCTCCCAACAAGCGTTATCATTATACGCCCCTAGCTAGGCATAATGCATAGATTCAAGTATTGTCTTCTTTCTTCTTATTTTCCGATGTGTTTTTGTCAGGAGGTTTTTCAAATATAACTTGGAGCACATTATCCATAGAAACTTTAGCATTATAAAGTTGTCCATTTGCAAATCCCCTTTGATTATCGGCTACGATCCAAGAATATTGTTGATTAACATCATTGAAAACTTGTTGGATCATATCCAAAACGGGAACTTCCTTTTTAAGGTTCCCATCAAAGATGCGATCATTGCCAAGCAAATGTCTTAATACATAATCACTATTGTAAAGGATCTCATATATTACCGGTTTTTCACGGTCCATACCATAAAAGTCAAAGATATCTCTAGCTCCCCGCACTAAATCATCAAAATCATTCATAAGAACAAGGGTGGCTATTTTGTTAGCTCTAGGATCCTTTATGACAGGTATCTCATGAAGCAATCTTTGCAAGGTAGGATGAGTACGAATAAATCTTTTCTCAAGTTTCAGAACTAGTGCTGAAATAGCTTCCGCATAAGTTTTAGTTCTTTTAAGTATAGGAGCATCATCACAAGCTAAAGTACCAATGCAATTAAAGAATTCTTGGATGCCACCTTTTCCTATAACATTCCCTTGTCCCAAAACAAAAGTTTTATCATCCAGATTACCATAATGTCCAATTTTAGGGGTTCTGTCGTCCTCTGTTTCTGGCATACCAAAATCACTCATGATGATAGGTTCAAAGCAAGCAAAGAAGCAAACAAGAAAAGGAAAATTAAAAGAATGCAAATAAAAAGGCCAATATTTTTGTGTTTTTGCAGAAATGCTTTAGAAGAGGGGGAGATGAAAACGAGAGACAAATGGCAAATAAAGTAATTGCAAGGAGATGAAAGTTTGTGTGTAGAAACCTGATAGATGTTGATGATGTCTCCCAGGCAACGGCGCTAGAAATTCTTCTTGGTTGCTTGTACCTGCATTGGTAATTCCCCGAAGAGGAGAGGATGATGCAAAACAGCAACGGTAAGTATTTCCCTAAGTTATGAAACCAAGGTTATCAATCCAGTAGGAGAACCAAGCAACACTATGTAAACATCACCTGCACACAAACAACAAAAACTTGCAACCCAACGCGTAAGAGGGGTTGTCGATCCCTCCTCAATATTGAGATAGATTAAATTGTATGAGATTTGATAAATAGATCTAACTAAAACACAAAATAAAATAAGTAAAGAAAAAGTATTTTTGCTTTTTTGGATAAATAGATCTGAAAATAATATGATAAGAAATAGACCCTGGGGCCATAGATTTCACCAGAGGCTTCTCTTGAGAAAATAACATACGGTGGGTAAAAAAATTACTTTTGGGCAATTGACAGAAAAGAAAATAATTATGACGATATCCAAGGCAATGATCATGTATATAGCCATCACGTCTAAGATTAGTAGACTGACTCCTGTCTGCATCTACTACTATTACTCTACACATCGACCGCTATCCGCCATGCATCTAGTGTATTAAGTTCATGGGAAAACAAAGTAATGCAATAAGAACGATGACATGATGTAGACAAGATCTAGTCATGTAGGAATAGACCCATTATCCTTAATAGCAACGATACATGTGTATCATGTCTCTTTCTATCACCGAGATTGAGCATCGCAAGATCGAACCCATCATAAAGCACCTCTTCCCATTGCAAGAAAGATCAATCTAGTTGGCCAAAAAAACCAAAGTTTCGGAGAAGAAATACGAGGCTATAAAGGCCATGCATAAAAGAGTTCAACAAAGACTCAAATAATATTCATGGATAGATCTGATCATAAACTCACAATTCATCAGATCCCAACAAACACACCGCAAAAAGTCATTACATCAAATACTCCAACAACATCGAGGAGAACATTGTAGGTCTATGGTACTACCTATGGACCCGTAGGTCTATGGTAAACTACTCACGCATCAACGGAGGGGAAAGGGTGATGATGAAGAACCCCTCCATGATTGTTGCCCCCTCTAGCAGAGTCCCAAAAAGGCCTCTAGATTGGATCTCATGGTTCTGGAACTTGTGGCGGCTGGAATTGTGTTTCGTCGACTCCCCTAGGGTTTTTGGGATTTTAGAGTATTTATAGAGCCAGAGGTCGGTGGAAGGGGTGCCTATGGGCTACACTACCCACCAGGGCACGCTTGGGGTCCCTGGCGTGCCCTGGTGCCTGCTACCTCTTGAGCACTGCGTTGGTTTTCCCTTGAAGAGGAAAGGGTGATGTAGAAAAGTAGCGTATGTATTTCCCACAGTTTTTGAGAACCAAGGTATCAATCCAGTAGGAGGCTCCATGCAAGTCCCTCGTACCTACACAAACAAACAATAACCTCACAACCAACACGATAAAGGGGTTGTCAATCCCTTCACGATAACTTGCAAAAGTGAGATCTGATAGAGATAAATAAGATAAGATAAATATTTTTGGTATTTCTATGATATAGATTAAAAAATAAAGATTGCAAAATAAAGTAGATTGGAAACTTATATGATAGAAGATAGACCCGGGGGGCATAGATTTCACTAGTGGCTTCTCTCAAGATAGCATAAGTATTACGGTGGTTGAACAAATTACTGTCGAGAAATTGATAGAAAAGTGCATAGTTATGAGATTATCTAGACATGATCATGTATATAGGCATCACGTCCGCGACAAGTAGATCGAAACGATTCTACGTCTACTACTATTACTCCACACATCAACTGCTATCCAGCATGCATCTAGAGTATTAAGTTCATAAGAACAAAGTAACGCATTAGGCAAGATGACATGATGTAGAGGGATAAAATCAAGCAATATGATATAAACCCCATCTTTTTATCCTCGATGGCAACAATACAATACGTGCCTTGCTGCCCCTGTTGTCACTAGGAAAGGTGTAGGATCGAAAGTATGTCTAGAGGGGGGGTGATTAGACTACTTGACAATAGAAAAGTTCAGCCTTTTGATAAAGACAAGTTTTTGGCAGATTCACGGTTATGATCAAGTCAAGTATCACCCTACACATGCAATTCTAGAGTATAGGCAGCGGAAAGTAAATTGCACATGTAGTAAAGAGAGGTGGAGAAGATCAAACGCAATTTGGAGACACGGAGATTTTTCTCGTGGTTCCGATAGGTGGTGCTATCGTCAATCCACGTTGATGGAGACTTCAACCCACGGAGGGTAACGGCTGCGAGAGTCCACGGAGGGCTCCACCCACGAAGGGTCCACGAAGAAGCAACCTTGTCTATGCCATCATGGCCTACGCCCACGGAGGGCTAGCCTTACTCGGGGTAGATCTTCACGAAGTAGGCGATCTCCTTGCCCTTACAAACTTCTTGGTTCAACTCCACATCTCGACGGAGGCTCCCAAGCGACACCTAACCAATCTAGGAGGCACCACCTCCAAAAGGTAATAGATGGTGTTGATGATGATGAACTCCTTCTCTTGTGCTTCAAATGATAATCTCCCCAACACTCAACTCTCCTCACCGATTTGGCTGTGGTGGAAGAAAGGATTGAGTGGAAAGCAACTTGGGAAGGCTAGAGATCAAGTTTCATATGGTTGGAGTGGAGCAACTTGATCTCAACACAAGGGTAGGTAGTTCTCTTCTCGAAATGTAAGGTAGGAGTGGTAGTTCTTTCGATGGCTCTCTCCACGAGTGAAGAGGGGGTGGAGGGGTATTTATAGCCTCCACACAAAATCCAACCGTTACACACATTTGACCAATCTCGGTGGGAACGAAGTTGACAACTCGGTGAGACCGAAAGTTCAAATTATGTGAACGTTGGGATTTTCGGTGGGACCGAAAATACAATCTCGGTTAGTCCGATTCTTCCAAAGACAAGAGCTTGCCAATCTCGGTGGGACCGACTTCATCATCTCGGTGACACCGATTTGATGACAGAAGATTACAGAAGCTTGGCAACTCAAGTTTCGGTGAGGCCGAGTTCAGAATCGGAAAATCCGAAATTTCTAGGGTTTGGCTTTGTGGCTGAGGTGGTTCATCTCGGTGTGACTGGGTTTGTAAAATCGGTGGGACCGAGATTACTTATGAGTGTATAAGGCAGTGAGAGTTGCTGATAGTTTAGGAGATGTATCACTAAGCACTTTGAGCAACCAGATCATTATCATAACCTCATCCCCTTTTAATAGTATTGGCTTTCCTATGGACTCAATGTGATCTTGGATCACTAAACCAAAAATGGAGTCTTGAGCTTTTGCCAATGCTTGCCTTAGCATTTTGAGGGTCCACTTCTTCAGTCCTTGCCTTACCCATATCATTGAACTTTTTCAAATGATTCTCAAGTAACTATTAGTTCAATGATATATATGTTGTTATTAATTACCAAAACCACCCGGGATTAGTTGCACTTTCAATCTCCCCTTTTGGTAATTGATGACAACATATAGATCAAAGCTCGACAAAGGATATAATCAATGAATAATATCGTCGCTTTGAGAAGTATGTGATAAGCAAGAGCTCCCCCTAAATTTGTGCATTATTTAAGATTTGCGTTTGAATGCAAATGCACAATCGATTAGGATCATGGGTCACTCTTCCATGTCACATACATCTTGGTGGAGCGCACAAAATGATAAGAATGAACAGCATGCACCCAATCACCAAGACATGAGTAAATGGTCATACAAGATATGAATAGCATATGATAAGCATTAAGCACACATTAAGGCATAGTACGACCAAGCACTCAATAAAGTAGAATGAAACGTAGTATCAAACACACGGAATGTCTCGAAAAACCAAAAGTATCTCAAAGAAACCGCAAATGAACCAAAGAGCAAAAACGACAGCACTCTCTCTCTCGAAGTCCTATGATCTATACAATTTCTCCCCTTTGGCAACAAGTTACCAAAAGTTCGAAAAGGCATAGAGCTAAGCGCCTTTGGGGACTCACTGGCGGCTCGTGCAGGTTGATGGAGTTGAGATGGCAGCATCGCCAAGACTTGGTGATGTCTGTGGAGCCTGGAGGAGTGGTCTTTGGAGCTGGAGCTGGAGCAACTGATGGAGCTGTGGAGGTGCCAAGCTGTAGTCCTGGTGTCGATCCTTTGGAATAGCAGCTGATTGGGGTCTTGTGGGAACCGGAGCAGCTGTTGATAATCATCTGGACTAAGTCATCTCGCATCTCACGATAAGCTCTTCCTTCTCCCTCTTTGCTTCTGAATATCTCGCCTCAAGCTTGTTGTGATTATTTGCACTTGATCGACTTCACATCCGAGCATGGATCTTGTCTTCAACAATCCTCTCAAGGCTCTCCGAGGCTGCATAATGCTGGCCAGCGTTGTTCAATCCTTTGGGTAGCTTCAAGGAGCTGCTCTCCAACACTCTTGGGTTTAGCTGCTGCTGCCGCTTCCTTGTCGACTTTGGCTTTCTTGGCAGCTTCAATCTTTGCTTGACCTTCAACCGACGTTGGATCCTCCTCATCCATCACAACAACATTGTCCTCATGCTCGGGCTGCAGTGGCAAGTGTGGTCTATCCAACAAATATGTGCCCGTGCCAAACTTGGCATTGATAAGCATCTGAATATGCGGGGCAAATCCACACGACCTCTTCTGGTCAGCTGTAGTCCTCTTGATGGTCTCTACTATCAAGTCCATCACCTTGAAAGGTGCTCTCTCATCAAGTATATGCAGCATGTTGATAGAATATCCTCTGATCATGCGATGATCTCCAGACTTGGGCATCAAGGTATGCCTCAGAATAGTGTTTGTGGTAGGTAGACCTGCCTGGAGATAATACACTGAGCCGAGCTTCCAGATTCCTAAATCCTTAGCTGGAACCTCTTTGTACATGTTCTTCATGGATTCATGGTTCTTCTTGGGAATACCATAGACATCAATGTCATCTTCTCTTTGCACTGGAGCATTCAGCAGTTCTGCCCATTCTTCAACAGTTGAAGAAAACCTTTGGCCTTTAGTCATCCATGTGATCTTTCCATCTGGATAGAAATGAGCTGTGGCATAGAATTGCATAATCATCTCATCATTCCAATTTGTCAACTTCTGACCAACAAAATCTGCAACACCACATGCAGTGAAGCTTTCATGCACATGTGGAAAGAAGTCTTTGTGCTCTTCACTGTCAATATACTTCCAGTCAACGTATCTGGTGTCTGCAACTATGGGCTTCTTGTCCATCATCACAGTCTCATAGAAGTCTTGCTGCTCTCTGGTGTGGAATCTAGGATCAACAGCAGTTCTTCTCCTCACGGCATATGGTTCAGATTGTCTCCATAGCCTGAGAACTCTATCTTTCCTTTCCTTCATGTTCTCAGCTCGAGGATGAGCATCATTATGTTGTGGCAGTTTCTGTCGAAGTTTCAGCAAAACTGGTGCTTCATCATCTGACACAGCTGGTGGCACATCATCTTTCTTCTTTTCAGATGCAGGAATGTTCCTGACTGTCTTCTTTGGCTTGGCAAAGAAGCTTTCTTGGAGCTTCCTTGTTGGAGCAGATTGCTTGGGCTTTGAAGTGGCTCCACTACGATGGCATCACCCATGAACTTAGACTTCTGAGGAGGCTGGGGTGCTTCCTCATCATCATCTTCCTCTGCTGCATCATCATGCACAATCCTCTTCCTCTTGGAAGTTTTCTTCACCTTGCTTGTAGTTTCCTCTTCCAAACTCAGCTTCTTGGCAACAGTGGACTGCTTCACTTTTCTGGTGCCTTTCTTGGTTTGCTGACCCTGTGGCTCTTTGGCAACAACTTTTCTCTTGGGCTTGGAGGACACTTCTTCCTCAACAACAAAATCTGAGTCTTCTTCATCAGAGTTCCTCTTCTTTCTGGCTCTGGTGGCTGCAGGAGGCAAACCACTTGGTGTACTCCTCTCACCATCATCTGAAGAGCTGCTGGGATCAGGACTAGTGCCTGCCTCGAATATCAGCAATAGGTGACTCGACCTGTTCGCTGTCACGGCATCGACATGGCCGACAACCCGTGAATAGATAAGGTATAGGCAGAGTAGAAGAGTTATCACAAAGCGCGAAGTTTTTGCAAACAAAATGAGTTCAAATTCTAGTATTAGGTTTTCACGAGAAGACATTTCGGTCGACCAAGTTTAAAATTCGTGAATCCAAGTGTTCAAACGAAGCATTCACACCACTTTCGGTTGGACGAAGTGGGTTTCGATCTGCCGAAAACACTAGGGTTTCACAGAATCCTCATTTCGGTCACACCGATTTGCACAACTCGGTTGGACCGAAAAGTGCAAAGGCAATGGCCACAGCCAAATCGGTCATACCGAAAATGTAAAATCGGTCTCACCGAGATGTGTTCGTGAAACCTAACCCTAAAACTTTTACTCGAATCTAGTCCAAAGGAACTAATCTGGTGTTCAGGAAGATTTCAATCGTGGCAAGATGCTAGGCAAACCAATCGTGCATTGAATCGGAGATGGGAGCACGTGGGATCAAACTCACCCTAACTTGGTGGAGTTCCTCTCGGCGCAACGGCGCGGAGAAGATGTCCGCTGACGGCGACGGAGACTGCGGCGAGGGCGACAAAGCGACGACGGAGACGATCCGGAGACCAGGCGGCGGCGGCAAGAAGGTGTGGGGCGAGGCGTTTTGAAGTAGAAATCAATGCGCGCGACCCACGGAGTATATATACCCTTTGCTGTCGGTGGGACCGAGTTGTAAAACTCGGTGGCACCGAGATGAATAATCGCAGCGATTATGCACTTGATCACGCCGAAAATCACAACTCGGTTTCACCGAGGTGAAAACCTAGATCAATCCAAATGCTTTCGGTTTGACCGAGTTTGAGTGGGTTGGTCTGACCGAAATCACTTAGAAGGTTTTGGAAGTTAGCCCTTGACGGATCGGTGGCTCCGAGTGCTCCTCACTCGGAGGGTCCGAAAATGACTTGTTCAAAGTTTGAGATGTAAGCATGAATAGAATTTGAGACAAGTAAGCATAGATAGCTAGGGGAGGTACTTAGGCATTCTTGTCCATCCATTTGGTCAGAAAAGTCAAATTAACCAAAACAACAAATGGATGTCCTTGAATGGATTAAATCATGCATCCAACATGCTCACACAATAAGATAGCAAATGAAATATGTGTCAAACATGCACAATCAAAACTCTAGCTACTATCACACAATTAGTCGATGACTAGGTCATCTTTATATGAGTATATTGACTTAGGAGTCAAATGAGAACATTTGATCATAGGTCATACTCATCGTTTAAGCACAAGTGGGGTTACCAATTTTACATAAAGCATTGATGTGTTCACATCATTTGAAGATGCTTTAGCTCAATTCTTTAGAGCAAAGCTCCCCCTAGATGTGAGAACCCCTTTTAAAGGGTCAAACTAACCTTGGGTTGTCATAGAAGACTTCATGTAGATGTTGAAGATGTGGATGCTCAATGTTGATGAAGATCATCAAGAGTTTGGAGCAATCCTTTGGATTCGGGCACTTTCAATACCTACATGGGTTAGTCCCACAAGGAACAAACAAGGATATCCATGGACATAGATTGAAGTTCACAATAGATGATGTCCATGAAAGCAATGATTACCTTGTCCCTTGACTTACCAACAAGAGGGTTTGTGACTCCATGAACTAGTGCAAGATGTGGAAGTTGATTGCACAAGTTTTTGCCAAAATGAATGTGAGTGAAGTATGTTGGCGGAGTCACCCTCAAGAACTCTCTAGTTCTTCTTCTTCGGGATCCACATCATCTTGATGGGAATCCTTGGGGTTGTAGTTGAGCTTGACGAAGTAGAACTTGACGTTTCCTTGGGAACCCACTTGACCATGGCTTTAGGTGCTTCAATAAATGCATCAATCTCCTCTTGAAGCTTGTCCTTGCCTTTTAGCTTGTGGTCTTGTGGTGGAAGGTCATCTTGAGCTTGTTCCACATTGGAAGAAGTAGGATTGTACTTCTCCTTTTGAGGAATAAACTGTGGAGTGGGATATTGACCTTCTTCCCATTCAACACCCTCGGCGTTGAACTTTCGCTCAAAACCAATTCCTTGATTCTTCCGGTACCTTCCTTGCTTGTGGACAATTTCCTCAAAGTTCTTGCTTCCGGCAAGGCTCTTGTAGACACCTTTCTCTATAATCCCTTTCAATAAACTATTTTCTTGCTCAAGTGTAACTTGGCTTGAAACATTGTTAGTGGAATCAAGAGAACTACTAGAAGCAACAATATTGGATTTGGCATGGTTATTGTTACTACTAGATGAAGAATTTTTCTTATGCTTGTCATGCTTAGTTTTAATGGGTGGCAAGAAATTAGACAAGAGAAGTCGTTTGGCAAGATATGAAGAACTCTTCTTTCAAGATCGTCATTGATTGCTTTTAGAAACTCATGTTCTTGCTCTAGAGTGAGCTTCTCGAAGCGTAGCTTCTCATGAGATCTTAGGAGCTCTCTATGATCTTCTTGAGTTGTTTCATGAGCTAACTTAAGAGTGTTTAGTTCTTTAGTTAGACGCTCAATCTCCTTCATAGCATTGTCATTCGACTCTTCTCGACTATAAAGACTACTAGCATGTTCATCATCACTAGGCTCACTAGATTTATCATGTAAGAGCTCATCTTCACCAAGCAAGTCATCCTCATCACTATCAAAGTCAATAAATTCAGGGTGTGATACCTTGGGGCCTTTAGCCATGAAGCATCTTCCAATTCCCTCATTTGGTGAATCAAATAAGTCATAGGAGTTGGAGTTGGAGGACACGAGAGCAAGACCGGCAACACCTTCATCTTGACTGTATTCGGAGTTGGAGTGATAGCTTCTTTCGAATGATTGTCTGAGTCGGAGCCGGAGACCCATTCACCTACATGAGCTTGATGTTTTCTTCTTGTGTAGCTCCTTGATGACTTGTCTTTCCTCTCCGAATCCTTGCTTCTCCGAGAGGGTCTTCGTTCATAACGATCATCTCTACTCCTTCTCTCTTTCCGAGGTGACTCTTCTCTTGAGCTTCTTCTTCTTGGAGATTCTTCTCTTCTCTTGTGGGGAGCCGAGCACTCATTTGAGTAGTGTCCGGGTCTTCCACAAATGTAGCAATTTCGATCACGACTAGAAGATCTCTTTTCATCATATGATCTAGACTTTGAGCTTCTCTCTTTGCTTCTACTCTTGTAGAATTTTTTGAAGTTCTTCACCATTAGGATTATCTCTTCATTGGAAACTAGCTTGTCACTTGAGGTTGTGGGAGCATCACTTGTAGCTTTGTAAGCACCACTTGACTTGTTGTGAAGCTCTTCCTTATCCTTAAGTGTCATCTCATGAGCAACAATTCTTCCAATGACTTCGGTTGGCTTGAGATTCTTGTAGTTTGGCATCATTTGGATCAAAGTGCACACGGTATCATACTTTCCATCCAAAGCTCTGAGAATCTTCTTGATGATGAATCGGTCGGTCATTTCTTCGCTTCCTAAGCCGGCAATCTCATTTGTGATGAGAGCAAGCCTAGAGTACATTTCAGCGACTCCTTCACCTTCCTTCATCTTGAACTTGTCAAGTTGACCTTGAAGAACATCTAGCTTTGATTCCTTCACGGACTCGGTACCTTCGTGCATTTCAACCAAAGTATCCCAAATCTCTTTTGCATTCTCAAGACGGCTGATTTTGTTGAACTCCTCGGGACACAAGGCATTGAAGAGAATGTCACAAGCTTGAGCATTGTTTTGCAACATCCATAATTCATCCGTTGTAGCTTCGCGATCCGGAACTTTTCCTTCCTCTAAGAATTCACCTTGCATACCAACACAAATAATGCCCCATGCGGCTGGGTTATGGCCAAGAATATGCATTTTCATTTTATGCTTCCAACTAGCAAAGTTTGTACCATCAAAGTAAGGACCTCTACGAAAATTACCCTCACTAGACGCCATACTCTCCTAGGTTGTGAAACCAAGCTTATGGAGTCCAATGCAATGGAAACCAATACAATGGAGACCAAAGCTCTGATACCACTTGTAGGATCGAAAGTATGTCTAGAGGGGGGGTGATTAGACTACTTGACAATATAAAAGTTCAGCCTTTTGATAAAGACAAGTTTTTGGCAGATTCACGGTTATGATCAAGTCAAGTATCACCCTACACATGCAATTCTAGAGTATAGGCAGCGGAAAGTAAATTGCACATGTAGTAAAGAGAGGTGGAGAAGATCAAACGCAATTTGGAGACACGGAGATTTTTCTCGTGGTTCCGATAGGTGGTGCTATCGTCAATCCACGTTGATGGAGACTTCAACCCACGGAGGGTAACGGCTGCGAGAGTCCACGGAGGGCTCCACCCACGAAGGGTCCACGAAGAAGCAACCTTGTCTATGCCATCATGGCCTACGCCCACGGAGGACTAGCCTTACTCGGGGTAGATCTTCACGAAGTAGGCGATCTCCTTGCCCTTACAAACTTCTTGGTTCAACTCCACATCTCGACGGAGGCTCCCAAGCGACACCTAACCAATCTAGGAGGCACCACCCTCCAAAAGGTAATAGATGGTGTTGATGATGATGAACTCCTTGCTCTTGTGCTTCAAATGATAATCTCCCCAACACTCAACTCTCCTCACTGATTTGGCTGTGGTGGAAGAAAGGATTGAGTGGAAAGCAACTTGGGAAGGCTAGAGATCAAGTTTCATATGGTTGGAGTGGAGCAACTTGATCTCAACACAAGGGTAGGTAGTTCTCTTCTCAGAAATGTAAGGTAGGAGTGGTAGTTCTTTCTGATGGCTCTCTCCACGAGTGAAGAGGGGGTGGAGGGGTATTTATAGCCTCCACAAAAAATCCAACCGTTACACACATTTGACCAATCTCGGTGGGACCGAAGTTGGCAACTCGGTGAGACCGAAAGTTCAAATTATGTGAACGTTGGGATTTTCGGTGGGACCGAAAATACAATCTCTGTTAGTCCGATTCTTCCAAAGACAAGAGCTTGCCAATCTCGGTGGGACCGACTTCATCATCTCGGTGACACCGATTTGATGACGTATGTTCTGAAGCTTGGCAACTCA
Source organism: Aegilops speltoides (assembly GCA_021437245.1). Lineage (NCBI taxonomy): Eukaryota > Viridiplantae > Streptophyta > Magnoliopsida > Poales > Poaceae > Aegilops > Aegilops speltoides. The sequence goes on along the minus strand of CM038146.1, from coordinate 138,544,328 downwards.
AGTTTCAGTGAGACCGAGTTCGAATCGGAAAATCTGAAATTTCTAGGGTTTGGCTTTGTGGTGAGGTGGTTCATCTCGGTGTGACTGGGTTTGGAAAATTGGTGGGATCGAGATTACTTATGAGTGTATAAGGCGGTGAGAGTTCTTGATAGTTTAGGAGATGTATCACTAAGCACTTTGAGCAACCGGATCATTATCATAACCTCATCCCTTTTAATAGTATTGGCTTTCCTATGGACTCAATGTGATCTTGGATCACTAAACCAAAAATGGAGTCTTGAGCTTTTGCCAATGCTTGCCTTAGCATTTTGAGGGGTCCACTTCTTCAGTCCTTGCCTTACCCATATCACTGAACTTTCTGAAATGATTCTCAAGTAACTATTAGTTCAATGATATATATGTTGTTATTAATTACCAAAACCACCCGGGGATTAGTTGCACTTTCAAAAGGACACCGCAAGATTGAACCCAAAGCTAAGCACTTCTCCCATTGCAAGCAAGATCAATCTAGTAGGCCAAACCAAACTGATAATTCGAAGAGACTTGCAAAGATAACCAATCATACATAAAAGAATTCAGAGGAGATTCAAATATTTCTCATAGATAAACTTGATCATAAACCCACAATTCATTGGATGTCGACAAACACACCACAAAAAGAGTTACATCAAATAGATCTCCAAGAAGATCGAGGAGAACTTTGTATTGAGAATTAATGAGAGAGAAGAAACCATCTAGCTAATAACTATGGACCCAAAGGTCTATGGTAAACTACTCACAACTCATAGGAGAGGCTATGGTTTTGATGTAGAAGCCCTCCGTGGTTGATTCCCCCTCCGGTGAAGCGTCGGCGAAGGCTCCAAGATGGGATCTCACGGATACAGAAGGTTGCGGCAGTGGAAATAGGTTTTCGTGGTGCTCTTGGATGTTTTCGGGGTACATAGATATATATAGGCGAAGGAGCTAGGTCAGGGGGCCCACGAGGGCGTGCCCACCCCCCTAGGGCGCGCCTTGCACCCTCGTGGCCGCCTTGGCTGCTTCTTGATGTCCACTCCAAGTCTCCTGGATTGCGTTTGTTCCAAAAAGATCGCTCCCGAAGGTTTCATTCCGTTTGGACTTTGTTTGATATTCCTTTTCTTCGAAACACTGAAATAGGCAAAAAAACAACAATTCGGGTTGGGCCTCTGGTTAGTAGGTTAGTCCCAAAAATTATATAAAAGTCTAAAGTAAAGCCCATAAACATCCAAAACAGGTAATATAATAGCATGGAACAACCAAAAATTATAGATACGTTGGAGACGTATCAAGCATCCCCAAGCTTAATTCCTGCTCGTCCTCGAGTAGGTAAATGATAAAAACAGAATTTTTGATGTGGAATGCTACCTAGCATATTTCTCAATGTAATTTTCTTCATTGTGGCTTGAATGTTTAGATCCAAATGATTCAAGATAAAATTTCATATTAACATAAAATATTAATACTTCAAGCATACTAACAAAGTAATCATGTCTTCTCAAAATAACATGGAAAGAAAGCTATCCCTACAAAATCATATAGTCTGGCTATGCTCTATCTTTATCACACAAAATATTTAAATCATGCACAACCCCGGTTAGCCAAGCAATTGTTCCATACTTTAGTATTCTCAAACGTTTTCAATCTTCACACTATACATGAGCGTGAGTCATGGACATAGCACTATATGTGGAATAGAATAGTGGTTGTGGAGAAGACAAAACGGAGAAGATAGTCTCACATCAACTAGGCATATCAACGGGCCATGGAGATGCCCATTAATAGATATCAATGTGAGTGAGTAGGGATTGCCATGCAATGGATGCACTAGAGCTATAAATGTATGAAAGCTCAACAAAAGAAACTAAGTGGGTGAGCATCCAACTTGCTTGCTCACAAAGACCTAGGACATTTTGAGGAAGCCCATCATTGGAATATACAAGCCAAGTTCTATAATGAAAAATTCCCACTAGTATATGAAAGTGACAACATTGGAGACTCTCTATTATGAAGATCATGGTGCTACTTTGAAGCACAAGTGTGGAAAAAGGATAGTAACATTGTCCCTTCTCTCTTTTTCTCTCATTTTTTTATTTATTTTTCGTGGGATTCTTTGGCCTCTTTTTTTATTTGGGCTTCTTTGGCCTTTTTTATTTTTATAAAGTCTGAAGTCTCATCCCGACTTGTGGGGGAATCATAGTCTTCATCATCCTTTCCTCACTTGGGACAATGCTCTAATAATGAAGATCATCACACTTTTATTGATTTACAACTCAATACTTAGAACAAAATATGACTCTATGTGAATGCCTCCAGCGGTGTACCGGGATATGCAATGAACCAAGAGTAACATGTATGAAAAATTATGGAGGTGGCCTCGCCACAAATACGATGTCAACTACATGATCATGCAAAAAGCAATATGACAATGATGGAGCGCGTCATAATAAACGAAACGGTGGAAAGTTGCATGGCAATATATCTTGGAATGGCTATGGAAATGCCATAATAGGTAGGTATGGTAGCTGTTTTGAGGAAGGTATATAGTGGGTGTATGGTACCGGCGAAAGTTGCGTGGCACAAGAGAGGCTAGCAATGGTGGAAGGGTGAGAGTGCGTATAATCCATGGACTCAACATTAGTCATAAAGAACTCATATACTTATTGCAAAAATCTACAAGTAATCAAAACAAAGTACTACACACATGCTCCTAGGGGAAGGGTTGGTAGGAGTTCACCATCACGCGATCCCGACCTACGCACATAAGGAAGACAATCAATAAATAAATCATGCTCCAACTTCATCACATAACGGTTCACCATACGTGCGTGCTACAGGAATCACAAACTTTAACACAAGTATTCCTCAGATTCACAACTACCCAACTAGCATGACTCTAATATTACCATCCTCATATCTCAAAACAATCATCAAGCATCAAATTGATCATAGTATTCAATGCACTTTCTATGATAGTTTTTATTATACCCAACTTGGATGCCCATCATATTAGGACCAATTTTATAACCATAGCAAATACCATGCTGTTCTAAAAGACTCTCAAAATAATATGTGTGAATCATGAGAGATCAATAATTTGTACAAAATTAAGCCACCACCATGCTCTAAAAGATATAAGTGAAGCACTAGAGCAAAATTGTCTAGCTCAAAAGATATAAGTGAAGCACATAGAGTATTCTAATAAATTCCAAATCATGTGTGTCTCTTCCAAAAGGTGTGTATAGAAAGTATGATTGTGATAAAATAAAAAGCAAAGACTCATATCATACAATGCGCTCCAAGCAAAACACATATCATGTGGCGAATAAAAATATAGCTCCAAATAAAGTTACCAATAGACGAAGACGAAAGAGGGGATACCTTCCGGGGCATCCCCATGCTTAGGCTTTTGGTTTTCCTTGAATTATCTCGGGGTTCAAATGGCATCCCAAAGCTTAGGCTCTTGCCACTCCTTATTCCATAGTCCATCAAATCTTTACCCAAAACTTGAAAACTTCACAACACAAAACTCAGCAGGAAATCTCATAAGCTCCGTTAGTGCAAGAAAGAAAACCACCACTTAAGGTACTGTAATGAACTCATTATTTATTTATATTGGTGTTAAACCTACTGTATTCCAACTTATCTATGGTTCATACCCCCCTATACTAGCCATAGATTCATCAAAATAAGCAAACAACACACGAAAAACAGAATCTGTCAAAAACACAACAGTCTGTAGCAATCTGTAACTTTCGAATACTTCTGGAACTCTAAAAATCCTACCAAAATACGAAGTCCTAGGAAATTTGTCTATTGATCTACTTCAAAAAGAATCAACTAAAAATCAAGTTTATGTGATTTATTAAAATTATTCTCGTGCGTGCAAAAGTTTCTGTTTTTCAGCAAGATCAAATTAACTTTCACCCAAGATGATCCTATAGGTTCTACTTGGCACAAACACTAATTAAAACATAAAACCACATCTAAACATAAGCTAGATAAATTATTTATTACTAAACAGGAACAAAAATAAAATTGGGTTGCCTCCCAACAAGCGCTATCATTTAACGCCCCTAGCTAGGCATAAAAACGATAATAGATCTAAGTATTGCAACTTTGGTATTCAATTCATAAGTGGCTCTCATAATAGATTCATAAGGTAATTTGATTTTATTTCTAGGAAAGTGTTTCATGCCCTTCCTTAATGGAAATTGGAATCTAATATTCCCTTCCTTCATATCAATAATTGCACCAATCGTTCTAAGGAAAGGCCTACCAAGAATAATAGGACATGAAAAATTGCAATCTATATCAAGAACAATGAAATATACGGGCACATAATTCCTATTTGAAACAATAAGAACATCATTAATCCTTCCCATAGGTTTCTTAATAGTGGAATCCGCAAGGTGCAAGTTTAAAGAGCAATTATCAAATTCCCGGAAACCTAGCACATCACATAAAGTTTTTGGAATCGTAGAAACACTAGCACCCAAATCACACAAAGCATAGCATTTATGATCTTTAATTTTAATTTTAATAGTAGTTTCCCACTCATCATAAAGTTTTCTAGGGATAGAAACTTCCAATTCAAGTTTTTCTTCATAAGATTGCATCAAAGCATCAACGATATGTTTGGTAAAAGCTTTATTTTGACTATAAGCATGAGAAGAATTTAGCACGGATTGCAACAAGGAAATACAATCTATTAAAGAACAATTATCATAATTAAATTTCTTGAAATCCAAAATAGTGGGTTCATTGCTACGTAAAGTTTTGACCTCTCCAATCCCACTTTTACCAACTTTAGCGTCAAGATCTAGAAACTCCGAATCATTGGGACGCCTTTTAACTAAAATTGACTCATCTCCAGTCCCATCATTATCAAGATTCATATTGCAAAACAAAGATTTAATAGGAGACACGTCAATCACTTTTAGATCTTCATCATTATTTTCATGGAAACTAGGAGAACACGCTCTTATAAAGCAATCTTTCTTAGCACGCATCCTAGCAGTTCTTTCTTTGCACTCATCAATGGAAATTCTCATGGCTTTGAGAGACTCATTGATATCATGCTTAGGTGGGATAGATCTAAGTTTCAAAAATCAACATCAAGAGAAATTCTATCCACGTTCCTAGCTAATTCATCAGTCTTAAGCAATTTTTCTTCAAGCAAAGCATTGAAATACTTTTGAGAGATCATAAATTATTTAACACTATTCTCAAAATCAGAGGGCATCTTATTAAAATTTCCATAAGAATTGTTGTAGGAATTATCATAATTATTAGAGGGATTACTAGGAAACGGCATAGAATTAAAGCTTCCTCTATACGCGTTGTTACCAAAATTATTCCTACCAACAAAATTCACATCCATAGATTCATTATTATTATCAATCAAAGTAGACAAATGCATATCATTAGGATCAATAGGAGCACTCTTATTAGCAAACAATTTCATAAGTTCATCCATCTTTCCACTCAAAACATTAATCTCTTCTATCGCATGAACTTTTTTACTAGTAGATCTTTCGGTGTGCCATTGAGAATAGTTAACCATAATATTATCTAGCAGTTTAGTAGCTTCTCCTAAAGTGATTTCCATAAAAGTGCCTCCCGCGGCCGAATCTAAAAGATTTCTAGAAGCAAAATTCAATCCGACATAAAATTTTTGTATGATCATCCATAAATTCAAACCATGTGTAGGGCAATTGCAAATCATTAATTTCATCCTCTCCCAAGATTGTGCAACATGCTCATGATCTAGTTGCTTAAAATTCATAATATCGTTTCTACGAGAGATGATCTTAGCGGGAGGAAAATACTTAGAGATAAAAGAACCTTTGCACTTATTCCATGAATCAATACTATTTTTAGGCAAAGACGAAAACCAAGTTTTAGCACAATCTCCAAGCAAAAATGGAAATAGCTTCAATTTAACAATATCATTATATGTGTCTTTCTTCTTTTGCATATCACACAAATCAACAAAGTTGTTTAGATGAGTAGCGGCATCTTCACTAGGAAGGCCGAAGAATTGATCTTTCATAACAAGATTCAACAAAGCAGCATTGATTTCACAAGATTCAGCATCATTAAGAGGAGCAATCAGAGTGCTAAGGAAATCTTTATTATTGGTATTGGACAAGTCACACAATTTAGTATTATCTTGAGCCATCGTGACAAGCAATCCAACACACAAGCACACAAGAGGCAACCAAAAAAGAGAGGCAAACGGGAAAGAGAGGGCGGATAAAACGGCAAGGGTGAAGTGGGGGAGAGGAAAACGAGAGGCAAATGCAAATAATGTAATGCGAGGGAGATGAGTTTGTGATGGGTACTTGGTATGTCTTAACTTGTGAGAAGACCTCCCCGGCAACGGCGCCAGAAATCCTTCTTGCTACCTCTTGAGCACTGCATTGGTTTTCCCTTGCAAAGGAAAGTGTAGGACCTTGAAGTATGTCTAGAGGGGGGGTGATTAGACTACTTGACCAATAAAAACTTAGCCTTTTCCCAATTTTAGAGTTTGGCAGATTTTAGCTACTTTAGGACAAGTCAAGCAATCATCACACAATTCAAGCAAGAATGCAAAGAGTATATAGGCAGTGGAAATTAAAGCATGCAACTTGCAAGAAAGTAAAGGGAAGGGTTTGGAGGATTCAAACGCAATTGGAGACACGGATGTTTTTGGCGTGGTTCCAATAGGTGGTGCTATCGTACATCCACGTTGATGGAGACTTCAACCCACGAAGGGTAACGGCTGTGCGAGTCCACGGAGGGCTCCACCCACGAAGGGTCCACGAACAAGCAACCTTGTCTATCCCACCATGGTCGTCGCCCACGAAGGACTTGCCTCACTAGTGGTAGATCTTCACGAAGTAGGCGATCTTCTTGCCCTTACAAACTCCTTGGTTCAACTCCACAATCTTGTCGGAGGCTCCCAAGTGACACCTAGCCAATCTAGGAGACACCACTCTCCAAGAAGTAACAAATGGTGCGTTGATGATGAACTCCTTGCTCTTGTGCTTCAAATGATAGTCTCCCCAACACTCAACTCTCTCTCAATGGGTTTGGATCTGGTGGAAAGAAGATTTGAGTGGAAAGCAACTTGGGGAAGGCTAGAGATCAAGATTCATATGGTAGGAATGGAATATCTTGGCCTCAACACATGAGTAGGTGGTTCTCTCTCAGGAATGGTAAGTTGGAAGTGTAGGTTCGTTCTGATGGCTCTCTCCACGAATGAAGAGGAGGTGGAGGGGTATATATAGCCTCCACACAAAATCTAACCGTTACACACAATTTACCAAACTCGGTGGGACCGAATTGTTAAACTCGGTCGGACCGATTTAGTAAACCTAGTGATCGTTAGTGATTTTCGGTGGGACTAACATGCATCTCGGTGAGACCGATTCAGTTAGGGTTAGGGCATAACGTAATCTAGGTAAGACCGATTGCGCAAACTCGGTGAGACCAATTTGGTAATAAGCTTTCCAGAGAGTTGGTCAGGTAAACTCGGTGGGACCGATTTGCTCTTTTCGGTGAGACCGAAATGTTACAAAAAGGAAACAGAGAGTTTACATTGCAATCTCGGTGGGACCGATTGCTCACTTCGGTTAGACCGAAACGTTACGAAGGGAAACAGAGAGATTGCAACCCCATCTCGGTGAGATCGAGATCCCTATCGGTAAGACCGATTTGCTTAGGGTTTGTGGCAGTGGCTATGACTTTTGGAATCGGTGGCGCCGGATAGGAAGTTTCGGTGTGACCGATTTTGGCTTTGGGTTTAGGTCATTTGTGGATGTGGGAAAGTAGTTGAGGATTTTGGAGCATATCACTAAGCACATTTAAGCAAGAGGCTCATTAAGCAACACCTCATCCCTCCTTGATAGTATTGGCTTTTCCTATAGACTCAATGTGATTTTGGATCACTAAAATGTAAAATGAAGAGTCTTGAGCTTTTGAGCTTGAGCCAATCCTTTGTCCTTAGTATTTTGAGGGATCCACTTTCATCATCCATGCCATGCCATTCATTGAGCTTTCCTGAAATAATAGTCTTGGAATAGCATTAGCTCAATGAGCTATATGTTGTTATGAATTACCAAAACCACCTAGGGATTGTTGCACTTTCAATCTCCCCCTTTTTGGTAATTGATGACAACATATAGATCAAACTTCGACAAATGATAATAAGATTGAACAACATCGTCGCTTTGATAAGTGTGTGATAAGCAAGAGCTCCCCCTAAATTTGTGCATAGTTTAAGATTTGCTTTGGACTACAAATGCACAATGAATTAGGCTCATGGGTTACTCTTCCATGTCACATACATCTTGGTGGAGCGCTCAAAATAATAAACAATGAATACATGCACTCATCACCAAGCATAGTGAATGATCACATAAGATAGATAGGATAATATCAAGCATGCATAAGTGTAGCTTATGATCAGACACATGATCATCAATGTCTCACAGGCATAGTATCTCAACCAAGCAAACAAAGTTTGAAAAACCACCAAATAAAGCAAGAGAGAATAAAAGCAACACTCTCTCTCGAAGCCTATGATCTATACATTTTTCTCCCCCTTTGGCAACAAGTTACCAAAAAGTTCATAGAAAATGCATAGTGCTAGAACGACTCTCAGGCTTGATCTTCTGGTGGTGGTGTCCTGATAGCTCCTTGGACGAAGGCTTCAGTTGAAGTAGAGGGTGCTTTGGAGTGGATCTTTGGAGCTGGTTGCACTTTGAACTGTAGGGGCGTAGTTGGTTGAAGTTGTTGCTCTAGTGTCATCCTTGCACTGCAAGCGATATCTAGGCTCGGGCACTCGCAAACACATTGGTTGTTGTCTTGCCCTTCCTCTCTGCATGTCATCCTGCAGCTGCTCTACAACCGATCAATCTCGAGTTACCTTGACATCTAGATCATAGAATTTTTGTTCCATGATTCTCTCCAGGCTCTCCTGGTTTTGAGTTAGGGTGGCCAACCCTTTCTCAATCCTCAGAGTTGATGCTATCAAGTAACCAAGCTGCTCTTGTTTGGTTTTCAAGAAATACTCAGATGCCTCCTCTTGAGTTGGCATCTTGGCAGCCTTCTCCTTCTTTGCCTTCTCCTTCTTCTCCTGAGCTTGGACTGATTGTGGATCATCTTCATTCATGACAACCTCGTTGTCCTCAAAGTCTGGATAAATTGGAAAATGTTCCTTATCCAACTGATATTTCCCTATGCCCATCTTTGAGTTGATCAATTATTGAATCTGAGGTGCATATCCACAGCTCCTCTTCTGATCTGTTGCAGTCCTCTTGATTGTTTCAACTATGAGGCTCATGACTTTGAACTTCTGGGGCACATCAAACACATGCAGCATGTTGATGGCATGCCCTCTGATCATGTTATGGTCACCTGACTTGGGCAACAAAGTATGCCTCAGAATCCAATTGATGGTTGCCAATCCTGACAGCAGAAGGTGAACTGATCCAAACTTGTGAGTCTCAACTGCCTTGTTAGGAATTTCCTTGTACATGTGAGCCATTGAGTTGTGACCCAACTTCTTCTTTGAATATATGTCCAAGTCATCTTCTTCTTCCTTGGGGGCATTGATCAGACTTGCCCATTCTTCAACAGTGGACTGGTACCTTGTACCTTCAGACATCCAAACAATTCTACCATCTGGGTAAAAATGTGTTGTGGAGTAGAACTGCATGATAAGCTCATCATTCCAGTTGGTGAACTTCTGTCCAACAAAATCTGCTACTCCACAGGCAACAAAGCTCTCCTCCACCTGGGGTAGTGTTGCTCATTTTCCATGATGAATTTCCAGTCAACCCACCTCATATCACAGACAATGGGCTTCTTGTCCAACAGAATGGTCTCATAAAAGTCCTGCTGTTCCTTTGTGTGGAACCTGTAGTCAACAGCAGTTCTTCTTCTTGAAGCATATGGGTCTTCCATCCTCCATAGTCTCAGCCATGAATCCTTCCTGATCCTCATGTCCTCAGCCACAGGATGTGCATCATTGTGGTCTGGTATCTTGGGCTTGAGCTTTCTAAGGACCTGTCCTTCTTCATCTTCATCTTCTGCAACATTGGGCACTGGGGCCTTGTTCTTCTCAGCAGCTGGAATACTCCCAGTATTCCTCTTTGGAGCTTGCTTGGCCTTGGAGGCAGCTTTGGGTGCATCTTTGGGCTTGGATGTTGCAGCCCCTGACCTGATTGCATCTCCCATAAGCTTAGCTGCCTTAGGAGCTGGTGCAGCATCCTCTTCCTCTTCATCAAAATCCCTTCTCATTGAGGGCTTTCCAAGGACCTTGGCAGTTGTGGTTCTAGCTCTCTTCTTTTTCTTATCCTGATTACCATCATACTCTGATTCAATTGTGAACTTCATGGTTGCACCAGTGGGGACTTTCTGAGGTTTTGATGGTGCTTCTCTCCTTGCAGGTGCCTCTTTGGATTGAGCTTGAGCTGGCACTTGAGTGGACTTCCTATCCTTTGGCATTGGAGTTCTCTTGGCAGGAACTTTCTTCTTCAGACCTGGCTTTGTGCTCTGTGCAGAGCCATACTCTTTCTTGAGCACCACTTTCTTGGAAGTGGCCTCATCTTCCTCAGCTTTGTAATCCTCATCCTCTGAGTCTGAGGTTCTCTTCCTCCTTTGCCTAGTTGCAGCCTTAGGCAAATTGCTAGGAGTACTTCTGCTCCCATCATCTGAAGTTAAGGGACTAGTGCCCTCACTCAAGTCCATCTGTTCTTCCGTCTGTTGCTCGTTGTCACTCCCGTGGGACATACCGCAAAAGTCGATTGCTGATCCTATGAAGAGTTATAGATGAGATAGAAAAGATGAGCATCACAAAATGCGAGATTTTTGCAAAGAATGATTCAAAAGTTCAGTTTTAGTTTTCCACATAAAGCATTTCGGATCAACCGATTTTCAAACTTGGTGATACCGAAGCAGTTTTGGAACCTAAATCGATGATCTCGGTTGGACCGAGTTTGATTCGTGGCACCGAGATCGCTAGGGTTTCATGAATCTTCAAATCGGTCGCACCGATTAGTAATTCTTGGTTGGACCGAGAGTCACTAGTGCAATGGCATAAGCCAAATCGGTGAGACCAAGTTTTTCAACTCAGTGGGTCCGAGATGGTTTCGGCAGAAACCTAACCCTAAAAATTTGAATCGCATCTACACTACGGACTATTTTGGTTGGATAGAGGAATCTCAATCGTGGCAAGAATCAATATGAAAACAATGTGCTAGGAATCAGACGTGGATAGCACAAAGATCAAGTCCATACCCTAACTTAGTGGTGGACTTGCTACGGCGGCAACGGCGGGGACGAATTCCGTTGATGGCGACGAAGACCAGCGACAGGAGGCAGCTGGCGGCGAGGAGATGATCCGGAGACCACAATGGCAGAGCGAGCTGTTGCGCGGGCGAAGGGTTTCAGAGAAATTTCCAAACTTTTGCCCGTGGCTATATATAGCCCAACCCTGTCGGTGTGACCGAGTGGAACAACTTGGTGGCACCGATATGTATAACTCGTGTTCGATTCATGACAAATCGGTGAGACCGAAAGTTCAAATCGGTTGCACCGAGATTGAAAACTCAGATCAACTTGGTGATCTCGGTAGGACCGAAATGGAAGAATCGGTCAGACCGAGAATCACAAAGAGGTTTTGGAAGTTTAAGTCTATGACGAATCGGGGACTCCGAGTGCTCCTCACACAGAGTGGTTCGAATCTGACTTGATCAAATTTTGTGATGTAGCATGAATAGAGTTTGGGATGAGAAAAACATAGATAGCTAAAGAAGGTTATTAGGCATTCTTGTCCATCCACTTGGCAAAAAGAAAAGAAACCAAACAATCAAAACAACAAGTGGATGTCCTTGAATGAGTAAAATATGCACCAACATGCTCACACAATAAGATAGCAAATGAAATATGTGGCAAAGCATGCACAACCAATTCTAGCATCTATCAAGCAATTTGGCGATGACTAGGTCATCTATATATGAGCATATTGACTTAGGAGTCAAATGAGAACATTTGATCATAGGTCATACTCATCGTTTAAGCTCAAGTGGGGTTACCACTTTTACATAATGCATTAATGTGTTCACACCATTAGAGTTGCTTTGACTCAATTCTTAGAGTTAAGCTCCCCCTAGATGTGAGATCCCCCCTTAGAGGGATGCACTAACCTTGGGTTTTGTCAATGATGACTTCATGTAGGTGTTGAAGATGTAGATGCTCAATGTTGATGTAGATCATTTGGAGCAATCCTTTGGAGTGAGTTGCACTTTCAACTTACCTACATGGGTTAGTCCCACAAGGAACAAACAAGAATATCCATAGACATAGAGTGATGCACACACAAGATGATGTCCATGAAATCATTAGGTTACCTTGTCCCTTGTCTTACCAACATGAGGGTTTGTGACTCCTTGAACTAGTGCAAGATGTGGAAGTTGATTGCACATGTTCTTGCCAAAATGATAAGAGTGAAGAATGTTGGCGGAGTCACCCTCAAGAACTCTCTAGTTCTTCTTCTTCGGGATCCACATCATCTTGATGGGAATCCTTGGAGTTGTAGTTGTACTTGATGAAGTAGAACTCGACGTAGTCTTGGGGACCCACTTGAATGAGGCTTTGGGTGCTTCTTCAAATGCATCAATCTCTTCTTGAAGCTTGTCCTTGCCTTTGTTCTTGTGGTCTTGTGGTGGAAGATCATCTTGAGCTTGTGTTCCCTTGAAGGAAGTAGGATAATACTTCTCTTGTTGAGGAACAAACTTTGTCTTGGGGTATTGATCTTCTTCCCACTCAACTCCACTGGCATTGAACTTTCGTTCAAAACCAACACCTTGATTCTTCCGGTGCCTTCCTTGCTTGCGTACAATTTCCTCGAATTGCTTACTCCCGGCAAGGCTCTTGTAAACACCTTTCTCTATAATTCCCTTCAATAAGCTATTTTCTTGCTCAAGTGTAACTTGGCTAAGAGAATCATTAGTGGAATCAAGAGAACTACTAGAAGCAACAATATTGGATTTGACATTATTATTGTTACTACTAGAGGAAGTATCTTCCTTGTACTTGTTACTAGACTTGACTTGAGGCATGTAAGTAGATAGGAGTAAACGCTTGGCAATGTAAGAAGAACTTTTCTTGTGAAGATCATCATTGATTGCTTTTAAGAACTCATGCTCTTGCTCAAGATTGAGCTTTTCAAAGCGTAACTTCTCATGAGCCCTTAAAAGTTCTCGATGATCTTCGTAGATAGTTTCATGAGATAACTTAAGAGAGTTTAATTCTTTAGTTAGAAGCTCAATCTTCTCCTTATCATTGTCATTCGTTTTATCTTGTTTAGCATGATTAATTGATGTTTCATCATAGTATTCATCACTAGAGTTGTCAACAAGTAAATCATCATCCACAAGCAAGTCATCTTCATCACTATTGAAATCAACATACTCGGGATGTGTTACCTTTGGACCTTTGGCCATGAAGCATCTTCCAACACCTTCATTTGGTGAATCAAATATGTCGAGGAGTTGGTTGACACAAGTGCTAGACCGGCAACACCTTCATCTTGAGTATATTCGGAGTCGGAGTGATAGCTTCTCTCGGAGTGATTGTTGGAGTCGGAGCCGGATACCCATTCACCAACATGAGCTTGATGTCTTCATTTTGTGTAGCTCCTTGATGACTTGTCCTTCCTTTCCGAATCCTTGCTTCTCCGTGAGGATCTTCGTTCATAACGATCATCTCTACTCCTCCTCTCTCTTGGTGGTGATTCTTCTCTTTTGCTCCTTCTTCTTGGAGAATCTTCTCTTCTTTTGTAGGGTGCCGTACACTCATTTGAGTAGTGTTCGGGTCTCCCACAATTGTAGCAATTGCGCTCACGGCTAGAAGATCTCTTGTCATTGTAAGACCTTGATTTGGAGCTTCTTTCTTTGCTTCTACTCTTGTAGAATTTGTTGAAGTTCTTCACCATTAAGCTCAATTCTTCATTGAAGGTTGGTTTCTCACTTGATGATGTGGGGGCTTCACTTGAGGCTTTGTAAGCACCACTTGACTTGTTGTGAAGTTCCTCCTTATCCTTGAGTGACATCTCATGAGCAACAATCCTTCCAATGACTTCCGTTGGCTTGAGATCTTTGTAGTTTGGCATCATTTGAATCAATGTGCACACGGTATCATACTTCCCATCCAATGCTCTTAAGATCTTCTTGATGATGAATTTGTCGGTCATCTCTTCACTCCCTAAGCCGCAATCTCATTTGTGATAAGAGCAAGCCTAGAGTACATTTCATGACACCTTCACCATCCTTCATTTTGAACTTGTCAAGCTGACTTTGGAGCACATCCAACTTGGATTCCTTGACGGACTCGGTACCTTCATGCATATCAATCAAAGTATCCCAATTTTCCTTTGCATTCTCAAGACGGCTGATTTTGTTGAATTCTTCGGGACACAGTCCGTTAAAGATGATATCACAAGCTTGAGTGTTGTATTGCAGCATCTTCAATTCTTTCGCATTAGCTTCACTGTTCGGTTCTCTCCCATCGAAAAATTCACCTTGCAAGCCAATACAAATAATTGCCCAAATGGCGGGGTTATGTCCAAGAATATGCATTTTCATCTTATGCTTCCAACTAGCAAAATTAGTACCATCAAAGTAAGGACCTCTACGGTGATAATTTCCCTCGCTAGACGCCATACTCTCCTAGGTTGTGAAACCAAGGCTATGACTACCAAAAGCTATGGAAATCAAAGCAAATGGAGACCAAAGCTCTGATACCACTTGTAGGACCTTGAAGTATGTCTAGAGGAGGGTGATTAGACTACTTGATCAATAAAAATTTAGCCTTTTCCCAATTTTAGAGTTTGGCAGATTTTAGCTACTTTAGGACAAGTCAAGCAATCATCACACAATTCAAGAAAGAATGCAAAGAGTATATAGGCAGCGGAAATTAAAGCATGCAACTTGCAAGAAAGTAAAGGGAAGGGTTTGGAGGATTCAAACGCAATTGGAGACACGGATGTTTTTGGCGTGGTTCCGATAGGTGGTGCTATCGTACATCCACGTTGATGGAGACTTCAACCCACGAAGGGTAACGGCTGCGCGAGTCCACGGAGGGCTCCACCCACGAAGGGTCCACGAAGAAGCAACCTTGTCTATCCCACCATGGCCGTCGCCCACGAAGGACTTGCCTCACTAGCGGTAGATCTTCACAAAGTAGGTGATCTTCTTGCCCTTACAAACTCCTTCGTTCAACTCCACAATCTTGTCGGAGGCTCCCAAGTGACACCTAGCCAATCTAGGAGACACCACTCTCCAAGAAGTAACAAATGGTGCATTGATGATGAACTCCTTGCTCTTGTGCTTCAAATGATAGTCTCCCCAACACTCAACTCTCTCTCAATGGGTTTGGATCTGGTGGAAAGAAGATTTGAGTGGAAAGCAACTTGGGGAAGGCTAGAGATCAAGATTCATATGGTAGGAATGGAATATCTTGGCCTCAACACATGAGTAGGTGGTTCTCTCTCAGAATTGGTAAGTTGGAAGTGTAGGTTCGTTCTGATGGCTCTCTCCACGAATGAAGAGGAGGTGGAGGGGTATATATAGCCTCCACACAAAATCTAACCGTTACACACAATTTACCAAACTTGGTGGGACCGAATTGTTAAACTCGGTCGGACCGATTTAGTAAACCTAGTGGCCGTTAGTGATTTTCGGTGGGACTGACATGCATCTCGGTGAGACTGATTCGGTTAGGGTTAGGGCATAACGTAATCTCGGTAAGATCGATTGCGCAAACTCGGTGAGACCGATTTGGTAATAAGCTTTCCAGAGAGTTGGTCATGTAAACTCGGTGGGACCGATTTGCTCTTTTCGGTGAGACCAAAATGTTACAAAAAGGAAATAGAGAGTTTACATTGCAATCTCGGTGGGACCGATCGCTCACTTCGGTTAGACCGAAACGTTACGAAGGGAAACAGAGAGATTGCAACCCCATCTCGGTGAGACCGAGATCCCTATCGGTAAGACCGATTTGCTTAGGGTTTGTGGCAGTGGCTATGACTTTTGGAATCGGTGGCGCCGGATAGGAAGTTTCGGTGTGACCGATTTTGGCTTTGGGTTTAGGTCATTTGTGGATGTGGGAAAGTAGTTGAGGGTTTTGGAGCATATCACTAAGCACATTTAAGCAAGAGGCTCATTAAGCAACACCTCATCCCTCCTTGATAGTATTAGCTTTTCCTATAGACTCAATGTGATCTTGGATCACTAAAATGTAAAATGAAGAGTCTTGAGCTTTTGAGCTTGAGCCAATCCTTTGTCCTTAGTATTTTGAGGGATCCACTTTCATCATCCATGCCATGCCATTCATTGAGCTTTCCTGAAATAATAGTCTTGGAATAGCATTAGCTCAATGAGCTATATGTTGTTATGAATTACCAAAACCACCTAGGGATAGTTGCACTTTTAGAAAGGGTGATGCAGCAAAGTAGCGTAAGTATTTCCCTCGGTTTTTGAGAACCAAGGTATCAATCTAGTAGGAGGCTCCACGCAAGTCCCTCGTACCTACACAAACAAACAAGAACCTCGCAACCAACACGATGAAGGGGTTGTCAATCCCTTCACAGTAACTTGCGAAAGTGAGATTTGATAGAGATAATAAGATAAGATAAGTATTTTTGGTATTTTTATGATATAGATTGAAAAGTAAAGATTGCAAAATAAAGTAGATTGGAAACTTATATGATAGAAGATAGACCCGGGGGCCATAGGTTTCACTAGTGGCTTATCTCAAGATAGCATAAGTATTACGGTGGGTGAACAAATTACTGTCGAGCAATTGATAGAAAAGTGCATAGTTATGAGATTATCTAAGCATGATCATGTATATAGGCATCACGTCCGCGACAAGTAGATTGAAACAATTCTACATCAACTACTATTTCTCCACACATCGACCGCTATCCAGCATGCATTTAGAGTATTAAGTTCAGAAGAATAGAGTAACGCATTAGGAAAGATGACATGATGTAGAGGGATAAACTCAAGCAATATGATATAAACCCCGCATTTTTATCCTCGATGGCAACAATAATACGTGCCTTGCTGCCCCTGCTGTCACTAGGAAAGGACACCGCAAGATTGAACCCAAAGCTAAGCACTTCTCCCATTGCAAGCAAGATCAATCTAGTTGGCCAAACCAAACTGATAATTCGAAGAGACTTGCAAAGATAACCAATCATACATAAAAGAATTCAGAGGAGATTCAAATATTTCTCATAGATAAACTTGATCATAAACCCACAATGCATCGGATCTCGACAAACATACCGCAAAAAGAGTTACATCGAATAGATCTCCAAGAAGATCAAGGAGAACTTTGTATTGAGAATCAAAGAGAGAGAAGAAGCCATCTAGCTAATAACTATGGACCCGAAGGTCTGTGGTAAAATACTCACAACTCATTGGAGAGGCTTTGGTGTTGATGTAGAAGCCCTCCGTGGTCGATTCCCCCTCCGGCGGAGCACCGACAAAGGCTCCAAGATGGGATCTCACGGATACAGAGGTTGCAGCGCTGGAAATAGGTTTTTTCGTGGTGCTCCTGGATGTTTTCGGGGTACGTAGATATATATAGGCGAAGGAGGTAGGTCATGGGTGCCACTAGGGGCCCACGAGGGTGGGGGCGCGCCCACCCACCTAGGGCACGCCTTGCACCCTCGTGGCCGCCTCGGCTGCTTTTTGATGTCCACTCCAAGTCTCCTGGATTGCGTTTGCTCCAAAAAGATCACTCCCGAATGTTTCATTCCGTTTGGAATCCGTTTGATATTCCTTTTCTTCAAAACACTGGATTAGGCAAAAAAACAGCAATTCAGGCTGGGCCTCCCGTTAGTAGGTTAGTCCCAAAAATGATATAAAAGTGTAAAGTAAAGCCCATAAACATCCAAAACAGGTAATATAATAGCATGGAACAATCAAAAATTATAGATAGGTTGGATACGTATCAGTGCCTAGTGGGCCCCATAGGCCCCCTCTGGTGCACTTCTTGGGCCTCCTGGGTGTCTTCTAGGCAGAAAAAATTCTCCAGAAGTTTCATGGCATTTGGACTCCGTTTGGTATTGATATTCTGTGAAGTAACAAACAAGCAAAAAACAGCAACTGGCACTCGGCACTATGTCAATAGGTAAGTCCCAAAAAATGATATAAAGTTGCTAGTAAATGAGTATAAAACATCCAAGAATGATACTTTAATAGCATGGAACAATAAAAATTATAGATACGTTGGAGATGTATCATAGACCGGTTCCTGTTGTTGTATCAACTTTACATATGGTTGGAGCAGCTTGAGATTAAACCCAGAAGACACTTAGTCTTCACCGTATCTCCTTGAGCTAAGGGCACTATAGACCTCTCCCAATCACTCATGGTAAGTCTTCAAGGTCAACTTCCAAAATCTCTATAGACTTGTTCACCATCAATCCACAATGACTCTTGGATGCTCAGAACATGACTCATCACCATCTGGAAGAATGACAATTTTCAAAAGTAACAGGCGTCGGATCACATAGATCAATCTCTTTAGTGATGATCAATCACTTTGGCTCTAGTAGGGGTTTTCCTCACTTGAGTTTTCACGAAGTCGTTGGACGACGAGCTGCTCTTATATGACAAGTGTCAATATCTCTCTTGGAGCAGCCAACCAACAAATTATTATGTGTGGGGGGCTATTTATATCCAGAGCAACCCGACAAGAATTTGTCATAAATTCCATTTCGGACATGACCTTGTCAGGATAAGGGTCCACTCGACAACTGCCGCTAGCACAACAGCAGTCAGAAATTTGAACTCTCAAATTCGTCGGGGCACTCATTTTCCTCGCGGTAGGCAAATCTCACTGGAGAAATCGTAACTCCTCTGTCAGACCAATTTCTTCAATGACCAGAAGAACTTCGTCTCTGTCGTTGATAAACTCGACTGCACTGCAAGAGATTTTCAAAGTCTTCGACTCAAAGAAATAGGTAGTTGTAGGTTTTGAGCATCACTTCAAAAATACATCTATGTATCACCTAGACCCCCTTTAACAGTATGGTGCTTCCTATGACTCAAAATAATAAGAAAGAAACTACAAAAACAAAGTCTCCAAGCTTCTAATTCTTCACTTCAATTTCTTCAAAGGGCGCACCAAATTCTTCACTTGAAGCAATACATTTTAGGAGTCATATTTCGTTGGTTAAATAAAATCTTCAGGGATTGTAACTCATGTGTACACTCACAAATACATTAGTTCCTTAATGCATTTGTGTTCAATACTCCAAAACCACTAAGGGGCACTAGATGCACTAACAATTTACATCTCTTTTATTTTTTATTGTGTGAAAACTCTTATAGGCAACCAATGCATTAATCATGATTATACGACAAGGCACGAAAGCACTTCGTGTTGAACTGGCGATATCAGTAAGAAAAGCTTTTATGTCGAGAGGCTAACATTTTTTTAGGGTAAAAGCAAAGCTTTATTATGGGAACAAGCTAGGCATATTGCCTAAAACAACTACAGCCACAGGCGGCGGTACATCCACTTCCACACAGTGTCACACCCTGATTTTCATCCCACAACACTTAAGCTAATAAATAATGATAAAATGTGGTTTAACAAAAACTTTTGTGTGATCTAGTCTCTGCTCTGTGTTGGATTTTTGTTTCTTGTTTGAAAGTGCTCTAAAAATCAAATAAATCCTCCAGCTCCTATACTTCGTCTCCTTGATCCAATACCTTGCCCAGTGATCATGCCATGTGTATAGGACATAAAAATATTTTCTTGCAAAAAAATAATTTGGCCAAAAAGTATTTTCTAAATTAGGTTTTCCAAAAACCCCTGAATTGAGGCTTGAACTACAAGTACTTAATTTGGGTTGTGAAAAATCTTTCAAAAGGCATATGTTACTCCTATTAGATATAGGACTCCCTAAAACCACAAAAAATATTATTTTAAATGTTATTTTTCTATTTTATTTAAAAGCTATTTCTTAAGGCAAGAAATGGTCTTTAATAGGTTAAAGTTATTTTAATGTTTCAACAATATTTGAGGAAATTTAGGGCAACTCAGTGGACATATATTGTCCATATATATGAGTTTCAACACATGGTAATGTTCAAAATATTGGACAAAACCCTCCAAAACCATTTCTGCATAATTCAAGTACTTGAAATATTTCTGTAAGAAATATTTTCAAATAAATGCAAGAAAATTATAGCGAGTCACATATGCTCCTATGCCTAATGTGATGTTCTTGAAAAGTTTTATTTCAATCAATATAGTTTCGGTTCACAAAAGTGCCCCAAAACCATCCCTGTCCCGATCCAAATTTGAGCAACTCTACATTGCCAACTATCTCCTTTTGACTCCAAATTTGGTGGACATGCTCAAATCTCCAAATGATGACACTACACAAAGTGGTGCATCAAGGAGAATAGATCTACATAACTAAATCTTGGGAAACCCATTTCTTTTGATTTCTAGGGTTTGCCAAAGTTACATTAGCAACTTTCTTTAAATGGTCTCAAACTTGGTGATCAACCTCATTTCCTTGTTCTATTTGATCCTGTTAGATCTCAAGTCAAGGAGAAATCTTTTACTTGCCCAAAACATCATCAAACACCTTCGGCACTTTGCCAAAATCCTCATTTTGACCCTTTTTACTCTTCCTCTTCACCTCAAATTTTTACCACAACTTACACAAGTCATCTTCCACCTCCAGTAGCTTCCACCTCCTCCCCAACTCAATAATTAAGGAGTGAAACCCCCACTTTTCACCTCTGGACAGCAGCAGTTCTTCTCTTTCTCACCCTCCTTCTCATTCAGAGGATCCCTAGAGCATCCAATGCACCCTTCCTATTGTTTACACTCCCCTGGACCCCCTAGACACTACTAGACATGCCCATGGCATAGTTCACAAGCAATGGCATGCAAAGAGCACACTCTGGAGAGCGCTACAGTGCCTGGCTGCACTGTAGCCGCCCCCATCCCGATGACCCGACAGCCTCAGGCCTTCCCAGCTTGTCTCTCGAGGTCGCCTCGGCGTCTGGGACACGCCACCCTGTCGGCCCCTTCCTTCCCCTCTCTCCTCTTGCCCTATCGAGCACGCCCGAGCACCACCCAGCTCGGCTAGTGGGCACACGAGCTCGAGGCCCTCCTGGAGCGCGCCCCGCTTCCCCTTTCTCTTCCCCTCGACCTGGAAGACCCCCACGAGCACCCTAGACACGACCCAGAGCGCCGATTTGGCCTCTGGCGTCGCCTAGGACGTGGTCGTGGACGCCACCCACGGTGCACCAACGCCCCGCCATATAAGGCTCTCCCTGGGCCTCCCCCTCGTCTCCATTCACCTTATCTTTGCCCCAGCTATCTCCCGGACCACTCACTCCTCCCCAGAGCTGCTCCATCGCCTTCCCATGGTCGGAGCCGAGCCGTCGGCCTCCGCTCAAATTACCGCAAGTAAGGCCTCCTCCTCCCCTCCATTCCCTATAGGCGAACCCCCTGGCCACGGGGGAAACCCTCACCTCTTCTTTATCTGCTCCAGTACCCCGTAGAGCGGATGCCACCATCATCGTCGGCCTCGTCCACCCCGGCCGATGCCCTTCTCGACCCAGTACCCCTCGGAGACCGTGCCACCTCCAGACGGATGCAGCCTGGTCCCCTAAGCACGGCGGTGGTCCAAGCACCATGGGAGGTGGTCGGGGCTACCAGCAATCTCCCGCCGACGAGGCCTCTGCCTCCTCTGTTGCGGGCAGGAGGAGGGGGACGCCCTGCGGGTGGACCCCGCAGGTCAGTGAGGCGCACCCGCATTTTATGTCTCCCCCACAGCGAAGGCGCCAACAATTGAAGACGCCTTCGACGTCACCCCTATCCATGCGCGGCTGAGCCACTGGGCCGGCCGAGCATCTATCTTATGCCCGAAGCGTATTATTAGGTATAACTCATTTTCCTTTTTCTTTTTTCTTTTTCCAAAGATTTGTAAAATCTCCCAAATGTTCTTATTAGCTCCAAATTTATTCAAATTTCTAGTGACTCCATAAATCATGATCTATCACATGGTGCAATTTTCAAACTTTGAAGAAACATTTTCTCCATGATTATTTATGAAATCCCATTTTCCATTTATGTGATAAACTTTAGAAAATCACATAGAGCCCATTTTTTATCCAAGTACCATGATTAAAATTCCTAGGTACTTATAAGTTCAAAACTTAGATTTTGAACATTTTTCCCAATATTTTCTATGCCACATGAAACATTGGTCCATTTCTCCGTATATTGCCAACTTTGCAAATTCATAGGAAAATCATTTGAACTCCAAATCAAGTGAAACCAACTACTAGATGCTTCTCAAATCATTCCTTGTTAAATGGGTTCCTTTAATCATTTTTTAAAATAATATCTCTGTATACGTCTTGCAAATCCATAAATCCTTTGAATCCTTCATATTGAAATGTTCCAAAAATATCCATTGATCCAATCCCAATGAAACCACTTTGGTCATTTTTCATATGACCAAAGGTACCCTAGAAAAGTCCAATTCACATTTTTAGAGCACTTTTATTTTTTCCTTGTTGTGTTGCTTATTGTGATTGTTTCCGACGTTAGTTGACGAAGTAGACGGAATACTCAGAGATGGACCAGAAGGATTGAAGACCTTGCGGAGCCAGGCAAGCAGCCCTTTGACCATGATGAACCATTTTACATCATAATAGCATTTTTTGTTGTCTCATCGAATTCATAATATCTTGAATGGCAACCTTGCTAGGCTTGCCTCCATTGCATACTCCGTTGATACTTGCATTGTTCATGACTCTTACCCTTGCTTAGAGTTGTGTTGGTGGGAAGTAGATAGTTGTTATAATAGTTGCCTAAGATAGTTGGTGGGAAGTAGATACTTGCATTGTTGCAGAAGCATTCGTGATTCCAATAAGTGTTGATCATACTTGCATGAGAAAAAGTAGCTTTCTGCAAAAATACCAATTTAGTAGTAGATCCTTGCATAATATTCTGTTATCACTCTTGGGTTGCTTGCGAGTACATTCAAATGTACTCATTGGCTTGTCCTTGGCTATTTACTTGGCCAAGCCTGGAAGAATAGGGAAACACCAGCAACATGTACGGAGGAAAATGAGTGAATCTACACTCTAAAATGCATCTATATACATCCGCATGTTGTTCATAGTGAAATCTCTATAAAGACTTGCATTTAGAAACGAAGGGAGTACTTCCCAGTACTCCATAGTGGCCACCTGAGTTGAGTGAACGATATGTTCCGCACTAGGTCTCTTCTCCTTCCTGACTATGTTCCTTTCATTACACCATTCCCACCATCTTTGATATTACTTTGTGTACCACATTGCATAAACTGATTGGCCTAAACTGAGTAACCATCTCCGGAGAGTTTACCTTAGGGATCATTGAAGTATTATTCCATCCATCCAGAATCTTGCAATTATTTACCACCTGCCAAACTTCCTCAATCAGATCATCGCCAAGCATTGGTCAAAATCTTTTATAAAATACCGCATGGGGTGCAGACGAATCGCAATGGTATTAATGGTTTGTTTGAAAGAAAAAAACGCTTGCGCACTATACTCAAGGGCGCAGCAAACTCCCTCACCATATCAAGGTTCAATTCAGTACATTTCATCTCCAGAGAGCTAGATAAGGTGATTTGAGATCACACCGTCTCATATGTAACACTCGCACTCACACGAATTCGTTTCATGGTTACATAAAAAGTGGTAATGAAGCCGACATCTCGCTCATTAGAGCAACACTGAAAACGAAAAAGAAACAGGAAAAATCATGTTCCAGCATTAGGTTACTTCGTAATTTACAGCTCTTCCAATGTACAACTGTATTTTCCAAAATAGGACAGCATCTGAACTATCAACCCTTCATGTACATACAAAATGTCAAACATAATGTACACTGGTGCACTTTTTGCACGCGAAAGAATATTATGCCTTCAGAATTTTTCTGCCGCTTGGAGCTCTCATACAACTTCGATCTCCTTTTGTGCTCTTGCCATCTCAGTACTCACTGAATCTGTGGCTCTGCATCTAGTCATCGACCTTGACGATATCAGTGCAGCCAGAAAGAAGCGATCGCAATATGAAGAAATAGCCAGCCAACTGTCGTGGTGTAACGAACACATACAACTAAAATAAGAGAACACTTGCCTTCTCCAAATGAATCGCAAGGGAACAAGGGGCCATTCTCCAAATGAGTCACAAGGGAAGAAGATTCCGTGCATAACGGCTAGAGGGATTGTTTCGTCCAAGGCCCAACCCTAGGCCCAAAGGGGTTTTGTCAGTCTTCTTACTGTGATCGCAACATTTAGACGAACTAACTTGGCGATGCGATTTTGAGTTGGTTTGTGAGTCAGCACAAACATGGTCAGCACCATTAGCATGAAGTGGCACGCTCTCACCGTTCTGCGAGACTGCACTTCTTGTCATGTGAATAATTGCCATTTCCTCGTCAGGATGTGACGTCTGTTCTACCTTCTCAATATCCTCATTGTACCCCTTCAGGAAGAAGTCAGAACAATTCTTCCTCACCCCATGATCAAATGGATTTCTGAACCGACCACCTGGGCCTCTGAGATAACTGTACCTCATGGCATTTGCCATCTCATTTGTTGTTATATTCCCAGATATCTGCAAGGCAGGAATTTATAAATGATCGATACCGTGCAGAAGAGTGGCTTGAACATAAGCTATATACAAGCACGTATTTGCATCTCAACAGACACAAGAAGAAGCCAACTATTTCAAGTATGAAATAAGGAATACATAAGCAATGAAAAATATGATGAATCATGTCATGTGCAGAAGCTATAATCTCTACAGTTATATATCGACACAAGCATGTGGATAAGCAGAATAAAGCCGTGTCCATATCAGTACTGGACTAGAGGAAATGCAGACAAAGTATAGCTGGCACCTGGCACCAGAAGGATAATAGAAACATAGCAGCGTTGGAATGGGTAAAACAATGTAATACCATATAGATGTCAACAAAGAATGCAACATGTGGTTTAGAAACTGCGTCAACGCTGTGCCAGTGACAAAAAGATACAAAAAGGAATTGCTAGATCCTTAGATGGAGTCTAGACTCTAGATGATCTCAGTTGGTTGCCCATGACAGGAGACATGTCCTTACCTGATGGACCACTTGCAGATTTCACAACCAGAACAAAAAAGCAGGAGATTTGGTTCTACGTATTAGGCATGGATTCGATCTGGGGCACAGTCCTCAAAGGGTGGAATGAACTACTGATAGATGATGAAAAGGTAAACGCAGAGATGGTTCTTACCTGTGATGCTTGAACTACTGTTAGAGTTATAACGCCGAAGAAAAGGAAAAGATCCATTATAACAAAAGACACCACCCAAGGATGGTTCGTAGCTGAATAGTTAAGCCATCCACCAAACGATGCTGGAGAGCCTGGATCACCTGCGACTCCTGCAGCAACAAAAATGATAAAAGATTAGGATATTTTCCATGCGACAAATTGTACAGGCAAAAGAAAAGAAGATGTATACATACTTATGACAGCCGTTGCAGCAGTAATGATCATCGCAGAAACTTCTAGGATAAGAAACATAAAGAACTCCCATTTGTTCTTCTGCAATTGAAACCAATTGTTGCTTAGACTGAACGATGCCGCAAATTTATATATAATAAATAATAAAAAGTAAACAAAAGAAATTGCAATTCATCAACTAGGCGCAGAACAGTCTTTTCTTGCTCCTTGGCCTCAGCTTGGGTGTGTACACCAAGTTCAGTTATCAATGCTGGGCTGAAACATGCAACTTCTTAATCCAAAATTATTAATATACACCCTCCGCTTGTAAATTGATGGCGTTTTTAGACATTGACACGGTCTCCAATATGCATCTTTAACCATTAGTTTTCGTAGGCATATATCTAGAACATACCAAAAAAGGGTACAATAAAAAGTATTTTTCATGACAAGTCTAATGATGCTATTTTTCCCTTACCAAACTAAATATTTTTTATATGTTAACAATCAAGTTAGAAAAGTCTGATTTCATGCCTTCTAGGAAGTCAGCCAGAATGGAGGTAGTATTTGATTAGAAGAATAATGAAGTTCCACATACAAAAAGACTGAATCAGTACCTTTCCGATGCAATTTGAAACCCAAGGGCAGTGATGATCAAATTGCTCAACACAGCGATCACATGTAGAGCAGTGTTTTGAGCGTATGGGCCTCACAATCTATTGAAATAACAAAAATAATAATTATTTGAGGCTGAAGATAAAAAGGAAAAACGACTCGATTGCTGATTGGTGATTACACAATGAAAAGGGAAATAACTTACTTTGCAAGTAATACATAGTTGAGACCAATTGCCAGCCAGAAGTTCCGGGTTATCTAGACCCCTCTTCAACAAAGGTTCCTGGAGGGATCAAACACACGAGATTAACATTGCACATTTTGTAGTATGGCATAATATTTCAAGTTTTCAAGGTGACGATCTAATAAATAGGAAATCAACATATCGATAGGATGCCACAGTGGCTACCCAAATCTTTCATGCTTACATCATCTCTTTGAGTTTGCGAGTCTCTTATATTCTTGTTGATGTAACCAGGATCTTTCCTGCATAACAAGTATGGTCATACACATTCCAAACAAATTTCAAATGATCAAAATTACTTTTCCACTAAAAAAAGATCAAAATTGCATACGGTACCAAAACAGAAGATACGAATGCTTATTCTCCCAAACCTCATGTCCCGACAAAAGGTTACTATGTAATATATGTAAGAATAATACATAAGAAACCCTGACCAAATGTTTACCTGCTACATCTATAAAACATAACTAGTCCAGCAATTGCAAGGAAAACTCCCAACCATGAAAAGAAACCAAATAGTAGTGTCATATTCGAGTTGTATTGTCCTGCATAGAAGGAAATAATCATTGTCATGTAGTGCTGGATAATTAAGGAGTCTCAAGAGAGTCAAAATAGTAATATACCTGCGATAACTGAATGTATATATGCAACAATTAAGCCAATAATAATACACCAAAGCACAGGGGCGAGTCCTAATTTTGATAGTTTCCCAAAATAATTGTTCCCACCACATCCTCTTTCATGCACTTTTCTAGCATTCCCCTGCATAAAACCAAACAAACCATCAAGTCGATCTTCAGCATTTGCCTGCTGTACCAGAAGAAATCTTACATTGAGGGTACTAATGACCACTGTAAGTCTGTAATCTAGACTGGCAATAGGCCAAAGTATATTCTCCGCAATCCACGGAAGTTAAAGATGAGCAATTTGAGCAGTGGTCACAATTTTCCGTTTTGGTCCTTCCTTTTCAGTATCACTAGTGCTCTATAAACACAGATATTCACTTTTTGGGGTAAAAAACTAATGTTGGGTAGCAGAACTTATAGAAAATAGCAGGAGCCATGGAACGCACTTACTCCACTAATACTGGAAACTACTTGCAATCATGTCTGTACAATAATTCTCAAGGACAAACACATGCAACATGCAACTACACAAAGTGCAGCCATCAGTTATGTGTGTCATGCAGTTTAATCAACAAACCTATTTGATTACCCATAGAGATAGAATGACTCTTGAGATGCTAGAAAATTACTCAAGTATGTTAACAAAAAACGCATTTAAAATTCATAATACTCACAAGGTAAAATGCAACTTGCCGGTGACTCTTATCAGCAGCAAGTTGGGCCGGAGTTAACCCAGTATTGTCTTGCACCATAAGGTCCTCCTTCTTACCAACCTGAACTAACACAGTGCATGACTCCATATTGCCCCGAATGGCAGCCCAATGTAAAGGAGTACAACCTATGGAAAGTATTTATGTACGGAATGAATACCAAGCTCCCAAAGAAACCAATAGTAAGGAGAATTCATGCTTTCGTGATTCATCTTAAGGTGGTAGGAAGGCTTGTAAAAAAGTGAATGCATGCCTTCTTTATCTTGCCGCCCCCTATAAGCGCCCAAAAACAGAAGGAGGCGTATGGAGTCTGCAAATCCCTTATAAGCAGCCCTACAAATGTTAAGAAAATTGACACGTCAATAGAGCTACCATGTAGTCATGTTTCAAAGCATATTTAGAAGGGCACACATGTAAAAAAAAAGGAGAAAGTACAGACCAGTGAAGAGGACTTCTGCCATCATTGTCAGGGACATCAGGATCAGCATTCCATTTTGAAATAATGTGATAAAGAAATGCTGTCTGACCATACTGTGCTGCAACATGTGTGGTCTGTGACATTACAGTAGATTGATTAAGGAACCATAAAAAAAATACTCCATAAACAAAGCTAACACTGGCTCGTTGACTTAATCTTCTGTTGAAACTTGTATGTGCTATAAATAACTAATGTACATATTACATAAATAATGTTAGTACAAATATTGCAGGTTGGCATTTGGACGAAAATTCAAAGTTAACGTAAACCAAACCAGTCATCTCCATCCAAAATGTGCTTAGTGGCAATGCTATGTAACACAGTTGTCAAATTTGCATGCTAAAAGAGCAAAATTGGGTTGGTACAAAGAAGATAAAGCCATAATAACTTTTTTTAGGGTAAAGCCATAATAACTATTATCAGGAACAAGAATGGCTCATACTTGTAAATCTATCATGCCAAAACCGTACTACGGTAAGAGACAGAGGTTATTAGGGCAACTAACAGAGAGCCGATGGCAGTGCTACATCATTTCTTAACCTGTATCTGTGTACCGCGAAATAAAAAGTTCACTTATTTTGTGCAAGAGGTAGTAATCTCCTCAAACAAACGTACACGGGCGCGCATACACACACAAAATCGACCTCGGGTCAACTAACCAAAACATATTAGATAGCAAGAAACATTAGAGTTGACAAGTGCCATGGGTACAACAGATAAGTTAGTACACAAACCTGATATCCATATAAATCAGCAGCATCAACCTTAGCTCCTTCTTTCAGAAGTAGTTCTGCAACTTGAATATGACCACGCACTGCACTCCAGTGAAGCGCTGTTTGCCCTGTATGGTCTATAGCATTTACATCTGCTCCGTGCTGTCCAGATAACAAGCAAATAACCATCATCACACCATATAGCAAACAAAAGGCGTATAACAGTAAAGGAGTGCATAGCAAAATTGTGATAAATTAGGTCAAGATCGGCGAAGAGGTGCTATGGGTAACCATCCTGAAGCTGGCACTTACATCTATGATTAACCCCACAGATACTCAGGAGGTTGAGTTGAGAAAACTGATATCAAAGAGGTTGGTTGTAATAAACCTTAACAGGTGTGTGTATACAATTGAAACGAACCAACCAACGTGGTATATGATCCAGTTTGGTCCAGTGGGATTATAACTCAGAAAAGTTTGTATGCCCAACAGATATGGAAAATGGCTAGTTCAGAGGGCCCTCTAAGCACTAATCAAGCAGATATAAGAAGCCTTGGACTGGGCCTGCTCAAACCTACCCACCTACCATACTACCATGGCATTCACCAGATAAATGCCAAAACAGCATAAAGGCAAGCCCAAACCCTACACCAGCTTCCCAATGATCACGTGCATACATCACCAAACCCCAAGAACCCCACAACAAAAGGACAGCATTATACTTTCCTGTCACTACAAGGCACGAACCAAAATCACACATCGGCCCATGGCAATTACAAATATTCAACAATAAGTGCGACAAAGGGTGTCGACATTATAAAACATTCAGCAGGAGCTACACTACACCTCGGCTGCGAAATTGGGGGCTGATCAAGTAGGCCAGCTATCGAATTGGATTGCTAAACGATTAAACTGCAGCAGCAGGAGGCACCCCTCCATCGTCACAGTTTATAACGCAGTAATTGGAAGCTACGTATTGGGGAGCTCGGGGAAATGGCGGACCTCGAGGATGTACTGGGCGGCGGCGACGCGGTTGTTGAGGGCGGCCCACTGGAGCGCGTGGTAGCCGAGGCCGTCGGGCTCCGTCACCGACCGGCCCTCCAGCTCGACGAGGCGGTGCAGCTTCTCGAGGTCCCCGTAGGCGGCGCCCGTGTAGACGTCGTCCTTGAGCGACTCCTCCGCCGCCTCCGCCTCCCCCGCGGCGGCCGCCCCGCCGGCCCCGGCGGTGGAGGCGACCGCGGCCGCGGCGGCGGTCGTGTCCTCGAGGACCTCGATCTCCGACGCCATGGCGGGATCGGGCTCTCCGGATTGGGTCGGGAAGGCGGGTGGGGGTTGGAGGACGCTGGACGCGGAGGTGGCCCGAGGGACCTTGTCGCGGGGGCGTTTTTGACTCGGTATTTTTGGTGTTTTATTATTTCGTTGGTTTTGGCCGGAGGAAGAAGACGGGCGCAGCCGCACGGAACGACCCAACGACGAGAGAAGGGGATCTTTGCGCTCGCACTAGCTGGTGCAGGCCGCGACGCCTCATTTGACCATTCTGGCTGAATTTTTTTGACAAAGTAAAATCTATTCAAATTATATGTATAGGTTTCATGTCTTTTCAAAAAAGACACTCCATATATTGATTAATTAAACAAAAGCTTATCACAATTATTTGCCATGCAGGGCCGAATTTCATGTCATAGGTCTACCTGCTAATATGAAATAACACTAGGCTCGAGGCAGGGAAAACATGAAAGCCAAAGCTGAAGCCTATAAGATAAAGAAAAATTTGAAAGTTCCTCAAACTTTCAAAAGAAAGTCATTCCCTGAGCTTCCCACTTCTACCCTCCATAATCATGCTTGTGTTGTTAATATCTCTATTGAATATAACTCTTCCGAGTGCAAACAAAATATTAACAACATGGTGGTAGCTGAGAAACATAATTGCCTTAACTTTGCTAATCAAAATCTTGAAATCTCCTTACCTTCTAGTTTGAAGCTAGATGATAATGATATTGGAGTTTACACTCCATCTTGTTGTGCTTCTGGTAACCTCGAATCAGGTGGCACTGCTGATTTTGATGTTAAACCGGAGTATAATGCTAAATACAGACATTGTGGTCTTTTACACCCACTTAAAATGCCATGATAAGAATCTTCTTGAATATTAGAGGTCCTAGGCAAGATGGAAAAACACTGTGACTTTCTAACTTAGTGTGTTAGTATAAGCCTGATTCTGTTGGGTTCCAAAAACTAAGAGAGATCAATTTTTTGAGGTTTTTCACAAAACTATTGGTGGCAATAGTAACTTTTTTGGCACATGCTGCTTTCTATTAACACTGGTGGTATTTTATTAGGTTTACATGCTGACATGTTTGAATGTATTTAGTGTATCACCAAGACTTACTGCCTTACTGCTTCTATTAAAAATAAAGATGGTAGTGTTTATGGTACATCTTATGTTGAATTTAAGCTAGATTTTATTGCTGACTTACATGAAGTGATGGATATTTTGACCTGTCCTGACCTTTTTGGAGGAGATTTTAATCTTGTTAGAGAAGCTAGAGATAAATCTAGTAGCAATATTAATGCTAGCTGGACATTTTTGTTCAATGATTGGATAAATAAATGGGCTTTAATGGAAACAAAATTGGCCAACAAAGCTTTTACTTGGAATAATAATCAATTAAAATCATGTTTTTTCTATAATTGACATAGTTCTCTCTTCTACTAACTGGGATGCTCACTTTTCCATGACCACCTCACATGTTTTACCAAGGGTTGGGAGTGATCATGCCCCACTTTTACAATTATGGTGGTAGTAAAAATAATTTGGTCAGATCCTTCATGCTTGAGAAATGGCGGCTCTCTCATCCTGAGTTTTAAAAGTTGGTGGAGGAGATTTGGTCTACCCCATCTCCTTACTCAGTTCCTCTTGATACTTGGCAATCTAAAACCAAACTTTATGGGAAAATAGTTAAGGGATGGAGCATCAATATCGATGATGCTATTAAGAAAAAGAAAAAAGACCTATTCTTGGAGTTTGACATTATAGATGTTTTTTTTCTGAACAAAACTTAGTTATTGGTGTAAATCATCACAGAATGACTGATATTCAAATGAGTTGAGGAACATTTGGAAAAAGGAGGAAACTGTCATGTGGCAAAGATCTAGGACCAGGAAAATTTTACAAGGGGACAAAAACACTGCCTATTTTCATGTTGTGGCTAACTAAAGAAGGAGGAAAATCATCTTTCCTTATTGATGGAGGTGAGGGTCGTGTGACCTTCAGTATTGACATGCTAAATGTTGCTACCAAATTTTATAAAAAACTTTTTGCTTTCGAACCAAAACCTAATATACATTTAGATGATTCTTTTTGGTTTGAATAAGAAAAATAACTTCTTCTGAAGCCCGGGGAAAACTTTATTATGAGGAAGAGATTAAAAATTCTATCATGGATTCTTATTCCAATGGTGCTTCAAGACCTGATGGGCTATCTTTTATTTTTCTACCAAATTTTTTGCGACATTATTAAGAAGGATCTTATAGCTTTAGTGAGAGATTTTGAAAATGGTGCCTTGGACATCTCTAGACTTAACTATGCTATTATGAACCTAATTCCTAAATAATTCAGTGCTAAAGAAATTAGGCAATTTAGGCCAATTAGTCTGAGCAACTACTCTGTTAAAATCCTTGGTAAAGTTATGACTAATAGGGTTTCTTCTAATTTTGATAGACTTATATCCTCATGTCTATCAGCCTTGGTTAAAGGGAAGTGCCATCTTGAGAGTCTTGTCACTGCTTATGAAACTTGTAGGGGAACGCGGTAATTCCAGAAAAATTCCTACGATCACGCCAGATCTATCTAGGTGATGCATAGCAACGAGAGGGAGAGTGTGTCCACGTACCCTCGTAGACCAAAAGCGGAAGTGTTTCAATAACACGGTTGATGTAGTCAAACTTCTTCGCGATCCAACCGATCCAAGTACCGAACATACGGCACCTCCGCGTTCAGCACACGTTCAGCTCGATGACGTCCCTCGTGCTCTTGGTCCAGTTGAGGACGAGGGTGAGTTCCGTCAGCACGACGGCGTGGCGGCGGTGATGATGATGCTACCGGCACAGGGCTTCGCCTACACTACGATGGTATGATCGAGGTGTGTAACTGTGGAGGGAGGCACTGCACACGGTTGGGAGAGAAACTTGTGTGTTCTAGGGTGCCCCTGCCCCCGTATATAAAGGAGCAAGGGGGAGGTCGGCCGGTCCCTAGGGCGTGCCCCAAGAGGGGAGTCCTACTAGGACTACTAGTCCTAGTAGGATTCCACCAAGAGGGAGAGAGGGGGAAGGAAGGAGATGGAGAGGGAGTAGGAAAGGGCCCCCCCTTCCCTAGTCCAATTAGGACCCAAGGGGGAGGGGGCGCAACCTGCTTTGGCCGCCCCTCTCTCTCTCCACCATGGTCCAATGTGTCCCATTAGTTCCCCGGGGGGTTCCGGTAACCCCTCCGGCACTCCGGTTTTACCCGAAACTTTCCGGAACACTTCTGGTGTCCGAATATAGCCGTCTAATATATCAATCTTTATGTCTCGACAATTTCGAGACTCCTCGTCACGTTCGTGATAACATCCGGGACTTCGAACAAACTTTGGTCATCAAAAACACATAACTCATAATACATATCGTCATCGAACGTTAAGCGTGCGGACCCTACGGGTTCGAGAACTATGTAGACATGACCGAGACACATCTCCGATCAATAACCAATAGCGGAACCTGGATGCTCATATTGGCTCCTACATATTCTACTAAGATCTTTATTGGTCAAACCGCATAACAACATACGTTGTTCCCTTTGTCATCGGTATGTTACTTGCCCGAGATTCGATCGTCGGTGTCATCATACCTAGTTCAATCTCGTTAACGGCAAGTATCTTTACTTGTTCCGTAATACTTCATCTCGTAACTAACTCATTAGTCACAATGCTTGCAAGGCTTATAGTGATGAGCATTACCGAGAGGGCCCAGAGATACCTCTCCGAAACACGAAGTGACAAATCCTAATCTCAATTTATGCCAACCCAACAAACACCTTCGAAGACACCTGTAGAGCATCTTTATAATCACCCATTTACGTTGTGACATTTGATAGCACACAAGGTGTCCCTCCGGTATTCGGGAGTTGCATAATCTCATAGTCTGAGGAACATGTATAAGTCATGAAGAAAGCAGTAGCAATGAAACTGTAACGATCGTAATGCTAAGCTGACGGATGGGTCATGTCCATCACATCATTCTCCTAATGATATGATCCTGTTCATCAAATGGCAACACATGTATATGGTTAGGAAACATAACCATCTTTGATTAACGAGCTAGTCAAGTAGAGGCATATAGGGACAATATGTTTTGTCTATGTATTCACACATGTACTAAGTTTCCGGTTAATACAGTTCTAGCATGAATAATAAACATTTATCATGAAATAAGGAAATAAATAATAACTTTATTATTGCCTCTAGGGCATATTTCCTTCAGTCTCCCACTTGCAGTAGAGTCAATAATCTAGATTACAAAGTAATGATTCTAACACCCATGGAGTTTTGGTGTTGATCATGTTTTGCTTGTGGAAGAGGCTTAGTCAACGGGTCTGCAACATTCAGATCCGTATGTATCTTGCAAATCTCTATGGTCCCCTCCGACACTTGATGACGGATGGAGTTGAAGCGTCTCTTGATGTGCTTGGTTCTCTTGTGAAATCGGGATTCCTTTGCCAAGGCAATTGCACTAGTATTGTCACAAAAGATTTTCATTGGACCCGATGCACTAGGTATGACACCTAGATCGAATATGAACTCCTTCATCCAAACTTCTTCATTTGCTGCTTCCGAAGCAGCAATGTACTCCGCTTCACACATAGATCCCACCACGGCGCTCTGCTTGGAACTGCACCAACCGACAGCTCCTCCATTCAATAAAAATACGTATCCAGATTGCGACTTAGAGTCATCCGGATCAGTGTCAAAGCTTGCATCGATGTAACCGTTTACGACGAGCTCTTTGTCACCTCCATAAACGAGAAACATATCCTTAGTCATTTTCGGGTATTTCAGGATGTTCTTGACTAATGTCCAGTGCTCCACTCCGGGATTACTTTGGTGCCTCCCTGCTATGCTTATAGCAAGGCACACGTTAGGTCTGGTACACAACATTGCATACATGATATAACCTATGGCTGAAGCATAGGGAATGACTTTCGTTTTCTCTCTATCTTCTGCAGTGGTCGGGCATTGAGTCTGACTCAACTTCACACCTTATAACACAGGCAAGAACCCTTTCTTTGACTGATCCATTTTGAACTTCTTCAAAACTTTATCAAGGTATGTGCTTTGTGGAAGTCCAATTAAGCGTCTTGATCTATCTCTATAGATCTTGGTGCCCAATATGTAAGCAGCTTCTCCAAGGTTTTTCATCGAAAAACTCTTATTCAAGTATCCCTTTATGCTATCCCGAAATTCTATATCATTTCCAATCAGCAATATGTCATCCACATATAATACTAGAAATGCTACAGAGCTCCCACTCACTTTCTTGTAAATACAGGCTTCTCCAAAAGTCTATGTAAAACCATATGCTTTGATCACACTATCAAAGCGCTTATTCCAACTTCGAGAGGCTTGCACCAGTCCATAAATGGATCGCTGGAGCTTGCACACTTTGTTAGCACCCTTTGGATTGACAAAACCTTCTGGTTGCATCATATACAACTCTTCTTCCAGAAATCCATTCGGGAATGCAACTTTGACATCCATCTGCCAAATTTCATAATCATAAAATGCGGCAATTGCTAACATGATTTGGACAGACTTAAGCATCGCTACGGGTGAGAAAGTCTCATCGTAGTCAACTCCTTGAACTTGTCGAAAACCTTTTGCAAAAAGTCGAGCTTTATAGATAGTAACATTACCATCAGCGTCAGTCTTCTTCTTGAAGATCCATTTATTTTCTATGGCTTGCCGATCACCGGGCAAGTCCACCAAAGTCCACACTTTGTTCTCGTACATGGATCCCATCTCAGGTTTCATGGCCTCAAAAGCCATTTCGCGGAATCTGGGCTCATCATCGCTTCCTCATAGTTCGTAGGTTCACCATGGTTTAGTAACATGATGTCGGTGTACAAAAGTATGGGCTCTCTTTTGTACCCCTTTACTTGTGCACGGGCAGTCAGAGCCGCGCCCGCGGCCACACTTAGCAGGGCAGAGGAGGGAAGCCAAAGGCGCAAGACAATCAAAGCAACACCAAGACCAGAGACACAAAAAGCAAGAGGGCGAGGTAGACTCCCCCGGCAAGACCCTTGCCGGGGCAGCCTCCACAGCCCCGGCGAGAGCCTTGCCGGGGCAACTTGCCCAGAGCCAGCAGAGCGCGCTACCCTTGAGCCCAAGGGTTCCAACGCCATCAACCACATTGGAACCAAGGCTCGGGAGGCACCTCCATGGTGGCATGTAGTTCTTCGTGAAGATCATAAACATGCAAGATCAGATGAGGACCAGAAGACGACGATCCTTGGCAATATCCTTGCCGAGGAAATCCACGAGACCTCCGGCGAGATCCTTGCTGGGGACGACCGCGATGTCACGGCAAGACCCTTGCTGGGACCCCGGCAAGACCCTTGCCGAGGACGTCAGCGGGGCCGCGGCCAGGCCCACATCTGCCAAGACTCCACCGCCATTCCCATGCAGCTACCAGCTCAGCCAGCTAGGCGAGCACCTGCGTGGCGACGTGCGGCCTCTAGAACGACTCAGCAAGCACGTGCGTGGTGGAATGCAGATCTTCGAGAAGACTTTGCCACCGCACCAGCCCAGCAGCCAGCCAACGTGGCACTGCAACGGCTCATCAGCTCGGACGCGCGTCAGAGCCAGGTGAGGCTACGACACCTGGGACTAGCTTCCTTGTCGTCCCCGATAAAGCAAGAAGGGCACTTCGGCAGCGCATTAAATGCATTTGTCCGACGGTGCCAGAGGATAGACTCAGCCATTGTACACCTTTCCACCTCCTGTGTGCCACTGTGGTGACCCCTTTTTTCTATAAAAGGAGGCCCGAGGCGTAGGGAGGGGATTGGGATCTTTTGAACAAGTCACGTGCTGTAGCTAGTTCAAGAACTCAAGAACACTCAAATATACACCAAAGCAGGACTAGGGTATTACGCATCCTCGCGGCCCGAACCTGGGTAAACGATCTTTGTGCTGACTCCTAGACCCGCTCTTTCCACAACCTCGCGCTCGCCGACCGTAGTAGGGATTCCAGTGATCTCATAGGTGTCGTTTTCCACCAACATCTTTGGCACGCCAGGTAGGGGGCGCGAGTTGTGAAAATCTGTTTTTGGAGCCGATGCGTCGACTCTTTCATGCGGATGGCCCGAAGGGAGAGGGAGACGTCGATCAGCCGCCCTCTGGTGCCGTCCGTAGCCTCGACAGCCATCCGTGTGGCCACGAAAAATCTAAGTCATGCAAAATTTTGGCTAATTTCGTTTATCTAAGTTACTCCCCTTGAAAGGTCTCACCCTTGGTACGGAAAACCTGCACGCGATGGGACCCTCCGCTGTTAGCAACGCCCTTGTTCTGTTTCGAGTCCGCTCAACAGTTCGAGCGACCGCGTCGAGGGCGGCAGGGTGGCCTATCCGCTTTAGGCAACGCCCTTGTTCTGTTTCGAGTCCGCTCAACAGTTCAAGCGGCCGCGCTGAGAGCGGTAAGGTGGTTTGCCTGGCAGCAAGCACACCCAGCAGGCCACTAAGGATCCGTCCTTCAAAGCGCTGCGGTTTGGGTTTACGCGCCGGCAAGCTCATCCAACTCAACGTAGGGCATACATACCAAGAAAGATCGAACAGGAGAATAACATGCATCACATTGAAGTATTGCAAAGTTATATCAAATAATCGTTGCGGTTCTAACTTAAGATAAAATTGTCTTGGTCTTGAACTCACAGTGGCAACGAGAAACGGGGTGCCTAGTCCCGGCGCTGGCCCTCCACCCCCTCGACTTCGTCGATGTAGTCGATGACGGGCTTGATGCGCTCCTTGAGCACCGCGAGGTCCGTCCCCTCCGGCATGCTCTCCATGGCATCGGCAAAGTTGACGGCGGGGTTCCAGAATGCCACCTTGGTGGGCACCTTGGTCAGGGCACCCCGGCAGAGCCTCCGGGACTCGTTGGCCAGATAAGTTGCCCAGTTGGAGCGGAACTACTCCAGGGCTTCAAGAACAACCTCAAAAAATAGGGTCAGTGCAGCATTGGGACTCATGTTCGGCTCCGGGGCGTACCTCACACTTGGCATCCCCATGGTAGCCAGCTTCGTGGTGATCCCGCCGGCAACGTCGGCAAGGAGGCTGGTCCAACGGTTTATGCCCTCCGCGTAATCCTTGTGCTCGGCGGCGTCATTCCTTCGCAGCTGCCTTTCTTCCTCCAAGTCCTTGGCCAGGGACTCTTCCCGGGCCCTGGCCCCCGAAAGCATCCCCTCAAGGCCCTCCAGCTTCAGCTTCAGGTTGTTGACAGAGTCATTGGCTTGGGAGAGTAGCTCGGCCTTGCCGAGGACTACGGCCTGCGCCTCCGTCAAGGCGCTGCTGATCGTGTCCTTCTCCTTCGCTAGCTCCAGGGCCTTGTTCTTCAGGCCGTCCCGCTCCACCTCCAGCTCCTTCACCTTGTCGTCATGGACCAGGGCTTGAGCATTGAGTGCCTCCCTGTGCCTCTGCTCCAGCTCCTGGGTCCGCTGCGCGACGAGCCTCTCAACCTCCTCATCCTTGCCATGGAGTGTGGCGGCGAGCGCCTCCTCACGAGCGACGAGGTCCTCCTCCTGGGAGTTCAGCTCGGCCTGGTGCTGGTGCCGGGCAGTCTCGTCCTTGGCGGCATGTTCCCTCGCCGCCTCCTGGGCCTTCTTGACATCAGCCTGCTTCAAGATGAGCTCTTGCTTGCGCTCGGCCAGTAG
This sequence comes from Aegilops speltoides, assembly GCA_021437245.1. Lineage (NCBI taxonomy): Eukaryota > Viridiplantae > Streptophyta > Magnoliopsida > Poales > Poaceae > Aegilops > Aegilops speltoides. Next base: position 138,505,391 of record CM038146.1, on the reverse strand, counting down.
ATCTTGGGCAACCTTCAGCTCTTCGTGGGCCTGGCGGAACCGGGCCTGCGTCTCAGTGATACGTTCCTCAAGGTCCGCCTCCGCCTTGTCCTCCATCGCCACCTGGACTTCACCTTGTCCAGACGGGCGCGGTGGAGCGCTTGGAGTTTCCGGAAGTCGGCCCTCATGGCCCGAAGAAGCTGCTCCTCTTGAGAACCGCCACCACCGGCACTCGGTTCATCAACAACCTGGAGCCCGGCGGAGGGGAGCGCCTCGTCCTCAAACACCTCCCCCTCGGTCGGCGCCCTGGTGCCCGCCGTCCCTGGAAGGTGGACGAACATGTCGTCGCTCACCTTCAAGTACCTGCCCAAGCCAGAGGCGGCAGAGGAGGAGGGTTGGTCGTCGACCACCCCCTCCTCGGCAAAAGCCTTGCCGGCCTCCCCGGCAGGCCCCATGTTGGTCTCCTCAGCGGCACCCTTGCCGGCCTCCTCGGCAGCAGCCTTGCCGGTCCCTCTAACAGGCCCCTTGCCGGCCTCCTCGGCGGCGGTCTTGGCGGCCTCCTTGGTGGCGATCCTGTGGGCCTCGGCCTCGGCGTCCCTGGCGACCTCCTCGATGACGATATCGATGTTTTCCTGCTCCGTCGAGGAAGAGTCTAGATGTCGAGGAGAAGAGTAAGACAGAGCCAAGATCAAGGTTCAAGAAAAAGAAAGAACATGGACGGGAAACGAGCGACTTACCTACACCAGGCTGGGAAGAAGTGGCGCCCTCCCCGCCAGCCTTTGTTGTCGGGGCAGAATCCCCAGCACCCAAGTTCACATCCTCCTCCTCCATGTGCATGGGCTCGGTGGTGGATGCCCTTGCCGGGGACGCCCCTCGGGGCGGCGTAGTCGAGGGGGGCGGCATGTTGGGAGTGGCCCTCAGTGGCTCCTCCTGCTGCTGTTCTTCTCCTACAAACCCGGCAAGGTCAGCATCAACGCCTCGCACCCCGGTGTTTATTGATGGAGTGAGTGATGGGCTTACGCTGGGGGCTAAGGCGAGGGATGTGTCGGGGGCTGCTGTCTGGACTGCTCTCCACCACCAACAGCGTACGAGAAGTACCCACCGGGGGCTCGCCGCCCGTTGAGACCTTGGCCCTTTTCGCCGCCCTCTGGGCCAGCGTCTCCGCGTCCTTGTGAAGACAACACCAAATCCAGTGAGGATGATGCAGGCGTAAGGGCAGGGAGTGAAGGGGAGCGAAACACTTACTCATTCTCCACCTCCTCCTCCACTGGCTTCCTCTTCCTCTTCGGGCTAAAGGACCTGAGGTCAAAGTCGGCCTCTAGGGTCTGGACCGAGGCAGAAGGAGAGGGAGATGGAGTCCAGCGCCGCTTGGACGAGGAGGAGACATTCACCATCCTTTTTGCCACGGCGGCCTTTGCCGCCTTCGTCGTCACCGCGGCCTTCATCACCCTCGTCTGGCGCACGAGTTGCTCCTGGGCCGATTGCCGCTGCACAGTCTTGCCGGGCCGGACCGGCTCGCAAGAGCTGACCCGCCATAGGACACATCTCCTCTCTGTTGGCGGAGGATCATCCGACTCGATATCTTCCTCGGACGACTCATCGTCCGTCTCCTCAACAAGGGGAGCCTCGGCACCAGCGCCGCTGGCCTCCCCGGCAGACTCCGCCCATCGGGCGAGATCCTTCTCCTCACGCGTTAGCCTTGTCCTCCATGCTGCTAGCGCTGCCGGCCTCCCTGGCAAGTGCTGCCTCTGCCGCTCTGGCGGTGATGTCGTCCAACTCCTCCCTGGTGGTGTCTTGGATGAGCTCCGGCTTGGCGTGGACATATCCCTCCAACAAGTTGTCGAAGAACTCCTGCACTTCGTGTGCCGGGGGCTCGGCCCAGGCCGGGTCTAAGCCGTGCGCGTTGAAGTCCGGCATCATGGCAATAATGTCGGACTGGCGAGAGTTGTTGCTCAGCGGGACCACTCCTGCCGGCAACCCAAACAGGGGCCCTTTGACGGCCTTGCCGGACTTTGCGGCCTTGCCGGCCCTCTCAACCCAGTCGTCGTCGCCCACATTGAGCTGGAAGAGCCTCAGGCAGAAGTATGCGCGCCCCATCACCGTGAAGTTATGCTTTAGGCCAGGGCGGAGCCTCATGACGTCGGCCGCGTTCCTGAAGTCCCAAGCTCACCTCCCCTTGTTGTGCAGCGGGGTGATAACCCACAAGTGTAGGGGATCGCAACAGCTTTCGAGGGTAAAGTATTCAACCCAAATTTATAGATTCAACACAAGGGGAGCCAAAGAATATTCTTGAGTATTAGCAGTTGAGTTGTCAATTCAACCACACCTGGATAACTTAGTATCTGCAGCAAAGTATTTAGTAGCAAAGTAGTATGATAATAAAGGTAACGGTAGCAAAAGTAATGTTTTTGGGTTTGTAGTAATTGTAATAGTAGCAACGGAAAAGTAAATAAGCGAAGAACAATATGTGAAAAGCTCGTAGGCAATGGATCAGTGATGGATAATTATGCCGGATGCGATTCCTCATGTAATAGCTATAACATAGGGTGACACAGAACTAGCTCCAATTCATCAATGTAATGTAGGCATGTATTCCGTAAATAGTCATACGTGCTTATGGAAAAGAACTTGCATCACATCTTTTGTCCTACCCTCCCGTGGCAACGGGGTCCTAGCGGAAACCAAGGGATATTAAGGCCTCCTTTTAGTAGAGAACCGGAACAAAGCATTAGCACATAGTGAATACATGAACTCCTCAAACTATGGTCATCACCGAGAAGTATCCCGAATATTGTCACTTCGGGGTTGTCGGATCATAACACATAATAGGTGACTATAGACTTGCAAGATAGGATCAAGAACACACATATATTCATGAAAACATAATAGGTTCAGATCTGAAATCATGGCACTCGGGCCCTAGTGACAAGCATTAAGCATAGCAAAGTCATAGCAACATCAATCTCAGAACATAGTGGATACTAGGGATCAAACCCTAACAAAACTAACTTGATTACATGGTAAATCTCATCCAACCCATCATCGTCCAGCAAGCCTACGATGGAATTACTCACACATGGCGGTGAGCATCATGAAATTGGTGATGGAGGATGGTTGATGATGACGACGGCGACGAATCCCCCTCTCCGGAGCCCCGAACGGACTCCAGGCCAGCCGTCCCGAGAGAGATTAGGGCTTGGCAGCGGCTCCGTATCGTAAAACACGATGAAACTTTCTCTCTGATTTTTTTCCTCCCCGAACGTGAATATATGGAGTTGGAGTTGAGGTCGGTGGAGGTCCAGGGGGCCCACGAGACAGGGCAGCGCGCCCAGGGGGAAGGGGCGCGCCCCCCACACTCGTGGACAGGGTGTGGGCCACCTGGTCTTGATTCTTTCGCCAATATTTTTTATATTTTCAAAAAAGTCCCTCCGTGGATTTTTAGGACATTCCGAGAACTTTTCTTTTCTACACATAAAACAACATCATGACAGTTCTACTGAAAACAACGTTAGTCTGGGTTAGTTTCATTCAAATCATGCAAGTTAGAGTCCAAAACAAGGGCAAAAGTGTTTGGAAAAGTAGAAACGTTGGAGACATATCAACTCCCCCAAGCTTAAACCTTTGCTTGTCCTCAAGCAATTCAGTTGATAAACTAAAAGTGATAAAGAATAACTTTTACAAACTCTGCTTGCTCTTGTTGTTGTAAACATGCAAAGCCATCATTTAGGTTTCAGCAAATATTATGAACTAACCATACTCACAATAACACTTAGGTCTCACAATTACTCATATCAATAGCATAATCGGCTAGCGAGCCATAATAATAAAACTCGGATGATAACACTTTCTCAAAACAATCATAACATGATATACCAAAATGGTATCTCGCAAGCCCTTTCTGAGACCGCAAAACATAAATGTACAACACCTTTAAAGATCAAGGACTAACTAAACATTGTAATTCATGGTAAAAGAGATCCAGTCAAGTCATACCCAATATAAACCAATAATAATGAATGCAAATGGCAGCGTGCTCTCCAGCGGGTGCTTTTTAATAAGAAGGGTGATGATCAGCATAACAGTAAATAGATAGGCCCTTCGCAGAGGGAAACAGGGATTTGTAGAGGTGCCAAAGCTCGATTTTAAAATAGAGATTGAATAACATTTTGAGTGGCATACTTTCACTATCAACGCAACAACTATGAGATGGTTGTATCTTCCATACTACATGCATTATAGGCAGTTCCCAAACAGAATGGTAAAGGTTTATACTCCCCCAACCACCAACAAGCATCAATCCATGGCTTGCTCGAAACAACGAGTGCCTCCAACTAACAACAACCCTGGGGGAGTTTTGTTTAATTATATTGATTTGCTTTGATATTTTTGGATCATGGGACTGGGCATCTCTTGCCATCGCCCTTTCTCGTGAATGAGGAGCGAGTCCACCTCTTGAGAATAACCCACCTAGCATGGAAGATATAGGCAGCCCTAGTTGAAACATGAGCTGCTCGAGCATACAAAACAGAATTTCATTTGAAGGTTTGGAGTTTGGCACATACAAATTTAATTGGAACGACATGTAAATACCGATATAGGAAGGTATGGTGGACTCATATGGAACAACTTTGGGGTTTATGGAGTTTGATGCACAAGCAAGATTCCCGCTTAGTGCATGTGAAGGCTAGCAAAAGACTCGGAAGCGACCAACTGAGAGAGCGACAACAGTCATAAACATGCATTAAAATTAATTCAAACCGAATACAAGCATGAGTAGGATATAATCCACCATGAACATAAATATCATGAAGGCTATGTTGATTTGTTTCAACTACATGCGTGAACATGTGCCAAGTCGAGTCACTCAATTCATTCAAAGGAGGATACCATTCCATCATACCACATCATAATCATTCTAATAGCATGTTGGCACGCAAGGTAAACCATTATAACTCATAGCTAATCAAGCATGGCACAAGCAACTATAATCTCTAAATGTCATTGCAAATATGTTTACTTCATAATAAGCTGAATCAGAAACGATGAACTCGTCATATTTACAAAAACAAGTGAGGTCGAGTTCATACCAGCTTTTCTCATCCCAATAAGTCCCTCATATATCGTCATTATTGCCTTTCACTTGCACGACCGAACGATGTGTATAATAATAAGAGTGCACGTGCATTGGACTAAGCTGGAATCTGCAAGCATTCAACTCAAAAGAGAAGACAAGAAAATATGGGCTCTTAAATTAAATAAACAATCATGCATATGAGAGCCACTAAGCATTTTCAATATGTTCTTCTCAACCCCCAAAGAAAAGAAAAGAAAAGAAAACTATTTACACGGGAAAGCTCCCAACAAGTAAGAAGAAGAACTAGAAATATTTTTGGGTTTTCATTTTAATTACTACTACAAGCATGGAAATTAAACAAACTATTTTTTGGTTTTCTTAAGGTTTATCAAACACACAAGAAGAAAACTAGAAAAAGAAATTTAAACTAGCATGGATAATACAATGAAAGAGTATGAGCACCGATGACCAGTGTGTGAACGTGAATGTAAAGTCGGTGAGAAATACATACTCCCCCAAGCTTAGGCTTTTGGCCTAAGTTGGTCTAATACCAAGGACCGCCTGGCTGATAACCGTAGTTGTAACTGGGGTCGTACTGAGATGCAGCAGCACCTGCCTCCTAAGCTGCGGCATGTTAGCGAGTTGCCTCCCTCTCTCCTCGTGTTTAGCTGCTTCCTCCCTGGTGACAACATATCTTCCTTTTGCCTGATAATCAAAAAGGTGGGTAGCAGGAAGAGTAACATGGACGACATTGCGTCTGTCATAGATTAGTCGATAATGGAGGAATTGTTCATTCCTCCTAAGAAATTGATGATTGGCCATAGCGTCTTAATCTAAATAAGCAAGAGGTATCATCATATCCCCCTCTCGTGGGGCTATACCAAGATAATTAGCCACACGGGTTGCATAAATTCCTCCGAATAAATTTCCCTTTCTACTATTGTTCTGCAACATACGTGCAACTATTGCCCCCAAGTTATAACCTTTATATCCTAACACAGCACTCTGGAGGACACACAGATCAGGGAAACACATGTGACATGCTTCATCTTTACCGTTAATACATCTACCAATGAAGAGAGCAAAATAATATACAATAGGAAAATGAATGCTCCCTATGGTAGCTTGTGCTATGTCCCTTGATTCTCTCATAGTAATACTAGCAAGGAAGTCTCTAAATTCAGATTTATGAGGATCATTTATATTACCCCACTGCGGGAGTTTGCAAGCAGTTGTCAAATCCTCTAAGTCCATGGTATAAGATGTATCATAAATATCAGATATGACACTAGGAGAATTACGCGTACAGTTATACTTAAACCTCCGCACAAAGGAATCGGTCAATTGATAGTACTGAGGACACTTATCTTGTAAGAAGTCCTCCAGCTCGGCATTACGCACAAACGTGTCAAATTCCTCCTTAAAGCTTGCTTTGACCATAAAATTATCGTATGGCCACTCACAAGCTCGTACATCCGCGTCCCTCGGCAATTCAACATCTTGCTCACGTATAGCAATCCTGTGTCCTTTCTTTACCGAGGAACCACCTTGGTACATTCTCCTAGACATAATTCTTTTTCTGAAAAATTTCTGAAATTTTAGTAACTTCAAAACAAAAGTGAATAAAACTAAACAATATTAGTAGCAACTACTCCTACAAGTGCCTAGAGCCTATATCATGCATTAGAATTGCTTGGGACCTTATAAATTTCAACATGCAAGCTCAAGAACATGGTCACCTATGCAGCAAAAATTTGCAATGAATAAAGCACTAGAACAAAAACTAATTGGACCAATGGAGGAGTCACATACCAAGCAACAATCTCCCAAAGCAGCTTTGTGAATGGAGCTTTGAGCAAGGAGATCGAAAATCACAGCAAAATGAGCTAGAACTCGTGCTTGAGCTGGATGGGGATTTTTTTGGGTAGAAGATGGAGTGTGTGGGTGCTGGCATAAGTGGAGGGGGGGCCACAAGGGGCCCACAAGACAGGGGGCGCGCCTAGGGGGAGGGGGGCGCCCTCCACTCTCGTTGTCTGGTGCTTGCCCCTCCTGCAGTGTTTTCAGTGCCTAAAATCCTCAAATATTCCATAAAAAATCATACTAAATTTGCAGGGCAATTGGAGCACTTTTATTTTCGGGATATTTTTTAATGCACGGATAATTCAGAAAATAGACGGATAATACTATTTTTGATTTATTTATTCTAAATAACAGAAAGTAAAAAGAGGGTACGGAAGGTTGTGCCTTCTAGTTTCATCCATCTCGTGATCATCAAAATGAATCCACTAACAAGGTTGATCAAGTCTTGTTAACAAACTCATTCGAATAACAGAACCGAGAAATTTGAATAACACTAAGTTACCTCAACGGGATATGAAAATCCCCAACAATAAGAATATCATACTTTTCTTGACAAGAGGGGAGGAAATTCAAAACCTCCAATAATAATAGTTGGAACTTTTCCAATAGAATTGTTGCTATGAACTTGGGATTGTTTCCTCGGAAAGTGTACCGTATGCTCATTACCATTAACATGAAAAGTGACATTGCCTTTGTTGCAATCAATATCAGCCCATGCAGTATTCAAAAAAGGTCTACCAAGGATAATCGACATACTATCGTCCTCGGGAATATCAAGAATGACAAAGTCCGTTAAGATAGTGACATTTGCAACCACAACAGGCACATCCTCACAAATACCGACAGGTATAGCAGTTGATTTATTAGCCATGCATTTGCAAAGATATTTCAGTAGGTGTCAACTTATTCAATTCAAGTCTATGATATAAAGAGAGAGGCATAACACTAACACCGGCTCCAAGATCACATAAAGCAGTTCTAACATAATTCCTTTTAATGGAGCATGGTATAGTTAGCACACCCAGATCTCCAAGTTTCTTAGGTATTCCACCCTTAAAAGTGTAATTAGCAAGCATGGTGGAAATTTCAGCTTTCGGTATCTTTCTTTTATTTGTGATGATATCCTTCATATACTTAGCATAAGGATTTACTTTAAGCATATCAGTTAAGCGCATACGTAAGAAAATAGGTCTAATCATTTCAGCAAAGCACTCAAAATCCTCATCATCCTTTGTCTTGGATGGTTTAGGAGGAAAGGGCATGGGTTTCTGAACCCATGGTTCTCTTTCTCTACCGTGCTTCCTAGCAACAAAATCTCTCTTACCATAACGTTGATTCTTTGATTGTGGGTTATCAAGATCAACAGCAAGTTCAATCTCTACATCATTGGTTTTGCTAGGTTGAGCATCAACATGAACATTATCATTGGCATTATCACTAGGTTCATGTTCATCACCTGATTGTGTTTCAGCATCAGAGATAGAAGTCTCATTGGGATTCTCAGGTGTGTCTACAGTAGGTTCACTAGAAGCATGCAAAGTTCTATCGTTTTTCTTTTTCTTCTTTTTAGAAGAACTAGGTGCCTCTAAATTATTTCTCTGAGAATCTTGCTCGATTCTCTTAGGGTGGCCTTCAGGATACAAAGGTTCCTGAGTCATTCTACTAATTCTAGTAGCCACTCTAACAGCAAAGTCATTTTTATTATTTAATTCATCAAGCAAATCATTTTGAGCTTTAAGTACTTGCTCAGCTTGAGTAGCAACCGTAGAAGTATACTTACTAATGAATTTAAGTTCACCTTTATCTCTAGCCATATTATCGCTCACGCGTCCTATGTCGAAAGCATTATTCTTTAACTCTCTACCAACATAAGCATTAAAACTTTCTTGTCTAGCCATAAAGTCATCAAATTCATCTAAGCATGGGCTATGAAATTTAGTAGAGGGGATTTCAACTTTATCATATCTATAGAGAGAATTTACCTATACTACCTGTGTCGGGTTATCAAGACAATGTGATTCTTCAACAGGCGGTATATTAAGACCATGTATTTCTTCAATAGGTGGTAAATTCTTAACATCTTCAGCATAAATACCTTTTTCTTTCATTGATTTCTTTGCCTCTTGCATATCTTCGGGACTGAGAAATAAAATGCCTCTCTTCTTCGGAGTGGGTTTAGGAATAGGCTCAGGAGTTGGCTCAATTGGTTCAGGAATTGCCTCAGGAATGGGCTCAAGAAGAGTCCAATTATTTTCATTAGTCAAGATATTATTCAATAGTAATTCAGCTTCGTCGAATGTTCTTTCCCTGAAAACACAACCAGCACAACTATCCAAGTGGTCCTTGGAAGCATCGATTAGTCCATTATAAAAGATATCAACTATTTCATTTTTCTTAAGAGGATGATCAGGCAAAGCATTAAGTAATCGGAGAAGCCTCCCCCAAGATTGTGGGAGACTCTCTTCTTTGATTTGCACAAAGTTATATATTTCCCGCAAGGCAGCTTGTTTCTTATGAGCAGGGAAATATTTAGCAGAGAAGTAATAAATCATATCCTCGGGACTACGCACACAACCAGGAGCAAAAGAATTATACCAAGTCTTAGCATCACCCTTTAATGAGAACGGAAATATCTTAAGGATATAATAATAGCGAGATTTATCATCATGAGTAAACATGGTAGCTATATCATTCAACTTAGTAAGATGTGCCACAACAGTTTCAGTTTCAAGGCCATAAAAAGGATTAGATTCAACTAAAGTAATAATCTCGGGATCAACAGAGAATTCATAATCCTTATCAGTAACACAGATAGGTGAAGTAGCAAAAGCAGGGTCAGGTTTCATTCTAGCATTAAGAAACTGCTGCTTCCATTTAGCTAATAATTTCTTAAGATCATATCTATCATTGCAAGCAAAGATAGCTCTAGCAGCTTCTTCATTCATAACATAAACCTCAGGAACAACAGGCAATTCATAATCATTGGGAGAATTTTCATCATCACTATCATCAATAATAGCATCTTCAATAATTTCATTCCCCCTAACTCTAGCAAGTTGTTCATCAAGAAATTCACCTACTGGCAAAGTAGTATCACGCACAGAAGTAGTTTCATCATAAGTATCATGCATAGCAGAAGTGGCATCATCAATAACATGTGACATATCAGAGTTCATAGCAGTAGCAGGTTTAGGTGTCACAAGCTTACTCAAAACAGAAGGAGCATCTAGTGTAGAGCTAGATGGCAGTTCCTTACCTCCCCTCGTAGTTGAGGGAAAAATCATAGTTCGGTCGTCTTTCAAGTTCTTTATAGTGATCAACAGATATAAATCCCAAGTGACTCAGAGAATAGAGCTATGCTCCCCGGCAACGGCGCCAGAAATTAGTCTTGATAACCCACAAGTGTAGGGGATCGCAACAGCTTTCGAGGGTAAAGTATTCAACCCAAATTTATTGATTCGACACAAGGGGAGCCAAAAAATATTCTTGAGTATTAGCAGTTGAGTTGTCAATTCAACCACACCTGGATAACTTAGTATCTGTAGCAAAGTATTTAGTAGCAAAGTAGTATGATAATAAAGGTAACGGTAGCAAAAGTAACATTTTTGGGTTTTGTAGTAATTGTAACAGTAGCAATGGATCAGTGATGGATAATTATGCCGGATGCGATTCCTCATGTAATAGCTATAACATAGGGTGACACAGAACTAGCTCCAATTCATCAATGTAATGTAGGCATGTATTCCGTAAATAGTCATACGTGCTTATGGAAAAGAACTTGCATGACATCTTTTGTCCTACCCTCCCGTGGCAGCGGGGTCCTAGCGGAAACTAAGGGATATTAAGGCCTCCTTTTAATAAAGAACCGAAACAAAGCATTAGCACATAGTGAATACATGAACTCCTCAAACTATGGTCATCAACGAGAAGTATCCCGATTATTGTCACTTCGGGGTTGTCGGATCATAACACACAATAGGTGACTATAGACTTGCAAGGTAGGATCAAGAACACACATATATTCATGAAAACATAGTAGGTTCAGATCTGAAATCATGGCACTCGGGCCCTAGTGACAAGAATTAAGCATAGCAAAGTCATAGCAACATCAATCTCAGAACATAGTGGATACTAGGGATCAAACCCTAACAAAACTAACTTGATTACATGGTAAATCTCATCCAACCCATCACCGTCCAGCAAGCCTATGATGGAATTACTCACGCATGGCGGTGAGCATCATGAAATTGGTGATGGAGGATGGTTGATGATTACAACAGCGACGAATCCCCCTCTCCGGAGCCCCGAACGGACTCCAGATCAGCCCTCCCAAGAGAGATTAGGGCTTGGCGGTGGCTCCGTATCGTAAAACGCGATGGAACTTTCTCTCTGATTTTTTTCTCCCCGAACGTGAATATATGGAGTTGGAGTTGAGGTCGGTGGAGGTTCAGGGGCCCACGAGACAGGGGGCGCGCCCGGGGAGGCGCGCCCCACCCTCGTGGGACAGGTGTGGGCCCGTGGTCTTGATTCTTCGCTAGTATCTTTTATATTTTCCAAAAAGTCCTCCGTGGATTTTCGTGACATTCGAGAACTTTTCTTTTCTACACATAAAACAACATCATGGCAGTTCTGCTGAAAACAGCGTCAGTCCGGGTTAGTTTCATTCAAATCATGCAAGTTAGAGTCCAAAACCAGGGCAAAAGTGTTTGGAAAAGTAAATACGTTGGAGATGTATCACGGGGCGATCCGGCGACGGAGAAATCCGCCCCAATCATTTCAAGGGTGAGCCCGGCCACGGTGAGGCGGAGGATCCTGGTAGTGGCGACCCAGAGCTTCTTGTCGTTGACGTCGAGGTCGCTCTAGTCCTTGTGACGGACCGGCGGGATCTGACGAACCCGACAGAACTCTTCCGGGGTCCTCCTCCACGATCCAGAGCCACCGGCCCCGCCACTCCTCCCATCTCTCCTTCTGGGCGCCCTCCGGATAAGCACCCTTCTCCTGGGTCCTCGGGATCCAAGTGACGCAGCCAAAGATGGCACCCCCTGCCAGGATGCGAGGGTAAAAATAATGGCGGAAGAGCGCCGTGCTAGGGAGTGATACGTCTCCAACGCATATACAATTTTTCATTGTTCCATGCTATTTTATTACCCGTTTTGGATGTTTATGGGCTTTACTTTACACTTTTATATCATTTTTGGGACTAACCTACTAACCGGAGGCCCAGCTCGAATTGCTGTTTTTTCTGCCTATTTCAGTGTTTCAAAGGAAAGGAATATCAAACGGAGTCTAAACGGAATGAAACCTTCGGGAGCGATCTTTTTTGGACAAACGTGATCCAGAGGACTTGGAGTGGAAGTCAAGAAACAAAGGAGGCGGCCACGAGGGTGCCCGGCGCCCCCTACAGGTGGGCGCCCCCCCACCCTCGTGGGCCCCTTGCACGTCCACCGACCTACTTCTTCCTCCTACATATATCCATGTACCCTGAAAACATCAAAAGCGACCACGAAAAACTATTTCCACCGCCGTAACCTTATGTATCTGTGAGATCCCATCTTGGAGCCTTCGTCGGCGCTCCGCCGGAATGGGAATCGACCATGGAGGTCCTCTACATCATCTCCAAGGCCTCTCCGATGAGTTGTGAGTAGTTTACCACAGACCTTCGGGTCCATAGTTAATAGCTAGATGGCTTCTTCTCTCTCTTTGAATCTCAATACAAAGTTCTCCTTGATCTTCTTGGAGATCTATTTGATGTAACTCTTTTTGCGGTGTGTTTGTCGAGATCCGATGAATTGTGGGTTTATGATCAAGTTTATCTATGAGAAATATTTGAATCTCCCCTAAATTCTTTTATGTGTGATTAATTTACCTTTGCAAGTCTCTTCGAATTATCAGTTTGGTTTGGCCTACTAGATTGATCTTTCTTGCAATGGGAGAAGTGCTTAGCTTTGGGTTCAATCTTGTGGTGTCCTTTCCTAGTGACAGCAGGGGCAGCAAGGCACGTATTGTATTGTTGCCATCGAGGATAAAAAGATGGGGTTTATATCATATTGCATGAGTTTATCCCTCTACATCATGTCATCTTTCTTAATGTGTTACTCTGTTCTAATGAACTTAATACTCTAGATGCATGCTGGATAGCGGTCGATGTGTGAGTAATAGTAGTAGATGAAGGCAGGAGTTGGTCTACTTGTCATAGACGTGATGCCTATATACATGATCATGCCTAGATAATCTCATAACTATACACTTTTCTATCAATTGTTCGACAGTAATTTGTTCACCCACCGTAATACTTATGCTATCTTGAGAGAAGCCACTAGTGAAACCTATGGCCCCCGGGTCTATCTTTTATCATATAAGCTTTCAATCTACTTTTATTTGCGTCTTTACTTTTCCAATCTATATCATAAAAATAGCAAAAATATTTATCTTATCATATTATCTCTATCAGATCTCACTTTCGCAAGTGGTCGTGAAGGGATTGACAACCCCTTATTGCGTTGGTTGCGAGTTCTTGTTTGTTTGTGTAGGTGCGTGGGACTTCCGAGGAGCCTCCTACTAGATTGATACCTTGGTTCTCAAAAACTGAGGGAAATACTTACGCTACTATTGCTGCATCACCCTTTCCTCTTCAAGGAAAACCAATGCAAGCTCAAGACGTAGCAAGAAGGATTTCTGGCGCCGTTGCCGGGGAAGTCTTCGCTCAAGTCAAGACATACCAAGTACCCATCACAAACTCATCTCCCTCGCATTACATTATTTGACATTTGCCTCTTGTTTTCCTCTCCCCCACTTCACCCTTGACGTTTTATTCGCCCTTCTTCCATCCAATCTTGTGTTACCATGTGCCTTCTTTTTGCTTGCATCTTCGCTTGCTAAAAGTTTATGGATCCTCATCGACTTGCTAAACTCTTTAAGAGATCCAATTATGATGAACCTATTGCTAGTGAGTTGAGTGCACTAGATTATTTTTATGAGGTTTTGCTTGAAATTCGTGAATCTGAAAATTGTGATGAAGTACTTTATGCAGCGATTCATGATAGATCTTTGAATAAAAAGCATGATTGCAATTATTTTACTATAAATTCTATTGATGTCAATTGTGCTAATAACATGCAAAACCCTAAGCTTGGGAATGCTAGTTTTGCTATGTCTACTACTTGTTGCAATGATCATGATTGGGGTGATTCTTCTTATAATCCTGAAAACTTATTTAAGCCCCATGATGAATATGAGATTGATAATAGTGTTTGCAATAATATTGAAAGTGGGTTTTTAAGAGTGTCAACTTTAGATCCCACATATTTGGAGCATGTTCAATCTTATAAAAATTTTTGAGAGAAGTGGGTTTGGAGAGGTCATGACTTTAGTTAATGTTAATCCCACTATTTTGGAAGAGTGTCAACTTTGCATGCATGTGGATCATGTTGAGAATATGTTTTGTGATAGCTATATTGTTGAATTTGCTCATGATCCTACATGTAATTATTATGAGAGAGGAAAATATGGTTGTAGAAATTTTCATGTTACTAAATTACCTCTCTTCAAGTTGAGATTGCTATCGTCTTCTTCCTTTCATATGCTAGTTTTTGCTTGCCTTGATAATTTGTTTGCTTATAAAAAACCTATGCATAGGAAGTATGTTAGACTTAAGTGTGTTTGTCACATGTTTTATGACGCTCTCTTTATGCTTCAATTCTTGTCTTTCGAGTGAGCATCATTGAAATCTCAATGCCTAGCTTAGGGGCGTAAAACAATAGCGCTAGTTGGGAGGCAACCCAATTTTATTTTTTTCTTGCTTTTTGCTTCTGTTTAGTAATAAATATTTCATCTAGCTTCTGTTTAGATGTGTTTTTATATTTTAATTAGTGTTTGTGCCAAGTAGAACCTATAGGATAACCTACGGTGATAGTTAATTTGATTCTGCTGAAAAACAGAAGCTTTGCATGCACGAAAATAATTTTAGTAATTCACAGAAACGTCCTTTTGCATTGATTCTTTTTGCTGTAGATCAATAGATAAATTTCCTAGGACTTCCAATTTTGGTAGGAGTTTTATAGTTCCATAAGTATTCAGAAGTTACATATTGCTACATACTGTTCTGTTTTTGACAGATTCTGTTTTTCGTGTGTTGTTTGCTTATTTTGATTCATCTATGGCTAGTATCGGGGGGGGGGGGGTATGAACCATAGAGAAGTTGTAATACAGTAGGTTTAACACCAATATAAATAAAGAATGAGTTCATTACAGTACCTTATGTGGTGGTTTTTCTCTCTTGCACTAACGTAGCCTATGAGATTTCCTGTTGAGTTTTGTGTTGTAAAGTTTTCAAGTTTTGGGTAAAGATTTGATGGACTATGGAATAAGTAGTGGCAAGAGCCTAAGCTTGGGGATGCCCATGGCACCCCAAGATATTCAAGGATAACTAAAAGCCTAAGCTTGGGGATGCCCCGGAAGGCATCCCCTCTTTCGTCTTTGTCTATCGGTAACTTTACTTGGAGCTATATTTTTATTCGCCACATGATATGTGTTTTGCTTGGAGCGTCTTGTATCATATTAGTCTTTGCCTTTTAGTTTACCACAATAATCCTTGCTGTACACACCTTTTGGGAGAAACCCACTTGATTGGAATTTATTAGAATACTCTATGTGCTTCACTTATATCTTTTGAGCTAGATAATTTTTGCTCTAGTGCTTCACTTATATCTTTTAGAGCACGGCGGTGGCTTAATTTTGTAGAAATTGTAAATCTCTCATGCTTCACTTATATTATTTTGAGAGTCTCTTAGAACAGCATGGTATTTGCTATGGTTATAAAATTGGTCCTAGAATGATGTGCATCCAAGTTGGGTATAGTAAAAACTATCAGAGAAAGTGAATTGGATGCTATGATCAATTTGATACTTAATAATTGTTTTGAGATATAGAGGTGGTAATATTAAAGTCATGCTAGTTGGGTGATTATGAATTTAAATAATACTTGTGTTGAAGTTTGTGATTCCCGTAGCATGCACGTATGGTGAACCTCTTTGTGATGAAGTTGGAGCACAATTTTATTTATTGATTGTCTTCCTTATGAGTGGCGGTCGGGGACGAGCGATGGTCTTTTCTTACCAATCTATCCCCCTAGGAGCATGCGCGTAGTACTGTGTTTTCAATGGCTTATAGATTTTTGCAATAAGTATATGAGTTCTATATGACTAATGTTGAGTCCATCGATTATACGCACTCTCACCCTTCCACCATTGCTAGCCTCTCTTGTGCCGCACAACTTTCGCCGGTACCATACACCCACCATATACATTCCTCAAAACAGCCACCATACCTACCTATTATGGCATTTCCATAGCCATTCCGAGATATATTGCCATGCAACTTTCCATTGTTCCGTTTATTATGACACGCATCATCATTGTCATATTGCTCTTTGCATGATCATGTAGTTGACATCGTATTTGTGGCAAGGCCATCTTCATAATTTTTCCATACATGTCACTCTTGATTCATTGCATATCCTGGTACACCGCCGGAGGCATTCATATAGAGTCATATCTTGTTATAAGTATTGAGTTGTAATCTTGAGTTGTAAGTAAATAAAAGTGTGATGATCTTCATTATTAGAGCATTGTCCCAGTGAGGAAAGAATGATGGAGACTATGATTCCCCCACAAGTCGGGATGAGAGTTCAGATTTAAAAAAAATAGGCCAAAGAGCCCACCAGATAAAAAAAGAAAAAAAAGAAGAAAGGCCAAATAAAAAAAGGGGGAAGGCCCAAAAGAAAAAAAAAGAAAGAAAAAAAGAGAAAAGGAAAAAAATGAGAGAAAAAGAGAGAAGGGACAATGCTACTATCCTTTTTTACCACACTTGTGCTTCAAAGTAGCACCATGATCTTCATGATAGAGAGTCTCCTATGTTGTCACTTTCATATACTAGTGGGAATTTTACATTATAGAACTTGGCTTGTATATTCCAATGATGGGCTTCCTCAAAGTGCCCTAGGTCTTCGTGAGCAAGCGGGTTGGATGCACACCCACTTAGTTTCTTTTATTGAGCTTTCATACATTTATAGCTCTAGTGCATCCGTTGCATGGCAATCCCTACTCACTCACATTGATATCTATTAATGGGCATCTCCATAGCCCATTGATACGCCTAGTTGATGTGAGACTATCTTCTCCTTTTTGTCTTCTCCACAACCATCATTCTATTCCACATATAATGTTATGTCCATGGCTCACGCTCATGTATTGCGTGAAAGTTGAAAAAGTTTGAGATTACTAAAATATGAAACAATTGCTTGGCTTGTCATCGGGGTTGTGCATGATTAAATACTTTGTGTGATGAAGAAAGAGCAACAGCCAGACTATATGATTTTGTAGGGATAACTTTCTTTAGCCATGTTATTTTGAGAAGACATGATTGCTTAGTTAGTATGCTTGAAGTATTATTATTTCTTATGTCAATATGAACTTTTGTTTTGAATCATTTGGATCTGAACATTCATGCCACAATAAAGAAAATTACATTGAGAATTATGCTAGGTAGCATTCCACATCAAAAGTTCTGTTTTTATCATTTACCTTCTCGAGGACGAGCAGGAATTAAGCTTGGGGGTGCTTGATACGTCTCCAACGTATCTATAATTTTTGATTGTTCCATGCTATTATATTACCCATTTTGGATGTTTATGGGCTTTATTTTACACATTTATATCATTTTTTGGACGAACCTACTAACCGGAGGCCCAACCCGAATTGCTATTTTTTTTTGCCTATTTCAGTGTTTCGAGGAAAGGAATATCAAACGGAGTCCAAACAGAATGAAACCTTCGGGAGCAATATTTTTGGAACAAACGTGATCTAGAGGACTTGGAGTGGAAGTCAAGAAACAAAGGAGGCGGCCACGAGGGTGCCCGGCGCGCCCCCTACAGGTGGGCGCGCCCCCCACCCTCGTGGGCCCCTCGGGCGTCCACCGACATACTTCTTCCTCCTATATATATCCATGTACCCCGAAAACATCAGAAGCGACCACGAAAAACTATTTCCACCGCCGTAACCTTCTGTATCCGCGAGATCCCATTTTGGAGCCTTCACCGGCGCTCCACCGGAGGGGGAATCGACCATGGAGGGCCTCTACATCATCTCCAAGGCCTCTCCGATGAGGTGTGAGTAGTTTACCAGAGACCTTCGGGTCCATAGTTATTAGCTAGATGGCTTCTTCTCTCTCTTTGAATCTCAATACAAAGTTCTCCTTGATCTTCTTGGAGATCTATTCGATGTAACTCTTTTTGCAGTGTGTTTGTCGAGATCCGATGAATTGTGGGTTTATGATTAAGTTTATCTATGAGAAATATTTGAATCTCCTCTATATTATTTTATGTGTGATTAGGTTATCTTTGCAAGTCTATTCGAATTATCAGTTTGGTTTGGCCTACTAGATTGATCTTTCTTGCAATGGGAGAAGTGCTTAGCTTTGGGTTCAATCTTATGTGTCCTTTCCCAAAGGATGCTAGGGCAGCAAGGCACGATTGTATTGTTGCCATCGAGGATAAAAAGATGGGGTTTATATCATATTGCATGAGTTTATCCCTCTACATCATGTCATCTTTCTTAATGCGTTACTCTGTTCTTATGAACTTAATACTCTAGATGCATGCTGGATAGCGGTCGATGTGTGGAGTAATAGTTGTAGATGCAGGCAGGAGTCGGTCTACTTGTCACGGACGTGATGCCTATATACATGATCATGCCTAGATAATCTCGGAATGGCTGTTTTGAGGATAATCTCATAACTTGCTCCCTGACCGCCACTTATAAGGAAGACAATCAATAAATAAAATTGTGCTCCAACTTCATCACAAAGCGGTTCACCATACGTGCATGCTACGGGAATCACAAGCTTCAACACAAGCATTCTTTAAATTCATAATCACCCAACTAGCATGACTTTAATATCACTACCTCCATATCTCAAAACAATTATCAAGCATCAAGTTGATCATAGCATCCAATTCACTTTCTATGATCGTTTTTATTATACCCAACTTGGATGCTCATCATTCCAGGACCAACTTTAAAACCATAGCAAATACCATGCTGTTCTAAAAGACTCTCAAAAAGATATAAGTGAAGCATGAGAGGCTAGCAATTTCTTCAAAATTAAGACACCACCGTGATCTAAAAGATATAAGTGAAGCACTAGAGCAAAAACTGTCAAGCTCAAAAGATATAAGTGAAGCACATAGAGTATTCTAGCAAATTCTAATCAAATAGGCTTCTCCCAAAAGGTGTGTACAGCAAGGATGATTGTGGTAAAATAAAAAGGAAAGACTAATATAATACATGATGCTCCAAGCAAAACACACATCATGTGGCGAATAAAAATATAGCTCCAAGTAAAGTTACCAATGAACGAAGACGAAAGAGAGGATGCCTTCCCGGGGCATCCCCAAGCTTAGGCTTTTGGCTCTCCTTGAATATCTTGGGGTGCCATGGGCATCCCCAAGCTTAGGCTCTTGCCACTCCTTATTCCATAGTCCATAAAATCTTTACCCAAAACTTGAAAACTTCACGACACAAAACTCAACAGGAAATCTTATAAGCTCCGTTAGTGAAAGAAAACAAAACCACCACATAAGGTACTGCAATGAACTCATTCTTTATTTATTTTGCTGTTAAACCTACTGCATTCCAACTTCCTTATGGTTTATAAACTAATTTACTAGCCATAGATGCATTGAAACAAGCAAACAACACACGAAAAACAAAATCTGTCAAAAACAGAACAGTCTGTAGAAATCTGTAACTAACGCAAACTTATGGAAATCTAAAAATTCTACCAAAATAATAAGTCCTGGAAAATTTGTTTATTGAACAGCAGCAAAAAGAATCAACGCAAAATCACAATCCATTGATTTAACAAAATTATATTCGTGCGTGCAAAGTTTCTGCTTTTCAGCAGAATCAAATCAACTATCATCGTAGGTTATCCTATAGGTTCTACTTGGCACAAACACTAATTAAAAGATAAAAACACATCTAAACAGAATTTAGATGCAAGATTTATTACTAAACAGGAGAGAAAATAAAAACATAACGAAAAATTGGGTTGCCTCCCAACTAGCGCTATCGTTTAACGCCCCTAGCTAGGCATAAAAGCAAGGATAGATCTAACGAGTGCCATATTTGGCACTAAATTCGTAAGTAGCACGCATGATAGATTCATAAGGTAATTTGACTTTCTTTCTTGGAAAGTGCTCCATGCCTTTCTTTAATGGAAATTGAAATCTAATATTGCCTTCCTTCATATCAAGAACGATAAAATCTACGGGCACCAAATATCTATTTGCAACAATAAGAACATCATTCATACTTCCCATTGGCTTTTTAATGGTGGAATCCACAAGGTGCAAATTTAAAGAGCAATCATCAAGATCATGGAAACCTAGAATATCACATAAAGTTTTCGGAATCGTGGAAACACTAGCACCCAAATCACACAAAGCAAAACACTCATAATCTTTAATTCTAATCTTTATAGTAGGTTCCCACTCATCATTAAGTTTTCTAGGTATAGAAACTTCCAAATTAAGTTTTTCATCATAAGATTGCATCAAGGCATCAACAATATGTTTGGTAAAAGCTTTATTTTGACTATAAGCATGAGGAGAATTAACAACAGATTGCAACAAGGAAATACAACCTTTTAAAGAGCAATTATCATAATCAAATTCCTTGAAATCCGAGATAGTGGGTTCAATGTTATTAGAAGTTGAGGATTCTCCAATCTCACTATTACCAAATTCAGCATTAAGATCTAAAGACTCCGAATTCTTGGGACGCCTTCTAGGCAAAGTTGATTCATCATCAGTCCCGTAATCATCAAAATTCATATTGCAAAACATAGATCTAATCGGAGACGCATCGATAACCTTCAGGTCCTCATCATTATTTTCATGTAAACTAGAAGAACACGCTTTTATAAAGCTTTCTTTTTTAGCACGCAATCTAGCGGTTCTTTCCTTGCACTCGTCAATGGAAATTCTCATTACTTTGAGAGACTCATTGATATCATGCTTAGGAGGAGAAGATCTAAGTTTAAGAGAATCAACATCAAGCGAAAGTCTATCAACGTTCCTAGCCAAATCATCAACTTTGAGCAATTTTTCTTCAAGCAAAGCATTAAAATTCTTTTGAGAAATCATAAGTTCTTGCACACTATTCTCAAAATCAGAGGGCATATTATTAAAATTACCATAAGAATTATTGTAGGAATTTCCATAATTATTAGAGGTATTACTAGGGAACAGTCTAGCATTAAAATTTCCTCTATAAGCATTGTTTCCAAAACTATTCCTACCAACAAAATTCACATCCATAGATTCATTATTATTATTATCAATCAAGGAAGACAAAGGCATATCATTGGGATCAAGAGGAGTATTTTTAGTAGCAAACATCTTCATAAGTTCATCCATCTTTCCACTCAAAACATTGATTTCTTCTATAGCATGCACTCTTTTACTAGAAGATCTTTCGGTGTGCCATTGAGAATAATTAGCCATAATATTATCAAGAAGTTTTGTAGCATCTCCTAATGTGATTTCCATAAAGGTGCCTCCCGCGTCAATCTAAGAGATTTCTAGAAGCAAAGTTCAAACCGCATAAAAATTTTGTATGATCATCCATAAATTCAAACCATGAGTAGGGCAATTGCGAAGCATCAATTTCATTCTTTCCCAAGATTGGGCAACATGCTCATGATCAAGTTGTTTAAAATTCATAATATCGTTCCTAAGAGTGATGATCTTAGCGGGAGGGAAATACTTAGAGATAAAAGCATCTTTGCACTTGTTCCACGAATCGATACTATTTTTAGGCAAAGACGAAAACCAAACTTTAGCACGATCTCTAAGTGAAAACGGAAATTACTTCTACTTGAAAATATTGTTATCTTTGCATATCACACAAATCAACAAAAAAATTAGATGAGTAGCGGCATCTTCACTAGGAAGGCCGACGAATTGATCTTTCATAACAAGATTCAGCAAAGCAGTATTGATTTCACAAGACTCAACATCATTAAGAGGAGCAATCGGAGTACTAAGGAAATCATTATTATTGGTATTCGAGAAATCACACAATTTGGTATTATCTTGTGCCATGGCAACAAGTAATCCAACACACAAGCAGACAGAAAAAGGGCAAGCGAAAAGAGAGGAGGGAATTGGGAAAGAGAGGGCGAATAAAACGGCAAGGGTGAAGTGGGGGAGAGGAAAACGAGAGGAAAATGGCAAATAATGTAAATGCGAGGGAGATGGGTTTGTGATGGGTACTTTGTATGTCTTGACCTGAGCGAAGACCTCCCCGGCAACGACGCCAGAAATCCTTCTTGCTACATCTTGAGCTTGCGTTGGTTTTCCACGAAGAGGAGAGGATGATGCAGCAAGTGTAGCGTAAGTATTTCCCTCAGTTTTGAGAACCAAGGTATCAATCCAGTAGGAGGCTCCTCAAAAGTCCCACGCACCTGCACAAACAAACTGAGAACTCGCAACCAACACAATAAAGGGGTTGTCAATCCCTTCACGACCACTTGCGAAAGTGAGATCTAATAAAGATAGAAAGATAAGATAAATATTTTTTTGGTATTTTATAATATAGATGCAAAAAGTAAAGATGCAAATAAAAGTAGATTGAAAGCAAATATGATAAGAGATAGACCCGGGGGCCATAGGTTTCACTAGAGGCTTCTCTCAAGATAGCATAAGTATTACGGTAGGTGAACAAATTATTGTCGAGCAATTGATAGAAAAGCGCATATTTATCAGATTATCTAGGCATGATCATGTATATAGGCATCACGTCCATAACAAGTAGATCGACTCCTGCCTGCATCTACTACTATTACTCCACACATCGACCGCTATCCAGCATGCATCTAGAGTATTAAGTTCATAAGAACAGAGTAACGCTTAAGCAAGATGACATGATGTAGAGGGATAAACTCATGCAATATGATATAAACCCCATCTTGTTATCCTCGATGGCAACAATACAATACGTGCCTTGCCACCCTTTCTGTCACTGGGTAAGGACACCGCAAGATTGAACCCAAAACTAAGCACATCTCCCATGGCAAGAAAGATCAATCTAGTAAGCCAAACCAAACTGATAATTCGAAGAGACTTGCAAAGATAACTCAATCATACAGAAGAATTCAGAGAAGATTCAATTATTATTCATAGATAAACTTGATCGTAAACCCACAATTCATCGGATCTTGACAAACACACCGCAAAAAGAGTTTACATCAAATAGATCTCCACAAGAGAGGGGGAGAACATTGTATTGAGATCCAAAAAGAGAGAAGAAGCCATCTAGCTAATAACTATGGACCCGTAGGTCTATGGTAAACTACTCACAACTCATCGGAGGGGCAAGGATATTGATGTAGAAGCCCTCCATGGTCGATTCCCCCTCCGGCAGAGTGCCGACGAAGGCTCCAAGATGGGATCTCGCGGATAGAGAAGGTTACGGCGGTGGAAATTGTGTTTCGTGGTGCCCCTGGATGTTTTTGGGGTACATAGGTATATATAGGAGGAAGAAGTACGTCGGTGGCCGCCTGAGGGGCCCATGAGACAGGGGGCGTGCCCTACGGGGGGGGACGACCTCCTATCTCGTGGGGGCCTCGGGTGCTTCTTGACTTGCACTCCAAGCTCTCCAGATCACGTTCGTTCCAAAAATCACGCTCCCGAAGGTTCCATTCCGTTTGGACTCGGTTTGATATTCCTTTTCTTCGCAATACTGAAATAGGCAAAAAAACAGCAATATGGGCTGGGCCTCCGGTTAGTAGGTTAGTCCCAAAAATGATATAAATGTGTAAAATAAAGCCCATAAACATCCAAAAGGGGTAATATAATAGCATGGAACAATCAAAAATTATAGATACGTTGGAGACGTATCAGGATCTCACTCTGGAAGACCTACGAGGTTCGGTAGTAACTTGATCTGAAGTTTCATGATCATCATCATTAGCTTCCTCACTAATTGGTTTAGGAATCACTGGAACTGATATTTGTGATGAACTACTTTCCAATAAGGGAGAAGGTACAATTACCTCATCAAGTTCTACTTTCCACCCACTCACTTCTTTCGAGAGAAACTCCTTCTCTAGAAAGGATCCATTCTTAGCAACAAATATCTTGCCTTCGGATCTATGATAGGTGTACCCAACAGTTTCCTTTGGGTATCCTATGAAGATGCACTTCTTCGATTTGGGTTCGAGCTTATCAGGTTGAAGCTTCTTCACATAGCATTGCAGCCCCAAACTTTAAGAAACGACAACTTTGGTTTCTTGCCAAACCAAGTTCATCAGGCATCGTCTCAATGGATTTTGATGGTGCACTATTTAAAGTGAACGCAGTCGTCTCTAAAGCATAACCCCAGAACGATAGCGGTAAATCAGTAAGAGACATCATAGATCGCACCATATCCTTCCAGGTGGCGTAAGTTGTGAACTATTCCACATTGTTTCTAATGAAGACCAAACTCGTAACCCAAATATTCTCCTCCATGATCAGATCGTAGAAACTTTATTATCTTGTTACAATGATTTTCCACTTCACTCTGAAATTCTTTGAACTTTTCAAATGTTTCAGACTTATGCTTCATTAAGTAGATATAACCATATCTGCTCAAATGATCTGTGAAGGTAAGAAAATAATGAAACCCGCCACGAGCCTCAACACTCATTTAACCGCATACGTCGGTATGTATTATTTCCAATAAGTCAGTAGCTCGTTCCATTGTTCCGGAGAACGGGGTTTTAGTCATCTTGCCCATAAGGCACGGTTTGCAAGCACTAAGTGATTCATAATCAAGTGATTCCAAAAGTCCATCAGCATGGAGTTTCTTCATGCGCTTTACACCGATATGACCCAAACGGCAGTGCGACAAATAATTTGCACTATCATTATCAACTTTGCATCTTTTGGCTTCAATATTATGAACATGTGTATCATCACGATCGAGATTCAACAAAAATAGACCACTCAGCAAGGGTGCATGACCATAAAAGATATTACTCATATAAATAGAACAACCATTATTCTCTGATTTAAATGAATAATCGTCTCGCATCAAACAATATCCAGATATAATGTTCATGCTCAACGCTGGCACCAAATAACAATTATTCAGGTCTAAAACTAATCCCTAAGGTAGATGTAGAGGTAGCGTGCCGACGGCGATCACATCGATCTTGGAACCATTTCCCACGCGCATCTTCACCTAGTCCTTAGCCAATCTTCGTTTAATCCATAGCCCCAGTTTCGAGTTGCAAATATGAGCAACAGAACCAGTACCAAATACCCAGGCGCTACTACGAGCATTAGTAAGGTACACATCAGTAACATGTATATGAAATATACCTTTCACTTTGACATCCTTCTTATCCACCAAATACTTGGGGCAGTGTCGCTTCTAGTGACCAGTCCCTTTGTAGTAGAAGCACTCGCCTGTGCTTAGGTCCGACTTGGGTTTCTTCTCCTGAGCAGCAACTTTCTTGCCGTTCTTCTTGAAGTTCCCCTTCTTACCTTTGCCCTTTTTCTTGAAACTAGTGGTCTTGTTGACCATCAACACTTGATGCTCCTTCTTGATTTCTACCTCCGCAGCCTGATACATCTCCAATGTATCTATAATTTTTTATTGTTCCATGCTATTATATTACCCGTTTTGGATGTTTATGGGCTTTACTATACACTTTTATATCATTTTTGGGACTAACCTATTAACCAGATGCCCAGGCCAAATTGCTGTTTTTTCGCCTATTTCAATGTTTCGCAGAAAAGGAATATCAAACAGAGTCCAAACGGAATGAATCCTTCGGGAGGGTTATTTTTGGAACAAACACAATCCAGGAGACTTGGAGTGTACGTCAAGAAGCAAACAAGGAAGCCACGAGGCAGGGAGGCGCGCCCTAGGGGGGTGGGCGCGCCCCCCACCCTCGTGGGCCCCTTGTGGCTCCCCTGACCGACTTCTTTCGCCTATATATATCAACATAACCTGAAAACATCCAGGAGCACCACGAAACCCTATTTCCACCGCCAAATCCTTCTGTACCCGTGAGATCCCATCTTGGAGCCTTTTCTGGCGCTACGCCGGAGGGGGAATCGATCATGGAGGGCTTCTATATCAACACCATAGCCTCTCCGATGAGTTGTGAGTAGTTTACCACAGACCTTCGGGTCCATAGTTATTAGCTAGATGGCTTCTTCTCTCTCTTTGATTCTCAATACAAAGTTCTCCTCGATATTCTTGGAGATCTATTCGATGTAACTCTTTTTGCAGTGTGTTTGTCGAGATCCGATGAATTGTGGGTTTATGATCAAGTTTATCTATGAGAAATATTTGAATATCCTCTGAATTCTTTTATCTATGATTGGTTATCTTTGCAAGTCTCTTCGAATTATCAGTTTGGTTTGGCCTACTAGATTGATCTTTCTTGCAATGGGAGAAGTGCTTAGCTTTGGGTTTAATCTTGCGGTGTCCTTTCCCAGTGACAGCAGGGGAAGCAAGGCATGTATTGTATTGTTGCCATAGAGGATAAAAAGGTGGGGTTTATATCATATTGCTTGAGTTTATCCCTCTACATCATGTCATCTTGTCTAATGCGTTACTCTGTTCTTATGAACTTAATACTCTAGATGCATGCTGGATAGCGGACAATGTGTGGAGTAATAGTAGTAGATGCAGAATCGATTCGATCTACTTGTCGCGGACGTGATGCCTATATACATGATCATGCCTAGATATTCTCATAACTATGCACTTTTCTATCAATTGCTCGACAGTAATTTGTTCACCCACCGTAATACTTATGCTATCTTGAGAGAAGCCACTAGTTAAACCTATGGCCCCGGGTCTATTTTCCATCATATAAGTTTCCGACCTACTTTATTTTGCAATCTTTACTTTCCAATCTATATCATAAAAATACCAAAAATATTTATCTTATTATTAT
Source organism: Aegilops speltoides (assembly GCA_021437245.1). Classification (NCBI taxonomy): domain Eukaryota; kingdom Viridiplantae; phylum Streptophyta; class Magnoliopsida; order Poales; family Poaceae; genus Aegilops; species Aegilops speltoides. The sequence continues at coordinate 138,478,459 of CM038146.1, read as the reverse complement.
ATCTATCAGATCTCACTTTTGCAAGTGGTTGTGAAGGGATTGGCAACCCCTTTATCGCGTTGGTTGCGAGGTTCTTGTTTGTTTGTGTAGGTACGTGGGACTTGCGTGTATCCTCCTACTGGATTGATACCTTGGTTCTCAAAAACTGAGGGAAATACTTACGCTACTTTGCTGCATCACCCTTTATTCTTCAAGGGAAAACCAATGCAGTGCTCAAGAGGTAGCACAGCCTTTAGCATCGCAAAGAGCTCGGGAATAGTCTTGTTGATCCCTTGCATATTATAGTTCATCATGAATCCTTTATAGATTGGTGGCAGTGATTGAAGAACTCTATCAATGACACTATCATCAGAAAGATTAACTCCCAGCTAAGTCAAGTGGTTATGGTACCCTGACACTCTGAGTATGTGTTCATTGACAGAACTATTCTCCTCCATTTTGCTGCTATAGAACTTGTTGGAGACTTCATATCTCTCAACTCGGGCATTTGCTTGAAATATTAACTTCAACTCTTGGAACATCATATGCTCCATGACGTTCAAAACGTCTTTGAAGTCCCGATTCTAAGCCGTAAAACATGGCACATTGAACTATCGAGTAGTCATCAGCTTTGCTCTGCCAGACGTTCTTAACGTCATCAGTAACATTTGTAGCAGGCCTGACACCCAGCGGTGCTTACCAGGACATAATTCTTCTATGCAACAATGAGGATAATCCTCAAGTTACGAACCCAGTCCGTGTAGTTGCTGTCATCATCTTTCAACTTAGCTTTCTCTAGGAACACATTAAAATTCAAAGGAACGGTAGCACTAGCCATTGATCTACAATAACATAGACATGCAAAATAACTATCAGGACTAAGTTCATGATAAGTTAAAGTTCATTAATCATATTACTTAAGAACTTCCACTTAGATAGACATCCCTCTAGTCATCTAAATGATCACGTGATCCAAATCAACTAAACCATGTCCGATCATCACGTGAGATGGAGTAGCTTTCAATAGTGAACATCACTATGTTGATATCTACTATATGATTTACGTTCGACCTTTCGGTCTCAGTGTTCCAGGCCGTATCCGTATATGCTAGGCTCATCAAGTTTAACCCGAGTAGTCTACGTGTGCAAAACTGGCTTGCACCCGTATGTGAATGTAGAGCTTATCACACACGATCATCACATGGTGTCTTGGCACGACGAACTGTAGCAACAGTGCATACTCAGGGAGAACACTTATACCTTCAAATTTAGTAAGGGTATCATCTTATAATGCTACCGCCGTACTAAGCAAAATAAGATGCATAAAAGATAAACATCACATGCAATCAAAATATGTGACATGATATGGCCATCATCATCTTGTGCTCATGATCTCCATCACCGAAGCATCATCATGATCTCCATCGTCACCGGCGTGACACCTTGATCTCCATCATAGCATCATTATCGTCTCGCCAACTATTGTTACTACGACTATCACTACCGCTTAGTGATAAAGTAAAACAATTACATGGCGATTGCATTGCATACAATAAAGCGACAACCATATGGCTCCTGCCAGTTGCCGATAACTTTGTTAAAAAACATGATCATCTCATACAACAATTTATATCACATCACGCCTTGACCATATCACATCACAGCAAGCCCTACAAAAACAAGTTAGACGCCTCTACTTTGTTGTTGCAAGTTTTACGTGGCTACTACGGGCTTCTAGCAAGAGCAGTTCTTACCTACGCATCAAAACCACAATGATTTTTCGTCAAGTGTGTTGATTTAACCTGCAACAAGGACCGGCCGTAATCAAACCCGATTCAACCAAAGTTGGAGAAATAGACACCTGCCAACCACCTATGTGCAAAAGCACGTTGATAGAACCAGTCTCATGAACGCGGTCATGTAATGTCGGTCCGGGCCGCTTCATCCAACTATACCGCCGAATCAAAGTAAGACGTTGGTGGTAAGCAGTATGACTATTATCGCCCACAACTCTTTGTGTTCTACTCGTGCATATAACATCTACGCGTAGACCTGGCTCGGCTGCCACTGTTGGGGAACATGGTAATTTCAAAAATTTCCTACGATCATGCAAGATCTATCTAGGATGCATAGAAACGAGAGGGGAGAGTGTGTCCATGTACCCTCATAGACCGAAAGCGTAAGTGTTTCAATAATGCGGTTGATGTAGTCGAACTTCTTCGCTATCCAACCGATCCAAGTGCCGAACGTACAACGCCTCCGCGTTCAGCACATGTTCAGCTCGATGACGTCCCTCGTGCTCTTGATCTAGTTGAGGACGAGGGTGAGTTCCATCAGCACGATGGCGTGGCGATGGTGATGATGATTCTACCGGCGCAGGGCTTCCCCTAAACACTATGATGGTATGATCGAGGTGTGTAACTATGGAGGGGGGCACCACACACAGTTGGGAGAGAAACTTGTGTGTTCTAGGGTTCCCCCCTGCCCCCATATATAAAGGAGCAAGGGGGAGGCTGGCCGGCCCCTAGGGCGCGCCCCAAGAGGGGAGTCCTACCAGGACTACTAGTCCTAGTAGGATTCACCAAGAGGGAGAGACGGGGAAGGAAGGAGAGGGAGAGGGAGTAGGAAAGGGGGGCGCCGCCCCCTTCCCTTGTCCAATTCAGACCCAAGGGGGAGGGGGCGTGCGGCCTGCCCTGGCCTCCCACTCTCTCTCCACCAAGGCCCAATGTGGCCCATTAGTTCCCCGGGGGGTTCCGGTAACCCTCCGGCACTCGGTTTTACCCGAAACTTTCTGGAACACTTCCAGTGTCCGAATATAGCCATCCAATATATCAATCTTTATGTCTCGACCATTTTGAGACTCCTTGTCATGTCCATGATCTCATCTGGGACTCCGAACAAACTTCGGTCATCAAAAACACATAACTCATAATACATATCTTCATCGAACGTTAAGCGTGTGGACCCTACGGGTTCGAGAACTATGTAGACATGAGCGAGACACATCTCCGGTCAATAACCAATAACGGAACCTGGATGCTCATATTGGCTCCTACATATTTTATGAAGATCTTTATCGGTCAAACCGCATAACAACATACGTTGTTCCCTTTGTATATATGTTACTTGCCCGAGATTCGATCGTCGGTATCATCATACCTAGTTCAATCTCGTTACCGGCAAGTCTCTTTACTTGTGCCGTAATACTTCATCCCATAGCTAACTCATTAGTCACAATGCTTGCAATGCTTATAGTGATGAGCATTACCGAGAGGGCCCAGAGATACCTCTCCGAAACACGGAGTGACAAATCCTAATCTCGATCTATGCCAACCCAACAAACACCTTCGGAGACACATGTAGAGCATCTTTGTAATCACCTATTTACGTTGTGACGTTTGATAGCATTGTGACGTTTGATAGCACACAAGGTGTTCCTTCGGTATTCGGGAGTTGCATAATCTCATAGTCCGAGGAACATGTATAAGTCATGAAGAAAGCAGTAGCAATGAAACTGTAATGATCATAATGCTAAGCTAACGGATGGGTCATGTCCATCACATCATTCTCCTAAGATGTGATCCCGTTCATCAAATGACAACACATGTCTATGGTTAGGAAACATAACCATCTTTGATTAACAAGCTAGTCAAGTAAAGGCATACTAGGGACAATATGTTTTGTCTATGAATTCACACATGTACTAAGTTCCCGGTTAATACAATTCTAGAATGAATAATAATCATTTATCATGAAATAAGGAAATAAATAATAACTTTATTATTGCCTCTAGGGCATATTTCCTTCAAAACTATGCATGAGCTTCATCACTCTACAATTCCTGGGTTTATCCTTAAATTAGACTATGAAAAGGCTTGAGACAAAGAAATCAGGATTTCCCTGTGGGACTGCTTTCCTCTAGAGGTTTTGGTAACAAATGGATTAGTTGGGTCATGAGCACTATCCAAAAATGTTCATTTTATGTTAGGCTGAATGATATGAATGGTTCTTAATTTGTCAGTGGTAAAGGTTTGAAACAAGGGTATCCCCTTTCCCCATTCTTTTCAACTTGGTTGCTGATGTTTTCTCCAAAATGTTAATTAAAGCCTCTCATAACAATATTATATCTAGGGTTCTCCCCAATGTTGTGTTTGGAGGGATTATTAGCTGACAATATGCTAATGTTGCCTTCCTTTTTCTGGATCCCAGTTTAGACAATGCTAGAAATGTTAAGGGGGTCCTTTCCTGGTTTGAAAATTTGTTTGGTATGGTAATTAATTTTTAAAAAGTGTGATATGTTAACTCTCATTGAGTCATTGTGGAAGATGATGTCTCTAAGATGTTAGCACAAATCCAATTGGCTCATTCGAGCGTTGTGAACAAACTATGTCTTTTGTTGCCTCCTTCCAATAAAATGGGGTGGGGGAACCCCTTTTCTTCAAAAACGAAAAACTTGTCCTTGAAAACTTGGTGTGTTCATCTCTTCTCAATAGGAAATATTAAGACTGTATTCAACAAATTTTATATAAACATCCAATTGTTAGATAGGTGCATTCTAAGCCATTTGCAATGAAATGAAAATCAAGCACTATCCACTAATCATGTTGGGAAATGTTGCATGGAAAACAAAAAAAATTATATGCACACACAATGATCTATCCATGGAGATGCATAGAAATGAGGGGGGGTATGACTATGTACCCTCGTAGACCGTAAGCGAAAGCATTTAACAACGCGATTGATGTAGTTGAAATTTCTTCGTACTCCAACCGATCTAGTACCAAACGCACGGCACCTCCGTGCTCTGCACATGTTCAGCTCGGTGACATCCTCCGCCTTCTTGATCCAGCAAGACAGCAAGGTAGTGGATGAGTTCCAACAGCACGACGGTGTGGTGACGGTGATGGTGCAGTGATCTTTGTAGGGCTTCGCCTAAGCACTACGAAAATATGACTGGGGTGTAAACCGTCGAGGGGGGCGCCACACACAGCTAGGCAATTGTCTGTTGTGTGCTAGGTGAGGGAGTCCTGTATTAGGGGGTATCCGGACAGCCGGACTGTGTACAACATCCGGACTATTGAAGCGTGAAGATACAAGACTCAAGACTTCGGCCCGTGTCCGGATGGGACTCTACTTGGCGTGGAAGGCAAGCTTGGCGATCCGGATATTGTGTTTCCTTCCTTGTAACCGACTCCATATAAACCCTGGCCCTCTCCGGTGTCTATATAAACCGGGGAGATTGGACCTTAGAAGGCCGATCACAATTACAATCATACCATCATAGGCTAGCTCTTAGGGTTTGGCCTCTACGATCTCGTGGTAGATCTACTCTTGTACTACCCATATCATCAATATTAATCAAACAGGAAGTAGGGTTTTACCTCCATCGAGAGGGCCCGAACCTGGGTAAACATCTCTGTCCCTTGCTTCCGGTTACCATCAGCCTTGACGCACAGATCGGGACCCCCTACCCGAGATCCACCGGTTTTGACACCGACATTGGTGCTTTCATTGAGAGTTCCTCTGTGTCATCACCGCAAGGCTCGATGGCTCGTCTCATCATTAAGGACGACATTACCTCGGAGGGAGCTCTGGCTATAGGCCAAACTCTTCGACTTGGCGGCTTTATCATGCCATCCCCATTGGCGGTAGCTCCAACGATGGCCTCTCGGGTCATCAATCATAACCTTCGCGTCAGTTCGGAACTTGCTGAACAGATGGATCCAATGGAGCTCTCCTCCCTTAATGAACTCTTGGATCGCATCGCCACTCTGGGAGTCGCTACCGACTATGATCGGATTGGGCTTAAACCCGACCGAAGGGACATCAGGTCCCCGCCGGCCACCCATGAGATAGCGATAGTGGAGAAACCACACACGGATTGCCCCTCAACTTTGAGGACAAATTATGTTCGGATCACCGAACTCCTTGAGCCGAAGACCTGCTCAAAGCAAAACATGACCCAGGTCCCGGACTTAGAATCGGGCATTGGGCCGAAGAAATTGGGCAGCACTCCAGATTCTGAGCTGTTAAGCCCGGAACCACCCGCGCCCTTGGGCGTTAGATCGGATCAAAATTCGGATTCTGTTAACAACACCTACCTGGACTTAAAATTTCTCTCCCGCATCAGGCAAGAGCCCCAGGAAACCGTACACCACTATTGGGCCAGATTCCTCATTGCACTTAACAAGGTCAGGGACTGCCGCAAGGAGAACATCACTCTTCTGCAAAAACTGCACGGACGAAGGACTCCTCAATGCTATAAGCCGCCGCGACATAGTACGCTTCGCGGACTTGGCAATCATAGTACGGAAGTACTGTGCGATGGAGAGCGCTTGGAAAACCCAAAAAAAAATTTGGGACAGTACTGCTCTCACCAAGACCTTTGTCCAAACTAAACGGACAAACTCTTGTAAGTCGTCTGATCCAATCCCCAAGAAACCAAAGCCCACCCCAGGGCGGGGATCCGTATTGGAAGAATGGCTCGACGGGCCAAGTAAGCTCCACAGTACTCCGGATATAATACCAACTCATAGCCTTAGGGCATGTTGGATACTCCGGTAGGTGGCAAAAAGTGGCGAGGATCTTCTTGTAGGCCATAAAGCGGAACAACATCCTGCCAGCGGACACAATACGGTACTAACAGTCTTCGAGACTTTTGCCTCGAACAACAGGCGCAAGCGGGCTCGTCGAAGCTCTGCGGAAATTTGCCATGTGGCAAAGATAAACCCCTGGAATGACACTGCTATAACTTTCAATGCCAGTGATGAACCTCGATTCCGGACTGTCCGGGCACCGGCCGCTCTGGTCCTTAGCCCAATCATGGACGGCTTTCGGCTCACCAAAGTACTCATGGACGGCGTAAGCGGATTAAACTTGATCTATGAGGAAACGCTCAACAAGATGGAAATTGATAAAGGCCGCATTGAGCAAAGCGGCACCACCTTTAGGGGATCATCCGTACTCGGGAAGCGTGGTGCGCGGGAAAAATCACACTCGATGTGGTATTTGGCACCCCGGAGAATTATATGTCCGAAGAAATCACATTCCAAGTGGCTCCCTTTAGCAGCGGATACCACGCCCTTCTAGGGCGGGATGCGTTTACAAGCTTTCAAGTTGTACCCCATTACGGGTACATGAAGCTTAAAATGCGCGGACCCAACAGAATCATCACTCTAGCCAGTGATCCGGACGTCGCACTTTGCGCCGAAAACAAAACCGCAGCACTAGCCCTGGAAGCATTATCTGAAGCCCTAGCAGCCGAAGAGTTAACAACACTGCGGGCCACTGTGGACAGGGACAACATGATACTCAACAAGCGACCCAAGTCCACCTCATTTAAACCTGCAGACGAGATAGTCTAATTCCAAGTCCATCCAACAGACCCCACGAAGACGGCATCCATCGGGACACAGTTGAGCCCCGCGATGGACGCTGCACTACGAGATTTCTTACGCGAGAATTGGGACATTTTCGCCTGGCACCCTTCGGACATGCCAGGCATCCCACGCCGGTTGGCCGAACATAGCCTCAATATATTAAAGGGATACAAACCGGTCAAACAGACTCTAAGGCGGTTTTCAGAACCCAAATGGCAAGCCATGGGGGAAGAGCTAGCCAAGCTACTTGAGGCCGGATTCATCAGAGATATTAAACATCTGGATTGGCTGGCAAATTTGGTAATGGTACCAAATAAGGACAAATCCTGGCGCCTATGCGTCGACTTCAAAGACCTCTACAAGGCTTGCCCCAAGGATCCCTTTCCCCTCCCTCGCATCGGTCAAATCATCGATGCCACAGCTGGACATGACTCGCTGTGTTTTCTCGACCCATACTTTGGATACCATCAAATAAAGATGGCAGAGTCTGACCAAGCTGCAACAGCTTTTATAACGCCATATGGCCCTTTTTGCTTCAACGCTATGCCCTTCGGGCTCAAGAATGCCGGCGCAACCTATTAACGCATGATTCAAACATGCTTGGAAAACAAATCGGCAAAACAGTGGAAGCATATGTGGACGACGTGGTCATAAAAACTAGACACATCGAAACCCTAATAGATGACTTGAGGCTCACATTCGATAACCTTCGAACATACGACATTAAGTTGAATCCGTAAAATTGCGCCTTCGGCGTCCCATCGGGGAAACTGCTGGGCTTCATTATTTCCAATAGAGGAATTGAAGCGAATTCGGCAAAAATCCAAGCTCTGTCACAGTTGGCTATACCAATAGACCTGAAGCACATCCAGAAGCTAGCCGGATGCGTGGCCGCTTTGAGCCGCTTTATCTCCAGGCTAGGAGAAAAGGCATTGCCTCTTTACTGCCTCCTTCGACGCACCGAACACTTCGTCTGGATGGATGCAGCCGCGGCCAGACTCGATGAAATAAAGACCTTATTGGCCAGTAATCCAGTCCTAACAGCGCCAAACATCGGCGAACCTATGCTACTATACATAGCGGCAACACATCAAGTGGAAAGTGCAGTGCTCGTTGTCGAACGAGAGGTGGACGGATACAAATTCCCGCTCCAAAAGCCGGTTTATTACGTATCCACGGTCCTCACGCCATGCAAATCTCGATACCCACACTATCAAAAAATAGCATACACGGTCTTCATGGCATCCCGGAAGCTGCGACACTACTTTCAAGAGTGTTCGATTACGGTCGCCTCTGAAGTACGACTCAATGACATAATTAATAAACGCGATGCTACGGGCCGGATTGCTAAATGGGCTATCAAGCTCCTTCCGTTCGACATAATATACAAACCACGGCGAGCCATTAAGTCGCAAGTACTGGCTGACTTTATCGCCGAATGGACAGAAGCCGAACTCCCTAAAGAGTACGGTGCGTACTCCAACTGGATCATGCACTTCAACGGCTCCAAAATGCTGGCCGGGCTGGGAGCAGGGTGTCGGTGTACTAAGGTAGGGGTACCTCAGTACCCCAACTTGTGCACGGGCAGCCCCAGCTCCCTGCAACCAGATCCATCAAATGCTTGCCGGAGATCATCTCCGCTCCACACCAAGCCGTTCAAGAACAAAGTATATAAGATAGAAACTCAAGACCCCGGCAAGAGGAGCTTGCCGGAAGGCCATCCTGTGCTCAAGGCTACGTTATTCCTACAGATCCCGGCGAGAGGAGCTCGTCGGGAGGACCAAGACCACATCACGAAGTCACGCCTCGGCGCTTGCAGCATACTCGGCGAGGACCCGGGCGGCAAGTCCAGAGCCTGCAAGCCCGGGCCCGGCAAGATCAAGGCCCGGCAAGGAGCTTGCCGGGAGAGCTGTGCTACGTGTCCGCACTCCGGCTGCTTGCCCGCGTCGCCTCCGGCCTTCTCCAGAGACGCGTGGCGGGTGGCAGATCTTGCATGAAGAATGCGGTGGCACTCCACGGTGGTGGCCGCCGCCGTGGCGATAAAGAAGACGCAATGGCGGGAGCTTTTGGGGCGACGGCGACGGGCATTTAATGCCCTTGTCCCCCTCTGTCAAAAGTAGATAGAAAGCACTGTAGCTGCACTGTTCCCGCACTGTTCCAACTACCACCCCTTTTACGTTTTACCCCTCTACTCACGCTGACACTGCCGGTGACCCCTTGCCCTATAAAAGGAGGCCCATGCACAACGTAGAGGGGGTTCCAACCATTGGCGCTTCTCGCGAGAGGGTTCTGCGACTAGCTACTCTCACGAGGGTTTCACACAACACTCCACCGTTATGCTCGCATTCTGGAGCAAGATCAAATACAACACAATGCAGCAGTAGGGTTTTACGCGACCATCGCGTCCGGTGGGTAAAATCAGCGCGCATCGCCTCGATCTGCTCTCCGCGGCCTCCGCCCGTGCATCAACACACGAAGGGCCCGCCCCATAGGTGCCGCGCCACCCATCCGACGCGACATCTCGCGCCGGTAGAAGCGTCGAGGTTATGCGAACCGATCCGGCGTTCGCGCCAGCCCTCTTCATCAACCTCCCGACCGTCGGCAGCTTCATCGACAAGCGCATCATGGCCCCAAGACGAGAGTTTCGAGGGTCGCAGACCATCTCCGTCTTCCCGCCGCCGCCGAGCCGACGGCAAAGCGGAGGAGACGCCGGTGGAAGGGTGGACCTGGCGAGGGTGCTCGCGGTGCCACCAGATCAGGGCGAGGCGGAGGACCACGCCTCGGCCTCCACGCCCATCCATCGGCGGCGCCGTGCCACGAAGATGGTGCCCGCATGTTGGGGGCTAGAACATGCCGGGCTCGCGGGATGCTCCGGACTGCTGTCCGAGCATGAGCAAAGCGAAAGTGCGGGACAAGACCTGCTCCTCCTGCCGCTATTAGGGAGTCCGAGCACGCCGTTGCTCGCGCCACTCGCTCCCGCTCCCCTACGCCCGACAAGCGTGTCTCCTGAGCGCTTACGCAGCCGAGGACGCGCCATCGAGCTCTAAGTCCGGCAAGGCGGCTCTGGTGCTTACTCCGACGAGCGCAGCTCCTCGAACGCTCTAAGCCGGCGAAGACAGCTCTAGCGTTCGTTCCGGCCAACGCGCCTCCCCGGAGTGCTGCGCCACCGTCAGGAACGCACCATTGGACACCTCCAGCGGGTGCGAAGAAACAAGTACACCCGCACAAGGAGCGACAGGTGAATGGGTAATGTGCCGATGGTGCCTTCTCGTTACAAAGCGCCGGTGTCAAGGCGTCGTACTCATCGCGCCAACCGGAGAGCACCTCAAGTATGTTATCCGGATGCACTTTCCAAGAGAGCAAGCGACAAACAACACCGCTGAATATGAGGGCTTGCTTGCGGCCTCGTGGATTGCGGCCGAGCTCGGGATCAAGAAGCTGATCGTGCGGGGATTCCGGTTGGTGGTCCGCAAGTTAACAAGAACTATCGAGCCCTTTGATGGAAGCCTATGTAGATGAAGTAAGGAAGCTTGAGGAGCACTTTGAAGGTCTGCAGATGGAACACATTCCGAGAGCTCGAATGAAATCGCAGACGGCCTTTCAAAGTGTGCTTCAATGAAGTTACTGTGGAACCAGGGACCTTCTTGCTCGGTGACTCAACCTTCCGTGGCGCCATCAATTGGGCAGTCCAAGAAGAGAAAGTTGGTGCCGGCGACTACTTGCGGCGGACCTCCACGAGGCCACCGCCAAGGTCCCTGTGGTTAACCTCCGACGCCGAGGAACAATTTGCTCCGCCGATCATCGATCGGCGATCGAAGCAAGTGTTCCCGACAAGACTTGCCCGACAAGCTTGCGGGAACCTTGACTCGGCGAGCCGCAGATTCTGCCGTAGAAGCGAAGGTTCCCGCAGGCCCTCATACCTTTAGTCCTTGTCGCCGAGCCCGGGCTCCAAGATGGCGCAGCAGATCGTCCGCTTCACGCAAGCCGGAGAACTTCCCGACGATCCCGAGGAGATAGAAAGGATAACCCGACAATCAGTATGTACCGGTTAAGTGGACAACGAGCTATCTGAAGAAGGCTCAATGGTGTCGATTGAAGTGCATCTCTAGGGAAGATGGACAACAGCTGTTGGCGAGATTCACGGAGGCATCTGCGGCCACCACATTGGCGCAAGGGCGCTTGCGGAAAGGCTTTCCGGCAAGGGTTCTTTGGCAAGAAGCTCTCCAAGATGCAAGCGCACTAGTAGCCAAGTGTGAAGCGTGTCGGTTCCATGCAAAGCAAATTCATCACCAGCTCAAGCTCTCCAAACAATCCCTTTGTCCCGCCCTTCTCGTGCAGGGGCTGAACATCCTCGGCCCTTCCCCGTGCCGTCGGGGCTTTGAGTACTTATGCGTAGCAATGACAAGTTCACAAAGTGGCCGAAGTGGAGCCGGTGAGAAAGGTGGCAACAGACATCGTGATCAAGTTCTTGGTCGATTGTATGCCGTTTGGGATCCCCAACCGGATTATCACCGACAACGGTACATTAGTTCACCAGCCGCACCTTCATGCAATATGTCCAAGACCTTGGCGCCAAGGTGCATTTCGCTCATTGCTCACCCAAGGAGCAACGGTCGTCGAAAAGGGCCAACGCGGAAGTGCTGCGCGGACTCAAGACAAGAACTTTCGGCAGGCTGCGCAAGTCGCGGAAGAAATTGATAGAGGAGCTGCCGCGGCTCTCGTCAATCGAACGACACCAAACCGAGCCACCGGCGACACCCTTTGCTCTAGTCTATGGAGCGAAGCGAGTTCTCCCCACGGAATCAGATATCGGATCTCCTCGAGTGCTCGCTATGATGAGCTTGAGCAAGAGCAATCGCGACAAGATGACGATTGCTCCTCGAGGAGGGACGCCTCGTGCTGTCAGACGAGCTGCTCGATACCGGCAAGCCTTGCGCCGCTACCATAGCCGCAAGGTCAAAGCCAGAGTCTCGAGGAAGGCGACCTTGTTCTTGGCGTGTTCAGTCCGCCAAGAATTCCAACAAGTTGACGCCTTGAAGTGGGAAGGCCCTTATCGGGTGAGACAAGTCACGAGACCCGGCGCTGTCGGCTCGAGACGAAGAAGGCTTGCCGATGAGTAATTCTCGAACATAGAGCATCTTCGCAAGTTCTACCCATAAGGCGCGGTCGCCGTGATCCGCTCCGCAACCTCCTTTTGTACAAAAGCTTTGCCGCGTTGCATGTAACCCTTTGTACAAAGCCGGGCGCAGACCCCGTGCAGCAATAAAGTTTCCGTGTCTTCATGTTATTTGCCTCTTTTCCATGCTCTTCTTTGCTATTTGCATGAGTCATTTGGCATTCTTTTCGTGGCACGCGTGTCCGACAAGCAATGGCGCGTCAAAAAAGGCCACGTGCCCGTTCTCCTCTTTTTCTCCTTGTTTCTTAAGCAAAAGAAATGTTCCTCCCGCACAAGTTTGCCGGAGGGGGGAGGAAATGAAGGATGAACCAAGCACTCCAAGTGCTGTTCAAGAAAGGGGAACCTGCCGGAGAACGCGCAGGCCTCGAAAGCTAAGTTGCCGGGATTTGCGCAGCTCAAAATTTTAAATTTTGAGATTGCCTTCCTTGAACAACCACGCCTTGTATGGAAAACCTGTGCTCGGAGGAACCTGCCGACGGACAGCCGTGCCCTTATCTTGCGTTCGAGTCGACTCTGCAAGTTAAGTGTGTTGCGACTGGCCGCGGCAAGGTTGCTTGCCGGTAAGGCCTTGCTCCTTGCCGGCAAATCTTTCCTAGAAGCATAAGGTTGAAGCGTACAGAGTTGAGAATCAGAATGAGGGAATTGATTCTGCGATCATTGGTCGAAATAAAGGTAAATATCCCGCAAAGGATAACTTGTCGCGGTAACTAATAAGTTCGTAGCGACTTGTGCAGCAGCAAAAGGAAACAAAAAGAAAAAGAAGAAGAAAGAGGGGCCTAGTCTACGCGGCCGCCCTCCATCCTGGGGATCTTGTTCACTTTGGCGATGATGTGGGCGACCTGCTCCTTCAAGGCCTCCATGTCGCGTCGGCGGCAAGCTGCGAAGGACATTGGAGAGTTTATACCGGGGTTGCGGTATACGATCTTCGTCAAGACGCTCCATGGTTCCCAGCGCTGTGGTAGCGCCTCCTCGGCAAGCTGCGAGGATCTTCTTCGTCCGCAGATTTGCGAGAGTGGCGCGACCTCAAGAAGAGGCTGAGCTTGGCATCGTGAGCGAGGTTTGATCCGGGAGTAAATGAGGTGCTCCAACTTCAGCGCCAGCAGCCTCTGGTCAATGGCGGTTGCGGAAGACACCAATTCCTCGGTCCATATCTCGACGATGCGGCGGAAATCCTCGGCTGCTCTGTTGGCGCCCGGCCACTAAGGATCGCTCCTCACGGAGCTCTTCCTTGATTTGGTTTCGCCCGAGCAGCGCCGAGCGAGTCCGTCAAGCCGTAAACTTTCCGCTCAAGACCTCGACGGAATCCTGGCGGCCTTCACTCGTCGCTTTTTTCAGCAAGACGCGCTGGAGCTACGAGTTGGTGCGAGTGAATTCCTCGCGCTCCGTGGCGAAGAAGGCGATCTTCTCGAGTCCACCTTCAACAGCTCCTCCGATATGCGACTTTGGCGGCGAGATCCTCCTTGGCAGCCTCGCGGCCGCGCGGCGTTTTCGCTTCCTTCAACTCCCCGCCAAGGGCTTGCTCCCGAGCGGCGAGGTCTTCCTCATGGGCGCCGAGGGCAACCTTCAGCTGGTTGAGCTCCCCTTCTCGCGGGACAGATCCACCCGGCGAGCCGTTCTTGCTCCTCGGCCTCGGCTTTCTCCAACAGCCACTCTTCATCTTGCCCGGCGAAGCTGCTCGCGCCTCTCCGACACCTCGCGAAGAGCAGCTTGATTGGCAGCACGGAGCTCCGCGCGCTTCTCCATCTCCTCGGCGGCCTTAGCGGCAAGGGCTTCCCGGGAAGCAAGCCGCTGCGGGCCGTAAAGGCGAGGATCTGCTGAAGCAGCTTCTCCTCATCAGGCCCACCGCTCGCCGCCGTCCCTCGACGATCTTCAAACGCGGAGGCGAGGATCTCTCCGTCAAGGCCTCGCCCTCCACGGGCGCCATGACGAGGAAGCCCACGGCATCTCGGATAAAGACGCCGTTTGGGGCTTCAAGTAGCAGCCGGGCTGTTCGCTTCAACGGAAGGATCGGCGACCGCACAGCGCTGACGCCCCGCAGCCTCCGGACGGTGGTGCGCTGTTGCCCCTTCTCCGGCCGCTGCGTCGGAAGCCGAGGCAGTTCCGGTAGCGTGTGGTTGGCGGCCCCGCCGCGTCCTCGACAGCGCAGGAGCACCATCGCCGCCACCATGCACGTCCTCCTCCTCCCGACGACGACCTCCGTCTCCGTCCGCTCCGGGGGGGAGGATCTAGAAGAAGAAAGGAAAAGCAAAAGCGGTTCAAGCAAATATCCAAAGAAAGATAACACCGAAGAGGCGAGTTGCGAACTTACCTCGTGGACGTCTTCACGCGAGCTCTCTTGCCGGGAACCATCCTTGCCGGAGTAGCCGCCCTCGTCGGATCTGCTTCGCCCTTGGCGGAGTACCCGCCCTTGACGGACGCCTCCTTTGCCGGGAATTCGGCCTTGGCGGGACGGAGGACTGCCGCTCCTCGGGGCGACCTCCGGATGCTCCTGCTGCGCGGCTCCATCCTGCGCAAGTCAAGACAAACACGCCAAGATATTGGGACAAGATAAAGCTATCGGATGTACCCGGCAAGCGAGTGCAGGACCTGGACTTTACGGGGGCTGCAGGGGCTGCTCCTCGACGGCGCTGGTCCGCAAACTCGGGTCCGAGCATCCCGGTCCCTCGACGGGCGAAGTCGTCCGCAATCTCGACCACGGCACCTTGGCTCTCTTCGCCGCCCGCTCACCAAGGTCCCGAGTCAATACAAAAAAAAAACAAGATTAGCATCATCAATAACCAAGGCAAAATTTAAAGAAGATGAAGGTCTTGGGGACTCACTCCTGTTCCTCCTCGTCGCCTTCGGCCAAGGCGGAGAGGTCGTACGCACCCGAGATCGCGTCAGTAAGGAGCAGAGACGAAGGCCCTCTCGGCGCTGGCGGTCCTCGGGCACTGGGGCGCAAGACCCAGCCCGTGGCGGTCGAGACCGAGAAGTGGGCGGAGCCGCCGCCCGCTCGGGAGGCCTCGACCGCTCGGCGCCGACTTATGGGCGCCTTTGCCGTGGCCTGCCCACTCAGTCGCCTCCGCCACATCTGGTGCGCTAGCCACCCGCTGGCTCGACTCGGGGATGAGGGTCAGCGACGCCATGGGACGAAAAAAAACAGAGGAGGCGCGGAGGTGGAGCGCGAGGAGGTTTTTCATGGAGGAGGAAGAAGCAATGAAAGCAATGGAGGAACGCGCTGCTGCCTCTGTTTTTATGGGGAAGTGGGGCGAGGCGCTCCGCTCTCCTCATTAAGGGACGTGGGCACGCCCCATCCCACGGCGCCAAGAATCGGCG
Source organism: Aegilops speltoides (assembly GCA_021437245.1). Lineage (NCBI taxonomy): Eukaryota > Viridiplantae > Streptophyta > Magnoliopsida > Poales > Poaceae > Aegilops > Aegilops speltoides. The sequence continues at coordinate 138,462,610 of CM038146.1, read as the reverse complement.
TCTTTGCTGCACGGAAGGCGGCAGAGGCGGAAGTGGATTCGACAGCGCCGTGGGCTTCGGCGCCAGTGCCTGTTTTGGGCCTCGCCCAACAGCGCTTCGGCACTGTGTATGGCCCAGGCCGGGGCTCTGTCGGTGTACTAAGGTAGGGGTACCTCAAGTACCCCAACTTGTGCACGGGCAGCCCCAGCCCCGCAACCAGATCCATCAAATGCTTGCCGAGATCATCTCCGCCCACACCAAGCCGCTCAAGAACAAAGTATATAAGATAGAAACTCAAGACCCGGCAAGAGGAGCTTGCGGGAAGGCCATCCTGTGCTCAAGGCTACGTTATTCCTCTACAGATCCCGGCGAGAGGAGCCTCGCCGGGAGGACCGAAGACCACATCACGAAGTCACGCCTCGGCGCCCAGCATCGGGCGAGGACCCGGGCGGCAAGTCACAGAGCCTGCAAGCCCCGGCCCGGCAAGATCAAGGCCCCTGCAAGGAGCTTGCCGGGAGAGCTATGCACGTGTCCGCACTCCACTCGTTTGCCCACGCGTCGCCTCCGGCCTTTTCTCGAGACGCGTGGCGGGTGGTCATCTTGCATGAAGAATGCGGTGGCACTCCACGGTGGTGGCCGCGCCGTGGCGAAAGAAGACGAATGGCGGGGAGCTTTTTGGCGACGGCGACGGGCATTTAATGCCCTTGTCCCCTCTGTCAAAAGTAGATAGAAAGCACCGTAGCTGCCTTTGTTCCCTCGCACTGCTCCAACTACCACCCCTTTACGTTTTACCCCTCTACTCACGCTGACACTGTCGGTGACCCTTGCCCTATAAAAGGAGGCCCATGCACAACGTGGGGGTTCCAACCATTGGCGCTTCTCGCGAGAGGGTTACGCGACTAGCTACTCTCACGAGGGTTTCACACAACACTCCACCGTTATGCTCGTGATTACGAGCAAGATCAAATACAACACAATGCAGCAAGAGGGTTTTACGCGACCATCGCGGCCAAGCCGGGTAAAATCCTCGCGTGCATCGCCTCGACCGCTCTCCGCGGCCTCCGCCTGCATCAACACACGAAGGGGCCCGGCCCCATAGGTGCCGCGCCACCCATCCGCCGC